>JAYEPQ010000003.1:42075435-42707935 GCA_036321105.1 Dracaena cambodiana
ATTAAAAGTAAAATTTATATTTTTCTAATTCAAAATTTTAAATAGGACAGGCTAAAAATTGACATGTGAACCTGTCCCTTCCTTTTATTGTGACCAAAAAGTACTGGAGACTGTGGACACATAATGCATGTTGAACTAGACAGTAATCAGTTTGCTTTTTTTTTTTTTTTGTTTAATTTCAATATAATATAATTTGATGAGATATTGGATGACTCAAGCTTTGTAAGTCATCATTTGATAGTTAGAGCTATGTAAGTCACCATTTGATAATTTATTATTTTTTGCTTCCGAAGCAATTATAAATGAATTCTTACCATAAGGACAAGGGCAATGAAAGAGAGAAGGTATGCAAATACATTTAAAATTTTTGAAGGGCATTTGATAACTCATTATATTTGTAGCATGCATCCGTCTCCTCATCTGTATCATAGCTTGACGAAAACATCCATAATTTTGTGCTTCATGTTACTCTTTTCAAGACATATATCAGAGTCGGGGGTATCCCAATCATATTGAATGGGATGACAGTTTATTAGTCTGAATATGTAAAATACAAATTTCGATCAAGTCACATATCACAGTATGCTAAGCCTTCTAATTCCTTAAGGGGCTCACCTAAAAAATTCGTGATATAACTTGAAAAGCGTTTTAAATACCACACGTGAGTACTAGACATGTGAGTTTGATGTATCCTATTTGATATCTTCATATCCGAGAATCAACAAATTTAACCCTAAATTCTTCAATTTTTTTTTTAGAATTACTACAAAAGAAAATTCAATCAACAGACACCATACGCTATTTGAGTATGTGGTTTCTATTCCATCATCGCATGATCTTGATGATGCTAAGGATGAAGCAATCAAGCTTGATAAGTTTAACGAAAGCTGCTAGTCAGTAGTTTTGAGGTGGAATTTTTTCCGATATGGATAACGCTTGCCATGTTAATGTTTATATTTGACAAGGAAGATCTTCTTAAAAACTACAGTGAAAAATTGGCATTGTGTTTTTCCATATTCCTAGCAAGCTTACACTATCAATATCCCTAGCGCGAGCCAACAAAACAATTAAAAAATCATCATAGTTGATTGATTCCATCCATTGATGAAAATATAAGAGCATTGGATTGTTATTGTACCTTGTGTCACTCCGATAATAACCACTATATAGTAAAGATTTTTTTGTTTTTACCTTGGTCATATTAATATTATATCTCTGATCATCAACAACTAATTTATCACTGCTATAGCTAATACATTGCATATTTAGTGGTGTGAAAAAAAAAAAAAACATTGGTTGATTGATTCCATCCATTGGTAAAAATTTAACAATATTAGGTTGCTATCGTACATTGTGTCACCGAACAATTTATCAATCCATATTGTAATTTCGACAATGATGACTGCACAACAAAGAATTCTTTTTTTATCTTGCTCATATTAATATTATATTTCTGATCATTGACTAATTTACCACTGCTACAACTGATACATTACATATTTAGTGGTGTAGACAAAAAAATCCAATGCCTCAATGACAATGGATAGAGCAAGATTTTATCTTTTAAGTCCAAAGGAAATGCTAAACATCTCATCATGTCGAGAGAAATAACATAATTAGCCAAACTCAAAAGCTAGTTGGTAAAAACAAACTAAATCTACTGATAACTGAGAATACGCTCAACTCCAAAATCCTCTATGGGTTTCTCTTTATTTTATGCTCTTATGGAGTCATTTTTTCCCAATGATTGCAAGACAATCCTCACTCATAATTCCCAATGGAGCTAATCCAATTTTTTGTAGATTAATTTTTCATTTTCCAAACTTTTCCAGTGAAGTTTGTCCAATTCTATTTGTCATGTTAAATATTACCTAAAACAGTAAAATTCAAAGTTGACTATACACCCTTGTTGAGTTGCAAATCAGTTTTCTTAGTGAGAACCTCTAAAATAGTCCATTCTTGCCATATTAAGTTTTTAACTATGATAAATAAACTTGAGTTTAATCAAGCTAATTTTTTTTAGAATATTTAGCTTGTCCCCAAAATAATTTTTTTTATATCTAATGATTCCATAATTTATCTCTCTCATGGAGGTAAACATTTTCCTTACTGAGATACTTTTTAGTTTATTCACTGAAATTCCTATACAATTATGTGCAATTACTATAACCTCTGATGGTTTAATCTCTTTGCTTATCACGTTCAACCCCACATCTCTATCAAGCTATTTTTTGTTTCGATATGTGCAACAAGTACAACCTCTAGCAATCTAGTTTCTTTGTTTCATTTAATAATATAATACAAACTCTAATGATCCAACCTTTTGATATCATCATATACAACAAGTACAACCTCTAAAGATTAATCTATTATTTATTATATTTGATAATACACCTTTGATAAACTCCTCTATATCTTATCAAATCAATAATATAACTCTTGATAAACCTTCTTTATATCGTTATATGCAATAAGTATAATCTCTGACTATCAAACATTCTTTATTACATAATTGTTTAATCGTACAACTTCTGACAGTTAAAGGTTTCATCGACATATTCAATAGTATGTTTCTACTAAAAATAAGTCTGTCCTCCATGGCTTGATTCTAAAATAGATGTTGGTTACCATTTTTGAACTGTCACATCTTGTGATACCAAGAAAAGTTTGGTACAAATCTTATATTGCCAAGGATAACTAGGTGTGTGAAATCACATCATGGGCTACCAAGTGCATTGTGAGTAGATCTCGCGATGAACATACGATTCTTGACTTTTCAAAGTGGTTCAACAATACACCCAAGGTAGTTAAAATTTAGTAAAGTTCATATTCAATTTAGGATGCTTCAATGGATTCAAAATATTTCAAAATTCATACCATTCTACTGACGAGTTTCAAAAACTTTGAAGGGATCTTGTAAGTAGTAAAAAATTGTGAGATCTTTAAAGAATCATTGAGTGAAAAAAATATATATAATTCTTATCTTCATAAATATGTTAAAGAGATTATAACTCTTAAATCTAGAAAAGAAAATACTAAAACAAAGGATGAGGTGTTTTAAGACTCTTATATTATGTAAAAAATGTATAAGAAAGTTATCATGGCCTGCTTTCACATTTGCTTCCACAAAAGAGTGCACAACCGAAACACATACTAAACCAAAACGACATGCACAATGCTATAATTTATATCCATAAAATAGATGATTATCATAATAAAAATAAATAAAATGGATTTACGATACAACAAAAAAGTTGGAAGTAAGTGCATTTTTATTAATACTAAGAAAGTATAAGTATGATATATACAATATATATTGTCTAGTCAACAAATCCCAACTAGAATTCATGAATAGTCAAAAATACAATAAAAGAAATTCTAGATGAATGATCCACTACTCTGCTGCTACTGAGCTTCTACTTATTAAAAAGAAAAAATTATTTGTCAATAACGTATGCTCTTCTTGATCTCAATACTTAGGGTATGAGAACCCCAGGGATTAACCAAATGAATAGAATTTAAAAAGGAATGGGACGGTGGCATATAAAAATGTATAAATCAAGATGAATGGAGATGTCCAAAGTCCAAATGAATCATGTATAAGTGTAATTATTATATATCATGTGTCCAATAAACATGATATGTCAATCAATTGTAACATGGATATAAAAATGATCAATATTTATCAAATATTTAATAAGCACACTCAATAGAATAAATTCAAGAATCCCTACCACCTACACATACCATGTATATATGGAAAAGAAATAAATAAAAATTGTGTTACACATTCCAAATTACGTAACTTGTTGAAGACCTAGTGGTGGGTTACACGGGCTTAAGAAGTTATCATAACTTGGTATGTATAGTACTTAGCTCTAAATTACCTCTTTGCTTCACATTTAGTATGCAATTCTATTGTGGCACTACGATATTCTTTTATTATATAAGTTATTTGAAACTAAAATTATAAAAGAAGATTATGTATTTTAGGGGATCTCGTGCCTACATTAGACTATACCCTCAGTCCCGGTATTGAATCGAACGTACTGCTAAGTACTCTCATTGAATTCTAGAGATGGACTCTACAGGTGGGAGAGTCAATTATGATATTTGATGACCTTCTGGATTTATCTGTTGATTTTGATATCTTCTATACTGATTGATGTGCTAACTTCCTATAGATATCTCTCTTTAATTGTTGTCAAATTGGGCAATTAAACACCGAATGCTATGGGGATCAACATGCACAGCACAAACCTTTGTGCTCTTCTACACTCTTTTCTCGTGTTTCCCTGACTTCCCAAAGTACTTGCATGCTTTCTTCTTTAGCTTCGAGCTCCTTCAGTACTCCTTCAGTACTTAGCTGAAGACGTGTTGTTAATTTCTCCACAATCCCTAGTTCCCATTCAACAATCTCGTATGTTTTATAAGGTAATAATTTATACTTCCTCTTGACGACATGTCACTAAACACATCCAAATATGTATGATAAATTTGGTTGCTAGATGTTTAACGATTTTTATGGATTTCAAATCTAATCCCTGCTGGAAATGATATCTTCCTCTCACGTGACAAGATTGGAACGAATTGCCTGAGACTCGTAAATTCTGCAGCGTATGCATCAATAATTCTGTCACCTTGTTGATGCTCTGCAAACTATTTTTTCATGTTGCGACTTGCCATGGAATGGAAGAAATATTCTAGAAAACCTCAATACACTTGTCTCAAGTTATCGATTCTGCATGTCTGCTTTACTTTGTTAGCTAACAAGTCCTACAACATATGCTAACTGAATGCATACTGCATCAACACAGTTATCTTTCGAGACTTTGGCAGTTTTTAGAAGATTCTCCATGTCAATGATTTATTGTTCCTCCCTAAATGGACCCTTTATTCTTGTGAAGATCGATGGATGATGTTCGCAAAAATATGATATTATTTTCAGTCTGTCATGAGCCTCCAGTGTTGCCAGTCTTTCTAATACTATGGATAATATTAGCTGTGTTTGACCAATCCTCTCTGACTAGATCTGTAAGCTCTTCAATCTTATTAATTATTCAAATCATTTTCTGCTAGAGCATGACAAGCCATCTCTTTAAAACAGAACACGGATAGGAATCAATAGGAGAATTATAAGATGAAATAATCAAATAGGATGGACAAGCACGACATCCAAAAAATAAGATAAATGATTAAGCAAGGTCAAGATCAAGGATAGATATCAAGAAATAGTTAAAAATATGTTCTCATGCAGTAGTTGTCCTATGGTTTTACACATAAACCTAAGCTTCTAATACCACTATGTAATGCCATATTTCTTAGCAGCTTTCGAAAAATGAAAGGCTCAAAATTTCTAAACCTCATAGATATAGAATCTTCGAATAACTATAACTACTATCACATTTAATGAGAAAATAATATGTGGATAACCAAAATATTCTTTATTTAAATAAAAAGTGTTGATTACAATACAAGTCACCTGCATATGAATATATAAAGAATAAAAAAAGCATAAGTGTAAAATAGTACCCAACAAAAGAAAGAACAAAAGTTATGCACCAAATATCTTCTGTACTTGCCCACTATTGAGTATACTTGGCAGTATACAAATCCTAGATCTTGATAAGTTTCTCCTATTCAACTGTGAGACTTAAGTTTAGAACTCATGAAATTAAATCCAGTAAGTAACATATCTAAAGGAGAAAATCGTACTGCCATAATACTTAGAATCAATATTCTTGAATATGGTAGTCAATATCAGTCATGATAACACGAAATAAGTTATTGTCCATGTAAAACATTTAAGTACCAAATGAATATGTATGTGATACACGGTAATCATATAGTCCAAATATTCATCAAGTATTTATGAGTTTAAATTAATTGATAGATATAATGCATGCACTGTCAGATTTTTGTGACCTGAATCGTGACTCCAAAAATATCAGGTACATGGACTTTGGATTTTACTTCCGAAGGGGGCCATAAGAGCGGACTTTGGATATTACCTCTAAGGAGAGCCACATTGGCAGACTATGAATTTTATCATTAAAATGGGTACCATCAGATGAACTCTGGAATTACCACGGATTTTGATAATACCATATATCTGGACTCTAGTTCCTATTTCACAATTTGTCTTTTCTTATGATAATATATTTATCTAACATTACTATGTACATGTCCAACACTATTAATCATTTAATTACGCAATCAATTAGTTATTTCATCCTCCATGGTTCATGTAAACATACATTGCCACAAAATCTTAATTATGTTACATCAATATGTCTTGATATTATGTCCATCATGTATCGGTGTAAGGTTTGTCATGTAATCTCATTATGCATTATTAAAAGTGTCAGACACAAATATTGTTGGGGATCGAATCCCTCATCGAGATCGTAAAGATGAAGGAAACAATACAACATAAGAAGAATACAAGAATTAACGTGGTTCGACCGACCAAGTTCGATCTACATCTACGGAAGCAACGAGAGAAATATCCACTATGAAAAAAATAGGTTACAAGAAGAGATCCAATTATCTCTCTACCTCTAACATCTCTCATAATAATAGAAGCTCTCTCATATCACATACAAGATATATATATATATATATATATATATATATATATATATATATATATATATATATATATATATATATATATATATATATATATATATATATATATATATATATATATAGTGTTCCTATCCTAATCCTATTAGAATAACACTATCACCATCTAATTGGTGTTCCAATCCAATTAGAACTCTGGTCTTCTTAATCTAAGTCTAACTGGGACTTCTTGTTATTCTTGATCATCTCTGGATACTCAACGGATGCGAGATACAAACCCAACAAATATAACATGTCATGTGTGAATATAAGCAATCATGCATTCATATCACAACAATATCAAATTTAGTTATGGTAACCATATCAAGGGAAATTGCAAAATATATCATGTCAAGATCATTTTCTAGCAGTATCATGTGCATATATGTGTTGCTCTTGTCAGTTACCATGTATTATCTTATTAACAGTATCATTCACAAACAACTACTAGACACTTCAACGTTCTATATAATCGGTGTTGTATTTTCATGATTTACATAATTTCGAAATTTCATAACCCTTTACTTGCAAAGTTGTTTCACAAGTTTCGACATTTCAAGAAAAACAAACACAAATTTAGAACTTGCACCCAAAAGTCCCTAACTCAACAAAACTAATTTCACTATTAACTCGTGGTTCCTACAACCACGAGTTGCTGGTTGTGTATCTAATACTTAGTAGGTACTAGATTTCAGTATCTAGTCCCATATTTTCACAAGATTCATATTTGTCTTAAATACTTATTTCTAAAATTCTGAAACTATTGATTATGATTTAGAGTATAATTTCATAAAATATTATCAAATTAACAATATGCCAGTTCATAGAACTACTTTGAAACCCTTGATTATTTTTAATTTCAATACCGAGAATCAAACCGACTCTCTAAACTCTAATTTTTAAATTAAACTTTAAATAGTAAGCAATAAAATTATCTAATATTTTCTAACCCTCTATATCATGAACAATTTACTAGAAAAAGTTCTCTATCATCAGTGATGCTTGAACCGACAATCGGTGGTTGAAACAGTCATCTAATGGTTCAGTCATCACAGATGACCTCAAAATTCTTTTACAAACTTGAAATTTAATCAATATTGTATTTATGCCATCAAACATTTAAGCATGAATTCTCAACATGATTTTACCTTTAAACTCTAGCATGATTCTTACTTTTAGTTATACAAAATCGATTTTTGAAACCTAGGTACTCATCTATGTACAACAACTATTACAATATATTAACTATATGGAAATAATCAAGATAGCTCGACAAACATTTGGGCCAAAGTTGTTGGTCATCGAAGGCGACCACTGTGCACCGGCCAAACCAAAGGTCCGATGACCTCAGTTGCTTATAAAAACTTTATAGATTATCAAATATCATATCTCTATCCTAAATCTATGGCTAAACTTACAAGCGAACACTACAGAATAATAGCCCGATGACAGAAAAAGGAAATAGAAAACGAAAGTTTGTAATTACAAGGTTTTCCTTTAATTAAATCCTAAATGTACCCTTGGCTGGCTTTTAATAGAGAAAGAATAGGATATTTGTATGTGATATAATTATCATACATATCATGACTAATTATTTCATTGTCATGACACATTATCCACCCAAATACCACCTTTATTCTTCACCTCGCACCACCGTTGCCTGGGTGTCCTCTTGCTTTTCAAATGAAGTGTGTATGTGCTCTTACAAATGGTAGGAAGGATTTTTATAAAAAATATTATTTTACCAATTATTGTTCTGCTCTGTCGTACTCCTAAAATTACTAAATTAATATCGGATATAGATATGAATGAGAAAGATATTAGAAAATTTATGGTATATTTTTTTAGAATTTATTTAGAAATAGAAAATACTGAAACAATTATTGAGATATTTCGGTATTTAGTATTTTTGCCAGTTTTTGAACTTTCTTGAAAAATTAGAAGAAAATCTCCAAAAAAAATATTAAAAAATAATTCCCAAAAATGAAATTTCATTTGAAATTAAAAAATAAAAATTCAAGTTTGATCTATCGAATATCTAATCAGTTATCAATTAAGCCCTAATACGCTATTTTGGATCAATTCAAGAAATATGTATAAAAATATAAAATATATTGTCATTACATATGACTATCAATACCGAAGGACCCCATGAATTGATATAATCAGTTTTAAGTATACTAAGTATGAGAGCTGGTTAGTTAGGGATATTACAGTATTACACCCAAAACTCCGCGATTATTTAGTTACAAAACCTTTGAATCTTATTCTCTGAAAATATGTTCCAACCTCCATTGTTCAGTTTCCCCATTAACCCCCTCCCATATTTAATTCATTTTTCAAGCAAAAATATCATGTATCAAGTATATTGGACATCATATAACAAGTGTTTGGCGTTCATGCATCCCATATTACCATGTATCAAGTGATATTTTAAAAAAAAAGTATAATGCAAGTACCATACATCTCATGAAGTTATATAACCTGACATAACGTGTCGTGGTTTTATTATGGACTTATCATAGTATCTCATAACACAAATAGTATGATAACCTCACATATGTGCATCCGATCTATAGTGTTAAGTTGTAAATCAAATAATAGCATAGTATAGTATAGAGACAAGTGCAATTTTAATAGCATTACATGATTTATCCATCAATTAAACTCAATTAACAAATAATAATATCAACTTTTAAAGAATAAATAAAAAAAAAAAACCCGAGCTAGCTCTATTAACAAGAAAATTAATCAGCCACGAAAACCAAAGCAAAACTCAATTCAGTCAATGGATAGCTAAGAAATAAATTGTCCTAAAAAGGGTTTAAAGAGCAAATCAAAAAGAGCCAATTAAGATCGAAAATAGATTGAGTTTTAAATTTAAAGGGCTTCGGTCTATGCAATTAGATATTGATTTTTTATAAATCAAAGAATCCTATCAATTGAAAATTATAATCGAGATCTAAATAATAATAAAGAAAAAAAAAAAAAAAACAAAAACAAAAACCAAGAGATCACACAGAAGGGGGTTTGGCCATGCCCGCGAGTTGTTGCTGATTATTTTATTAAGTTTTTTTATCAAATTCAATAAAAATTAAGAGGATAAATGGATTTGGAAATAGAAAATTATCGAGAAATAGCGAGAGTGAGAGACAATAGGAGTGTAACTCTATTTTGGAAAAAAAAAAAAAAAAAGCAATAACAAAAAGGGGCCTTTCACTTTTTCTCTACTTTAATCAGATTCAACACAAGAAGTGCTGGATTCATCTCCAAATTTTTCATGCCATGTAAAAATGAGAGTAAAATTCATGAAAAGTATAAAGAATATATTTTCTATGAATCAATCAATCTCTTAACATATAGATGCTCTTAATATTAAGACAATATAATCATATTTGGTAATAGAAATGATTTGCAATTCAGGTGTGCTAAGGGACTGTTTGGATACTTGTAAGTAGTGCTGTAAATTGTAGTTTGTATTACTACGAATAAAACCACAGTGATAGAAGTTGTTATATAAATGTTTTCTGATTGGAGTTACAAATAGTAACTAGATTTGATTTTTTTAAAATTTTAATATTTTATTTTTAAAAATTATGAGAAGAGCTGTATTTATCAATAATACAATTCCTGTTAGTAAATAAAAACGATAAGTTATCATACGTATTTTTTTTATAATTATAATTGCTGCAAGTGCATAAATAGTTTCAGTTATAAAATTTTATAACTATAATTACAACCAAACACGAAAAAAAGCACACTTATAACCCACTTTACCAGTTTCAACCAACTTTGACAATTGCAACCCCCTAACCAAACAACCCTAGATAAATGGCGTAACACAACAATAAGCGGTGTTTCTTAGAAAAATCCAATCAGGTTAACGGGTAGGATGAACGACGTACCCGACCCAATATCACTCCGAAGATCACATGATCCCCTTCTCGCCGCTCGGGGCGGAGGAGTCGCGCCTCCTCGACAATAAAAAAGCAAACTCTTTATATTTTCCTTTTATTTCTTCTTTATTCTGACACAAAAACAAGACAAAAAACTTTTACCAGAGAGGAGAGGGGAGGAGAGAGAATCAAACAGAAGCGGTTTTGAGCTCCTGAAGGCGAATTTAAAGCGGTTTTGTGCAGCCTAATGAGCGGTTTCCGGTGATCCAAACCGAAGAAGATGGTAAGGAGAGAGCCAGTCCTCGTCCTTCTCTGCATCACTGTTGTCGCCCCCATCGTTCTCTACACCGATCGCCTCTCTTCCTCCTTGTCAACTCCCGCAGGTAACTAACTAAGCAACTCATCCCCCGAAAAAAAAAAAAAATTGTTTTTTTGGGGTTTTTTGGGGTAATTCAAGTGATTAAATCTCTGATGACGGGCTTCCCTTTGTCAAAACTTGATTTTGGCAGCTCACAACGACTTCATTGATGATGTCTCCAATTGGGTAATATACTGGATTTCCATTCTTGTCCTTCTTGAGTCGGTGTTGTTGCTTTTTTTGGTAATTTTATTGATGCCTTTTTGTTTAAAAATCTTGTTTTTTTTTTTTCCCTGAATCCAGAGGAACGAGCCGGAGAAATTGAATGCCATTCATCAAGTTTTAATAACAGAATTCAATTATTAGGTGCTATTTGTTGGATATAATCCCTAACCGTTGAGTTTGTTATTACAGGAGAACTCCGATGCTTTGAAAGAGCCTATTGGAGTTGTTTATTCCGATAATTCGAGCAATTCCGTTCAGATCTCAGCCAAATCAAGCGATGAATCGGTCAAAGGTGAGATTGATTTCTGCAATTAGGGTTTTTCGTTTGATTTCAGTGGGAAAGATCAGATTTTTACTGCAATAAGCCTAGCATTGATCTGAATTTGATAGGGGGTGTAAAACTATGTACAGAATTACCATTGGAGAAACCTCCAGAGCACAAGTCTCGGGTGCTGTCAGCCACCGCCGATGAGGGGAGCCAGTCAGCGGAACGCATAATCGAGCAAGTGACAGAGAGGGAGAACAATGATTCTGCTGATGCACAGAATTCTCAACTGGGATCTCAACAAAATAAAGATGAGAAGCAGGTAATTTGATGAGTTTATTGGTATTTACTCGAATTATAGTTGATTGATTGATTTTGACAACGATGTTTCATTTGTGGAATTGTTGATAATCATTGCAAATTAAGGATGATTGAAGCTTTGAGCTTATCGAAAATGACATGTTATTGCATGCATCAAATTCTTACTCATATTGACATGTTTGGATCCGAAAATATATTCATCTACTTCTTTCTTGTATTATTTTAAATTTTTTTTCTGTGAGTCTGATCCTACGTCACTTTCATAAGAACTGGATTCTTGGCAATGTTTTGAGGTATTCTTAGCTGTAACGTGGCATTTTAAGAGATCTGTTCATTGCTTGTAGAGTTTGAATACTGGTTGTCTTCCATGATGGTTCTCCCTTTGAGGGTTCATGGAATGCGACTAGCCTTGAATTCTTTTTTTTGGGTGCATAGTAGTATATCTGGCTATACTGGAAGAAAAAAGAGGAACATTTTCTTAAATTGAACCTTGTTCTTGTACATTGGCCGAATGATTGAATGTCACTTGGGCATGCAGCTTGAGTTGATTCCCAAAATGTAAGAGGGAGGAGACTTATAGAAAAGATTGAATGGTCAGCCCATACAACATTAGTCCTTGCACAAGTTTAAAGCTAACTTTCTTTTTTCTTAAATCTTAATGGCTAAATGTTAGGCAGACCATTTGAGTGCCGTAATATGTTTCTCTGTTCTTAAGTGAAGATTTCCTTGGATAGTATTGGAAAGTTGTTTTTGGAATTCGCATGTAAATTTTATGTGAGTAGCAACTTGAAGTGAACTGATACTATTGCAGGGAAGTAAAATTGAACAACTACCTGAACAAACTCCACTGAAAGTTGAAGCTAAGAAGGTTCAGATACCTACAACTGATAAACAACCAACTACAACCCCTATGTCTGATGCTAGAGTGCGGCAACTTAGGGATCAATTGATAAGGGCGAGGGTTTATCAAGGGTTGGGACCACTTCGTAGTAATCCACACTTCATTCGGGAGCTGCGTGCTCGGATGAGAGATGTTCAGCGAGTACTTGGTGATGCTACCAAGGATTCAGAACTGCCAAAAAGGTATCCGCTATTACCCTTTCACTGGATGCTACGTCTTTTACCTCGACACAACTTGATCTATTTCCAAAAGTGTTCTATGGTTATATTTGACAAATATATATGTCCACGTGCAATGCAAGTTAATCTGCATTATAATATGTAAACTTGATAACAAAATCAAAATGTTTATCTTAGCCGTGTAAACTAGGGAAAGTGAAATTTTTACATCATATACTATAAACTTATTTGAAGTTTTTTTTTTTTTTTAATAGAATTGAATGCTATCCTACTTTTTCTTGGAAAATTTTCTCTAACTAAATTACAGTGCAAATACATCTGATGTTGTGTACTCTTTCTTCCATGTAAATTAATCAAGTGCCAATGAGAAACTGAGGTTGATGGAGCAAACTCTGGCAAAGGGCAAGCAAATGCAAGACGACTGCTCAACAGTTGTAAAAAAGCTCCGAGCCATGCTTCACTCTTCTGAAGAACAGCTACGTGTCCACAAGAAACAAACAATGTTTCTAACCCAACTTGCTGCGAAAACCCTTCCTAAAGGTCTCCACTGCTTTCCACTGCGGCTTTCCACTGAGTATTACTCCCTTGATTCCAGCAGGCGGCAGTTCCCTCATACAGAAAAGCTTGAAGACCCAAGACTCTACCATTATGCACTCTTCTCAGATAATGTATTGGCCGCCTCAGTGGTCGTGAATTCTACTGTTACTCATGCCAAGGTAAGCTTTTTAATTCGCAGATTTCCATTTTCTAAGAACTTCTTTCATTCCAACTATGGAATATTCTGATTAGCAAAAATGAAACTATATAATATTTTTCTTTCATGCAGAATCCTGCAAACCATGTTTTTCACATAGTAACCGATAGGCTTAACTATGCTGCTATGAAGATGTGGTTTTTGGCTAATCTGCCTGGGGAAGCTAGCATCCAAGTTCAGAGCATTGAGGAGTTCACATGGTTAAATGATACGTACAGTCCAGTTCTGAAGCAGCTTGGATCTCAATCTATGATTGACTATTATTTTAGGACTCATCGTGGAAACACTGATGCAAACCTCAAGTTTCGGAATCCTAAATATTTATCTATCCTTAATCACCTGCGGTTCTACCTTCCTGAAATTTTCCCTAAACTTAAAAAAGTGGTGTTTCTAGATGATGATGTTGTAGTTCAGAAGGATCTCGCAGGTCTTTGGCAGATAAATCTTGAAGGAAAGGTCAATGGTGCAGTTGAGACTTGTGGGGAGAGCTTTCACCGATTTGATCGGTACCTTAACTTTTCACATCCTCTTATTGCTAAAAATTTTGACCCTCATGCTTGTGGATGGGCATATGGGATGAACGTGTTTGATTTGGATGAATGGAGGAAACAAAAGATAACTGAGATCTATCACTCTTGGCAAAATTTGGTAAGATACAACTCCTTACTTCCTTTATTTGTGGGGTTCTATGTCATCTTAGTAAAACTTTACACCTTCTATGAACGCTTTCTTGTATGTTTATCTTTTTCTCTAACTAAATGTGTTCTTATTATAATTCTTCCTCTAGCCAACAAATCAGTGGATCATTTCCATTTTATTAATGCTTTTGCGTCTTGTAGTTTTTCTAGCCACTATAAATTGACTGCTTCCATTAAACTTGGACCATTATACCTAAATTTGGTGCTTAAAGCTACATTGTCTAGTAATAATATCAGAAAATTATTCTAGTTTATATCCTAAATTTGTCCAATTAATTAAGTTTAACTATGGAGCACAACTTAGTATTGAAAACTCGACAAAAGACAGTCCTGTGTGCACTTAATTTTAATGTTAATTGAGTCAGATGCCAAATTCCTGGCTAGGGAGATGGTGAAAGAGGTCTCCCTCATTATAAAACCTGAAGGCGAGAAAAGAATTACAGTCATATATGATAAAAAAACAAGAAAAGTCATAGTAGAACTTAAGCTCATGTACTCAGGGATCAATTGAACAGCTCGAGTATTATTTCATCTTATCTCATATGTGATAGAAATAGGCCTATTTTATTACACTATCCAAAGATGAAAAGGTAAAATGGTTGAAATATATTAAAAAGTATAATTACTAGTCAAATATCCACCTAATCCACTACCTAATCCAAAATTCAAAACAATCCACATCTTGAATATCGAAAGAGTCCCCATGCAACAATAAAAAACAAAACGAGTCCCCATGCAACAACAAAAAACAAAACCAGTAGCTTTTCAATTTTTAAATGAGATTTTGCAGAATAAATAGCATAAATATTAGTAGTTATATAATTCTTGTTGATGTTTTAGGCATATCAGATAACATTTGCATGTGGTTAAGGATTTATTTTGCATAGTTAAGATATCCATTCTAACACTTGAATTAGACTAGTTTATATAACTATAATCACATGTACATACATCAAGGTATACCTATATTATGTTCTTAAAAATTTCCTTGGTCTAATATGTCGTATTTTGATGCTAATTCCTCCAATCTTTTTGTGCAGAATCACGACAGAACGCTATGGAAGTTGGGCACTCTTCCACCTGGCCTGATAACGTTTTGGAAGCGCACCTTTCCTTTAAACCATGCATGGCATGTGTTGGGCCTCGGCTACAACCCGAATGTGAATCACAGGGATATAAACAGGGCAGCGGTAATCCACTATAACGGGAACATGAAACCTTGGCTGGAGATTGGCATGCCCAAATATCGGAATTACTGGTCTAAATATGTTGACTATGATCAAGTTTATCTTCGTGACTGCAACATCACTCCATAGCCGGTATTATATCCTCCTTTCCTACAGTACTGTGATAAACTCTTTGGGGGGTTTTTGGTTCTTTGCTGTATCCTCTAATTTTTTTTTTTTTTTTTAAATTTTATTTCTATGAGTTTAAAAGTTCAGCTTGATTCTTTGTGCTCTAGAGTTTATAAAACTGGAGCTTCTCCTTGGTCAGATCTTTTTCCTATCTCTGCACAAATGCAGAAAGCTCATTGTACATGACTTAGAATTAGATTTCGGACATGAAGATATTATATCATAGTTTGACTTCTCAATTCTCTGTAATATTATGTTTCTATGCAATAATTTTTGGGCAGCTCTCTTCTTTTGCTTCCTCTTCGTTATAATGTACGTAGGCTGGCACGTGGTTCTCTTGTGATGAATGTCAACACTTCTTTTAGTTTATAACCACTGTATCTCTATTAGAAAGTGTCAAAAGCATAGCTATTTCTTTTTATATCAAGCTAAGTATCTTTCTAAGCATTCTTGTAATGACAATATTTCTCCACCATTTTCATGTTTCATAAGTTGCACTCTCTTTGTATTTGTATTTGAAGTTCTCTCTCAAGTTTCTTTTTGAGTTCTTTTTTTTTTTGGACATCATTTGTCAATCGGTTGCCAGTATAACGCAATAATTCTCGTCAATATAGCAGGTCACTTCTATAAAGAATCGGCATCGTACATGGCCTGTATCATATGTAGGCATATCCTGTGTATTTTAAAGAATTTCAAGATGCTTGCTCTGCAAGACCTTATTAGAAAGACCACATTACTGAGCATCCAATTTCAAGTCTTCTGGTTTGTTTGCTTGTCTGTCTTCCATCTGGTTACTGCTTTTGCTGTAAGCACAAGCTTTAACTCACCCTATGCTTTCGCACTTTTTCTCGCAAATAATTTTGGAAATGCTTCTATTATGAGAGTTGTTTTCTTGAAACCCCTCGTCAACTTTACGAGTAATATTGAACCCATGTTGTGTCATATGATATTGTTTTGTTTTTGGTTTTTTGCCTGTACCATCTTAAATATCAGTATCGACATCTCTCTTTCATTGACAGCTCACATTTGCGTGACTCATGACTGTATGACTCATGAGTATGTGTGATCAATAGCTCACAAGTCTGTAGCTGTATATGTTTAAAATCGGATTAAACGAGGGCCTTTGGTTTTGGTAGTTGCATTGTGTAGCTGGACGGGGCTGTTAGGGTTAGCTGTCCATGTGCTACTGTCTGCTCTTGAAAAATCCATAATTGCATGAGTTGATATCTTGCATGGTACGGGTCTTGAAATTAATGGACACAGGGCTCCTTCAATTTTGCATTCTCTGGTTGGGTTGTACAATTGTATGAGTTGATATCATGCCTTGAGGTGGTTTTGTTCAGGCTTAATGTACTTTTGTATCTCACTTCATACTGATAGATTAAAAAAGCTATTTTGTATTTGGATTTAGTTTAAATTTAGTACCATTGCCTATTGAGATATTTATATAGACCTAAAAGATATATAAATATATGTACCGTCTGACTATCAATTTCAACCATCTGCTCAATCCAAAAAAAGAAAAAAAGAAAAAAATAAAGAAAAGAAAACTCTAATCTGCAGCAGGATTCGGCTGAGAGGAAACCCGCTTCAATCAATCGAACTGCCTTCTTCCCAAAGGAAGCGAACAGAACTTGCTGTCCTAATCTGTTCTTGCTGGCCTGAACACAACTTGCTGTCCTGCTTTGATCATCAACAACAACACCGACTGCAACAGCAAGCAGCAGTAAGCATCTAACAGCATCGGCTTCGGCTTTGTCCGTTCTTCTTCGGTTCTTTCGCATGCACCGCCTTTGATTCAACAAAAATAAAAAAGGAAAGAGCCAAAAATGAACAGCCCTAGATCATCTGGTTCAACAGCTTTGTGAAGAGAGATCTGCTGTTCAGATCCGAAACTTCAACAGAACAGCAACACCCACCAGCTTTAAAGGTAGATAGATCAAACTTTTTAATGGCATCATCCACCTCAGGTGATTCATGTACTACCGGTGCTCCTATTATTACTATCATGACTGAAAATTTATATCTAAAAATCTTACTGCTACCACTGTTAAGTTGAATGACAATAACTATATGTTATGGGCTTAATTATTCAGAGTATTTGTTGGTACTCAAAGAAAAATTATATATTTACTGAATGATCCACCAAATAAGAACGATCCTATCTATTTTGATTGCTTTGTTAATAACTGTTACGTAATTACATATCATTAATAGTATGGAAGAAACAGTAAATTCTGGTGTTATATTTTTGAAAATTACAAAAGAGATGTGTGATACTCTTAAAAAATTATATGGCAATGAGAAAAATATATCACGAGTTTTTGAATTATATGACCTCTTGTTTAATCTCAAACAAGACAAAATTTCTATATCCGAGTACTATTCCACTTTTCAAGGCATATTAGATGAGCTTGAGATTCACCAGCCACTGGTCACAGATCTTAAGACATTGAGATGATATCGTCAGGATCTTGCTATTGCAAAATTTCTTTTCGGATTGGATTTTTTTTATTGATCCAGGTGAGGGATCAAATTCTTACTGGTAATAGTATTCCTTTCCTGACAGCTACATATTTCAGAGTTCTTCATGTTTCCACTGGTTCTAATACATTAGCAATTCAAATCCTTACCTCCAATGATCATTCTGCTCTATATTCTGGTCGGAGACGAGGCTGTGGTCGTGGTCGTTATTCAGGGGGAGGCCGTAGTTGTAGTGGCAATGTTGATCGAAACTCCAGTTGTGGACGAGAATCCCTTGAATGTGATTATTGTAGCAGAAAAAAGAAAAATCATACATCTGCATACTATTGGGAGAAGTATGGAAAAACAGAATGGGCACAAAGTGCTAATATTTTACCTCCAACAAAAAAATACTGCATCGACAATAAATTCTGCTAGCACTTTAACATTTTTAACGATGGTTCAGATTCCAGAAAGTGAAATTGACAGGCTTCTCTATCTTCAATCCACCGTAGCCAGTTTGCATGCTACTCATACTTCCTTGTCAGGTATTAATACTCATATTATTTTCTCTAGCCAATTATGGGTTATAAACTCTGGAGCTTCCTCCCATATGACAAGTATTAGAAGTAAATTTGTCTCACTACATTTTTTAGATAAATACTCTCCTGTCCATATTTCGGATGGATCCTTTTTTTTAGTTATTGGTGATGGAAAAGTTCACGGTACCAATTCATTATCCCTTAATAATGTTTTGTTTGTTCTCAATTTTCTTATTAGTTTGTTATCTATTAGCCAAATTAGTAAAACTAATAATTATCTATAAAATTGGGAGCGGAGTTCAGAACAGGGGGATTTTTGGATAGAGACGGGGAGTCCAAAAAGGAGAGATCTACGACTTCTCCAGAGTCCAGAAAAGGAGTTCTAGAGATCAATTTTCATCCCGATTCAGTCGGATCGTCAACGGAGTGCAGAATCAAGACTTCACCGCTGCCAGAATCCACAAAAATAAAAGAGAATCAAAATCAATTGATCCCTATTCTCGTAATCTCGATTTTCTATTTGTAATTTTTCTTTTATTGCTGTAATTCCAAAGTAAATTGGCAATATAAAGAAAGATTCAATTTTTCGGGTATACAAGAATTGGCGACCACAGTGGGAGTTTGGACAGCGCAATCCGATTTTTAAATTTTTTTTTTACTCAGAGTCTAGGCGTCATCGCCGGGTAACGATAAAGAAATGTGAGGCATCATCGCCCACCAAAATTGACAAGACGTCATCGTCTGTCTAAAAAAAAAAGTGAGTCGTCATCGCCCACTAAAATTAACAAGGCGTATCGCCTGTTAAATTTTTTTTTTATATGAGGTGTCACCACCCATAATAAAAAATAAGACGTCATCGTCTGTCAAAAAACCATAAAGAAAAAAAAATTGAGGCGTTATCGCCTACAAAAAATTGACAAAACTGGATACAACCCGCGGGACACAACTCACAGATGCAATCGCTGGATGAAACCCGCGGATGCAACTCGCGAATGCAACCTGCGGACGCAACCCGCGGATGCAATTCGGGACGTAACCCGCGGATGCAATCGCGGGATGTAACCCACGAATGCAATCGTGGGATGCAACCCGCGGGATGCAACCCGCAGATGCAATCATGGGATGCAAACCATAGATGCAATCGCGGGATGCAACCCGCGGATGCAATCGCGGGAAGCAACCCGCGGGAGATGCAACTCGCAGATGCAATCGTGGGATGCAACTCGCGGGAGGCAACACACGAGTCTAACTCAGTGCTCGAGGCTAAGCCAGCGCACAACTCTAACCCGGCGTATAAGCAAGGTTAAATCATAATCCAAAGTCGAGGCTAAGCTCGCTAAAGTCAACTAGAATGCAAGGCCAAGTTCCAGTCTAACATAATGCAGAAGTGTCAAAATGCGAATCCAAGACTCATCCCCATCTAGAAGTATCAGAACGCAAGGCTAACACTCAGCTCTGCCTTGCCCTATGATGACTCCCTGATCAGCCAAATGGGGTCTACACAGGGGGTGAGACCCCAACCAGAGAATCTCGCATATAACGCGAGCTAAGCCCAAAGTAAGAATGCGAGGCTATGCCCGCGTACAATGTGAGGCTAAACCAATGTAAAGTCATCTAGTGCATGGAGTTCATTCGAGACTAAACCAGAGTAAAGTCATTAGACGCGAGGCTAACTCGAAACTAAACCAGCGTGCATGGTTATACTAGTGCGCGAGGCTAAGTCAGCACACAGAACTCATCCGGAGTACAAAAGTGAACAGAAATGCGAGGCTAAGGTTCAACCCCGCGTAGCCCGCTACAAAAAAAAGAAGAGTAATTTATTACTGCATGACGAACTCATTGGACAGTCAAACAAGTCCCATGCAGGGGGTGGGATATACATTCAGCCAAACATGGATACATATGAAGCCATAACGTAAAGTTATACTTGCATACAATACAAGGCCAAGCTAGTATAAAGTCATCTAAACCCGAGGCTATACTCACAGCCAAAATGTAAAACTAACTTTTAGCCCCGCATAGATTTTAAGAAGCGGAAGATCAAGGTCTGCGTCAGAAACTTAAGGCGCCAAGCCAACTAGGAGCCTTGCGTAATATTCAATGAAAAAGAAGGTGGCCCGTCGACTTACAACGGGCTCGTAACCAGTCAAATGTGGCCCACTTAGGGGGTGAGACCCACGTCCAGTAAACATTGCGAACAAAACTAAACTCTGTATACAATGCGACGCTAAGCCAGCGTAAAGTCATCTAAACGCGAGGTTAGGTCCGCGCGGAGTGCAAATTTATGCCCGCAACTAAAATACGAAACTAACTCAGTGTGTAAGGCTAAACCTGCACATAAATCCAACCCAGCGTATAACGCAAAGTTATATTAGCGCAGTCACGAGGCTCTGCCAGCTTAAAATACGAGGCTAAGTCCGCGGATATAGGGCTAAGGTTGCATCTTGAACGCGCAATAACAAATCGAATTGTATCAAGTGCAAATCTCAAGAGCACCTTCAGCAAAAAAAAAAGTACAAAAAGAACTTTCAAAATGGACAACTTAGTCTTAGCCATGCGCACAAGACTAATGGCAAATTTCAGCCAAAGTGGGAGGGCATATTCGTAGTAGAGATGGTCTATCCAAATGGAGCATACCGATTGATCAATCAATACGGTGACTGGATGATAATACAGATCAACATAAAATTCCTGAAAAAATATTATTCTTAAGGGAATGAAGTCATCCGACCTCTTTTTCAACACAGCAAATAAAGAAATGCTGGTTGTTGCTCAAGTGTAGCTTCACACCCCAACTTGAGTCATAAAATGAAAATGGATCCTTCTCTACGATTACGGATAGAGAAAATCCAACCCAGCGTATAACGCAAAGTTATACTAGCCCAGTCGCGAGGCTCTGCCAGCTTAAAATACGAGGCTAAGCCCGCGTATATAGGGCTAAGGTTGCATCTTGAACGAGCAATAACAAATCGAATTATATCATGCGCAAATATCGAGAGCACCTTTAGCAAAAAAAAAGTACAAGAAAGAACTTTCGAAGTGGACGACTTGGTCTTAGCCATGACGCACAAAACTAAGGGCTAATTTCAGCCAAAGTGGGAGGGCCTATTCGTAGTAGAGACAGTCTATCCAAATAGAGCATACCGATTGATCAATCAATACGGTGACCGGATGATAATACAGATTAACAGAAAATTCCTGAAAAATATTATTCTTAAGGGAATGAAGTCATCCAACCTCTATTTCAACACAACAAATAAAGAAATGCTGGTCGTTACTCAGGTGTAGCTTCACACCCCAACTTGAGTCATAAAATGAAAATGGATCCTTCTCTATGACTACGGATAGAGAAAATGTTTGGCCTATAAGCCCAAATAAAATTCTCACTAACCCTATTATGCTGGGGGTAAAAAGCATGAAATGCCCAACGCCATCAAGGTAATGGAAAGAGAACGAATTTCTCGCCAACCCATCATGCTGGGGTAAAAAACATGAACTGCCTAGTGCTATCAAGGCAACGGGAAGAGAATAAATTTCTCGCCAACCCATCATGCTGGGGTAAAAGCATGAATTGCCCAATGTCATCAAGGTAACGGAAAGAAAATAAAATTCTCGCCAACCCCATTATGCTGGGGGTAAAAACATGAGCTGCCCAAAGCTGCTAAAGTTAAGGGAAGAGAAAAAGTTTGGTATTTAAGCTCAAACAAAACCATCGACAACTTACCAAACTGAGGGAAATAGTATGGCTAGCCCAACTCAAACGGTAGTTGGTAAAAACAAATCAAACCCGTTGATAGCGGGAGATTTGCTAAAAATCCCATAACAAATCTGTCACAGCAGTATTCTTATCTGAATATAAGGATACATCATTGTCCAAAGCTGCTAAGACAAAGGGAAGAGGAAAAATTTGGTATTTAAGCCCAAACGAAACTATCGACAACTCACCATACTGAGGAGAATAGCATGGCTAGCCCAACGCAAACGGTAGTTGGTAAAGACAAATCAAACATGTTGATAGCTGAGGGTTTACTAAAAATTCTATGACAAATCTGTCACAACAGTATCCTTATCCGAATATAAGGATACATCACTGTCCTAAACTGCTAAGGTAAAGGGAAAAGGAAAAATTTGACATTTAAGCCCAAACGAAATTCTCGATAACTCACCATGCTGAGGGGAATAGTATGGCTAGCCCAACTCAAATGGTAGTTGGTAAAGGATAATCAAATCCGTTGATAACTGGGGGTTTGTTAAAAACCATAATCAGATCGATCCCCTATCAAGTTAAGATTCCACCTCTGACAGTAAAACTTTCCTCATTAATTTTCTCTGGTAGAGCCAGTAAGTTTCTAAAATACTTGTCATGTTAAAATCATACCTCTGACAACCGAGTACAAAATCGAATCATTTTTCTCCATGAGATCAAGTCCAATCAAATCTCCTGTCACGTTAAGATTTCACCTCTGACAGCAAGACTTTTCTCGTCACTTTTCTCCAGCCAATCTGGTGACTATACAAAATATTTATCAAGTTAAAATCATACCTCTAACATCTGAATACAAAATCAAATCATTTCTCTCCATGAGATCACGCCCAATGAAATCTCTTGTCACGTTAAGATTTCACCTCTGACAACAAAACTTTTCTCGTCATTTTTCTGCAGCAGAGCAATCTACACTCCAAAATATTTGTCAAGTTAAAATCTTATCTCTGACATTATAATTCTAAATCAAATGAGATAAAATCCGATTAAATCTCCTGTCATGTTAAGCTTTCAACTCTGACAGAAAAGAAAACTCACACTTCATCAAGTCCAATATTACAGCCTCTGATGAACTTGTTTTTGATATCGTTAAGTTAAAAATTACATCTGACGAAAATCATCTCCCTATCAAGTTAATAGTTACCTCTGATAGTCAAATTCCAAGGCTAAATACGTTAACCGTCACATCTGTTTAGTTAACTCATTCCTATTATGACCAAATTCTCTGAATATGTCGAGTTTTGAGACATGTTTAATGGCACCTCAGTCTTTTCCTGATCCGTCATACTAGATGTCACTGAACGGTTAAGATTCTAATGAGCACGTTAATATGATACCTCTGCTTGACCTCAAATAAATACGTTAATATCATACATCTGCTTATCACCCAATGAGTACGTTAACATCATACCTCTGCTTGTCATCTAATGAGCACATTAAAATCATATCTCTGTTTGTTATCAAATAAGCATATTAATATCATACCTCTGCTCATATTCCAGAAGACACGTTAATAGTTATCTCTGTCTATCAAATCTATTACACGTCTGTCATGCACTTAGCCTCTGAACGAGACGTCAAAAATATTTTTTGCATACAGACAACAAATTTTCTGAAGCAAAGTTACAAGCAAAAGTTTGGCTCGGCCGCACAGGTACAATGGCCAGCATCAAGAAAACTTGCTAGAACCAATTTCTGATACATCGAAGAGGTTCAACAGTATACCTCAAGCAACAAAATAGCTGGAAGGTAGTGATTTCAGAATATGGTTCACAGTATACCATAAAAATCATGATGAAGACTACAGAGCTAAAATCAAAGAGTCCAAAGTGTTTCGAAATTCGTTACAATTCAATACAGAATTTCGAAAACTTTGGAGGGGGTTATGTAGACATCCAAAAAAAGAAGAAGAAAAACAAAAAAGAAGAGAATATTCCCCGCGGGTTGCCACCTGCGGGAATTATTCCCGCGGGTGGCAATTCCTGCGGGTTGCCACCCGCGGGAATAATTCCTGCGGGTGCAACCCGCGGGAATGAGCACCAGCAGGAATTTCCCGTGGGTGGGCACCCGCGGGAACTCGGGATGCCTTTCGCTTCCGTTCCGTACTTTAGTTGCATGGTGATTCAGATTTTTAGGGATTAATTAGGTAGATTTAACCGGATTTGAGGGAAGAGATTGAGCCGGATTGGAAGCGCTCCTCAATCTATAAAATTGGGAGCGGAGTTCAGACAGGGGAATTTTTGGATAGAGACGGGGGAGTCTAAAAATGAGAGATCTACATTTTCTTCAGAGTCCAGAAAAGGAGTTCCAGAGATCAATTTTCATTCTGATCCAGATCGGATCGTCAACAGAGTACAGAATCAAGACTTCACCATTGCCAGAACCCACAAAAATAAAGGGAAATCGAAATCAATTGATCCTCATTCTTGTAATCTCGATTTTCTATTTGTAATTTTTCTTTTATTGTTGTAATTCCAAAGTAAATTGGCAATATAAAGAAAGATTCAATTTTTCGGATATATAGTAAAGTATCGCCGAATCAGCACCTTTACTATTTCAAGTCACAGACATAATATTTGGCTGGAAATGATCCTATTATCATACGGGTTTTTGTTAGTACCCTCACGAGTCTAACATTTAAATGTTCCGCAGATTGGGGCCAGGAACCGTCAACTTATAAAATGATATGGAAAAGGCCTTTTTAATTAGGTTCTATGAAGATGGCTTGGAAATCTCGATGCCAACACTTCTTACTATAAAACAAAAAAAGGGGGAGTCACTCGGAACTTCATTAAAAGATTTAGCAATGTATCTTTAAGATGTCCGCATGAGATGCCACAGAAGTCCTTAGTGGAAACCAGCATATGTAACCTTTCAGTCAAAGTTCTTGCTAGGATGGGGATAGTGAAGTCTACTACTTGGAAAGAACTATCAAAACAAACTGAAGAAGCTAAGAAAATCGCACAATGACTTGAGGCCGAAGAAGGAGGAAAGCCAAGAAGAAATAATTCAGGAACATCTCGGTCGTCTCAACCTAAAGGGACAGAGACAATGGCAGTCGATGCTCCAGATCCAGTCAAGCCTCCTCCTATAAGAACTCCTCTATTTAGTGTAATAGCCCTTCATCTTTTATAGCTAAAAATAATTAAAAAAATAAACAAATAATAAATATAACATTTCATTTTTTTTAACTCTTACACCTTTCATTTTCTCTAACCTCCTAAATCTTTTATTTTCTCCAACTCCAAACTCTTCATCTTCTTCATTATTTAAACCATGAAACTCCATATTAATTCTAAAAATTAAAATTTTTAATTAACTAAAACTTTTCATCTTTTGTAACTCTCAACCCTTTCACCTCTTAAACCTCCCAAACGTTTCACCTTCTAAACTCTCATCCTTAACTCTAAAATTAAAATCTCTAAATTAAATTAAAACCTTCCATATTCTCAACTCATTACTCATTCATTTCTCTAACTCCCATCCTTTCACCGTCCTCATAAATTATCTATATTAAACCTCCAATTTAATTATCTTAACTCTCTAAAATTTATAACTCCTCAAATCTTTTAGATTGTATAACTCTCTAAGCTCTTCACATTCTGTAACTCCTAAATCCAATCATATATAAACTCTTAAATCAAAACATATTCCACTCATTCTAAAAATTATTCTCAAACATTCTCATCTTGCCGGAACCACCTTCAAAACTACTGCAGGAGCCGCCGCTAGAGCCGTCACCACTTCACCGGAGAAGAGCATCTCCTTCCATCTCTTTCCACACTTTAGATTCTCACCTTTTGACAAGAGATTAGATATTATCTTTCTTTTTCTTTTTGGGTTAACTTATTTTAATGAATCATAGGTTAGCTCATTTACTATTCAATAATCCTAATAATCTAAAAAAAACATCTATCATCTTATAAGCCCAATAAAATGGAGCAAACCTATTTCTAATTTCAAACCCGCTTAATACTAAAATCAATTTTGAGTATGTTATAAACATTAGAAAAATCCCTAAAAATTATCTAAATTCGTATTAATATTTTATTAATATTCTTAGAATATTTTTAATGTGTAGATTACTCTATTGAGTGATATCGGAAAATAAAATCCAGGTAAGTTCATTTTTGGATCACTAATCATGCTATCTTATATACCTGTTGTTTCAATCATATTATTTATTTTGCATAAATTGATTTGTTATTTTGTAGGAATTTATCAGTTATTTATTATATTTCTTGTCATCAAAAATCTATTGTCAATTGTCATTAAATTTAAATTACATAGTATAGTTAGATTTTAAAATATCATATATACAATATTTGATAAATCACATAAAAGTTATAATCACGAAAAAATACTGTTTGTGATATCATTTTGTATCGGTGTCCAGAAAATTTATCTTATATGCTGGTTCTCTAATTAAGGAATATGCGTCTCACGGAAAACCTCCCAACATCCATACACTTGCCTGGTCGATATCTTTATGATGTCTCAAATCAGTAACTCTTGGATATAACTAATTGTGATTTATTGAATAAAGTATAAACTGAACAGACTCTATAAATAATGTTGTTAACAAATTAAGAAAAATCCAATTGAAATATTGTATCTGATATAATCAATATACTGTACTATACCTAAATGACACTGGGTTGGGAGAGAAATTGAATGATGGAAATATACTCTGTTTTGGCTGTAAACTTGTTAAGTTGTACAACTGAATATTTCGCACACCATGTGTGCGTGATGATTTGCTGGATCATACATGACTATAATTCATGTTTGCCTGACGGCATGTCCGATTCAGCACTGGACAATCCTGTGACCGTTTCCTGGGTCTGTAAACAATCGAAACAGTGATATCCCATCAGTTAGTTTTTCCAATTACATGATATTTTAGATAAAAATACCCCTGTTATAAAGTTGACTTCACTAAAATGACATTAAGATAATCTAAATCAATTGACATTATGTTTGGACATAACCATTATATTTCACATTCTTTCTGCGTATTTTATTTTGGTTGCAATCTGACTACATGGGTGTGCATGTCCAGATTTACTGATGGACACGCCAAAACTGACGCAAGATCTGGTGTATTTTAAAGATTAGATTGAAGCTCAATAATGGATTAGAGATTCCCTGCTTCCTTTTGTTTAATTTTATTATATTTTATTTCAATTGTATCTAAACTTTATTCCAAAAAATGAAAAGTCAAACTTTTATTTAATTTTTCTATCGTAATTATTGAGTATTATTGTGGTAAATTTATTGAGACTTTAGCATATTCAAACTGAATATGTTGCTGGTACCTGTTACACGTGCTCGTATACCGTATATCGAGAGCAGGGCGTGATATTTAGGATTCCTCAGAAACAATATTTCTTCAAAGATGAGCATAATATCACTACCTTCAACTTGCTCATGAAAACGAATATGTTGAAGTTACTTAAGGCAAAACACCTTGAAGAAGTAGGAAAGCTTGATAATCCCAATTACTGTTTATGCTACAGGACATTAACCATCCTATTAAGAGTTGCTACATCTTAAAAGATAAAATACAAGCACTAGTTGATGCAAATGTCATCAATCTACTAATGAGCAAAAGAAAGTGACAGCGAACATGGTCTCTTTCAAATTTGAAAAACTCTAAATTGGATAGAGTTCACCATTTAAGACGGAGCGAAACCGATTCCCATAGGTACTATAAGGATTGTGAACTATGATCCTCATTAACAACAAATTTTTTTTTATCTCACTTTTAATCATCGAAAGGGGAGATAATATGGCTACATCCACACCTTTTTAAGGATGACAGTGGACCTCAAGTTCATCTAAAAAGAAGTCTAAGGAGAAGTCACACACACCTCCAACGCTATCACAAGAATCTTGAACATGAAGCAACAGTTCATCCTCTTACTGATTCAGAGGAGGAAGTAAATGAATCAATAGCGATCAGTGAAGACTAACAACAACAACTTAATGGAACTCGTTCAGGAAGAAACTACTTGAAAGATTATGATGAAGTGGTTGAAGCTCAACTTCCATAAAAGAATAAGCAAGAAGAGTTTAAATTTGACAAAGTTTTTAAAAGCAAAGACAAAGAAGTGACAAAAAGTCAAAGAAGCTTTTCCGATTCAATGTGTTGGCACAAGTGGTTGAACCTCAACTTCGAGAAAAGAATGAGTAAAAAGAGTTTAAGTTTGACAAAGTTCTTAAAAGTAAAGACAAAGAAGTCACGGAAAGTCAAAGAAGCCTTTCTGATTCGATGTGTTGGCGCAAATGGTAAGCATTTATGCAAGAGTCACTTTGTATGAGCTACTAAGACTGTCCAAGCAAACCAGGGTAGTCTTAAGGGAAAATTTACAAGATTCTGAAATATTCCTGACTCGGAACCCACGAGTGACAGAAGAAGAAGTTTGTGTATTATATTTTCAAGCTTCTAAAAAGATGCCTTGTATAACTTTCTCCCCATAGGATGTACAAGTAAAGAACAATAAGCATCACCGGCCTTTATATTACAAAGGCTATATAGAGTCAACAAAGAATGACTGAATTCAAGTCGATTCTGGATTCGCTTTAAGCATAATGCCAAGAAGGGTCTTGCAGTATTTTGGGGTCCCCATAAACACGCTGGCATCAACAAACACAACCGTTTTCAGTTTCAACGTAAATGGTTGTAAACCTTTGGGGAAGGTAAAGTTGAAATGTCAGATTGGCGACATAAAGACGGAAGTCACATGCTATGTAATAGATACTGACACGTCTTACAACCTGCTACTTGGAAGCCTGTGGATCCACCTCAATCTCATTGTCCCTTCTAAACTTCATCAATGTACGCAATATGTAGACAAAGAAGGGAATGTGAAGACCTTTGATAGTAGAGAAACAACCTTTCAAAGGTGTTGAAAATTATTTTACAGATGCGCTACTATATCAAGACACTTTTGAAGTAGCTGAACAACCTGTCCAAGAAGAGTCAGACAGCAACAATGAAGCTGACTCTGAATCAGGATCCGAAAGATAATGAAGATCAGAATGTAGAACCACTTGTAATAAGCTTTGAAGGCCTTGATGTAAATAACATCGCCAATCTTAATGGCGTGTGGGTTATCAATGAAAATGTAGAGTTTGCTTATTTTTCTGGTGTTGATCCGGAGCCTTCAAGTATTAGTACTTACGCGGTTAATGATCAACTAGATAAAGTACATTCCTTAGCATCATTCCAAGTATCCACTCATTCATCCTTTAATATAATGCTAGTGAAGTGATCTTTGAAGTTCTTCCAAAATATAAAGGCCAAAAACCTATTTTATTTGGAAAGTAAACAATAATAATACGAAAAAAATATTTAATTTCTGAAAAAGAACAGGAGAATTTTGAGTTCTTCCACTATAATAAGAGTACCCATTAAATGATGAAAAAGATGGGATATAACCTAACCAAAAGTAGGGGGTTAAACTTTGAAAATGGGAGAAGAACAATAATTCAACCTTTTGTTCTGAAAGGAAAAATGCTATATTATTATAATAAGACTGGTAGGAGATTGGGATATATTACAACTCCTAAAATCCTTTCGGAAGCAAATTATGAAGATATTCAATATAGTCATTCATCTAAATTATTTTGCTGGGATTTAAATGTAAGTGTTGGATCAATTTTTCAAGAAGTTTCTGTTAATATGGTCTCTCCAGACCAAAAAAAAGAAGATGATGAATTGCCACCAATCAAATATGATTCTTGGACAAAACATCTAAACATAAAGTGGGAAGTTCAATTTGAGCAACATGAACTTCCAACAGAAGATAAAGTGATCCAAATAAATATGGACGATAAAACTAATCCTAAACCTATATTTATATGTGAAAATTTATCTTCTAAAGAAAAAGAAGAGTTAATTACTCTTATTCCAGAATGTATTGATATTTTTGTCAGGAATTATGAAGAAATGCTAGGATTATATCCAAAAGTGGCAACCCATAGGTTGAATATTCGACCAGACGCGAAACCTGTTAAACAATAACTATGAAGGTTCCGTCCCCAAATAATGTAAGCCATTGAAGTTGAAATCAAAAAGTTAATTGAATCAAGCTTCATTTACGAAGAGTAACACCTTAGTTGGGTGAAAAATATAGTCCTTGTAATTAAAAAAAAATGGAAAAATTAGAGTCTGCATCGATTTTAGAGATCTAAATCAAGTTTGCCTGAAAAATGAATTTCCATTACCTATCATAGATATCATGATCGACAATACTTGTGGCTTTGAAAGGATGTTGTTCATGGATAGATTTTCATGATACAATTAAATTAAAATGCATCCAAACCATGAGAAGTATGTCTTTTCGAATACCACTAGGGGTGTATTGTTATACAGTTATGCCCTTTGGTATGAAGAAAGCTGGCGCCACATTTCAGTGCACTATGAACACCATATTCTAGGATCATATTTCGAAGACCATGGAATTCTATGTGGATGATTTAGCTATTAAAAGCAAGAGCATAGATAATCATTTTTACGATTTGAGAATGGTGTTTGATCTTATATGAAAACACCAATTTAAAATGAATCCAACAAAATTATTTCTGGAGGTCTCCAGTGGAAAGTTTCTTGGACTTGTAGTTACATATTAAGGATTTCATCTCGATCTAGACAAGATTAAAACAATCAAAGATATGCAACCATCTAGGAATTTCAAGGAATTGAGAGGACTACAGGAATATGTGGTCCCTAAGTTTTGGCCTTGGTTGGTGGGCCCCGTATCCATCGTGGGTTTCTTTGAGTATCTCTTGAGCCTCTTTCTTTGATAGGCAATGGAGTAGGATGTGATTTGCAGTAGAACTTGGCCACCTATTTCTTTATTGAAGCCATTTATTTAGGATTTTCCAGAGCATGTCATATAGCGTATAGTCCATAGATGAGAAGTGCCAAGCCGGGGACTCGAAGTTCATTCCAAGATGGTGCACTTCGTTGGCCTACAATATTGTTTTGAGGCAAAAAAGATCGTGGCTGCCAATAGTGACGCGCTTACTCAACTCAAGCGGCAGCGCCAATGTCGCGGTGAGTGATGCTAGGGCATCTGCGTACACATTCTTATGTCGCAACACATGGTTGATGTAAAAATTTTCAAATTTATTGGCAAATTTGATCACCACCTTGTGGTAGGGTGTGGAAACTTCATGTTTAATCTCATACTCTCCAGTTGCGTGATTGACAATAAGCTTCAAATCACCATATACTTTGGTGTGTTTCACCCCCAATTGTTGAGCTATTTGGAGGTTAATTATAAGTGCATTGTATTCTGCTACGTAGTTTGTGCATGGTTTGGTAAATGAGTACCCACGGAAAATCCTGTGAGGAGTTATTAGCACAACCTCTATGAGAAGTAGGAGTTGAAATATGTCCCAACTCCCTTATGAGAATTAGAAGTTGTAATATATTCCAACGACCTTGCAAGAAGTATGAGTTGTCATGTATTCCTCCTATGGATTCTTGAATATCTGCTGCCAATGATAGCTTTTATAATTTTTCATGATTTTAGACAAGCTGCAATCGGATATATGAAATTGATGCAGATTGGGATCTTCTTGCTTTTTTTTTTTTGTGTGTCGGGAAGATGCTAATTGCCCTCACAAAATTTGCTATTCTTGAATCATGTAGCACGGATTAAACGTCTTTAGTGGTGCTACGCGAGGTTATACCTTAGCCATGCATTTTGCTTTGCATTCAAATTGCAAGCTTAGCCTCATGTTTTGGATGTAGATATAGCCTTGCATCTGAATTACTTTACACAGGCTTAACTTCGCATTATATGCTTGTATAATCTTCTATTTGGATAACAGAAAGTTTTTGGATAGTATATCTACCTGATTGTTTTTTTAAATCGAGATAGTGGGGTGGTGATTGGGGTGGCAAATGGGCCGGGCATGCCCAACGAGCTATGCTCGGCACGTGCTCAGCACGGCTCACACGGCCGAGCTGGGTCGCCCGTGTCGTGGGCACGGCGCGGCCCGGGCGGGTCACACCTAGCATGTGTCAGGCACGGCTTGACACTTTTTTTAAAAAAATATAGCCGTTATGGAGGGTTTTTTGCAATTTTTTTTGCACAGAGCCCCCCCAACAGCTATTTTTATAGTCGTTGGGGGGGGGGGGGATTCTTGCAATTTGTTTTGCAAATTTTCCCCCCAATAGTCAAAATGGCCGTTGGAGGTTTTTTTTTTTTGCAATTTTTTTTTGCAAAAAAAACCTTTCTTTCCATATAAATAACTCCTCATCTACTCCATTTCTATTATTCACACAAACAAATTTATTCTCTCAAAACTCATCTCAATTCTCAACTCTATCAAAAATTTCTAAAAATAAATTTCTTCCAAATAAATTCTACAATATTCGATCAAATTTCAACAAAGTATCAACTGATAAAGAAGCCTAAAGTAAGAAACATCAAAATTCACGCAAGCTGCACACCTCATTGGGCCATTGGCCTCAACTCTCATCTCTCAAGTAAGGTTTTCTTCGGTTTTAGACGACTAAAAAAAAGAGAAATAAGAGAAAAGAAAAAAGGTGATTCTCGTGGGGCGCACCCACAAGTGCTTCCCGCGGGGCACACCTGCGGGTGCCACCCATGGGGCGTACCCGCGGTTGCCACTTGCGGGAGCATCCCGCAGGGTGCAACTACGGGGTTCACCCTGCGGTGCTGCTGTTACGTGGATTTGACAGGATTTTTAGGGGAACGATTACCCCAATCTCGGTGTTTCTGTTACATGGATTTGACCCAGATTTGAGGGAACAATTACTCCTCAATATATAAAAGGAGGGCAGAGTCCCGAGAAAAAATGATTCTTTTTTAAGAGGGGAAATCTCAGAGCCTTTTCATCCGGAGTCTCTTATGAGTATCATATATTGTATTTTTCCTCCCATATTTTATCTATTTTTGAATATAAATAGATGCTACTCGGGTATTTTTAGTATCTTTTTTAGATAATCCGATTCATACAAGGAGATGACATGAAATCAGAGTCGGATTAGGAAACAAATCCTATAAAAGAGTTCAAAGAGACCAAAACTACGAGATTAAAATACTGTAGAGAGTCAAAGTCATAATACAGTTGGAGAATAAAGTGCACAAAACAAGAGACTCGCGCAGGAGAAAATCCAGAACCATTGGCCATATTATTGCTACCAATTGGCGGCATTAGCCGCCAAATAGCAGCAAAGTAGTGGGTCCACGGTTGATTTTCTTCGATGGTTTCGTTGTAATTTTTTAGTTTTTTAGTTCTGTTAGAATTATGGTTTGATTTTCGAAACCTATATATTGGCCGTGTCCTTGTATTATAGAAGAATCCTATAATTTTTGTACTCGTTTTTAAATTAATAAAATTAGGGTTTTGTTGAAGAGGTGACGGCCACAATACCGGACTCCAGAGGTAATTCTCTTTGTTCTTCAATTTTTCCTTAGTTAATTTATTTTAATTGCTTTCTAGTTTAGATTTATTTGCTTTCTAAATTATATTTAATTACTTTCTATGAATAAAATTTTGATTTTACTTGTTAGAAATATGAGTAGCAATTTAGCTTAGTTTTAAGATGTAGATGAACTTAAGATCCACCATGTAATTACTCTCTAAAATTTTCTTCTTAAATAAAGTAAAAAAAAGATATGCTTTTATTATGGAAGATTAAAACACAAGAACTTGAAGATTGATACTTTGATAGGTTATACTTGAATTAAGTTTCTTGATAGTCTATACTTAGTTAGGGTTTGGAGTTGTTGATTTTCATCTTGTTCAAATAATTATCTAATGATTTAGTTTATTTTTTATGAAAAGTAGTACACCACTTGATAGCTCATGCTTAGGGCAGTTTAAATAAAGATTAAATTAAAAGATCACTTTTTTTATGATAGAAGAAGATAATAGAAATAAGAATATAGTTGGAAACTAGTAAATTCTAAATCCTACGCAAATTAGAATAACTCTCAACTCCAACTTAGAATTCTTTTTTAATCCGTAAGACTATAGAATTAGTTAGAACGCAAAAACACCTGAGATCTCTGTGGGGCGATCTGTAAAGTGCTATAACCGATACTGTACGCTTGCAGTTAAATTATCACATCAAGTTTTTAGTGCTGTTACCGGGGATCGACGGTGTTTTTCTTACTTTTCTAACGTTTTAAGGGTTAACAGTGTGTGTTGAGTGTGCAGAGAATAAAAACTATAGATACAGGAAAACAAAAGGGATCGAAGGAGCCTCATGACAACTGCGTAGCAGAAACCAGAGAGTCCAACTCTCTGGTTTTACTTCTATTTGGCGGCAAAAACTGCCATTTGGCGGTAGTTCAGGTGATTTTGTCCCCCAAATTTTCTTTGTTTCTGTGTTTTGGGTTTCTGGTTCTGTAAAAAAATACAAAACATAAAAAAAATTCAATTTTTTTCTTTTCCATCTCTTTCCCTCTCCACCTTCTTCAAAAAAAAAAATAGAGAAAAAAAAATTCAAAATCCAACTGGTTGCTATCATTGTCGTGATCTATATCATAATTATTATCAATGTCTATGGATAGGAAGTTTGTTAGGACTAGGCGATAATCAAATTCACATCACATATAATGAACCTACGAGCGCTTCCTATACACAGAATTACAATTGTGAATTGATGAATTATTCTAATCAGGAGTCGTATCAAGAGAGTTCTCCATCTGATCCTTTCTTTATGAGCTATTCATCTTTATGTTCTAAATTTAATCATGAACAAGATATTCAATTGAACATGTTAGATAAAAGATTGAAAAGATTAGAAGTGAGATATGCATGTTATGAGAATTTACCTACAACCCATTCATATCTGTCATCAAATATGTACACATATCTATCATATCCACCATCAAATTTCATTTATGATCTCGAGATGCAATCATTTGAGGAAAATAAGAAAAATAATAATCGTGAGACTGAGGAGCGAGCACGTACAATTGAGAAAGGTATAGAAGGTTTGCTAAAATCATCCTCTCAAAATTCATTATCTCAAAATTCATCTTGTATGGAAAATCTTCTCAAAGTGATTTCTCAAACTAAACTTTTTAGAGATCAACCATCTAATTGTTTGAACATATCTTACTCCAACGAGCAACCACTTCAGTCATCTTTTGAAGTAGATATGATTCAAAATGAGTTAAATAATTTTGTGCATGATGAGTTTATAATTCAACATTGTGATCAACCTAATTTAGAACATTGTGAAAATAATTATGAAGAAACTGGTAATAACGAAAATATTTTGCTTGGTGATTTACCTCTTGATGAGCTTGCTAGTGACACATTATCATAAGTCCACTAGTATGACAATTTCTTTTGAGAATTTTGATGACATGTTTGAAGAAAATATGCATGACGAGCCCAAAATATTAGAATAATGGAAAGAAACTCTAAGGAAGAGGTCATGGTGTCTGATGATTTGAGAGAGCCATTTAAAATCGAGCTCATGATTCCACAATACCAAAGTGAGTATATTATTTCACATGTTGATAAAACAAAAATACTTACTGATATAAAAGATGCTCATAGATGGAATATGGACGATAATAAAGGTACGCTTTCCAACCTTAAAATTTTACTATTGAATAAAGAAAGAAGGGTAGATATAAATTAAGAAAAATAAAAAATAAGATAGATTAAATCCAAAACTGACAAAAAGGCTAAATTCATCCATATCAAAATGTAAAAAAACACATTATGAGAGTGTAAAGCGATCAAGAGGTCGTAACCAATTTGAATTTTCTAATAAATGTATAATATGTATATCATAGTTTTTTTATTTATTTACCACACTGGGTTCATGTATGAGGGCATACACGAGTTTAAGTGTGGGGGAGTGAGTTAGGATATTTTTTTCATATTTTTGCTAGAGTTTTTAGTTTTTTTAGAATTTTTATTTTATTCTTAGGTTTTTGGGTTTCTTTATTTTGCACTTTGGATAGCTTTTAGAGTAACTAACGAAAAAACTGAAATAAAAAATCTTTGATTTTATATATTTTTATCAGTAGATCAACCTAATTACAGGTAAAGGGACAAATTTAGATTTAAAATTGGATATAAGAGTAGATTGGACGATACACTTTGAATTTTATGAAAAAAAGATTAAAATCCAAAAAATAAATACCGCTAATAGTAGTTTTGAGGCAAGTATACATCTATTTTTTATTTCACAATAGTTTATTATGTTAAGGACAAATATGATAACGATTGAATAGGTCTTCTCTCTCTAAACAAAAAAAAAGAAGAAGAAAATGTGGTGCGCCTTCTATTAAGGCAATATCTTCAAGAGTAAAAAAAAAGAGTACGATCCGAGTAATCGGGTACTTTGCGCCTAAGCAAGCGTGAATATTCGCATAAAAATTAAAATATTCTTAAAAAAAAGAAAAGAGTATGATCCGAATAATCGGGTACTTTGCACCTAAGTAAGCATGAATATTCGCATGAAATGTGAAATATTCTAAAAAAAAGAAAAAAAAGAAAAAAAGAAAAAAATTGTTATGAGAGAGGAGATGAATCATGAGTTAAAATTGGAGTCCAAGGCCGAAATAGACTATCACACGTATACGTAGATGTATAGGAGCCAATGGATTATCTGTTAGTAGCTACTGAAAGATAGGATTTAAATTTTTTATTAAAATGATAAGTGTATCTGATATGACACTCAATCTGAAAATTGATAATCTAAATGCATTCTTGAGTTTGTATATTAGTGAGATTAATTAATGAAAATATCATAAAAAAAAAGATTTTTCTTTCTTTTATATAAAATTTTTATTTTTCTTGATTTTTGGTTATCCTTATTTTTCTTTTCTTTATTTCTTAATCTATTTTCTTCATGAATTTTGTGGGTATATTCACTGCAAACCCTCACGAGACAACACTCGTCCACTAGGGTAATCTAGGGGTTTAAAAGCTTGTTGCATGTGCTAAGTGCAATCGCTATTCCTGCGAAAGTGAGTTAGGATTTTTCTTTTTCTTTTTTAGGTTTATGTTTTGCTCGAGAGCTAGCAAAAGAGAGGTGTGGGGGGTGTGATGAGTATCATATATTGTATTTTTCCTCCCATATTTTTTCTTTTTTTTATATAAATAAATGCTACTCGGGTATTTTTAGTATCTTTTTCAGGTAATCTGATTCATACAAAGAGATGACATGAAATCAAAACCGGATTAGGAAATAAATCCTATAAAAGAGCTCAAAGAGAGCAAAATTACAAGATTAAAATACCGTAGAGAGTCAAAGTCAAATACAGTCAGGGGAATAAAGTGCAAAAGACAAGAGACTCGCGCAGGAGAAAATCCAGAACTATTGGCCATATTATCGCCGCCAATTGGCGGCATTAGACACCAAATAGCGGCAAAGTAGTGGGTTCACGAGCTGATTTTTCTTCGGTGGTTTCGTTGTAATTTTTTAGTTTTTTAGTTCTGTTAGAATTAGGGTTTGATTTCTAAAGCCTATATATTGGTCGATCCTTGTATTCTAGAGAGAATCCTGTAATTTTTGTACTCGTTTTTAAATTAATAAAATTAGGGTTTTGCTGAAAGGGTGACGACCACAATACCGGACTCCAGAGGTAATTCTCTTTGTTCTTCAATTTTTCCTTTGTTAATTTATTTTAATTGCTTTCTAGTTTAGATTTATTTATTTTCTAAATTAGATTTAATTGCTTTCTATGAATAAAATTTTGATTTTGCTTGTTAGAAATATGAGTAGCTAATTTAGCTTAGCTATAGGATGTAGATGAACTTAGGATCCACCATGTAATTACTCTCTAGAATTTTCTTCTTAAATAAAATAAAAAAGATGTGATTTTTCTATGAAAAGATTAAAATACAAGAACTTGAAGATTAATACTTTGATAGGCTATACTTGAATTAAGTTTCTTGATAGTCTATACTATTTAGAATTTGGAGTTGTTGGTTTTCTTCTTATTCAAATAATTATCTAATAATTTAGTTTTTTTTTTATGAAAAGTACTATATTTGATGAGTTATATCTACACACCACTTGATAGCTCATGTTTAGGGCACTTTAAATAAAAATTAAACTAAAAGATTAATTTTTTTATGATAGAAGAAGATAATAGAAGAAAGAATATGGTCGGAAACTAGTAGATTCTAAATTCTAGACTAATTAGAATAACTCTCAACTCCAACTTAGAATTCTTTATTAATCCGTTAGACTATAGAATTAGTGAGAATGCAAAAACACTGAGATCTCTGTGGGACGACCTGTAAAGCGCTACAACCGACACTGTACGCTTTCAGTTAAATTATCACATCAGTCTCTAGAAAAGACAGAATTTTCAGGATAGAGAAATTCTCAGAGAGGAGAGTTCTAAACAAAGAGAAATAAGGTGACGGAAAAATCCTAAGAGCGGAGTTCTCTCCTCTTCTCCAGAAAAATCAACCGACGCGACGTTCGGATCGTCAATGGAGTGCAGAAGTAAGGCTCCACCGCTGTGAGACCCACAGAAATTAAAAAGAGAAACGAAATCAATCATTCCCTATTCTTGTAATCCTGAATTTCTTTGTAATTTTTCTTTTATTGCTGTAATTCAAAAGTAAATTGGCAATGTAAGAAAGTCTATAATTTTAGGGCGTACAAGAATTGGCGACCACAGTGGTAGTTCCGGCAGTGCAATCTGATCATTAAATTCCTTTGGGTTGGACCTAGGCATTATCGCCGGGTAACGATAATGAAAGGTGAGGCGTCATCGCCCAACAAAATTGATAAGGCGTCATCGCCTATCAAAACAAGTGAGGCGTCATCGTCCACAAAAAACTGACAAGGCATCATCGCCTGTCAAAAAAGGTGAAACATCATCACCCACTAAAACTAACAAGCCGTCATCGCCAGTCACAAAAATATGAGGCATCATTGCCCATAACAAAAGGCAAGACGCCATCGTCTGTAAGAAAAATAACCGTGCGGTGTGCGTGGTGCCACTCGCAGGGTTGCCACCGCAGGGCTGCACCCGTGGGGTGCACCTGCGGGATGCACCCACGGGTTGCAACCCGCGAAGTGCCAAAAAAAGAAGAAGAAGAAGAAAAAAAGATCTCTCCACGCACACGTACGTGGATCTGTCTGCATACTAATCTTTCCCGGCGCATAAATCTCTCTAGTTTTGAGCTGAGGTGCTGCCCTAACGGGTGTGCGCGGGATGAACGCTTTGAAGCTCTATGCAGCCAAGTTTTTGAAGAAATTTATAAGGAAATTAATAGCTCGACTCCCGTGTAACTTGTCGAATGAGCATATTTAACTATGTTGGATTAGTTATATTTATCCAACACTCGAGAGGAATAAAAAAATGGTCAAAACATCAAACTCAAAAATTATACACAAATTCAAATATTTTCGAAGAAGAGAAAGATGTTTTATCATAGAACTGTCGTCTTCGATATCAGAAAATGTGTCCAGAATACACATCAATTGAAGATAAATCTAATCAAATCTTCTCTGGTGAGAATTAAAAGCTTATGATGTATGATGATATTCTCACTGTTCGTGCAATAGAAAATATGTCAAGCTCAAAATTAAGCTGAACCCAACGGATTCGAGATCATCAAAAAACACTCATAAATTTTGAAGCTCGCATTAGTTATGAGGCTCAAGCAGTCAGATGCGAGGCCCAGCCTGGTATGAATCAGAACATGTATAACGCTCAGTCCAATCTTGACCAAATCATATGAGAGACTAAGTCCATGTGAACCGAAGCAGACATAGGGCTTAATCTTGCATAAATCACTCAGTACATGATTCTCATACTCTGCAATCCGAGAAATTTCGAACGGCCCACCCAAAGGATAGGTCGATGTTTCAGGAAGGCTTTTACTTTCGCAAGACCCATCCAAGGGATAGGGTCCGTATTCCAAGATGGCTCATATTTGTTACAAAGCCAACATGCATATCAAAGTTACAGTGTTCGGTCAGATTCAACTTCAAAATGCAATTCTAAATGAGCTCCTATGTATAAGGAAAGTGAACAAAATTCTCCAAAGCAATACTGGATTCAGTTCTGCCATATGAGCCTATATCTATTGTCCAAGCAACAGTCAATATGGCAAACTACAATAATATCTGGATGATTCAAAAATAAAAAATGGACAACTCTCCTCCTAGTCCCTGAAGACACTTCAGCCGAATGCGGTCTAAGTAAATCACCATAGAGTTGATTCTTTCTTCTACATCAAGAATTAATTCAATATTCAATAGGGGGTGGTGAATGAGATTTTTGAAGTTCTCGAGGCTTTCTCAATTCCTCATATCATTGTGAAGCTTGCAGCATGACAATTAACCAAACCGATGGAGCTTTATTTCGAGATAAACATCAATTATGGTAAGAGATATCTCATGCCATCTTGCTATCTATCCGGAAGATGAAGATGTGCAACTCAAGCAACTCGAAGTTTCACACAGAGCTCAGCCGCAGTACAGAGTTCAAAATAAAACTCGCATGTCTCAGCTCCTGAACGAGGCTTGGCATGAGACTCGCATATCTCAGCTCCCGTGCGAGGTTGGTCATGACACTTGCATGTCTCAGATGGCATTTGAGATTTGTCATGATACTCATATGTCTCACTTCACAGGAGACTGAAGTTGATTCATGTGTTCAAATCATCACACGGTCTCATCTTCGGGGTTGCACCCATGTTGCAACCAAGGCTAAAAGCACAAACCTTATATTCAAAGTCATGTAGTCAATAAGACACATGAAAGAGGTTTCATCTTCGAAACTCTCTCTAAATCGAAGTTATGTGACTATGATGTCAGGTTTGAGCCCACTAAAAATCTAAAGTTTCATGTGAGGCTCACGACCATCGTATTTACATCCCAAGAATAATACTCACATTCTTTTGTTTTGAAAAATATCGTCGACATACGAATGAATCACGATGGAACTCTTGATGCTTCGGTTGCCTGAGTGGGGTCATAACTTTCTCCTGTCGCATCCAACTCATCAAGTTGAGGGTTAAATAGTTTGAGATTTAGATCACTCAAAGCTCAACCTTAACCAGTTCAAGAAAGACAAAGGCTTACTACACAGCTCTCAAATCGATGACCATTTATGTCCTGCATCATAAGAAAATCATGAGGATATATTGATATTGGTCGCTGTTATCTATCACTGCTTGACAATATCAACATATCAAAATTCCTGGTCAATAGGTCGATCAAATAAAACCCATTCTCTTTGGAAGAGTTTGACCATATGCAACCCTATCCGATAATATTGAAGATGAAGAGTAAGAAACCCTAAGTTTTATCATTATGGACCAAAATCATTCTAAAAGATAGAGAAAATGAGGTATGACTTCACCTAAATGCCAAAATTTAAAATTTGGGCACACGACAATGTCCGCGCCCATCGAGTGCTATGTGCATGTCTGCGCTCACACCCGTAAGGGCGCTATGTGCGCCCATGGAGCGCACCTGCAAAGCACTGTGCACGCGCCGTGCCAGCGCACCTCGCATCTGGGGAACACTACGTGTGGCAAAGAGCGTCAAAATATGCTATGCTCCTTTATGTCCATAGAAAAAGAATTAGATTACCATCACAAAATCAGCAGGGGGTTACAATATATCACGACACCTGATACTCCTTTTATAAATGATGGGATGTGCCAAAATATAAAAAACTCTGATGGGGACTCTGATATCAGTTTGGGGGTACTATCCAACGGGCTGGCTACAAATATGATGCCTTTAAGCCTGACTCTAAATGAAAATGATAAGCTAACTCTTCCTAAAGATGAAGCATTAGTCAAATGTCTTGATGTCCAATGAAGCATGTGCTTTGAGCAGTGCGAACCACCTACCATAGATAAGGTGACTCAAATGAACATGGGTGATGAAACTAACCCCAATCCCATAAGATCCTTAAGTTACTCTACATCGGCTAAATATTAAGGCAGATGCAAAACCAGTAAAGCAATATCAAAGAAGACTCCGTCCAGAGCTAAGAGAGTCGATCAATGATGAAGTTAAGAAGTTTATACAATAAAGCTTCATCCGGAAAAAAAAAAAAACAACCTAAATAGGTAGCAAATGTTGTCCAGGTTCTCAAGAAGAATGGGAAGATCCGAATTTGCATTGACATTTGAGATCTGAATGTGGTATTATCCTAAAGATAAATTTCTGCTTCCAATAACGGATGTCATGATTGACGATACTTGCAAATTCAAAATGATGTCTTTTATGTATGAATTCTCTAGGTACAATTAAATCAAGATGTACCTTGAAGACAAGAAGCACAAGAAGTGTTTAAAAAAGTGCATGATTGAATCTGCGGTGCTCACCAGTCGGGACCTAAATTAAGAGACTAGATAAAAAGAATAGGTGTCTACTGTCCAATCATAATGCCAATCAATAAAAAATTCCTAAAGAAATATTATTCTTAAGGGAATGAAGGTATCCAACCTCCTCTTCAATACAACAAATAAAGAAATGCTGGCTGCCGCTGAGGTGTAGCTTCGCACCCCAACTTGGGGCACAAAATGAGAATGGATCCGACGTCTCTAAGACTAAGGATAGTGGAAACGTTTGACATGTAAATCCAAACGAACTCCTCGCTAACCCTATCATGCTAGGGTAAAAGCATGAATTGCCTAACACCGTCAAAGTAATAGAAAGAGAACCAGTTTCTCGCCAACTCATCATGTTGGGGTAAAGGCATGAACGGCCCAATGCCGTCAAGACAATGGGAAGAGAATAATTTTTTCGCCAACCCTATAATGCTGAGGGTAAAAGTATGAATTACCCAACGTCATCAAGACAATGGGAAGAGAATAAGTTTCTTACTAACCAATCATACTGGGGAGGTAAAAGTATGAATTACCCAACACCATCAAGGTAACAGGAAGAGAACTAATTTCTCGCTAACCCATCACACTGGGGTTAAAAAAATATAAACTGCACAAAGCTGCTAAAATAAAGGGAAGAGGAAGAGTTTGACACTTAAGTCCAAACGAAATTCTCGACAACTTATCATGCTAATGGTAATAGTATGGCTAGCCCAACTCAAACGGTAGTTGATAAAAACAAATCAAGCCCGTTGATAGCTGGGGGTTTGCTAAAAATCCTATTACAAATCTGTCACAACAGTATCCTTATCTGATTATAAAGGTACATCACTGTCCAAAACTGGTAAAGTAAAAGAAAGAGGAAAAGTTTAGCATGTAAGTCCAAACGAAATTCTCGTCAACCTCATCATTCTGAGGGAAATAGTATGGCTAGCCCAATTCAAACGGTAATTGGTAAAGACAAATCAAATCTATTGATAGCTGGGAGTTTACTAAAAATCCTAATGAAATTAAATCTCCTGTCATGTTAAGATTTCATCTCTGACAGTTTGACCTTTCTCATTACTTTTCTCCAATAGAGCCAGTGACTCTCCAAAAATATTTGTCACGTTAAAATCATACTTCTGACACCAGAATACAAAATCAAATCAATTATTTTTATGAGATCAAATCCGATCAAATTTTCTGTCACGTTAAACTTTCACCTCTGATAGAAAAGAAAGCTGACACTTCATCAAATCCAACATTATAACCTTTGATGAACTTGTTTTTTTTTTTTGACATCGTCAATTTAAAAAAAAAAAATTATCTCTGACAAAAATCATCTCTCTATCAAGTTATCAGTTACCTCTGATAATCAAATTTCAAGACTAAATACTATTTAATCAGCTCATTCCTATTATGACCAGATCCTCTGAATAGGTTGAGTTTTGAGGCAGGTTTAATGATACCTCCGTCCTCACTCAAATCCCGTTATCCTAAATGTCACTGAACGGGTAGATTAATCATGTTAAATCCTACCTCTGTTTAATCGGCTCATTACTATCAAGTCCTGAACGTATGAATAGAATGAACCATAAGACATGTTTAATGATACTTCTGTATTTTCCTAGTCCGTCATACTCGATATCACTGAACGGTTAGGATTCTAATGAGCACGTTAATATCATACCTGTGCTTGTCATCTAAGGAGCACGTTAACACCATACCTCTGCTTCTTATCTAATGAGCACATTAACATCATACATCTGCTTATCATCTAATGAGCGCGTTAAAATCATACCTCTACTTGTCATCTAATGAGCACGTTAAAATCATATCTCTGTTTGTCATCTAATGAGCACGTTAACATCATATCTCTGCTTATTCTCTAATGAGCACATTAACATCATATCTCTGCTTTTCCTGTGAGTACGTTAACATCATACGTCTGCTTGTCCTCTAAAAAGCACGTTAATATCATACCTCTGCTTGCTATCTAATGAGTACGTTAGTATTATATCTCTGCTCATCTTTCATAAGACACATTAATAATTATCTCTGTCTATTAAATTTATCACAGGTTGTCTGTCATGCCTTCAGCCTCTGAACAAGACATCAAAAATATTTTTGCATGCAAACAACAAATTTTCTGAAGCAAAGCTACAAGCAAAAGTCTAGCTGAGCCGCACATGTACAACAGCCAGCATAAAGAAAATTCATTAGACACAGCTGGGTCGCACAGGTACAATAGCTAGTATCAAGAAAACTCATTAGAAGCAATTTATGATACATCGAGAAAGTTCAACAATACACCTCCAACAACGAAAAACCGAGATAGCGATTTCCAGAAGATAGTTCACAGTACACCGTGAAATTGCACTACACAATGAAAACTATAGAGCCAAAATTAAAAAAGTCCAAAGTGTTTCGAAATTCATTACAAATCAAAATGAAATTTCGAAAACTTTGGAGGGGGTTATGTAGACGACAAAAAAAAAAAAGAAAAAGAAAAGAAAAGAAAAAAAAGTGTCGGAGTGCACCCGCAGGGTGCTACCCATGGGGTGCACCCGCGGGAGCAACCCGCAGGTGCCACCTGCGGGGCGCACCCGCAGGTGCTTCCTGCGGGTGCTACCCGCGGGGCGCATCTGCGGGAGCATCCCGCAGGATGCAACTACGGGGTTCACCTGCGGTACTTCTGTTACGTAGATTTGACAAGATTTTTAGGAGAACGGTTACCCCTATTTAGGTGTTTCTGTTACGTAGATTTGACCCGTATTTGAGAGGAACAATTACTCCTCAATATATAAAAAGAGGGCAGAATCCAGAGAAAAGAAGATTCGTTTTTAAGAGGAAAATTCTCAGAGCGTCTTCTTTCGGTGTCTCCAGAAAAGACAGAATTTCCAGGATGGAGAAATTCTTAGAGAGAAGAGTTCTAAACGAAGAGAAATAGGGTGACGAAAAAAATTCCAAGAGCGGAGTTTTCTCCCCTTTTCCGGAGAAATCAACCGACGCGACATTTAGATCATCAATGAAGTGCAGAAGTAAGGCTCCACCGCTACCAAACCCACAGAAATTAAAAAGGAAAATGAAATCAATCGTTCCCTATTCTTGTAATATTGAATTTCTTTGTAATTTTCTTTTTATTGTTGAAATTCAAAAGTAAATTAGCAATGTAAGGAAATCTACAATTTTTGGATGTACACCTCTAGTACTCATCTCTCTACTCTATCTCTCAAGTGATTCACCATTCAAAAGTTATTTATAATTTGAAGTTTTTTATTTGGTTTTTTTTGAGATTTTTTATTTGGTTTTTTTGAGATTTTATGAAATGGTTCCATACTCGTCTTGCGCTTCTTGCTCTCAAGCCACGGGTTATTTTCCTCCTTTTTTAACAAATGAAGAATATCAAAGGCTTTGCCAACGCTTAAATCAGCCTCCTCAAGAACCTTTTTCTATGTTCGAAGAAGAACCAATCGAAGCAACCATACCCGAAACTCAAACAACCACCTCCGCTAGGACTCTGGATTGGACATATGGAAATATTTTGAAAAAATTATGAAAAATGGTGTTAGAAATGCTAGATATAAAAATTGTCAAAAAATCTACTCATTCCCTTTAGGTAGTTGAACGGATCACCTTAAAAGACACCTAAATAAAACACACCCACCAAATGAATCATAACAAATACAAATAAACACCTACGAAAGATCTTTAGGAATTTATAAATATAATCTTATAAATACAAGAGAAAATTTAGTAACATTTATAATACATGACGAACTACCTTTTTTTTTCGAAAAACCGAAAATTTGAAAGATTTGTAAAAAAAATCATTTACTGACGAATTTTAAAAAGTTCCACGTTCTACATGTAAATCTGATATAGTTAAAATATATAAACATAGGAGGAAAACTTTAATTTATTATTTTAACATGTTTAATTTTTAGAGTTGTTATAACTGCAGATTGTTAGGATGCTCTAAATAGTTGTCATTATTTATATGTAACGGCTCACTATATAGATCAAGATTGGTGTATACAAAAATTAATAATTGGATTTAGGAGATTTGAATTCCCTCATAATACACATAATTTATCACAATCCCTACTTAGTATTTTTTCGGCATTTGGAATAGAAAGAAAAATATTTTCCATTTCTTTCGATAATGCTTCTGAAAATACGGTCGCAATAGAAATTCTAAAAAACATTACAAAACTAATTTTAGATGGAAAATTATTTCGCACTAGGTATATTTGTCATATACTTAATTTATATGTACAAGATTGATTAAGAATAGTAAGTGATTCAATAACTAAACTTAGAAACACAATACTATTTATTAAAAATACTGGGCCAAGAAGACAATCATTTAAACAAATATTTAGAAATTTTAAAATCTCACATAAGATTTTACTTCTAGATATAAAAACAAGATGGAATTCTACATATAAAATGTTAAATACGGCAATTCAATGTAAAGATGTAATAAATATATTTAATGAAATGGAGTTACCAATATGTAATTTAGATATTAATGAATGACACTATTTGCATTGTATTTCTAAATTTTAAAGCAAATTTAAAATTGCAACTAAAGTACCATCAGAAACTTATTACCTAACTATACATATTACACTATATTATCTAAGCGAAATTAGTTCAGTTTTTAACGAATGTACGAATCACCCAATACTTGAACATATTGTTCAACGTATAGAAATTGAATTTAATAAATATTTTAGAAATTTCTCAAACTTATTATATTTTGCAACTGTTGTGAATCCACGTTGTAAATTAAATGGACTTGAAATTTTAATAGATTTATTTTATAAAAATATGCGTTATGAAGATAATGTTAGGGATTTAATTAATAATATTAAAAATTTTTTTAGATATTATGTACAAAACATATGAAGATATGTATGGTGATAAAACACAATCTATAAAGGAACCAACTACTTGGGAAACCCGAAATCCAATAATATCATTCGTATTTCCCCGAAAAAAGGTTAGGTAATCTAGTACATATTTTAATGAACTACATTATTATTTAGAAATGGCTAATTATGAAGATGACGTGTCCCCTGAAAATTATGAAGTTTTTGATATTTTGACCTGGTGGAAATCACAGAAAAAATATATTATGTGCTTTCTAATATAGTCCGTGATCTATTAACTCCTCTGATGTCTACTGTAGTATCGGAGTCTGCTTTTAGTGTAGGTGGTAGAGTGCTCACGGAATGGAGAAACTTAATAGCAGCAGACACATTGGAGACACATTAGAGATGTATGTTTACTTGAAGGATTGGCTAGACGCAGAAGAAAGGGAAAAATGATCGTCCAATGAAATTGAAGTAGAGACCTTAGAGAAAATGAATGAAAATAGACTTTTTTTTTTTTTTTCTTTTCAAATTGTAATTTCTACATTTGTTGGAATTTTCATGTATTTTTTAAAAATTTTTATGTAATTTTTAACTAATTGGAAAAAATACTAAAAACAAATTGAAGGTAACGGATAGGCTCTTCTCCCCTATGTTCGAACTTTATATGATTTCTAAAGAGATTTATAGAGTAATTATATCAATATAATAAGATTTAATATAATAAAACTTCATTTGTATGTGCGTTTTTTCTTATTAAATTTAATTAAATTAAATTAACTATTCTTCTAAACTAACTTAATAATAAACTTAATATTTAATAAAAAATTTATAAAAAAAAAAAAAACGACCTGGCACATACTTGACAGGCCGATTCTGGGCCAAGTCCCAGGCACGGTACAGCGGCGCCAGGTATTATGTATGGATCAGGATTTTGTAATTAAAAAATGCATCTCATGCAACACGAGGTACTACTCCATTAAGAGGCCTACCTATTTTAAGCAAAATACTCGACCGGTGCTGTAGTAAGCACTCATAATTGCCCCCCCTAAAATTTATATCTCCAATCTGATCTTATATATAAATCTCGGCATTTCAAGCCCCTCAGAAGCAACAGAAGCAATGGCGATTACAAACTCCTCCACTGCTGACCTTCACATAATCTTCGTGCCCTTCCCGTCGCCTGGCCACATGATCCCCTTGGTCGACATAGCCAAGATCATGTCTCGCCGCCCCGGCATCAGGGCCACCGTCGTCACCACAGTCGGCAACGCCCCACGCATCCGCCCCGCGATCGCCGGCCACGACAACCTAACCCTCCTAACCCTCCCATTCCCCTCGGAGACGGCCCCCGAGAACAGCACCGACCTCCCCACCCCTGAGTTCACCTCCGACTTCGTCGACGCCCAGATGGCCCTTGAGGGCCCCTTCGAAAAGCTTATGTGGGAGCTCGATCACCCTCCGGAGGCTATCATATCCGATAGCCTGCTTCCATGGTGCACCGGCGTCGCGTCCAGGCTTCAAATACCAAGAATCGCCTTCAACGTCTGCGGCAGCTTCCCGAGCATGGTCATCATCATGGCCAACATCGCACTCGGCGTCGGCAACCCTAATGGCGCGTCTGCTGCCTCGGACATCGATGTCCCGCTGGAGCTGCCCGGGCTCCCCCATCCGATCCGCATGATGAGGTCCCAGCTGGCCACCGAGGAGTTGTGTGCGCCAGACCGGAGGGATCGCTGGGCCAAGTACATGGCGGAGGTGAGGGGCGCCTATCAGGGCTGCATCGGGATCGTAATGAACAGCTTCTACGAGATGGAGCCTGGATACTGCGACTTGTTCCGAAACTGTATCGCCCCACAAAAGGGGTGGAATGTCGGCCCCGTGTCGCTGGGCGGCAGCAATCAGGAGATGACGGTGCGCGGTGGCGAGTATTCGGATGATCACCTGATAAGGTGGCTGGAGGAGGGCAAGAGGCCGGGCTCGGTGGTCTATGTGTGCTTCGGGAGCCTGGGGGCGTTCACAGCCGCGCAGCTGCGGGAGATGGCGGTGGGGCTGGAGGCGTGCGATCACCCGTTCATTTGGGTGATCAGGAACGGCGGGGACGAGTCGGAGTGGATGCCCGAAGGCTTCGAGAAGAGGGTCGTGGGCAGCGGGAAGGGGCTGATAGTGCGGGGCTGGGTGCCGCAGGTGCTGGTGCTGAACCACCCGAACGTGGGGGGTTTCGTGACGCACAGCGGGTACAACTCGATGCTGGAAGGGGTGGCCTCGGGCATTCCGATGGTGACGTGGCCGCTCTTCTTCGACCATTTCTTCGCCGAGAGGTTGGCCCTGGACGTGCTCAAGATCGGGATCCCTGCGGGTTCCAAGGTTTCGAGCTACAAGAAGGAGAAGAGGACGTTGATAAGCGGTGAGCAGCTGAAAGAGGCGGTGAACGAGCTGATGGGCCGAGGGGTGGAGGCGGAGGAACGGAGGCGGCAAGCGAAGAATCTCGCCGCGATGGCGAGGTGTGCTGTAGAGGAGGGCGGTTCCTCGTACAAGGACGTGACCGACATGATCCAAGAACTAGTGAACATCAAAATGGGTAAGGTTACCGCCTTTTGATCGGGCAAAGAGCGATGCCGTCGTGCCCTCTCGGTCCCGTCCTGCAAATTACGTATTTTATTTTAATATCAAGAATTTCGAACTGAACTTGTGCTTGAGAATGGTGTACTTTGCCGTGCTGTCCTTTTAGTGTCACTGTTTTTGAATGGTATTTTCTGAGTGCTTTTTAATTTGTCATCCAGATTATCTTTGAATTTTCTTTTGTAACGGATCTTTGACAAATGGTGCCGCGAGCAACACGAGTCAATAAATTAATGAAAATGGCGCCGCCGGGGGGGGGGGGGGGGGGTTAAAACTAAAATATGACAAGGACTTGAAAGAGTTCGGTTAAATCCAACTGGACGGACCGAATTATTTTGAAATTATACATTTATTTGCAAACACATATACATTATAACTAATAAATTCACCACCAATTGGATACTTTGAAGAAATATTAAAATTATATTTTTTAAATAAAATTTATTTAAAATTCGGCTTCTAACGGAATCAAACTAACCGAATTAGTTCGGTTTGGTTACGGTTTTCATTCCTAATCGGTTATGTTTGGTTTTGCTAAAATTAGCAAAAACGAACCGAAATCGATCGATGCTCATCCCTAGTTTACTGTTTGTTTCAAATCAGAATAAAAGAGTAAAGTCATGGCATGTCTGTGACATTTAGTATAAAATCTTATCATATATTATAATATAAGTCAAAAAATGAATTTCATTGGTGCGTTTTTTTATTGAGCAACGTGTTATATATATATATAGAGAGAGAGAGAGAGAGAGAGAAAAAACGGGAAATACACCGGCGGTGAAGGATGTTTCCTTCACCGCCGCTTAGGTGGCCCAATAAAATTATTACACGTGGTGTCATTTAAGAGAATTCATTTATTTGTTACCTTGAATGACGTCCCGTGTTATAATTTTATTGGGCCACCTAAGCGGCGGTGAAGGAACTCCCTTCACCGCCAGTGTATTTCCCGTTTCCTCATATATATATATATATATATATATATATATATATATATATATATATATATATATATTGAAGCCTGAGTATACTGAAAACTACTGCTAACGAGGCCATCACAAATATTAATGGTGTTGAAAAAAAAGAGTGAAAGCGGAATGAAGAAATTTTGTTTATTTTCTTATTGTGAACTGTACAATGAGGCATCATTTTATAGGTGAAGAAGGTAAGGAAAAGAATAATTATAGGATCTGTAATTGATACTGATCACATAAAATCTTCAATTAGTCTAATCAGAGATTTGTCAACTATCATAAATTAGTCTAATCAGAGATTTGTTAATTATTCTAATTTAGAAAAATATCTCAACATCTAATAGGAAAGTATCTCAAAATATATCATTAATATGATCATATTTCAATATCTCCCCTCAAACTCATGGTGGCATTGTAGAAACAAACTGAAGTTTGCTAACAAGTTCACTAAGACAATCAGGGGAGTGTGATTTAGTGAAAATATCTGCAAGCTGATCAATAGAGGAAACCGAACACAAGCGAAGGGTGTTATCACTGAGATGATGCATGATGAAGTGGCAGTCAATCTCAACATGCTTGGTGTGCTCATGAAAAATATTATTGTGCGCAATCTAAATAGTATTTTGGTTGTCACAGTAGAGAGGAGAACGAGACAGCTGAGGGGCATCTAAGTCAGCCAAAAGACGACGCAGTATAGAAGCTCAGTAGTAGCATCAGTAAAGGCACGATACTTAGCCTCAGTGGTAGATCGAGTGACAGTTGTTTATTTCTTGCTTCAGCAAGAAATAAGACACGAGCCAAGTAAGAACAAATACCAGTGGTAGAATGACGATCCGTAAGATCACCACTCCAATCAGTATCAGAATAATCATGTAACTCAAAAGATGACTGAGATGAATAGTGTAAACCATGGGAAAGAGTGCCCTTGACATAGCGAAGGATTCGAAGAATAACAGTATAGTGAAGTAATTGAGGCTCATGCATGAACTGACTGATCAGGTGAACAACATATGAGATATCAAGGCGAGTAATTATGAAATAAATAAGACTACCAACTAATTATCGATAGAGAGTAGGATCAGACAGAGGCACACTATTAGAAGGTTGAGTCGAGCATTATATTCCAAAGAGATACTGACAGTCTTACTGTCGGTTAGACCAACCCTGGATATAAGATTTGAAGCATGCTTGGCCTGAAAAAGAGAATAACCATCCCAAAAAGATGTCGCCTCAAGACCAAGGAAGTAACTAAGGGTGCCGGATCTTTCATTCAAAATGATACCCAGAAAAACGTAAAACGCACGAATGCCAGCAGTATCATCACCAGTGATGATATGTTATCGACATATCATGAATGATCTTTTTCGGATTTTCTTTTCCTCTTGGAGAATTCAAGTTACGCATAGAGCCTTGAGTTCGTGAAAGACCAGAGAAGATCATTCACAGTCGGTCGCCACCTTCAAGAGAGAAGATTTCGACGTCAAATCGTCCAAATGTGCTGCTTGACAGATCCCATCGCCACAGATCCCACAAATCATTGTAAAAGAGAGCGATTGAGATATAAAATCCTCTCGTTTGTTTCTTCTTTATCTTGTTCACTTCCGTTGTAATCTAAGTTGTATTCAATGGAAGGAAAGCAACAAACTTTTGCTGCGAACAAACTGGTTAGAAAAACAAAGAGTGGTGCCAGAGGTAGTCATACAGATGAATAAGACAGTGTCATAAGTACTGGCTATAAAATCCTATTATTTGATGACAGATAAAATCCTATTATTTGATGACAGAGGTAAACTTGAGGAGTCTGCTTCAGACCATAGATCGCACGACAAAGGCAACAAATCTTGTGAGGAGGATGCTCATAACCAGAAGGAGGTTTCATATAAACTTCCTCAGTAAGATCGATATTAAGAAAGACATTTTTTATATTTATCTGAAACAATGACCAACGCCGAACAATAGCAACAATAATCAAAGATCTAACAGAGGTAAGTTGAGAAACACAAGCAAAAGTCTCTTCATAATCAATACCATACTCTTGAGAGAAACCCAACGCAACAAAACGAGTTTTGTATCACTTAACTGTGCCATTTGTCTGAGTCTTAATCTTGTAAACCCACTTACAACCCACTGCAAACTTTCTAGGAGGCAAATCCACCAAGTCCCAATTATGTGTCTTGGTATGAACATCTAATTCATTAGACATAATTTACTGCCAAAGAGGATCAGAACTAGCCTCACGATAAGAGTGAGGCTCATGAAGAATAGCAGTAGTAGAGAAACAATGGTAATCATGAAAATGAGAAGGAGGAGCTCTTACGCTATCAGAACGACGAAGTGCAATAACTTGGGATGACTCAGCAGTAGAAGGTGGTATAGATACATCTTGAGGAGAACCAAGTGATGATGCTGGATCCGCAAGGAGAGCAAGGTCATTGAAAGAGGCCGATGATGGATTATTAGAGGAGCTGATATCACTGGCAAAAAAGCTAGTAAACACGGAAAATAGAGTAATAGTCGGATTAGTGAAGACAGGAAAATGACTAAAGTGAAGTGAGGAAAAGGAGGAAAGGGTGGTGAAGAACTTATATTTCCAAAACTCTACATGACGAGAGATACGAAGGCGTTTGGTAATAAGATCATAACAACGATATTTTTTTTGTTCAATGCCATAACCAAGAAAGCAACACAGCCTAGAACGGGGCTTCAAATTCGTTGGTTCATGCGGGGGGAGAAGAACGAAACAGGCACAACCAAAAACTCGAAGAGACTTGTAATCAGGAATGGTGACATACAACAGTTCAAAAGGAGTTTTGTTGTCAAGAATGTGTGAGGGGACACGATTGATTGTGTAGACAATATAGCAAGAGCAGCTTCTCCCGAAAGACGCTCAGGAAGCCAGGCAGAAATAAAGAGGGTTCGGATGGTGTCTAGAATGTGACAGTATTTACGCTCTGCTCGACCATTTTGTTGTGATGTACAGGGACAAGAGCGATGGGAGAGAGTACCATTTTGTTGCAAAAACTCAATGAAGGATTTTTCGTTATACTGCAGAGCATTATCAGAACGAAAAATCTTGATAGCACGAGAACTCCGATACCATGTTGAAGATCACTTTCACTGTACCAAAACTCTGAAGTTGTGGTGAGAGTTGAGAGAAATTATTTTGTATTTTAACACGCCCTCGCAGGTTGAAGGCCCATTTTTGGGCTGAAATCTAGGTTTTACGTAGCGGTATAATTTTTTTTTAAACCCGCAATTAAATGTATGCCCGATAGGAATTGAATCTGAGTTGCTCTGATATTATGTTGAAGAAAATAGAGTGAAAGCAAAATGAAGAAATTTATATATTTTTTCTTATTGTGAACTGTACAATGAACCATTTTTTTAATGAGTGAAGGAGGTAAGCAAAACAATAATTATAAGATCTATAATTGATACTAATTACATAAAATCTTCAATTAGTTTAATCAGATATTTGTCAACTATTCTAAATTAGTCTAATTAGGAGATTTGTCAACTATCCTAATTTAGAAAAATATCTCAACATCTAATAGAAAAGTATCTCAAAATATCTAAATAATATGATCATATCTCAAATGGAATAGTGTCTGGTTAGAATGAAGCTTCTGTTATTATATATTGTTTAATTTCTAATAGTTATAGTTTTCTTGAGTCCGAATTATCGTTATCTTAATACATATGCCTCTTGGATATCCAGCTCTCTAGTTTGCATATGCATTACCAGCCAATAAGGATGTTATGATATATGGTAATTGTTAATAAGATGGCTACCAGTTGGCTTGTGCTTGGTGAAGATCAGTGTGTACAAGTGAATAAGGGAGTTTCCAAAGGAGCACACCAATTTTCCTAGTGAGCCTCCTAGACAGTGTAATTTTGATTGGGTTGAAAGTTAAAAAATGGGCTCACTAGGAGAAATGGTGCGCTCCTTTGGAAACTCCCGGAAAGAGAGATCTTTTACTGAGATGCCTGCTAACATGACCGACTACATTACGGTTTATGGATCGCTCAAGAGGATTCAGGAGCTCACGTGTATCTTGATCCTTTTTGATAATTGTCTATGTTTTGACATTTTATTAGATCGCGATATAATTTGACTGTATACTTCCTATCCTCTCAGATCGAGGCCACCCGTGCCTATTAATCATCACACCAGGGCCTATTAATCATCACAAAGAGATTCGATTAGGAGTTGCTGATTTCATTTCGTATCCGCACAATTTTTTATCATACAAATTAATTATATCACATTACATGAACTAGTTTATTATGTGCATTTATTATAAAGGTTTGCTTGCGGGCTTGTCATCCCGTCCCACGTGTAGTGTTCAATTAGCATCGGCATCCTCGTATCGAGGAAATTCTAAATGCGCACCTCATTTGACTTAGTGAGCACCATTTTCCCCTATGTTGTAAATCACTTTACTATAGGATACGGTGCTCACTGAGTAGGATTAAGAATTTCCCCCCTGTATAGCCGGGAGGGCCAATGCACATTGAAGAATTCAAGTAGACAGTCGAATCGAAAGTTGTCACTCAATATATTATTGTTAAGATTTTTAACATGTCATGTAATATGCCAAAAAATACAAAAAAAAAAAAAAAAAAAAAAAAAGCCAAGTAATTGAGAGCATCATAGAAAAATTGTAATCGATATTAATGGATACGTACGATATGATAGACACGACTAATTTGTTAGAAGTGCAACATGAATTTCATGCGAAAGTTGATTACAAAAAATTGTAGAGCTCAAAATAATTTTCATAATAAAATTATGTTCAGACAAAATAGAGTTTCAATGGAGAAGATAGTGTCGTTTTTCAAGAAAAAAAGAATTGTTGGAAGCACTATATGAAAACATGTTTATATTTACGAGTTTTTAGTTTTTAGATCTGTCCATGCTTTCGCTTCGCTCAGGCCCTACCCCTACCCTGTTGCCTGTAGCAAGCCCTAGCCTACCCTTGCGTGGAACCAGGCCCTACTTGTCATCGCTTGCCCTTGTCCCCAGATGCAGCCCTGCTTGACCTCACGTGCAGCTGCAGCCCTCGCTCTCGCGCGCCTCTCCCTTGGAAGCCCCACGTACGCATCCTCCTCTAGAAGACCATACCATCCCCGGTCATCTCGTTCATTGTTAATCTCCACATCGAACGTGGTCAGGTCCGTGACAACGTAAGGTATGTAGAGTTAAACTTGATAATTATATATGATAATGATTTTGAACTGTAATTTTCATAATGTGAGTAATTTTTATTATTAATCCTTAACTGTTGTCAGAGAAAGATTCAACTATGATACAGTCATATGCTCCGGAGGTGTTGAGTTAAACCATTATGAAACTCCAATTCCTTATGTTCAATAATTTTACCTTAATCACAATAGAAAGTGTAATAAATAAATAAATAAAATCAAATTTCAATCCTTAGGATGAAACCCTAGATCTGATAAACGTTGAGGATCGAAGATTTAGCCCAGAATTCTTTTATGCCGACGAAGAATAAAACATCCAAGGAAAAATAGTATATATAACATGGTTTAGCAAATTGACTACATCCATGGAAAACGAAAACCTTTTTTCACTAGGGTTATTGGTGTTAAAATTTCTAGTCCAACGAATCCAAGTCATGAATAAGCATTCAAGTGTGAGGACAGTAAGTAACAAAGTAATTACCCTAATATCTTGGGTTCATGGTTCCATGAACTATAACAAGGATCTTACGTATACAATTGTAATTTATCAACTAATTCTATGGATGGCAGCCAGTTGATACGGTTGCTAGGCCTGGATGCAGAGACAAAATGCAAAGATTGCGTAAGTTTGTAGATTCCGTAAATGAATGTTGCAGGATCTTTGAGTCCGATACACAAATTTAAAGAACTATTACATATCAATAATATCAAAAAAACTCATAAAATCATCGGCAATTTGAATTAGAAACCAACTCTATAATGTATACATGAAGGATGAATAGATGATTGAATACCTTGTACGTATCGTAGCCAATTAAAGTTTAGAAGCTTTTGTTTATTTAACAGTCATATGACCGGAGATTAGGCTTTTACCATTTATTTTTTGTGAGAGATCTTTCAAATCTTTCATTGCTTATTTGTTTAGATATAGTAAATAAATATCTTTTTAAAATATTTACTAATAGGTGTTGGATCTGAATTTGCTGCAACATGCAATTGGGAAACTCTATTTGCACATGATAATTTACTCTTGACGCACAGATTTGAAACTTACAAATAATTATAAATTTGCCAATTTTTTTTTGACTAAATTACCCTTTTAAAACTCAAAATCTCTAAAACTTTTTAAAAATTTAAAATATTGTCACCATCTTCCTTTTCTGTTCTCTCTCTAAAATTCCAAAAAAAAAAAAAAAATTTGCTATTTAAATCTTAAAAAAAATATATACATCTCCCACAAACTCATCGATTTCCTAACTCTCTAAAATTTTTACATTCGTATTTCTCCAAAAGTTAGGAAGAATTTTAAATTATTCAAACTCACTCTGACAAGCGAAATTAGGATTTAGAGTTTGAATTTTTCGAAACGAATGAAAAATCCAACATACAATTGGGTCGGAGGACAAATCTCAAAGTACGGATTAAAATTATTCTTAGTTTTCTGATATGCTTTATTTGTAATTGATTGTTACTAATTTTTTTTCATGTTGTAGTGACAGTCGGCCACTAGCTGGAGTAGAAGATTGGATCTGGAGTCGGAGGATGACGCTGGAGGCGGTGAGTGGCAACGGAATTAGGGATGGCGACGGAGGTAGGCGGACAGAGCAGGATTCGGAGAAAAGTTTGAAAATTTTAGAGGCTCAGTCGCGATAGATGAAAATAGAGAGAGAGAGAAGGAAAGTGAAATTTGGTTAAAAAAAAAAAAAAAAAAAGGTGCATAGAATGTAAATTGGTGATATTTCAAAATTAGAGGTTGCTGTAAAGTAACTTGGATACCAAAAGTAATTTGTCATGCGTAAATAGAATTTTACCATGCAATTTCGATTTGCATCAATATTTAAGTTGTATATATCAACTTTGGGCCTTTAGTTTTGTTGAGATTATCACGATTGCCACCTCAAATTATTCTGAACTTGAGAAAAGTTGTACTATTAGAAAGTTGACCTTCATCGTTTGCTTGATTTCCTTACTTCTCTCTAAAACTTTGCCAAAAGAAATAAAAATAAGTACAAAAAATAGGTTGAGAAAATAATGTGTAGTGACTAAATCTAGTAAATGGAACATAATAAAAAAAGATCAAGCACTAAAAACCTCACCTGCAGGGATTATGATTTTGGGGGACCAGAGCCCTAATTCAAAGCTTAGGTTAAAAATGGAGAAAACTTGTTTTAAAATCAATTTTATTATGTATAGATATAGTTTGAAGTGATGCGGAGAAAAATTGTGCGTTTTATGAGAAAAATGGTAAAATGAGTTTTTATCGTTAAATCTAAATTAATCCAAATTAAATCAATTAAAAACAGTAAAAAAAAATACGAGATGAGAGCTTAGAGAAGCTTCTCTAGACTGGAGGAAGTGATGGACAAAAATCAGAGGTCGATCAGGTCGAGGAATGCTGAACTCGGAGCCCAAAATGCCAAAAAAGCTGTCGAAAACATCATACGATTATTGTTTGATCACCAGATTTAACATTAAAAGCTTAAAACAGATTTTTTCTGTTAGTCAAACACATATATATTTTTTATAATATTACCCAAATTGAGTCCCCACCGGGAATCGAACTAAGAATCTCTCGTAAATGCTTATTGGCATAAAATAGATTATTTGCTGAGAATTTTCGATATATCACTGAATGGCTAGTGGATGGATATTTATAAACAGAAAACCAAGTTTTCGAATAAAATCTTTCTAATGGTAGATGGAGTGCTGTACATACTTGGATGACAATTAGACTACTGTCCAGACCCTCTATATAACAATTAGATTATCGTCCAAGCCTTTGGATAAGTTATGACTAAATCTAACTTGTTGCAATCGAAATCAATTCAAAAGATCGAGATACAAGTGTTGGTTTTTCAATTTAGACTTGGTTTATCGCAAACGAGGTAGAAATATTCAAAAATAAAGCAATTTGAAAATTAATAGAGGTTATAGAGAATCAGAGCAAATAAGATCATATATTGGTGGATAAAAATGATCGTCACCGAGCCGATCATAACCTCAGTTATGATAAAAATTTTGATAGAATATAACTATCTTATCCAGAGTTCAAATGAGAAAAAAAAATACCAAATCGAAGATCTCGATGAGACTAAACTAATGAAATAGGATAGCAAAATAGAGTTCGAAATGTTACAGAATTGTATCAGAGCCTAATCTTGTCGAATTCATCTAAGTGATTTAATTGTTAAGTTTGTATCACGCATCCGTTGAGTATCCAGTTATGATCGAGAATCACAAAGAGTTCCAATTGGACCTGGATCAGAAGAATATAATTTTAATTGGATTGAAATACAAATCAAATACTGATAGTGCTATTCTAATAGGATTATAATATGAACACTATATATATCTCTTATAGGTGATACTAGAGAGGAGAGCAATGGATTAGAGAGAGATGGTTTTTATTATTATGAGAGATGAGTGAGATAGAGAGATAATTGGATCTCTTTTTTGAACCTTTTTCTCATAATAAATCTCTCTTGTTATTCCTGTGGACGTAGGTCGAATTTGGTCGGTCGAATCACGTTAATTTTTGTATTATTCTTATAATTGTATTGTTGTCTTCATCCCTATAATCTCGATGGGGATTTGATCCAACAACAGAATGGTATCAGAGCCTAACTTGTCGAATTCGTCTAAGTGATTTAGCTTATTTGCTACTAGAATGTGTTAGTAATAGTTCTTTTCTATGCTTATATGTATTATCCATTGATTATATTTGTATTCTTCCTTGTGCACCATCCCTTGGATCATTCAAATATCATTTCCAACCCTTTTTGGTTGACTCTTCGTTTGAATTTTATCTTCCAAATTCTTAGGATAAAGATGATGGCTATCGTGACTGATTTTGAAGAACAAATTCCTCATTAATTAGGACAACTAGATGTGGGTTTGGATTCAAGACACTATTTCGTGGACTCATTTACACAGAAACCAGACAAAGAACGTGAGAAAGACACATCAAGATTAGAGGAGAAATGTCAAGCCAACCCCACCATTGCAGAGCTACAATGAGTTTGATCACTACAAAATGTTCCTTTAATAGTTCAAACCATATTGAAATGGGAGAAGTCAGAATTCATTTGGCCAAAAATGACAATAACATTTACCTTGTTGTTTGTGAGTAAGAGTGTATGGCAATAAAGATAGACCACTTTAGGTATAGGATTCCAATTATTAAAGATAGACCGCTTTGTGTGTAAGGACGAGTCTACTCATATGCCCTTCCGATAACAAAGATAGACCACTTTGGACATGAAATTCTAATAAATTATTCAACATATCCTAATGCTTTAGAATAATAAATATGAAGGGGATGGAAAATACATGCAAGGAAATTATATGGAAAATCAAAATCCAAGATGGTAATATTCCTGTGGTTAATAAATCGTAACGCAATACTAACACGGGAGAACTTACAAAAAAGAGGATGGAAGGGACCAGGTAAGTGCATACTATGTAGACAAAATGAGGAAACAGTAGAACACATTTTCATAAAATGCCAATATACAGTTAAGATTTGGGAAATTGTGGATAATAAGATAGGATAAATCAAAACCAAATTTGCAACATAAAAGAATTATGATGGGAGGATATTAACAAATAAAGGAAGGACTGTGAGGCACATAAAGTTAGGGTGTGCATACATATATGGCTAATCTGGTTGGAAAGAAATAACAAAATTTTTAATAATAAATATTGTTTTGTACTGATTGCTGCTATAAAAATTCATTATTTCTTTATACTACTTTTGACAGGGATGGAACTACTAGGTAATACTGCAGGAGGGATTTCGAGAACATGCCTGGAAGCAAGGCGATACCCAGTTCTTCATGATGGATGCGAGGACAGGGCATGCAGCCAAGGGAGCCATAGGATGCAATGTGATGCTATCTGAGAAACAAGAGAGGATGGAGCTCGTTAATGAATTCGAAGCTATGTAAAACTTATTGTACTTATGGGGAATGATTAGTAGTAGTAACAACTCTCCATATAAGGAAGTTGAGTATGTTATATTGTAATGAACTATTAGTTTCATTATGATTTATTAATGAAATAAGAAAGGCATTACCTCACTGTTTATCTTTAAAAAGAGTGTATGACAATGCAAATGACTTGTATCCTAAAAATAGGGTAATAATGGAAAAGTAGATCTAGGCTAATCTCCATTTAGTACGGCCTAATAACCAGTCTCATGAGTAGATAAATTAACCATTCTTAATGAGTAAGACATATACCACTACTTCTAGAGAGAGAGAGAGAGATTAAACTAAATTATTCTGTACATTCTGAAGAAATGTTGAAAGGAGCTATGTTGTATACTCCAAAGATAATAAAATAGTACGCGCCTTAAACCTTGCTAATTAGACCTAATAACAGGAAATCCTAGATTTAAATAAAGCTAGAAATAAAGTGCTAAATTAAAATTTTTTTTGGGTAAATCTTGTCATAACTTTCCATTGTTTCATATTCATCTTATTTGGATGCATTAAAATTATTTTCTCATAACTACAACAATTGATTTGTATAATATGCCTTATAACCATTTGTCTTAAGTTGGAATCTAATCACATGTCCAAAATGTAGATACTCATATGAGTATCCGTAGTCTAATTGTGTAGGTAATTAGAGAGTAGTGACAGTAGTTTAGACACTATGATATCCAAAAGTGATAATTCTTTAGACCAATATGTGTAGATAAGATGAGTACTAAGAAAGCCGAAAATCTTAAATCCCTTTAGTTGTATTTGAGTCGTGATGACATGGTCTTCAACTAAGGCGAAGATATACGCGTGCCTTCATATTTAAGTATGGAATCAAAATTTTGGTGCTTTCATATGTGAATTGAAACGAAATTGTATGTTCCTTCATATTTGTATTTAAAGATCAAGTGTCTACTTCTTCATATTTGAGCTTTGAAAAAAATAGTGTACCTATATTCACAATTGAATTTGGAAATGTGGACATATGTGTCTTTTTAACTGAATAAGAATAATGGTACGGAAGTGGAAGTTGATCGCAAGATCTGTGTCTTCCCATTAAGAAAGATGTATGTAGCATAGTAATTGAGTCCAAACACGAAAGTATTTGTGCCTTCATAGGTGAGATGGAAACAAAGGTATATGTGCCTTCATATTTGAATTTGGAAACAATGGTGTATTTGGTTACACATTTGAATTTGGAAATGTATGTTGTTTGGAAAGTTACACATGCCTCAATATTTGAGTTTAAACGTGAAGGTGTATATGTGCATCAATATTTGAGTTTGGAAAAGAAGCGAGAGTGCATGTGTCCTCAAGTTGTGTTTTGGCATCGTGAATACAAGAAAGCTCAAGATGTACGCATATCTTCATGCTGAATTGGGACATTGTGGAGATCATTTACGATTTCGAGTATTGTTACACTCTGAGTCAATCAATGCCTTGATGTCGTGACTATATAATAATCGTCTTGATTCAATACAATGAGACCGAGCTTATTTCCTTGTGTCAATAGAGATGTACTTTTGGAGGAGAAGAAACAAAAATTTCTCAAAAAAGTTAAAATAAATATGAAAACTAAAAATATTAATATTACCATCAAATAGTTGAGTTTGAGTACTTGTTTAGCTCTATCATACAGTCTAATCATTAATTTAGACGTAAAAATTATTTAAAGAGTTGAATTTTGGGTAATTGTTAGGTGGAATAAATAGTCTATTTGTATTTAGATTGAAAAAATATTTTGAAATTTTTATCAAAAAATATTATAGAAAAATGTTTATATGAGAAAAAAAAAATAGTTACGAGATTTAATTTCATAGTTGAGTAACACATTTATGGTTAAGATTTACAAAGAGCTTTTAAAATGGTAGGGCTAGTGCCATGAGCGGGCGGACAGACTGTATAAAGTATATTAGCATGGCAAGGGCCAGGGCCCAACAAGGCCTTAGCAAGACCACTACCTAATCGTTTGAGATTTTAAGTCGTCGGTTTAAGGCACCCATCCTAGTCCAAAACTAAACAAATTCTAGTTTTCGGCTCTACTTGTTATTTTGACAGAACTAAGATTGATATATATATATATATATATATTAGGGCCTACTTATAGGCTTTGTGTGTCGGGCCTTAATCCATTCCCATTCCTATTATGATCCTATTTTGAAATGAGCTGGGAGTACGTGATTTTTCTTTTGCTAGTCAAGTTAGCCACTTTTAGTTGCATGAATCTTTGATATAAATTGGAAGCCACGTTGTAGCGTTCTGTTTTTTAAGGGAAATTAATATGAAAACGGAGTGTATTATATGTGGATATGCACAAGAGGATAACAATATGCATGAGGCCTTGAATGAAAAAGTACTGCTAAATCCAATAAAAAAACAATCAGGATCTTGGAAGTTAGGTTTTACATATCACATAAAATAATATATGAGAAACTTCACAACAAAGGTTGATTCATATATAAGTAGGTAATACAAGATTTAGCAAACAGTTCTTAGTGTGATAATAAATAGAAATACAAAATACAAAGATAGTTTCTAACAAAAAGTATGAAAGAAGAAACCTGGAAATTTTACTTATGCTCTACTTGCTCCAAGAGATAAGGATCATCCGCTGACGGTCTCTCGCTCTTGATGCTAATACTTAGGATATGGAAATCCAAACTAAACCAAAGAAGTCGAATACATAGGAGATGGATCGTCGTCATGCATGCACAATATGGATATAAATGTGATTAATAAATATAAATTATGTAGTTATATCCTACCCACTTAATAAATTTTTTTATACTTGTTATTTAATTTGAGGATAAATAATATACTAGGATATAATCAACAAGACAATTGCAGTTCAGACAATTTACATGAATTGTCAACCTATTAATTTCCATTATTCTCGTATAATGAAGATACAAAATCTTAAGATATTTTAATGGCTAATTTTACCTTTCTATGGTTATCATTTAATTTCTGTAGATCTCCCTTTGAATGCTAACAATTTAAAGAAAAATTCTCACGATACCTTAGGGCATATATTTATTATTGGCAATTCCTAAAAGCATGCTAGCTTAAACAATAGCATCTCATTGTCCCAAGGGAAGAGTTCTATATTCGATTGATTCTCATCAATATTGATAGTGCAACTTGACAGGGACAATTGGTCTGCTGGGGTGCTTCTGTAAAAAGTTTGATTTGCTTGTAGCAGACTCGATCCTTGCTTTCAAGGAAACAAATAATTACTTGCTTTCCCAGTAATGAACTTATCAAATGAATGAAGAAATGATAAAGAGGCATAAATGTTAACAAAGACTTCAAACTACTATTACGGTCAATTAAGTTTTGGTATAGATACTAAGGTTAACGAGTTCTTCCATTTTATTGATTATAACTTGAACCAATCAATATATCTCATCTCTTTTCTTTTTAGGAAATAGAGATGTGCACCGATGCGTTAGAAAAACGGATAGATCAAACTCATTATTGAGATAGATTGACAAAGAGGCTACGGTAATGCTCCTAGAGTGTGAAAAGAGCTGAGATGCAGAATATTTATTTTATAAATTTTGATGGGGATGTGCATCGGAATCTTATAAAAAAATACCAGTATGTCGGCAGCCTATGACTAATATCGTAGCTTTCAAGCGAGTGGCAGGATTGATTGATCAAACTTACTATTGAGATAGATTGAGAGAGGCTACGGTAGTGCTACTAGAGTGTGAAAAGAGCTGAGATACATAGATTTTTATTTTATAAATTTTGATGGGGATGTGTTTCGGAATCTTATAAAAAAAAATACCAGTATCTCGACAGCCTATGACTAATATTGTAGCTTTCAAGCGAGTGGCAGGATTGATTGATCAAACTTACTATTGAGATAGATTGAGAGAGTCTACGGTAGTGCTACTAGAGTGTGAAAGGAGCTGAGATACATAGATTTTTATTTTATAAATTTTGATGGGATGTATTTCGGAATCTTATAAAAAAAAATACCAGTATGTCGACAGCCTATGACTAATATCGTAACTTTCAAGCAAGTGACAGGATTGATTGATCAAACTCACTATTAAGATAGATTGACAAAGAGGCTACGGTAATGCTTCTAGAGTGTGAAAAGAGCTGAGATGCAAAATATTTATTTTATAAATTTTGATGGGGATGTGCATCGGAATCTTATAAAAAAATACCAGTATCTCGGCAGCCTATGGATATTAAGGTTGACGAGTTCTTCCATTTTATTGATTATAACTTGAACCAATCAATATACCTCACCTCTTTTCTTTTTATTAAATAGAGATGCGCACCGATCCGTTGGAAAAATGGATAGATCAAACTCACTATTGAGATAAATTGACAGAGAAGCTATGGTAATGCTCCTAGAGTGTGAAAGGAGCTGAGATGCAAAGATACTTATTTTATAAATTTTGATGGGAATATGCATAGGAATCTTATAAAAAAAATATCAGTATCCCAGCAGCCTATGGCTAATATTGCAGCTTTTAAGCGAGCGGCAGGATCGAAACCGGTCCCGCGCGAGACCAAGTGCAAGGCTAATATTTAATCATCCGCTGAAGCAACAAGTCAATTATATCCCAATTGATGAAACGCGTATAGAATTTTAAACCAAAAAAACTAGACTTTTCGATGTTTGATGACGTCAAGCCGAAGATATCCACGCATTTGCATTAAACAAACAAAATTCCGTTTTCGATTCCGCCAATTTCATCTCTCTATATATAGTTTTAACTTCCGACTCTCTCGAAACCAACAACTCGCAGCAGTTTCAAAACAACGAGATGCCAAGACTATTAGCAGCATCCGTCGGCCACGCCTATGCCGTCGCCTCGTTGACGTCGCAGCAGTTAGGACGGAGGACTGTCGTTTTGCTCTGCGCGGCTGCGGCAGCTATTGCGGTCGTGGTCTTCGCCTGTGCCCAACGCCGGAGCAAGAAGGGTAATTATAAGAACAAGCAGAGGCCCAACGTGACTAACTATGGCACTGCAGGCGGCGGCGGTAGTTCAGCTTGTGGTGGTGGTGGAGGATGTGGTGGTGGTGGTGGTGGTGGTGGTGGTGGTTGTGGTGGTGGAGGAGGGGGAGGTTGCTGATTAGTTGGCATCGTTTAATATTAAATGCACGTTGTTTAATTTTGAATATATATGTGGATTTTCTTTTTATATAAATAAATTTGTTGTGGGTGGCTATGATTATATTGCGGATGGTCTTCCGGCTAAAAATCTGTTAGCTTACGGTGATAGTGTTAGTTTTTTTTTTTTTTTTTTTTTAATAACGTTCTAATGTACAGCAGCAGCAGTCTATTATTTATATAAATTTGTAACAATATTAAACTGCTATCTATTATTACCAAACTTTTAAATTGTAATGAGGATTTAGAGTTATATTTTTATGATTTAATTTGTTTATGCAGAGTGAGAGACCGTCTGGGTTTTGTCAACTCGAAGGGTTATCGGAAGCAAATAACACCAAATTGAGTAAATAATGACTTGCTTGGTCCAATGAAGCTATTTCAGAATATGGAGTTTGTACATAAACAAATTTATAAAACTCAACTTGAAAGCTTGTACCCAAATTAGGCCCCAGTGGTTTGCTTTGATGAAACCATATTATGAAGGTTTATAAAACTAAAATTTATGTTAATTTTTTTCTCTTCTAATTACAACATTGCCTTCAGGCTAAAAAAAAAGGAGGAAAATGACTTAATCTCCAATTTTAGAACTTTTTCCTTTTTTCCTCCTCTAATTAAGATTTTGGCTTCTTTCTTGTTTTTTAAATTAAGATTGGGATTTTAACTCACTCCAAAAGCTTTATTGTTTTGTTTTCTTTCATGATTTTGTTTTTTATTTCACATATATACTCGTCAAAGATATGATGTTCAAGTTTTAATCTAATTTTCATTTCATTGATTATAACACGAACCAATCTATATACCTCACATCTTTTCTTTTTAGTAAATAGAGATGCGCACCGTCGGAAAAATGGATAGATCAAACCCACTACTGAGATAGATTGACAGAGAGGCTACGATAGTGCTCCTAGAGTTTGAAAGAAGTTTGGATGCATAGATATTTATTTTATAAATACTGTTTTTGCATATCAATCCCTTAAATCTTTAAAAATTAAATATCGATCTCTGAAAACTTTATACTTTGATTTTAATCCCTCAAAACTTATAAGTTACACTCTTTTAGTCACTTGTCACCTATTCCATCAAAATAAACCCCAATTGATTTTTTTTAAATTTTTATATATTAGTCAAATGTCCGAAATACCCCTCTCTCGATAAAAAAAACCCAAATCTCTCTCTCTCCCCCCCCCCCCCCCAATGGAGTCCAATCCTCCTCCACCACCGTCACGATCAGCCTAATCTCCTCTCAACTCCTCCTCCACCTCCCTCTTCCATCCCCCCACCCTCCCCCCCACCCCCCGAAGCTTCGTTGGAGCCCCTTAGTCTTCTATGTGGGCTGATTATTGTAGATACCAAAAAAATACTAATATATATATATATATATATATATATATATATATATATATATATATATATATATATATATATATATATATATATATATATATATATATATATATATATATATATATATATATATATATATGATAATAATAATAATTTAAAAAAAAAATTGCGGGCCCCACAGGAGAACCCCGTGGTTGCACCCACGGGAGACTCCCGCGGGAGAATCCCACGGGTGCAACCCACGGGAGCCTCACCCGTGGGTTGACACCCGCAGGAGCGATCCCGCAGGTGCCAACCCGCGGGTTTTTTTTGTTTATTTGTTTCCTATTTATTTCGCTGATATCTCATGATCCGATTTTTCCGGAAGGATTGGAGCCGGATTTGGAGATTTTTTTGATCTATAAAATACATAAATTTAGTCGGATAAAGGACTTATGGGATTTTGGACTTTCAGACGATTTCGGACAAGCTCGTGAGATTAAGGAGCGAAGTAGAGCCATTCTCTTCCCGGTCAGACAGTCAACGAAGTGCACCAACGAGGCTCCATCGCCACCCGAACCCACATAAAAAAAGGAATAAATTAATATTCCCGTTCTTGTTATTTCTCAGATTTTTTTTCTCATCTCAATTTTAGTTGTAATCAAATAATTTTACGATGGAAGGAAAGATCCAAATTTTGAGCAAATAATTATAGAATCCCTATGCCCCCTTTCCAAACCCCAACCTATGGCGATAGCAACAGCAACAAATGCCAAAATCCCTCTTCCGCTGCTCCCTCCACTGTTCTTCCTCTCCTTCCACTGATCTTGACCTAAATGGATTTCTCAATACCATTCGTTACCCAACCTACTCGCACTCCCTCAACCTCACCCACCTCAACCTCTCCTCGAATCGGCCCCGTCCTGAGCTCGATCAACGTGCTCGGATCACTCGAGCTGTTTAACCTCTCGTTCATCAGGAGGTTGGAGGTGTTCAAAATCGGTGGGAATAGTAATTTGTGCTACAACCATAGCTTGCTCTCGTCCAAGCTAGAGCTCAGCATTGCACTGTGCGACAAGTACGAGATGCCGGCGTCACCACTGCCGGACAAATCGACGAAGACGAACTCGGGGAGATTACGATGATGGTGGTGATAATGATGATACTAGTGGTGATGAGAGTGGGAAGAACAGTGGAGATCATGGGCATGAGCCTAACAAGCTTGCGCTTGGTGTGGCTATTGGGTTGTCTTGTTTGGTCTTCTTGTTGAACTTTCTCATTTTCATATCAAAGTGTTGTAGCTGATGCATTTGGATCGGGTTTGGCATTTTTGTTGTTAGTTTTTAGTTTGATATAAGATTGGGATGTTATTATTGTAGTATGGTGATGGTATTCTTTTGCTAGAGAATGTTTACAAATAATGAAAGATGAAATATTTTGCCTCCTTTAATTTTCTCTGAATGGTGATATACAATATCTTTTTTCTGTTAGAAATGATGATTGATCATAAATCACGTCTTTGTCTAAATATCTTGAGTTGCCGAGAGATTTGCCATAATAGTTTATGGACTGAATGCTGAACTTGGGTGAGATGAGCATTTAGTCAGTTGAGATGGAAGTGTGTTTTGTTGTGGCTTGATGCCTTGCTTTGTGAGTGTATTCATTTATGTAATAAACTCTAGACAGAGAAGTCAGTTCAGTCCATGACTGAGAACTGGTTCTCAATCCGTGACTGAGAACAGTTCTCAGTCCACCTGACTGAGAAACTGAGAACTAAATTTTTAGTTCATATTAGAGAGAGAGAGAGAGAGAGAGAGAGAGAGAGAGAGAGAGAGGAGAGGAGTATTTCACATTAAATTAAGCTTGATTGAAAATCATAACAATTACAGAAATAACAAAGACCTACATAATAATTTTGATTACAATGCTAATTACAATTATCATACCAATGATCTTCACCAATTTCATCACCCCATCCATATTCTTCTCTATAATTACAAGATGAGGAAGAGATGAGACGTTGTGAGAGAAAGAAGAATGGAAAGGGAAACCTAATAAGAAGAAGAAGAGAGGGGGAAGAGGGAAAGAGATAAGGGAGAGAAATAATCGAGTTTTCCCTCCCTTTCAGGGGTATAATAGAAATTTCGAGTCAAAAATTTAACTTGCCTAACGGAAATGACTCAGGAGATTAAAGTGAAGTCACTTAGATATTTTGGAGGACTAAAATAAAAATATGAAGTTTTTAGGTATCAATATTCAATTTTTAAAGATTTAAAGGACCGATATGTAAAAAACTCCTCATAAATTTTGAGGGAGTTTCCAAAGGAGCACACCATTTTTCCTAGTGAGCCCACCTAACAACGATCCGAACTAAAAGTTCGGATAAAAATACACGGTTAAGTGGGCTCACTAGTAAAAATGATGTGCTCCTTTATAAACTCCGAATTTTGATGGGGATGTGCGTCGGAATCTTATAAAAAAAATACCAGTATCTCGGCAGCCTATAGATACTAAGGTTGACGAGTTCTTCCATTTTATTGATTATAACTTGAACCAATCAATATATCTCATCTCTTTTCTTTTTAGGAAATAGAGATGTGCACCGATGCGTTAGAAAAACGGATAGATCAAACTTATTATTGAGATAGATTGACAAAGAGGCTACGGTAATGCTCCTAGAGTGTGAAAAGAGCTGAGATGCAGAATATTTATTTTATAATTTTTGATGGGGATGTGCATCGGAATCTTATAAAAAAATACCAGTATGTCGGCAGCCTATGACTAATATCGTAGCTTTCAAGCGAGTGGCCGGAGTGATTGATCAAACTTACTATTGAGATAGATTGAGAGAGGCTACGGTAGTGCTACTAGAGTGTGAAAAGAGCTGAGATACATAGATTTTTATTTTATAAATTTTGATGGGGATGTGTTTCGGAATCTTATAAAAAAAAATACCAGTATCTCGACAGCCTATGACTAATATTGTAGCTTTCAAGCGAGTGGCAGGATTGATTGATCAAACTTACTATTGAGATAGATTGAGAGAGTCTACGGTAGTGCTACTAGAGTGTGAAAGGAGCTGAGATACATAGATTTTTATTTTATAAATTTTGATGGGATGTATTTCGGAATCTTATAAAAGAAAATACCAGTATGTCGACAGCCTATGACTAATATCGTAACTTTCAAGCAAGTGACAGGATTGATTGATCAAACTCACTATTGAGATAGATTGACAAAGAGGCTACGGTAATGCTTCTAGAGTGTGAAAAGAGCTGAGATGCAAAATATTTATTTTATAAATTTTGATGGGGATGTGCATCGGAATCTTATAAAAAAATACCAGTATGTCGGCATCCTATGACTAATATCGTAGCTTTCAAGCGAGTGGCAGGATTGATTGATCAAACTTACTATTGAGATAGATTGAGAGAGGCTACGGTAGTGCTACTAGAGTGTGAAAAGAGCTGAGATACATAGATTTTTATTTTATAAATTTTGATGGGGATGTGTTTCGGAATCTTATAAAAAAAAATACCAGTATCTCGACAGCCTATGACTAATATTGTAGCTTTCAAGCGAGTGGCAGGATTGATTGATCAAACTTACTATTGAGATAGATTGAGAGAGTCTACGGTAGTGCTACTAGAGTGTGAAAGGAGCTGAGATACATAGATTTTTATTTTATAAATTTTGATGGGATGTATTTCGGAATCTTATAAAAAAAAATACCAGTATGTCGACAGCCTATGACTAATATCGTAGCTTTCAAGCAAGTGACAGGATTGATTGATCAAACTCACTATTAAGATAGATTGACAAAGAGGCTACGGTAATGCTTCTAGAGTGTGAAAAGAGCTGAGATGCAAAATATTTATTTTATAAATTTTGATGGGGATGTGCATCGGAATCTTATAAAAAAATACCAGTATCTCGGCAGCCTATGGATATTAAGGTTGACGAGTTCTTCCATTTTATTGATTATAACTTGAACCAATCAATATACCTCACCTCTTTTCTTTTTATTAAATAGAGATGCGCACCGATCCGTTGGAAAAATGGATAGATCAAACTCACTATTGAGATAAATTGACAGAGAAGCTATGGTAATGCTCCTAGAGTGTGAAAGGAGCTGAGATGCAAAGATACTTATTTTATAAATTTTGATGGGAATATGCATAGGAATCTTATAAAAAAAATATCAGTATCCCAGCAGCCTATGGCTAATATTGCAGCTTTTAAGCGAGCGGCAGGATCGAAACCGGTCCCGCGCGAGACCAAGTGCAAGGCTAATATTTAATCATCCGCTGAAGCAACAAGTCAATTATATCCCAATTGATGAAACGCGTATAGAATTTTAAACCAAAAAAACTAGACTTTTCGATGTTTGATGACGTCAAGCCGAAGATATCCACGCATTTGCATTAAACAAACAAAATTCCGTTTTCGATTCCGCCAATTTCATCTCTCTATATATAGTTTTAACTTCCGACTCTCTCGAAACCAACAACTCGCAGCAGTTTCAAAACAACGAGATGCCAAGACTATTAGCAGCATCCGTCGGCCACGCCTATGCCGTCGCCTCGTTGACGTCGCAGCAGTTAGGACGGAGGACTGTCGTTTTGCTCTGCGCGGCTGCGGCAGCTATTGCGGTCGTGGTCTTCGCCTGTGCCCAACGCCGGAGCAAGAAGGGTAATTATAAGAACAAGCAGAGGCCCAACGTGACTAACTATGGCACTGCAGGCGGCGGCGGTAGTTCAGCTTGTGGTGGTGGTGGAGGATGTGGTGGTGGTGGAGGATGTGGTGGTGGTGGTGGTGGTGGTGGTGGTGGTGGTTGTGGTGGTGGAGGAGGGGGAGGTTGCTGATTAGTTGGCATCGTTTAATATTAAATGCACGTTGTTTAATTTTGAATATATATGTGGATTTTCTTTTTATATAAATAAATTTGTTGTGGGTGGCTATGATTATATTGCGGATGGTCTTCCGGCTAAAAATCTGTTAGCTTACGGTGATAGTGTTAGTTTTTTTTTTTTTTTTTTTTTAATAACGTTCTAATGTACAGCAGCAGCAGTCTATTATTTATATAAATTTGTAACAATATTAAACTGCTATCTATTATTACCAAACTTTTAAATTGTAATGAGGATTTAGAGTTATATTTTTATGATTTAATTTGTTTATGCAGAGTGAGAGACCGTCTGGGTTTTGTCAACTCGAAGGGTTATCGGAAGCAAATAACACCAAATTGAGTAAATAATGACTTGCTTGGTCCAATGAAGCTATTTCAGAATCTGGAGTTTGTACATAAACAAATTTATAAAACTCAACTTGAAAGCTTGTACCCAAATTAGGCCCCAGTGGTTTGCTTTGATGAAACCATATTATGAAGGTTTATAAAACTAAAATTTATGTTAATTTTTTTCTCTTCTAATTACAACATTGCCTTCAGGCTAAAAAAAGGAGCAAAATGACTTAATCTCCAATTTTAGGACTTTTTCCTTTTTTTCTCCCCTAATTAAGATTTTGGCTTCTTTCTTGTTTTTTAAATTAAGATTGGGATTTTAACTCACTCCAAAAGCTTTCTTGTTTTCTTTCATGATTTTGTTTATTATTTCACATATATACTCGTCAAAGATATGATGTTCAAGTTTTAATCTAATTTTCATTTCATTGATTATAACACGAACCAATCTATATACCTCACATCTTTTCTTTTTAGTAAATAGAGATGCGCACCGTCGGAAAAATGGATAGATCAAACCCACTACTGAGATAGATTGACAGAGAGGCTACGATAGTGCTCCTAGAGTTTGAAAGAAGTTTGGATGCATAGATATTTATTTTATAAATACTGTTTTTGCATATCAATCCCTTAAATCTTTAAAAATTAAATATCGATCTCTGAAAACTTTATACTTTGATTTTAATCCCTCAAAACTTATAAGTTACACTCTTTTAGTCACTTGTCACCTATTCCATCAAAATAAACCCCATTTGATTTTTTTTTAAATTTTTATATATTACTCAAATGTCCGAAATACCCCTCTATCGATAAAAAAAAACCCAAATCTCTCTCTCTCTCTCTCTCTCTCCCCCCCCCCCTCCCGCCTCCGCCCGGCCCCCCCACACTCCGCCCGCCCCAATGCGTTCTGCCCCCACCCGCTGCTGCCACACCCCCACCCTCCGCCTCTAGTGTCCGCTGCTACACCCCAACACCTGATTTCTTCTCGGTTCAGAATTTTTGAGCTCTACTGTAAGTCTCCTTTAATTTAAATTTAATTTTGTTTTATTTTGTTTATTCTTATATGCTCTGTAACTGTGTTGAAAACTGAAAACTTCTTGTATGGTTTGATAATAATTTACATTCGGGAAATTCTAAACGAGTACATTTTTTTTGTTAATTTTGTTTATTTAATATTTAGATTATAATTATGAAGAAAGTATAATATTGTAATCGTAGTTGTAAAATTTGCGAAACAAGTAGTTATTTTCTAATTGTAGGTGTTAATATTAAAATTTATTAATTAATTTAGAAGTTTAAAATAAATAGGTAAAATATTATATTTGTAGCAAATTATACTTTATTACTACTTATTTGCTCATAGAAAATTTACTGTTTTGATAAAAAAAATATCTATGAATGAAATATCTTTGTATTACATAGATGAATTCGACAGAATCTTCTCGCGTTCGACCAACTGCCTCGTTAAGGAGGAAGAAAGCAGTATCTCGACCACAAATCCAACGCCCGATACGAGAGAGAGAAATCGAAGTGGCCGTAGATACTGAATTAAATGTAAAAACTCCTAATTTGATCAGATATGATAGTGCAAGACTAGAAGAAGGGAATACTGATGCAGGAGGCTCTCAAGATGATCTTCATGAGTCAAATTACCGAGATCCAGTTGATTTATCAGTACTGAAGAGTTTCAAGACGCACGTTGCTTTCTTCGTTTTAAAAGATAAAGAACCACCAGAAGAGTAAGTAGAGGAACAAAGATAAGATCAATCCACTCCTAATACACCCGATACGGTAATTATGTCTCGAATCAGAAGCAGACATCAACCCCCGAGGAAGACAAGGAGACAGTGATTAGATTATATTAGTTGTGTATTGATATTGATGATGTTAGGAACTTCAAGTGGCCGATGTAATTGTTTTTTGCAAACATTTTGAATAATTTGTAGAATATATGGTTTTTGTTTGTAATGAACCCTATTGGTTGCTTTTTGTTCGATTAATATACACACTACGTTTGTATTTGATCTTATTTCTTTAATTTGTATAAGATCTTGTTTGTTTTATACGTAGGGGACCTTGTTTATAATCTTCACTATTTCATTGTATCAGCTATTGTATCGTTGTTTCATTGAATCGGTGTATCAATATATCATTGTATCATTATATCGTTATATCGATGTATCAGGAGTATCATTGTATTTGTGTATCTGGAGTATCATTGTATCGGTGTATTATTGTATCGGTGTATCGATGTATCAGTGTATTATTGTGTCGGTGTATCAGTGTGTCGGTGTATCAGTGTGTCTGTGAATTATTGTATCTTTTTTGCTTCATTCACTATATTTTGTGTAATAATGTATAATTAATTGTTAATATAAGTCATTAAAGTGACGCTAAATTGAGTAAACTAATGATTTATCAATTTATTACATAAATAGAGTGGGTGAGGCAGCGGCGGAGAATCAGATCGGGTCAAGTCCCTGTTCGGACTGTCAGTCCGAACGAGGGGGCGCCGTTCGGACTTACAGTCCGAACAAAACTGGTCTGTTCGGACTCTAAGTCCGAACAGATCCAGTCTGTTCGGACTCTAAGTCCGAACAGACCAGTTTTGTTCGGATTTACAGTCCGAACAAAACTGGATTGTTCGGACTCTAAGTCCGAACGGGGTAATCGGAAGAGAGAAGAAGGGCAAAATGGGAAAATTTTTTAGAGGGCATAGTTGATATATACGGTAGACTTTAACTGGGCTCACTAGGAAAAAACTTGTGCCCCTTTAGAAGTTCCCCTAATATTTAATCATCCGCTGAAGCAACAAGTCAATTATATCCCAATTGATGAAACGCGTATAGAATTTTAAACCAAAAAAACTAGACTTTTCGATGTTTGATGACGTCAAGCCGAAGATATCCACGCATTTGCATTAAACAAACAAAATTCCGTTTTCGATTCCGCCAATTTCATCTCTCTATATATAGTTTTAACTTCCGACTCTCTCGAAACCAACAACTCGCAGCAGTTTCAAAACAACGAGATGCCAAGACTATTAGCAGCATCCGTCGGCCACGCCTATGCCGTCGCCTCGTTGACGTCGCAGCAGTTAGGACGGAGGACTGTCGTTTTGCTCTGCGCGGCTGCGGCAGCTATTGCGGTCGTGGTCTTCGCCTGTGCCCAACGCCGGAGCAAGAAGGGTAATTATAAGAACAAGCAGAGGCCCAACGTGACTAACTATGGCACTGCAGGCGGCGGCGGTAGTTCAGCTTGTGGTGGTGGTGGAGGATGTGGTGGTGGTGGTGGTGGTGGTGGTGGTGGTGGTTGTGGTGGTGGAGGAGGGGGAGGTTGCTGATTAGTTGGCATCGTTTAATATTAAATGCACGTTGTTTAATTTTGAATATATATGTGGATTTTCTTTTTATATAAATAAATTTGTTGTGGGTGGCTATGATTATATTGCGGATGGTCTTCCGGCTAAAAATCTGTTAGCTTACGGTGATAGTGTTAGTTTTTTTTTTTTTTTTTTTTTTAATAACGTTCTAATGTACAGCAGCAGCAGTCTATTATTTATATAAATTTGTAACAATATTAAACTGCTATCTATTATTACCAAACTTTTAAATTGTAATGAGGATTTAGAGTTATATTTTTATGATTTAATTTGTTTATGCAGAGTGAGAGACCGTCTGGGTTTTGTCAACTCGAAGGGTTATCGGAAGCAAATAACACCAAATTGAGTAAATAATGACTTGCTTGGTCCAATGAAGCTATTTCAGAATCTGGAGTTTGTACATAAACAAATTTATAAAACTCAACTTGAAAGCTTGTACCCAAATTAGGCCCCAGTGGTTTGCTTTGATGAAACCATATTATGAAGGTTTATAAAACTAAAATTTATGTTAATTTTTTTCTCTTCTAATTACAACATTGCCTTCAGGCTAAAAAAAAGGAGGAAAATGACTTAATCTCCAATTTTAGAACTTTTTCCTTTTTTCCTCCTCTAATTAAGATTTTGGCTTCTTTCTTGTTTTTTAAATTAAGATTGGGATTTTAACTCACTCCAAAAGCTTTATTGTTTTGTTTTCTTTCATGATTTTGTTTTTTATTTCACATATATACTCGTCAAAGATATGATGTTCAAGTTTTAATCTAATTTTCATTTCATTGATTATAACACGAACCAATCTATATACCTCACATCTTTTCTTTTTAGTAAATAGAGATGCGCACCGTCGGAAAAATGGATAGATCAAACCCACTACTGAGATAGATTGACAGAGAGGCTACGATAGTGCTCCTAGAGTTTGAAAGAAGTTTGGATGCATAGATATTTATTTTATAAATACTGTTTTTGCATATCAATCCCTTAAATCTTTAAAAATTAAATATCGATCTCTGAAAACTTTATACTTTGATTTTAATCCCTCAAAACTTATAAGTTACACTCTTTTAGTCACTTGTCACCTATTCCATCAAAATAAACCCCAATTGATTTTTTTTAAATTTTTATATATTAGTCAAATGTCCGAAATACCCCTCTCTCGATAAAAAAAACCCAAATCTCTCTCTCTCCCCCCCCCCCCAATGGAGTCCAATCCTCCTCCACCACCGTCACGATCAGCCTAATCTCCTCTCCACTCCTCCTCCACCTCCCTCTTCCATCCCCCCACCCTCCCCCCCACCCCCCGAAGCTTCGTTGGAGCCCCTTAGTCTTCTATGTGGGCTGATTATTGTAGATACCAAAAAAATACTAATATATATATATATATATATATATATATATATATATATATATATATATATATATATATATATATATATATATGATAATAATAATAATTTAAAAAAAAAATTGCGGGCCCCACAGGAGAACCCCGTGGTTGCACCCACGGGAGACTCCCGCGGGAGAATCCCACGGGTGCAACCCACGGGAGCCTCACCCGTGGGTTGACACCCGCAGGAGCGATCCCGCAGGTGCCAACCCGCGGGTTTTTTTTGTTTATTTGTTTCCTATTTATTTCGCTGATATCTCATGATCCGATTTTTCCGGAAGGATTGGAGCCGGATTTGGAGATTTTTTTGATCTATAAAATACATAAATTTAGTCGGATAAAGGACTTATGGGATTTTGGACTTTCAGACGATTTCGGACAAGCTCGTGAGATTAAGGAGCGAAGTAGAGCCATTCTCTTCCCGGTCAGACAGTCAACGGAGTGCACCAACGAGGCTCCATCGCCACCCGAACCCACATAAAAAAAGGAATAAATTAATATTCCCGTTCTTGTTATTTCTCAGATTTTTTTTGTCATCTCAATTTTAGTTGTAATCAAATAATTTTACGATGGAAGGAAAGATCCAAATTTTGAGCAAATAATTATAGAATCCCTATGCCCCCTTTCCAAACCCCAACCTATGGCGATAGCAACAGCAACAAATGCCAAAATCCCTCTTCCGCTGCTCCCTCCACTGTTCTTCCTCTCCTTCCACTGATCTTGACCTAAATGGATTTCTCAATACCATTCGTTACCCAACCTACTCGCACTCCCTCAACCTCACCCACCTCAACCTCTCCTCGAATCGGCCCCGTCCTGAGCTCGATCAACGTGCTCGGATCACTCGAGCTGTTTAACCTCTCGTTCATCAGGAGGTTGGAGGTGTTCAAAATCGGTGGGAATAGTAATTTGTGCTACAACCATAGCTTGCTCTCGTCCAAGCTAGAGCTCAGCATTGCACTATGCGACAAGTACGAGATGCCGGCGTCACCACTGCCGGACAAATCGACGAAGACGAACTCGGGGAGATTACGATGATGGTGGTGATAATGATGATACTAGTGGTGATGAGAGTGGGAAGAACAGTGGAGATCATGGGCATGAGCCTAACAAGCTTGCGCTTGGTGTGGCTATTGGGTTGTCTTGTTTGGTCTTCTTGTTGAACTTTCTCATTTGCATATCAAAGTGTTGTAGCTGATGCATTTGGATCGGGTTTGGCATTTTTGTTGTTAGTTTTTAGTTTGATATAAGATTGGGATGTTATTATTGTAGTATGGTGATGGTATTCTTTTGCTAGAGAATGTTTACAAATAATGAAAGATGAAATATTTTGCCTCCTTTAATTTTCTCTGAATGGTGATATACAATATCTTTTTTCTGCTAGAAATGATGATTGATCATAAATCACCTCTTTGTCTAAATATCTTGAGTTGCCGAGAGATTTGCCATAATAGTTTATGGACTGAATGCTGAACTTGGGTGAGATGAGCATTTAGTCAGTTGAGATGGAAGTGTGTTTTGTTGTGGCTTGATGCCTTGCTTTGTGAGTGTATTCATTTATGTAATAAACTCTAGACAGAGAAGTCAGTTCAGTCCATGACTGAGAACTGGTTCTCAATCCGTGACTGAGAACAGTTCTCAGTCCACCTGACTGAGAAACTGAGAACTAAATTTTTAGTTCATATTAGAGAGAGAGAGAGAGAGAGAGAGAGAGAGAGAGAGAGGAGAGGAGTATTTCACATTAAATTAAGCTTGATTGAAAATCATAACAATTACAGAAATAACAAAGACCTACATAATAATTTTGATTACAATGCTAATTACAATTATCATACCAATGATCTTCACCAATTTCATCACCCCATCCATATTCTTCTCTATAATTACAAGATGAGGAAGAGATGAGACGTTGTGAGAGAAAGAAGAATGGAAAGGGAAACCTAATAAGAAGAAGAAGAGAGGGGGAAGAGGGAAAGAGATAAGGGAGAGAAATAATCGAGTTTTCCCTCCCTTTCAGGGGTATAATAGAAATTTCGAGTCAAAAATTTAACTTGCCTAACGGAAATGACTCAGGAGATTAAAGTGAAGTCACTTAGATATTTTGGAGGACTAAAATAAAAATATGAAGTTTTTAGGTATCAATATTCAATTTTTAAAGATTTAAAGGACCGATATGTAAAAAACTCCTCATAAATTTTGAGGGAGTTTCCAAAGGAGCACACCATTTTTCCTAGTGAGCCCACCTAACAACGATCCGAACTAAAAGTTCGGATAAAAATACACGGTTAAGTGGGCTCACTAGTAAAAATGATGTGCTCCTTTATAAACTCCGAATTTTGATGGGGATGTGCGTCGGAATCTTATAAAAAAAATACCAGTATCTCGGCAGCCTATAGATACTAAGGTTGACGAGTTCTTCCATTTTATTGATTATAACTTGAACCAATCAATATATCTCATCTCTTTTCTTTTTAGGAAATAGAGATGTGCACCGATGCGTTAGAAAAACGGATAGATCAAACTCATTATTGAGATAGATTGACAAAGAGGCTACGGTAATGCTCCTAGAGTGTGAAAAGAGCTGAGATGCAGAATATTTATTTTATAAATTTTGATGGGGATGTGCATCGGAATCTTATAAAAAAATACCAGTATGTCGGCAGCCTATGACTAATATCGTAGCTTTCAAGCGAGTGGCCGGAGTGATTGATCAAACTTACTATTGAGATAGATTGAGAGAGGCTACGGTAGTGCTACTAGAGTGTGAAAAGAGCTGAGATACATAGATTTTTATTTTATAAATTTTGATGGGGATGTGTTTCGGAATCTTATAAAAAAAAATACCAGTATCTCGACAGCCTATGACTAATATTGTAGCTTTCAAGCGAGTGGCAGGATTGATTGATCAAACTTACTATTGACATAGATTGAGAGAGTCTACGGTAGTGCTACTAGAGTGTGAAAGGAGCTGAGATACATAGATTTTTATTTTATAAATTTTGATGGGATGTATTTCGGAATCTTATAAAAAAAAATACCAGTATGTCGACAGCCTATGACTAATATCGTAACTTTCAAGCAAGTGACAGGATTGATTGATCAAACTCACTATTGAGATAGATTGACAAAGAGGCTATGGTAATACTTCTAGAGTGTGAAAAGAGCTGAGATGCAAAATATTTATTTTATAAATTTTGATGGGGATGTGCATCGGAATCTTATAAAAAAATACCAGTATGTCGGCATCCTATGACTAATATCGTAGCTTTCAAGCGAGTGGCAGGATTGATTGATCAAACTTACTATTGAGATAGATTGAGAGAGGCTACGGTAGTGCTACTAGAGTGTGAAAAGAGCTGAGATACATAGATTTTTATTTTATAAATTTTGATGGGGATGTGTTTCGGAATCTTATAAAAAAAAATACCAGTATCTCGACAGCCTATGACTAATATTGTAGCTTTCAAGCGAGTGGCAGGATTGATTGATCAAACTTACTATTGAGATAGATTGAGAGAGTCTACGGTAGTGCTACTAGAGTGTGAAAGGAGCTGAGATACATAGATTTTTATTTTATAAATTTTGATGGGATGTATTTCGGAATCTTATAAAAAAAAATACCAGTATGTCGACAGCCTATGACTAATATCGTAGCTTTCAAGCAAGTGACAGGATTGATTGATCAAACTCACTATTAAGATAGATTGACAAAGAGGCTACGGTAATGCTTCTAGAGTGTGAAAAGAGCTGAGATGCAAAATATTTATTTTATAAATTTTGATGGGGATGTGCATCGGAATCTTATAAAAAAATACCAGTATCTCGGCAGCCTATGGATATTAAGGTTGACGAGTTCTTCCATTTTATTGATTATAACTTGAACCAATCAATATACCTCACCTCTTTTCTTTTTATTAAATAGAGATGCGCACCGATCCGTTGGAAAAATGGATAGATCAAACTCACTATTGAGATAAATTGACAGAGAAGCTATGGTAATGCTCCTAGAGTGTGAAAGGAGCTGAGAAGCAAAGATACTTATTTTATAAATTTTGATGGGAATATGCATAGGAATCTTATAAAAAAAATATCAGTATCCCAGCAGCCTATGGCTAATATTGCAGCTTTTAAGCGAGCGGCAGGATCGAAACCGGTCCCGCGCGAGACCAAGTGCAAGGCTAATATTGGGAACTTCTAAAGGGGCACAACTTTTTTCCTAGTGAGCCCAGATTTCCTAGTGAGCCTAGTGAAAGTTTAGAATGAGATAAAATTTCTTAGTGAGCCCAATTTAATTCCCAAAATACCCTTTCCTCATATTCCTAAATTCTCACTTCCGCTCATCCTCTTCTCCTCAACTCAGATCCCTCTCCTCTCTTCTCCTTCCAACCCGCTCCCACACCCCCCGCCTCCACCCCCTCCGCTCCCACCCAGCTCCGCCCGACCCCACTCAGCTCCGCTCGCCCCGTAATTCCTTCGCTCCTACCCCCTCCGCCCCCACCCATCTCCGCCCGACCCAACCCAGCTCCGCCCGCCCGCGCCCGCCCGGCTCCGCCCCTACCCCCTCCGCCCCAACCCGCCTCCGCCCGCCCCCACATCCTCTGCCCCTACCCCCTCTGCCCCCACCCGGCTCCGCCCGACCCAGGCTCTCCGCCCGCCCCCACATCCGCCGCCCCTACCCCCTCCCCCCCCCCTCCCGCCTCCGCCCGGCCCCCCCACACTCCGCCCGCCCCAATGCGTTCTGCCCCCACCCGCTGCTGCCACACCCCCACCCTCCGCCTCTAGTGTCCGCTGCTACACCCCAACACCTGATTTCTTCTCGGTTCAGAATTTTTGAGCTCTACTGTAAGTCTCCTTTAATTTAAATTTAATTTTGTTTTATTTTGTTTATTCTTATATGCTCTGTAACTGTGTTGAAAACTGAAAACTTCTTGTATGGTTTGATAATAATTTACATTCGGGAAATTCTAAACGAGTACATTTTTTTTGTTAATTTTGTTTATTTAATATTTAGATTATAATTATGAAGAAAGTATAATATTGTAATCGTAGTTGTAAAATTTGCGAAACAAGTAGTTATTTTCTAATTGTAGGTGTTAATATTAAAATTTATTAATTAATTTAGAAGTTTAAAATAAATAGGTAAAATATTATATTTGTAGCAAATTATACTTTATTACTACTTATTTGCTCATAGAAAATTTACTGTTTTGATAAAAAAAATATCTATGAATGAAATATCTTTGTATTACATAGATGAATTCGGCAGAATCTTCTCGCGTTCGACCAACTGCCTCGTTAAGGAGGAAGAAAGCAGTATCTCGACCACAAATCCAACGCCCGATACGAGAGAGAGAAATCGAAGTGGCCGTAGATACTGAATTAAATGTAAAAACTCCTAATTTGATCAGATATGATAGTGCAAGACTAGAAGAAGGGAATACTGATGCAGGAGGCTCTCAAGATGATCTTCATGAGTCAAATTACCGAGATCCAGTTGATTTATCAGTACTGAAGAGTTTCAAGACGCACGTTGCTTTCTTCGTTTTAAAAGATAAAGAACCACCAGAAGAGTAAGTAGAGGAACAAAGATAAGATCAATCCACTCCTAATACACCCGATACGGTAATTATGTCTCGAATCAGAAGCAGACATCAACCCCCGAGGAAGACAAGGAGACAGTGATTAGATTATATTAGTTGTGTATTGATATTGATGATGTTAGGAACTTCAAGTGGCCGATGTAATTATTTTTTGCAAACATTTTGAATAATTTGTAGAATATATGGTTTTTGTTTGTAATGAACCCTATTGGTTGCTTTTTGTTCGATTAATATACACACTACGTTTGTATTTGATCTTATTTCTTTAATTTGTATAAGATCTTGTTTGTTTTATACGTAGGGGACCTTGTTTATAATCTTCACTATTTCATTGTATCAGCTATTGTATCGTTGTTTCATTGAATCGGTGTATCAATATATCATTGTATCATTATATCGTTATATCGGTGTATCAGGAGTATCATTGTATTTGTGTATCTGGAGTATCATTGTATCGGTGTATTATTGTATCGGTGTATCGATGTATCAGTGTATTATTGTGTCGGTGTATCAGTGTGTCGGTGTATCAGTGTGTCTGTGAATTATTGTATCTTTTTTGCTTCATTCACTATATTTTGTGTAATAATGTATAATTAATTGTTAATATAAGTCATTAAAGTGACGCTAAATTGAGTAAACTAATGATTTATCAATTTATTACATAAATAGAGTGGGTGAGGCAGCGGCGGAGAATCAGATCGGGTCAAGTCCCTGTTCGGACTGTCAGTCCGAACGAGGGGGCGCCGTTCGGACTTACAGTCCGAACAAAACTGGTCTGTTCGGACTCTAAGTCCGAACAGATCCAGTCTGTTCGGACTCTAAGTCCGAACAGACCAGTTTTGTTCGGATTTACAGTCCGAACAAAACTGGATTGTTCGGACTCTAAGTCCGAACGGGGTAATCGGAAGAGAGAAGAAGGGCAAAATGGAAAAATTTTTTAGAGGGCATAGTTGATATATACGGTAGACTTTAACTGGGCTCACTAGGAAAAAACTTGTGCCCCTTTAGAAGTTCCCCTAATATTTAATCATCCGCTGAAGCAACAAGTCAATTATATCCCAATTGATGAAACGCGTATAGAATTTTAAACCAAAAAAACTAGACTTTTCGATGTTTGATGACGTCAAGCCGAAGATATCCACGCATTTGCATTAAACAAACAAAATTCCGTTTTCGATTCCGCCAATTTCATCTCTCTATATATAGTTTTAACTTCCGACTCTCTCGAAACCAACAACTCGCAGCAGTTTCAAAACAACGAGATGCCAAGACTATTAGCAGCATCCGTCGGCCACGCCTATGCCGTCGCCTCGTTGACGTCGCAGCAGTTAGGACGGAGGACTGTCGTTTTGCTCTGCGCGGCTGCGGCAGCTATTGCGGTCGTGGTCTTCGCCTGTGCCCAACGCCGGAGCAAGAAGGGTAATTATAAGAACAAGCAGAGGCCCAACGTGACTAACTATGGCACTGCAGGCGGCGGCGGTAGTTCAGCTTGTGGTGGTGGTGGAGGATGTGGTGGTGGTGGAGGATGTGGTGGTGGTGGTGGTGGTGGTGGTGGTGGTGGTTGTGGTGGTGGAGGAGGGGGAGGTTGCTGATTAGTTGGCATCGTTTAATATTAAATGCACGTTGTTTAATTTTGAATATATATGTGGATTTTCTTTTTATATAAATAAATTTGTTGTGGGTGGCTATGATTATATTGCGGATGGTCTTCCGGCTAAAAATCTGTTAGCTTACGGTGATAGTGTTAGTTTTTTTTTTTTTTTTTTTTTAATAACGTTCTAATGTACAGCAGCAGCAGTCTATTATTTATATAAATTTGTAACAATATTAAACTGCTATCTATTATTACCAAACTTTTAAATTGTAATGAGGATTTAGAGTTATATTTTTATGATTTAATTTGTTTATGCAGAGTGAGAGACCGTCTGGGTTTTGTCAACTCGAAGGGTTATCGGAAGCAAATAACACCAAATTGAGTAAATAATGACTTGCTTGGTCCAATGAAGCTATTTCAGAATCTGGAGTTTGTACATAAACAAATTTATAAAACTCAACTTGAAAGCTTGTACCCAAATTAGGCCCCAGTGGTTTGCTTTGATGAAACCATATTATGAAGGTTTATAAAACTAAAATTTATGTTAATTTTTTTCTCTTCTAATTACAACATTGCCTTCAGGCTAAAAAAAAGGAGGAAAATGACTTAATCTCCAATTTTAGAACTTTTTCCTTTTTTCCTCCTCTAATTAAGATTTTGGCTTCTTTCTTGTTTTTTAAATTAAGATTGGGATTTTAACTCACTCCAAAAGCTTTATTGTTTTGTTTTCTTTCATGATTTTGTTTTTTATTTCACATATATACTCGTCAAAGATATGATGTTCAAGTTTTAATCTAATTTTCATTTCATTGATTATAACACGAACCAATCTATATACCTCACATCTTTTCTTTTTAGTAAATAGAGATGCGCACCGTCGGAAAAATGGATAGATCAAACCCACTACTGAGATAGATTGACAGAGAGGCTACGATAGTGCTCCTAGAGTTTGAAAGAAGTTTGGATGCATAGATATTTATTTTATAAATACTGTTTTTGCATATCAATCCCTTAAATCTTTAAAAATTAAATATCGATCTCTGAAAACTTTATACTTTGATTTTAATCCCTCAAAACTTATAAGTTACACTCTTTTAGTCACTTGTCACCTATTCCATCAAAATAAACCCCATTTGATTTTTTTTTAAATTTTTATATATTAGTCAAATGTCCGAAATACCCCTCTATCGATAAAAAAACCCCAAATCTCTCTCTCTCTCTCTCCCCCCCCCCCCCCCCCCCCCCCGCATGGAGTCCAATCCTCCTCCACCACCGTCATCATCAGCCTCATCTCCTCTCCACTCCTCCACCTCCCTCTTCCATCCCCCCACCACCCCCCCCCCCCCCCGCCCCGAAACTTCGTTGGAGCCCCTCAGTCTTCTATGTGGGCTAATTATAGAATCCCTATGCCCCCCTTTCCAAACCCCAATCTATGGCGATAGCAACAGCAACAAATGCCAAAATCCCTCTTCCGCCACTCCCTCCACTGTTCTTCCTCTCCTTCCACTGATCTTGACCTAAATGGATTTCTCAATACCATTTGTTACCCCAACTACTCGCACTCCCTCAACCTCACCCACCTCAACCTCTCCTCGAATCGTCCCCGTTCTGAGCTCGATCAACGTGCTCGGATCACTCAAGCCCTTTAACCTCTCGTTCATCAGGAGGTTGGAGGTGTTCAAAATCGGTGGGAATAGTAATTTGTGCTACAACCATAGCTTGCTCTCGTCCAAGCTAGAGCTCGGCATTGCACCATGCATCAGGTACGAGATGTCGGCGTCACCACCGCCAGACAAATCGACGAAGACGAACTCAAGGAGATTACGATGATGGTGGTGATAATGATGATACTAGTGGTGATGAGAGTGGGAAGAATAGTGGAGATCATGGGCATGAGCCTAACAAGCTTGCGCTTGGTGTGGCTATTGGGTTGTCTTGTTTGGTCTTTTTGTTGAACTTTCTCATTTGCATATCAAAGTGTTGTAGCTGATGCATTTGGATCGGGTTTGGCGTTTTTGTTGTTTGTTTTTAGTTTGATATAAGATTGGGATGTTATTATTGTAGTATGGTGATGGTATTCTTTTGCTAGAGAATGTTTACAAATAATGAAAGATGAAATATTTTGCCTCCTTTAATTTTCTCTGAATGGTTGATATACAAGATCTTTTTTCTGTTAGAAATGATGATTGATCATAAATCACGTCTTTATCTAAATATCTTGAGTTGCCGATAGATTTGCCATAATAATTTATGGACTGAATGCTGAACTTGGGTGTGATGAGCATTTAGTCAGTTGAGATGGAACTGTGGTTTGTTGTGGCTTGATTCCTCGCTTTGTGGGTGTATTCATTTATGTAATGAACTCTAGACATAGAAGTCAGTTCAGTCCATGACTGAGAACTGGTTCTCAGTCCGTGACTGAGAACAGTTCTCAGTCCACCTGACTGAGAAACTGAGAACTGAATTTTTAGTTCATATTACATAGAGAGAGAGAGAGAGAGAGGAGAGGAGTACTTCACATTAAATTAAGCTTGATTGAAAATCATAACATTTACAGAAATAACAAAGAACTACATAATAATTTTGATTACAATGCTAATTACAATTATCACACCAATGATCTTCACCAATTTCATTAGCCCATCCATATTCTTCTCTATGATTATAAGATGAGGAAGAGATGAGACGTTGTGAGAGAGGGAAGAATGGAAAGAGAAACGCAATAAGAAGAAGAAGAGAGGAGGAAGAGGGAAAGAGATAAGGAGGAGAAATAATCGAGTTTTCCCTCCTTTTCAGGGGGATAATAGAAATTTCGAGTCAAAAATTTAACTTGCCTAATGGAAATGACTCAGGAGATTAAAGTGAAGTCACTTAGATATTTTGGAGGACTAAAATAAAAATATGAAGTTTTTAGGAATCAATATTTAATTTTTAAAGATTTAAAGGACCGATATGTAAACCTCTTCATAAATTTGGAGGGAGTTTCCAAAGGAGCACACCATTTTTCCCAGTAAGCCCACCTAGTAACGATCCGGACTAAAAGTTCGGATAAAAATACACAGTTAAGTGGGCTCACTAGTAAAAATGATGTGCTCCTTTATAAACTCCGAATTTTGATGGGGATGTGCATCAAAATCTTATAAAAAAAAATACCAGTATCTCGGCAGCATATAGATATTAAGGTTGACGAGTTCTTCCATTTTATTGATTATAACTTGAACCAATCAATATACCTCACCTCTTTTCTTTTTAGTAAATAGAGATACGCATCGATCCGTTGGAAAAATGGATAGATCAAACTCACTATTGAGATAGATTGAGAGAGGCTACGGTAGTGCTACTAGAGTGTGAAAGGAGCTAAGATACATAGATTTTTATTTTATAAATTTTGATGGGGATGTGTGTTGGAATCTTATAAAAAAAATACCAGTATCTCGGCAGCCTATTTGCAGCTTTCAAGCGAGTGGCAGGTGTAGATTAAAAAAAAGGGAAAATATTGCTAAGTGGGCACACACACTTGCTAAGTGGGCACACCCGAGGGATTTTCTCCCGCGGGTCCAGCGCGGTTGCAACCGCGGGAGAACTCCCGCGGGTTCCAATCCACGGGAGAACTCCCGCGGGTTCCAACCCGCGGGAGGTCCCGCGGGTTGTAATCCGCGAGAGCTCCCGCGGGTTTCATCCCGCTGGAGCGATCCCGCGGGTGCCAACCCGCAGGTTGTTTTCCGTATTTTTTTTTATTTTCGTTATTTATTTCTCTAATATTTCGCGATCCGTTTTTTCAGGAATAATTGAAGCCGGATTTCGAGGTTTTTCGGTCTATAAAACACAGAAATTTAACCGTAGGGGACTTTTTGGGCAGAGTTGGGAGATTCTTTGGGTAAGAGTCCAATTTCCCAGAGGCGGGAGTCCAAAAATTCAGAGAGGAGTTCCTCAATTCAGAGAGATCGGATCGTCAACGGAGTATAAAAACAAAGCTCCACCACTGCCAGAACCCACAAAAATAAAGGGGAATCGAAATCAATCGATCCCCATTCTTATAATCTCGAATTTATTTTGTAATTTTTCTTTTATTGTTGTAATTCAAAATCAAATTGGCAATATTAAAGAAGATTCAATTTTTCGGGCATACAAGAACTGGCGACCACAGTGGGAGTTTCGGCGGCGCAATCCAATCTTTAATTTTTTTTTCGGAGCCTAGGCGTCATTGCCGGGTAATGATAAATAAATGTGAGGCATCATCGCCCACCAAAATTGACAAGACGTCATCGTCTGTCAAAAAAAAAATTATGAGGCGTCATCGCCCATAAAGAAAAAAATTTGACAAGACGTCATCGTCTGTCAAAAAAAAATGAGGCGTCATCGCCCATGAAAAAAAATTATGAGGCGTCATCGCCCATAAAAAAAAAATTTTTAGGCGTCATCGCCCATAAAAAACAATGACAAGATGTCATCGTCTGTCAAAAAGAAAAAAATTTGAGTCGTTATCGCCCAAAAAAATTGACAAAACTGGATACAACTCCAGGATGCAATCAACAGATGGAATCTTGGGACCCGCATGGACGCAACCCACATATGGAAGAGCGGGATGCAACCCGCAGATGGAATCTTGAGACCCGCGTGGACGCAACCCGCATATGGAAGAGCGGGATGCAACCCGCAGATGGAATCTTGGGACCCATATGGATGCAACCCACATATGAAAGCGCGTGACGCAACCCGCATGTGGAAGCGCGGGCGCGGGACAAAACCCACAGATGGGTGGGACCCACCTGGGTCACCCGCACTTTTCTCCCTCTCTCCCGCACGAAAAAAATAAAAAAATAAAGAATGAAAATAATATTAATAAAAAGGCAAAAAAATAAAAAAAGGGAAAAAAAGGAAAAAAAAGAAAGGGTGTTATCGCCCACAAAAAATTGACAAAGTTAAAAAAAATAATAAATATTTAAAAAAAAGAAAAAAATCATGCAGTTTGAGTGCTCTACCCATGGGTTGTAACCCACGGATGCACCCGCGGATGCAAAATAAATAAATAAATAAATAAATAATAAAAAATTAATTAAAATAAAAAATTAAAAAAAATTAAAAAAATATAAAAATATAAACAAAATAAATAAATAAATAAAAATAAACAAAAAATAATAATAAATAAAAATATATTTGCAAGGCCTCATCTCTTACTAAAATAAATAAATAAATAAATAATAAAAAAATAAAATACTAGGCGTCATCACCTAAAAAAAAAAGGACATCATTGCAAACAAAAAAAAAGAGAGAGATAAAGAAATAAAAATGTATATATAAAATAAAATAAAATAAAAAAATGATGAATTACCCAACGCCGCTAAGGCTACGGGAAGAGAATAGATTTCTCGCCAACCCCACCATACTGGGGGTAATAAGTATGAACCGCCCAAAACAGCTAAGGCTACGGGAAGAGAATAGATTTCTTGCCAACCCCATCATACTGGAGGTAAAAGTATGAATTACCCAACGCCGACAAAGCTACGGGAAGAGGATAGATTTCTCGCCAACCCCACCATACTGAGGGTAATAAGTATGAACCGCCCAACGCTGCTAAGGCTAGGGGAAGAGAATAAATTTCTCATCAATCCCATCATACTGGAGGTAAAAATATGAATTACCTAACGCCGACAAGGCTACGGGAAGAGAATAGATTTCTCGCCAACCCCACCATACTGGGGGTAATAAGTATGAACCGCACAACGCCGACAAGGTTACGGGAAGAGAATAGATTTCTCGCCAACCCCACCATACTGAGGGTAATAAGTATGAACCGCCCAACGTCGCTAAGGCTACGGGAATAGAATAGATTTCTCGCCAATTCCATCATACTGGAGGTAAAAGTATGAATTACCCAACGCCGACAAGGCTACGGGAAGAGAATAGATTTCTCGCCAACCCCACCATACTGGGGGTAATAAGTATGAACCGCCCAACGCCGCTAAGGCTACGGGAAGAGAATAGATTTCTCGCCAACCCCATCATACTGGAGGTAAAAGTATGAATTACCCAACGCCGACAAGCCTACGGGAAGAGAATAGATTTCTCGCCAACCCCACCATACTGGGGGTAATAAGTATGAACCGCCCAACGCCGCTAAGGCTACGCGAAGAGAATAGATTTCTCACCAACCCCATCATACTGGGGGTAAAAGTATGAATTACCCAATGCCACAAGGCTACGGGAAGAGAATAGATTTCTCGCCAACCCATTCATACTGGGGGTAAAAGTATGAATTGCCCAACGCCACTAAGGTAAAGGGAAGAGAAAAAGTTTGGCATTTAAGCCCAAACAAAATTCTCGACAACTCTCCAAGCTGAGGGGAAGAGCATGGCTAGCCCAACTCAAACGGTAGTTGGTAAAGGCAAATCAAATCCGTTGATAGCTGGGAGTTTGCTAAAAATCCCATGACAAATCTGTCACAACAGTATACATCGCTGCCCTAAGCTACTAAGGCAAACGGAAGAGGAAAAGTTTGGCATTTAAGCCCAAACAAAATTCTTGATAACTCACCATGCTGAGGGGAGTAACATGGCTAGCCCGACTCAAACGGTAGTTGGTAAAAACTAATCAAATCCGTTGATAACTGGGGGTCTGCTAAAAATCCTAATCAGATAAATCCCTTGCCACGTTAAGATTTCACTTCTGACAGTAAAACTTTTCTTGTCATTTTGCTCCAACAAAGCAAGTGTCGCTCCAAAATATTTGTCAAGTTAAAATCATACCTCTGACATCATAATTCAAAATCAAATGAGATAAGATCCGATTAAATCCCCTGTCACGTTAAAAAAAATCACCTCTGACAGAAAAGAAAATTCACACTTCGTCAAGTCCAATATTACAACCTCTGATGAACGTGTTTTGATATCGTTAAGTTAAAAAATCACCTCTGACGAAAATCATCTCCCTATCAAGTTAACAGTTACCTCTGATAGTCCGATTCCAAATCTAAATACGTTAACCGTCACCTCTGTTTAGTCAGCTTGTCCCTATCACGACCAGATCCTCTGAATAGGTTGAGCTTAAGACACGTTTAATATCACCTCTGTCTTTCCCTTATCCGTCATATTAGATGTCACTGAACGGTTAGGATTAAAATGAGCATGTTAACACAACACATCTGCTTGACCTAAAATAAGCATGTTAATATCATACCTCTACTTGTCATCTAATGAGTACGTTAAAATCATACCTCTGCCTGATTTGAATAAATGAATATGTTAACAATTATCTCTATCAACAAAATCCTTTAAAAGGTTTATAGCCAAAATTAAAGAATTCAAAGTATTTCGAAATTCAGTACGATTCAATACACAACTTCGAAAACTTTGGAGGGGGCTATGTAGATTAAAAAAAGGGAAAATATTGCTAAGTGGGCACACCCACGGGAGAACCCCGCGGGTTACACCCACTGGAGCAACCGCGGGAGAATCCTACGGTTGCAACCGCAGGAGAACTCCCGCGGGTTGCAACCCGCGGGAGGTCCCGCGAGTTGTAACCCGCGGGAGCGATCCCGCGGGTTGCCACCCACGGGAGCGATCCCGCGGGTGCCAACCAGTGGGTTGTTTTCCGTATTTTTTTTGTTTCCGTTGTTTATTTCGCTAATATTTCGCGATCCAATTTTTCAGGAAAAATTGAAGCTGGATTTCGAGATTCTTCGGTCTATAAAACACAGAAATTTAACCGGAGGGGGACTTTTTGTGCAGAGTTGGGAGATTCTTTGGGGAAGAGTCCAATTTTTCAGAGGCGGGAGTCCAAAAATCCAGAGAGGAGTTCCTCAATTCAGAGAGATCGGATCGTCAACGGAGTACATAAACAAAGCTCCACCGCTGCCAGACCCACAAAAATAAAGGGGAATCGAAATCAATCGATCCTCATTCTTATAATCTCGAATTTATTTTGTAATTTTTCTTTTATTGCTGTAATTCAAAATCAAATTGGCAATATTAAAGAAGATTCAATTTTTCGGGCATACAGCAGGATTGATTGATCAAACTCACTATTGAGACAGATTGAGAGAGGTTACGCTAGTGCTACTAGAGTGTGAAAGGAGCTGAGATACATAGATTTTTATTTTATAAATTTTGATGGGGATGTATGTCGGAATCTTATAAAAAAAATACCAGTATCTCGACAGCCTATGACTAATATTGTAGTTTTCAAGCGAGTGGCAGGATTGATTAATAAAACTCACTATTGAGATAGATTGAGAGAGGCTACAGTAGTGCTAGTGAAAGGACCTGAGATACATAGATTTTTATTTTATAAATTTTGATAGGGATGTGTGTCGGAATCTTATTAAAAAAAATACTAGTATCTCGACAGCCTATGACTAATATTGTAGCTTTCAAGCGAGTGGCAGGATTGATTGATCAAACTCGCTATTGAGATAGATTGAGAGAGGCTACGGTAGTGCTATTAGAGTGTGAAAGGAGCTGAGATACATAGATTTTTATTTTAAAAATTTTTTTCTGATTGATTTCCTCATCCTTTCTTCATTAGGAGAAGAGAGGAGGAAGAAATAAGGAGAAGAGAGGAGGAATAATGGAGAGGAGGAAAATAAATGAGGAAGAGAGGAGGAGAAGAGAGGAGGAAGAGAAAGAATGAATAAAGAGGGATAAAATGGTAATATATAGGTCAAAAATCTGGAGGATTTGGGGAGGGAGATTAAATTGTAGTAACTTAAGAGATTTGGGGGACTAAATCCTAAATATAAAGATTTGGGGGACTAAATCATAATATATAAAGATTTGAGGGACAAACTAGTAAATACCTCTTTTATATATTAGTCAAATGTAAAAATACCCCTCTCTCTATAAAAAAAAAAAAAACCAAATCTCTCTCTCTCTCTCTCTCTCTCTCCCTCCCTCCCTCCCTCCCTCCATGGAGTCCAATCCTCCTCCACCACCGTCACCATCAGCCTCATCTCCTCTCCACTCCTCCACCTCCCTCTTCCATCCCTCCCCCCCCCCCCCCCCCCCCCCCCCCACCCTGAAGCTCCGCTGGAGCCCCTCAATTTTCTATGTGGGCTGATTGTAGAATCCCTATGCCCCCCTTTCCAAACCCCAACCTACGGCGATAGCAACAGCAACAAATGCCAAAATCCCTCTTCCACCACTCCCTCCACTGTTCTTCCTCTCCTTCCACTGATCTTGACCTAAACGGATTTCTCAATACCATTCGTTACCCCAACTACTCGCACTCCCTCAACCTCACCCACCTCAACCTCTCCTCGAATCGGCCCCGTCCTGAGGTCGATCAATGTGCTCGGATCGCTCGAGCTGCTTAACCTCTCGTTCATCAGGAGGTTGGATGTGTTCAAAATCGGTGGGAATAGTAATTTGTGCTACAACCATAGCTTGCTCTCGTCCAAGCTGGAGTTCGGCATTGCACCATGCGACATGTACGGGATGCTGGCGTCACCACCGCCGGACAAATTGACGAAGACAAACTCAGGGAGATTACGATGACGGTGGTGGTGATGATGATGATACTAGTGGTGATGAGAGTGGGAAGAGCAGGGGAGATCATGGGCATGAGCCTAACAAGCTTGCGCTTGGTGTGGCCATTGGGTTGTCTTGTTCGGTCTTCTTGTTTAACTTTCTCATTTGCATATCAAAGTATTGTAGCTGATGCATTTGAATTGGGTTTGGCATTTTTGTTGTTTGTTTGTAGTTTGATATAAGATTGGGATGTTATTGTTGTAGTATGGTGATGGTATTCTTTTGCTAGAGAATGTTTACAAACAATGAAAGATGAAAGATTTTGCCTCCTTTAATTTTCTCTGAATGGTCGATCTACAAGACTTTTTTTCTGCTAGAAATGATGATCGATCATAAATCACGTCTTTATCTAAATGTTTTGAGTTGCCGAGAGATTTGCCATAATAGTTTATGGACTGAATGTTGAACTTGGGTGTGATGACCATTTGGTCAGTTGAGCTGAAAGTGTGGTTTGCTGTGGCTTGATGCCTCGCTTTATGGGTGTACTGTGTTGTTCATTTATGTAATGAACTCTAGACTGAGAAGTCAGTTCAGTCTATGACTGAGAACTGGTTCTCAGTCCGTGATTGAGAATAGTTCTCAGTCCACCATGACTAAGACTGAGAAGTCAGTTCAGTCTATGACTGAGAACTGGTTCTCAGTCCGTGATTGAGAACACTTTTTAGTCCACCGTGACTGAGAACCAATTCTCAGTCATGGACTGAGAACTGACTTTTCAGTTCATATTAGAGAGAGAGAGAGAGAGGAGTACTTCACATTAAAGATTGATTAAAAATCATAACAATTACAGAAATAACAAAGAACTACATAATAATTTTGATTACAATGATAATTATAATCATCACACTAATGATCTTTATCACCCCATCCATCTTCTTCTCTATAATTACAAGAAGAGGAAGAGATGAGAGGTTGTGAGAGAGAGAAGAAGAATGAAAAGGGGAATCCAATAAGAAGAAGAGAGGAAGAAGAGGGAAAGAGATAAGGGAAAAAAATAACCGAGTTTTCCCTCTCTTACAGGGGTATAACGGAAATTTCGAGTCAAAAATTTAACTTGCCTAACGGAAATGACTCAGGAGACTAAAGTGAAATCACTTGGATGTTTTGGAGGACTAAAATAAAAATATGAAATTTTTATAGATCAATATTTAATTTTTAAAGATTTGAAGGACCGATATGTAAAATCCCCTTCATAAATTTTGAGGGAGTTTCCAAAGGAGCACACCATTTATCCTAGTGAGCCCACTGAACAATGATCCGAGCTAAAAGTTTAGATAAAAAATACACAGATAAGTGGGCTCACTAGTAAAAATGATGTGCTCCTTTATAAACTCCAAATTTTGATGGGGATGTGTGTCTGGAATCTCATAAAAGAAATACCGGTATCCCGACAGCCTATGACTAATATTGCAGCTTTCAAGTGAGTGGCAGGATCGAAACCGGTCCAGCGCGAGACCAAGTGCAAGGCTAATATTTGATCATCCGCTGAAGCAACAAGTCAATTATATCCCAGTAGAAGAAACGCGTATAGAGTTTTAAACAAAAAGACTAGACTTTTCGATGTTTGATCGCGTCAAGCCGAAGATATCCCGGCATTTGCATTAAACAAACAAAATTCCATTTTCAATTCCGCCAATTTCATCTCTATATATAGTTTTAACTTCGACTCTCTCGAAACCAACAACTCGCAGCAGTTTCAAAACAACGAGATGCCCAGACTATTAGCAGCATCAGTCGGCCACGCCCATGCCGTCGCCTCGTTGACGTCGCAGCAGTTAGGACGGAGGACTCTGGTTTTGCTCTGCGCGGCTGCGGCAGCTTTTGCGGTCGTGGTCTTAGCCTGTGCCGAACGCCGGAGCAAGAAGGGTAATTATAAGAACAAGCAGAGGCCCAACGTGACTTACTATGGCACTGCAGGCGGCGGTGGCGGCGGTTACAAAAGTCGTGCAGGTAGGACAGGTGGTTCCCGCACAGGAGACGCTGTTGAGGCTGCTGCGGATGCCGCAGTTACCATACATACGGCGACTAGTAGTGCAGCTTGTGGTGGTGGTGGTTGTTGTTGTGGTGGTGGTGGTGGTTGTGGTGGTGGTGGTTGTGGAGGAGGGGGCGACTAGTAGTGCCGCTTGCGGTGGTGGAGCTGGATGTGGTGGTGGTGGTGGAGGAGGAGGGGGAGGTTGTTGATTAGTTGGCGTCGTTTAATATTCAATGCACATTGTTTAATTTTGAATATATATAAATTATTGTGGATTTTTTTTCATAAATTTGTTGGGGGTGGCTATTATGATTATATTGTGGACGGTGATAAAACTGTAAATTGAGAGAGAAAAATAATTTTGTATTTTGAAATGTAAATAAACTGTACAATGATTCATAGGTGAATAAGGCAAATATTATAAAAGGCAAAAACATAAAAATATATAAATTGATACTAATTATATAAAATTCTCAATCACATAATTAGCCTAATTAGAGAGATTAGTCAAATATACTGAGTTAGAAGATATCATGAGATATTCTAATAAATTAGAGGATTTATTAAATATTAGAGAATTTGTAAAATATCCTAATTTAGAAAGATATCCTAAATTAGCGAGATATGCTGAATTTGTCAATTATCCTAATTTAGGAAAATATCCTAAATTAATGAGATATGCTAATATCCCTTCAAACTCAAGATGGTTTGGAAGACACTATCTTAAGTTTGGAAACGAGATCATGTTAACGACCAAATGGATGAACCTTTGTAAAGATATAGGTGAGCTAATCGGTCAACGAAAATGAGTGAAGACAAAGAGTGCCTTCTTGTAAGTAATGTGTGCTGGTGCGCTCATGGAAGATATCATTGTGAGAAATATGAATAGCACTATGATTATAACAATAAATAGTAGTACTGGAGTCCTGATACACGTCCATATTCTGGAGAAGCCAACGAATATAAAAAAAACTTAGAAGTAGTGCCAACAAGGGTGCGATATTCAGTTTCGGTACTAGAGCGAGCAACAATAATCTATTTTTTACTTCGAGCGAGCAAAATAAGAGAGTTACCAAATAAAAAGAAAAAGCAAGTGGTGGGTCGTCGATCGATAGGGTTACCTGCTCAATCAACATCAGAGTAAACTGTAATTATAATGATGAGCGAGATGAAAAATAGAGCCCATAAAATAAGGTGCCATTCACATAGTGCAGGATGCAAAGAACTGCAGCACAGTGAATAGAGCATTGGGCAGCCATAAACTGGCTAACAAGATGCACATCATAGGCAATATCTGGCCTGGTAACAGTGAGGTATATGAGACTTCCAACAAGTTATCGATAAAAAATAGCATCGGAAAGGAGCTCACCATCAGTAGCACGAAACTTAACGTTAGACTCAAGAGGGCTATCAGTTGTCTTACAATCAGTTAAGACAGAACGATAAAGAAGGTCAGAGGAATATTTGGCCTGAGTTAAATAGTAGTCATCAGATGTAGAAGTAACTTTCAAGCTCATAAAATAATTAAATGAGCTAAAATCTTTCATCTCAAAATGTTGACACAAAAACTGTTTAAGCTGAAGAATACCAGAAGCGTCATTACCAGTAATAATCATATCATCAATATAAAAGAGTAAAATAATGATATCAGTATCAGTATGACGAGTAAACAGAGCAGAGGGTTAGAGGCAAAACCAAGTTAGCCAATAGTGAAACTGAACTTGGCAAATCAGGCATATGGAGCTTGCTTGAGCCCATACAAGGTACGCTTAAGACGATAAACCTTACTAGGAGGATAAAGATATCCTTTACGAAGCTGCATATAGATCTCATCAGCTAGATCACCATGTAGGAAGGCATTTTTCATATCCATCTGATACAAATGCCACTAACGAGTAGAAGCTACAGCCAAGAGAGAACGGACAGATATAATGCAAGCAACTGAAGCAAATCTCTCCTCATAATCAATACCGCACTAGAGACCCATCAAAATTCGTTTTGATATTGCACCATTTGTTACCAATAATAGTCTTGCTAGGAGGCTGATCAACCAAATTCCATGTATGAGTCTTTTTAAAAGCATCTAGTTTTTTGGACATAGCTTGCTGCTAAAAAGGGTTAGAACTAATCTCGCGATAAGTGCGAGGCTCATGAAGAGTGGTAAGAGTATAAAAACAATGATAATTATTGAGATGGGTAGAGAGAGCTGTTACCCTAGAGAAACGATGAACATCCAAATTGGTAGAGGATTCAAGGGCATCAAATGTAATGGATGGACCAACAGATAATGCAGACTAAGGGGAGTCAGATGCAATAATAGGGTCAACGGACGATCCAAAATCATCAGAACTAACGTTGTACTTGTATCAGAAGGAGAGTATAGGAAAAGATCAGGTGCGGAGTTAGTAAAAATAGAGCTAGCGGATGAAGGTCCAGATGAGATATAGGAGATATTGGTGAAAGTTTTGTGTTTCAAAAATTGAACATGGCAGGAGATATGAAAAAGTTTGGTGACAGAATCATAACACCGATAACCTTTATGTTTAATGCCATAACAAAAAAAAACAACAGAGATGAGAATATGGCTCAAGTTTAGTATGCTCATGAGGTAGGAGTAAGACAAAACAAGCTCAGTCAAAAATTTTCCGAAAAAAGTAGTCAGATACCTTTCCATAGAGGAGCTCATTTGGAGAGTGGTTTGAGAGAGTAGGAGATGTGACCCGATTAATTGTGTAAACGGCTGTAAAAGTAGCTTCACCCCCAAAAAGATTTAGGAAGCGAGGCTGAAATAAGAAAGGAGTGGCTAGTATCAAGAATGTGATGATACTTATGCTCAGCACAACCATTCTGTTATGAAGTGCAAGGGTATGAACGATGAGGAAAAGTGTCTTCTTGTGTGATTTCGGCAAGAAAGAAAGTAGATGCATACTCTATGATATTATAAGAACAAAAGACTTTAATGGTCCGATCAAACTGAGTTTTTATCATCTGGTTAAATTCACGAAAAATACTAAGTAATCCAGAACGATCATGTAAGAGATAAAGCCAAGTGTATTGTAAATGATCATAAAAAAATATAACAAAATAACGAGATCCTCCATTAGTAGAAATAGGAGCAGGGCCCAAATATTTGAACGAATTAGATCAAAAGATTCAGAAGATAGAGAAATATTTTTATTAAAAGGTAAAACTGTATGTTTTCCCAACTGACATGGAAGATAATCAAATGATTCAAAATTAATTTTTCCTAAGTAACCACTTGATGCTAAAGATTGAACACGGGGTGAGGAAGTATAACCAAGGCGAGAATGCTAAATGCTCAAGAAAACAAATGCCGCAATGAGTTGAGCAGAACAATAATCTGGAAGATATAAGGAGAAAAGCTCAAAAAAGGATCAAATTTATATCCGGTCCCATTTAACTAACCCGTCTGTTGATGCTGCACATCACACCCTTTATTAGAAAAACTTAAAATGAGGCCAAATTCAATAAATTGGCCAACAGAGAGAAGATTTAAAGTTAAATCATGAACAACATATGTATCAGGCATAGAGGAAGTAGAGATAGGACCAATATGACTAACATATATATGTGAACCATCAACAGTATGAATGACAAGAAGATGTTCTAGAGTTTTTTTTAAATACGAGAGAAGAATCAGGAGTCATGTAATTGCAACAAGTAGTGTCAAAAAACCAAGGAGATAATTACCTAAGGAGACTGAGAAGACAATAGAAATACGAGATAGAACCTGATTGACAATGGTTTCGAGGTCAACTAGAGAGAAAGAGGAAGCAGATAGATTGTCAGAAGCTGATGAACCGGTAGAAGCAGCAGCAACAATCTTGGGTATTTGAGCTTTTAGAGCTTCTCCTGAATCGTTAGCCTTTTTCTTAAAACAACCAGAGATGTGGTAGCCCTCTTCCTTGTAATAATGATAATGACCGTTAAAGCGGCGTGATTTAGTAGAAGCAGCAACCACAACTGGAGAGGCTAAGATGGAGGAGTTAGGAGTTACAGTAGCCATGACCAAGTCAGTAGAATGAACACAACGAGTCTTCTGTCATATCTCCTCTGAAATAAGCTCTGTGAGAGCAGTCTCAAGTATAAGAAGTGGAGATCGATGGAGCAGCAAAGCTCTAGTACTATCAAATCATCGCGAATATGCATTATAAACTGGATAAATTAATGGCAATCTCAGTAATCCGCAAAACGTGGCTAGACTTTTCATCCAGAAAAGCTGGGTCAGCCTCTGAGAGCTGATCCCAGATGCTACTATCTTGAGAGTGAAACTTAGTAATAAACTGGTCTGGCTCTTTATGCATTTGATATAATTTAGATTCCAATTGAAACTAACGAGCAGTATCAATTAGCTAAAAAATCTCATGCAAGTTTGACATTTCAAAACTTTAGCAACAGACTCTGAATAGAAAGAACTAATGTATTAATAAACCAAGATAAGATTTTATAATGAGTACCTTCCCATTCCTCAAGCCGCTCACCAAACATTTCTGTACTTCCAGAGTCAGTTTTGATGGGTGCTAGTTTGGACCCCATTGAGAAACCTCCATAAGCGACGACCAATAAGAAAAACTGACATTTGTTGTGCCCATCATTGTAATTGGTGCCATCTAAAATAATCTCTATAGGGCGAATAATCTCATTAGAAGAAATTATAGAAAAATGATGATACTAACATAATAAGAGCAACAGAGGATACGGATAGAACATATGATGTGTGGATCGACGGTTCGCAAAACAAGGCGACATGAGCGGGTTGATGGATCAAGGTGCAGGTCAGAGACCTCAGAACAAAAAAAAAAATCTGACCTCAGAGAGACTCTGATAGCATGATAAAATTATAAATTGAGATAGAAGAATAGTTTTATATTCTGAGATATAAATAAATTGTATAATTATCATCCTTTTATAGGTGAAGGAGGAAAATATAAAAGTAAAAAAACAAAAGAATATACAAATTGATACTAATTATATAAAATGCTCAATCACATAATTATGCTAATTAGGGGGATTAGTCAAATATACTAAGTTAGGAAGATATCATGAGATATACTAATAAATAAGAGAATTTGTCAAATATTAGATAATTTGTCAAATATCCTAATTTAGGAAGATATTTTAAATTAGTGAGATATGTTATATTTGTAAAATATTCTAATTTAGAAAGATATCCTAAATTAGTGAGATATGCTAATAGATGGTCTTCCGGCTAAAAATCTAGTAGCTTAAGGTGATAGTGTTATTTTTTTTTTAATAACGTTCTAATGCTCAGCAGCAGTCTATTATTTATATAAATTTGTAACATTATTAAACTGCTTTCTATTATTACAAAACTTTTAAATTGTAATGAGGAATTAGAGTTATATTTTTATGATTTAATTTGTTTATGCAGGTTTAGAGACCGTCTGAGTTTCATCAACTAGAAGGGTTGTCGGATGCAAATAGCACCAAATTGAGTAAATAATGACTTGCTTCGTCAAAATGAAGCTATTTCAGAATCTGGAGCTTGTACATAAACAAATTTATAAAACTTAACTTGAAAGCTTGTACCCAAATTAGGCCCTAGTGGTTTGTTTTGGTGAAACCATATATTGAAGTGGGTTTATAAAACTAAAATTATGTTAATTTTTTTTCTTCTAATAACTACATTGCCTTCAGGCTAAAAAAGGAGCAAAATGGCTCAATTTCCAATTTTAGGACTTTTTCCTTTTTTTTTCCTCTTATTAAGATTATGGCTTTTTTCTTTAAATTAAGATTGTGATTTTATCTCACTTCAAAATCCATCTTATAAGAGAGTTGGGATCTTCAAGTTTGGAGCTTTTTTTTAAATCCTTTCCCTCTCTGATCCCAACTTCTCACACCTTCTTTTTTTTGTTGTAACGTTTTTTTACCTCCATTTTTGCTGACAATGATCTCCATGGAGCAAGAAATTTATGTGAAGGGAGGAAGTATAACTGATAAACTGTATGGTGGCACGAGAAATTAATCCTTCATTTGATGGAAAAAGTCTAGGCTAAGTTAGGGGTGGCAAATGGGCCGGGCAGTCCGTTGGGCATGCCATGCCGGGCACGTGCCCGACACAGCCCGAGTCTTCGGCTCGGGCCGTGCCCAAGCCGAGATTGCTCTGGCCATCGGCACGGCGCGGCAAGCTTATTTATTTTTTAAAAAAAAAAATTAGCCGTTTATAGCCGTTATGGGGGTTTTTTGCAACTGTTGTAAATCTACGTTGTAAATTTGATGGACTTGAAATTATAATAGATTTATTTTATAAAAATATGTGTTATGAAGATAATGTTAGGGATTTAGTTAATGATATTAAAACATGGTCCGTGATCTACTAACTCCTCCGGTGTCTACTGTAGTATCGGAGTCTGTTTTAGTACAAGTGGTAGAGTGCTCACGAAGTGGAGAAGCTCAATGAAAGTAGATATATTAGAGATGTGTGTTTACTTGAAGGACTGGCTCGACGCAGAAAAAAGAGAATAAGGATCGTCCAACGAAATAGAAGTAAAGAACTCACAGAAGATAAATGAAAATAGACTTTTATTTTTCTTTTCGAATTTTAATTTCTACATTTGTAAATTTTTTCATGTAATTTTTTTAACTCATAAATCTCTTGGAAATACTAAGAACAAATTAAGGGTGACGGTAAGAGTCATCTCCCCTCTCTTCAGACTTTGTATGATTTCTAAAGAGATTTATAGAGTAACTATGTCAATATAATGAGATTTAATATAATAAAATTTTATTTTTACTATTGTTTCTTCTTATTAAAACTAATTAAATTAGACTAATTATTATCCTAAACTTACTTAATAATCAACTTAATATTTAAAAAAAATTAAAAAAAATATGTCGACACGTCTCGGTCCGGACACGGCACGTGCCCGACGGGCCGTGCCGGCGGATCAAGCCCGGGCCTACACTTGGACAGACGTGTTGTGCCTAGCACGGCATGTTCGCACTAAGCACGGGTCATATTCGGGCCGGGCCGGACACGGTCCACTTGTCACCCTTGGGCTAAACGATAAACTAATGGAGGTGAAACTTGATATGCAACAAGCATACAATTGGATGGATTGGGATTATGTGTATTGTATGCTGAGAACTTTTGATTTCTGTTAGAAGTGAATATATAGCTCAATGTTGTAATGTTAATTAATGAAGAAATTAACGATTGCTTTGGATCCTATGCAGGGCTTCGATGAGGCAATCTTATCTCACCCATAACTCTTTATACTGGCTGTGGAAGACCTTAGAAGGATCAAAGTGGATGAAGAGTTGAAGGGATGCCAACAATCAACTCGTTTTTGCATATGATTGCCTGTTCCTAGCCAATGGTAACGAGGAGGGGTTGAGTGATGGGTGATGTACTGGATAAATACTGTAGATCCTCCGGTCAGGAAGTGAACTTCAACAAGGGTAATTCTAAATGCATCTCATCTTTTTCTCAGTGACCTACATAGTTTAAAAAATAAATAATTGCAAGTTTATTATAAATTAGTGATGTTTCAAAACAAGAGATTGGTTTGGACGTAAAGAGTAAACTTCCGTGTGTAAATAGAATTTTTCAATAATTACAAGTTTGTCATAAGTTTTTTTGGCAAAAAAACCTCAGCCTCTTTTCTTAGTGAGTCCCACTGTCACTGTCGTTGTTGTTACCGTTGCTGCTGCCGTCACCACCGTCGTTGCAGCAACAGCAGAGGTAGTAGTAGCTACGGCAGTAACATGAAGCAACTGCTGCTGTCGCGGCTGTTGCTGCGACTGCTACCACTGTTGTTGTTGTCGCCACTATTACTAGAGAAGGAGGAAAGAGAGAGACCAATTACAGAAAAAGAGTGAAAAAAATGGGATTTACTAAGAAAAAATACTCATGTTTTAAATTCTAATGAGACTCACTAAGAAATTGAGGCTCACTAAGAAAAAGATGGGGCACTTTTACAATTACCCATCAACAAACAGGCTGCTCGATTTGGTGCGAAATTTGATAAGAAACTTGGGCGGTAGCATGATAAGTTGATCAACTTGTAGCCATTGTTGCTCAAAATAATATCTTTGGTATTTACCATTTCCACTGTCACTAATATTTTTTTTTTTAATTTTTATTTTGGATTATGTTCTCTACTTTCTTAGAGTTTATTCATATCCAGTTTCTTGAGTTTTAGTTTTAATTAGCTTTCTATTAACTGGATACAAAATTAATAGTTTTTACTGAATACAACATCTTAAAAATATTTGATGGAATGACAAATGAAGTCCAAGACCTATGAAAATTGATCATAAAGAAATTAAAGAGGTGGGATCATGATCTCAAAGTTATTGAAAAAATTAATGGGATTACTAACCTTGTATCCCTAGTTTACTTACTTATCTAAATTGGGGCTCATATACAATAATCTCTTATTATACTACTATAGTTTTGTGGTCATAATCATATTATTTTTCCAGTTCACTTGAATAGGCTTGGCCCTATCACTAGGTCACCAACAAGCAAACAAATCATGATGTAACGAGATTTGATTGAGAGGATCTCGAATCTATGTTCTTGGTACAATGATGCACTTTCAACGTGAGATTTATTCATAAATATATATAGTCAACAATATCTCAATGGATCTCTTTTTCTATTCCTCCATGAGATTACAACCATATCAAATTATCAATCTTCTAAGAAATTCCCCCTCCCCGAGTGGAGGAGGTGAGGAATTTTTAGTACATAATTCGTTTAAAATAACCCTGGTAGTATGTGAGAATCTGGCCTTAATTAGTTGATAAGTTTTGTTACCTTACTTTGAACTAGACTTATCCTTGAGAGTCTCCGATCGAGTATCTGTCGATGTTAGATAAGTATAAGAGATTGATTCTCACCTCAATCATCTCTTCAAATTATAGCATGATGCTTAATTTCTTCCCAGTTTATCAATCTGACTTGCTTATTTCATGTTTGGATTTTTATTTTGGGGTGGTCTGGTTATTTTATACATCAACAACTACTACAAGGCAATTTAAAGATGGCTGGCTATTATAATATATATATATATGCCTCTCCTATATATATATACAAGGTCCACCTAAAATGATCCTTAATTAAAAAAATTACCACTGAACCTAAGGCCTATGTCTCTCCTGCTTTAGCAAATCATTAGCGCCTTTAAATTTTCTCTAGTATAACAAATGGACCAAGATAGCCTTCACCGCCGCTTAGGTGGCCCAATAAAATTATTACATGTGGCACCACTCAAAAGGCAATTAAGAAAATTCATTTATTTGTTATCTTGAATGACGCCACGTATAATAATTTTATTAAGCCACCTAAGCGGCGGTGAAGGAACTCCCTTCACCGCCGGTGTATTTCCTGTTTCCTCATATATATATATATATATATATATATATATATATATATATATATATATATATATATATATATATATATATATATTAAACTTTTTAACACACTTCAAATACACTACAATCAACCCATATATAGAGTGGTACAGATGACTATTCATCTCTCTAATTAAATGCAGATACATTCTCTCTTTCTACTGAGTTTTAAACTTCCTAAACTAAATGACTCTTTAAATTCTCAAAAAGTATTTATTTTAGTGACTCTTAGTCTTTCTAACCAACTCTTTAGATTCTCAAGGAATACAATGAATCAAGATTAAATTAACTTAAATAATTAATTTCAACACCCTCCCTTAATATTGATTCACCATTCCAAGTTTACTCCTTAATAGAGAGAATACTTCAAATTTTAGTGGCTTCGTAAATATGTGTATTCTCATAAATGAGCTCCATGTTCTCGGGCAATTTATAGTCATCATGTGTATCTTACACATCCCCATGCACTTAGCTTGAGTGTCTATCAGGTTTATATCTTCTTATCACTTGCGTATCTACAATATTTATAACTTGATTTTGATTTTAATCAAGTTCACTCTGCCATACGACTGCTTCCAATGTAAATCACCTACTCAATATTGTGAGTCCAACAGTCATCGTAATTGACCTCCTACAGCACAAATCACCTACTCATCATTGTGATTACAGCAGTCATGCAATTTGACCGCCTCATTGTAAGTCGCCTACTCATACTGTGAGTTCAACTATCATCACAATTCAAGCATCACCAATGAACTTTGCCTTCTCTTACTTGCTCTCTAATATAAGCCTAACAGCTAATACGATTCCATCTCAAAGTATCTTACGTACTTGTCATCACAAATCTAGCGATTATTCCATGCCATCTATACGGCATCAACACTTCCTTATCTTTGATTCCATCAATTCAAAACTCTCCTCCTCCTCCTCTTCTTTTCTTCTTCTTCTTCTTCTTTTTCTTCTTCGTCGTGGCTCTGATACCAATTTGATGATAATAAATGGACCAAAATAAATTGTATAGATAGAGAAGTATGAAGAGAAGGAAATATATATATATATATATATATATATATATATATATATTTTATTAAACTTCTTGGTACACTTCAAACACACTACAGTCAATCCATATATATAGTAGTACAAATTAGCATTTATCTCCCTAATTAAATACAAATACGTTCTCTTTTTCTACTAACTCTTAGACATCCTAAATGACTATTTAAACTCTCAAGAAACACTCATTTTAGTGATTCTTAATCTTTCTAAATGACTCTTTAAATTCTCAAAGAATACAATGAACAAGATTAAATTGATTTAAATAATTAATTTCAATAGTTTGCCCATTCTAAATTGTGGAAAAAAATTTATTCTACATCAAGGTCGAAGAAGTTGCATATTCTTTGCAAAGTTAGCAAATTAATCAAATAATAAATTGAAATTATTATTTATAAATATTAATAATCAAAGATTAGATATGAGTACCTACAATGATTGAATTTGATGATCAAACCATTTTATAGGAGCTATTGTGTATCAGATACTCAAACATCTTCGGAAATAAACTATATTTTATATAGTGTTAACTATAATCAGATCCTCTATAATATGCGGAGTATATAACTTATTATATCTAAAATTTGAAATTCTCATTTAGCTTCTAAGATATCTAATGGAGTTGAGTGGCCATTTGAAATTGGATCAATCCTGATGCACACGTGTGGTGAAATATTATTTTTGCCACCCACCGGAGTGAGTGGAGAAAGAGGGTGGCCCAGCGTGTCCCTCTGGTTACATCCCCATGTAAACAACTGCATCAATTAACTATATATTAGCTTTCATCAACCAAAGACAAACAAAAGTAAGTGAGAAGACGAACTCTGCCGTCGTCACAGATGGCAAGGGAGTTGCGACTCCAGGGATTTGATGGTGGAGGGCTGTTCTTTCTCCTCCCAGTCGCCCATCCCCAGCTGCCCATCCTCGCCCGACCACCTGCAACAGAACAAGCAATCAAAACTGAATCTTGATATCCCGTCGGCATTACAATAGCAATTAGCAGTGCTTATAGAGTATCATGCGAGGATTATTTGGTCCAATGAAGGAGAGATGGACATGGCCAAGTGATGAGCAAGAGAGAGAAGGAGGACTAACTAATAAGTGTTGAGTTCTTGTGGGAGATGAGGAGAAAAAGAAAATAGTAGCGGATTGTTGCTGTTGATGTTTATTTGGTTGTCTTATATATGCAGCACTGCTGATGTGTGTTGGCAGTGAAAATTTCTAAGTTAAAAGAATTTTCCACAACAGAACGCGGAGCCAATTCAATAGCCCCGCGTTTGGTTATATTAACCCTGCGTTTGAATAAAACGCGGAGATGATTAATAGCTCCGCGTTGATTCCGCAGTCTGGCTTGTATTAGTCTCGCGTTTGAGTAAAACGCGGAGATGATCAATAGCTCCGCGTTAGCTCCGCGTTTTGGTTATTTAGCATCGCGTTTTGATGCGATTAAAGCTCCGCGTAAGCAGATAATCAGAATCTCAAATTGATTGAGATTATGATTCTGGACTTATCCAAATACCCGAATCAAGTCTAATCAGAATTCCATCAAAACTAAGATATTTGATTGGAATCCTTGATGAATGCGAGTTCTATTTAGATAGAAACTCCTGCATTAACCTGGAGCTATAAATACCTTCCTGGTGAAACCCTAAGGATCTTCTTTTGGGGCATCTGAAATCTCCTATCGATCCTTTGGCAATTCAAGTACGCGAGAGAGCCTTGAAGCCTTTGCTGATCATCTTCTGGTCCGGCAATTGAGGTGATTTTCTGAAATCTTGGAGAATTCAAGTTACGCACAGAGGCTTGAGTTCGTGAAAATCAGAGAAAGTCACCATCTTCTTTCTGGAGTTCTTGAGAAGTTCGAGTTACGCGAGAGAGCCTTGAACAAATCAAAACCAGAGAAGATCGTCTATAGTCGGCCGATATCTTTAAAAGAGAAGATTTCAACGTACCAATCGTCCAAAGAAACTACTATAGATCCCATCGCCACAGATCCCACGATTATATTGTAAAAGAGAGAGATTGAACTATAAAATCCTCTCGTTTGTTCTCTTTATATATCTTGTTCACTTCTATTGTAATCTAAGATGTATTCAATGGAAGGAAGAGAAGAAACTTTTGCGACGAACAATGTGCAAGTAGCAGTGCTGCTGCTGTGCATGCGCAAAGGCAGCATGCGCAGCAGCTGAGAGAGAGAGATGTTTTAAGCCCTTCAAGATATAGGAACGGTGCTAAGTCGCATGCACAAGGTCCAGTCGGCAGTCATACAGCTAAGGATCAAGTGATGGAATTGTGAGCGACTACAGACTACAACAAGATGGCAAAGCCGTTACCAGTGACTTCGGAGCGTGACCTAGGGTGCCACCAGATTGAAGCGGTGGAGGAAGAAAAGAGTGTATGCCCTTCTTCCAGACAAGCGAGTGAGAAAGAGTTGAGCATTGATAAGGTAGAGTTGACGAAGAACACAGAGTCACATGAAGAATGGAGTGGGAGTAACACTGAAATGGCTTCTTCTGATGCTCGGAGGCTGTCAGCTCTTCAGACAACAAGTTGATGAAAAAGGCTTACAAGTCTCATTATCTTTAGGCAACCTGATAGGGTGTGTGTGGAAGAGAGAGAGAGAGAGAGGGTGAGAGAGGAACGGGAGGGAGGAGAGGGAGTGAAACTCTCTCAAGTAAATGAGAATAAAAATAGAATTAAATAAAATGAGTTTAGATGGATAAAATTATTTAACTATTGATTAATATTGGTAACGATCCAAGAAGCTAACTGAAAGTTTCGGATTTCAGAATAATAAATTATATACACCTTCGTCCTGTACTATGGAATGTCTAAATGTAATTAATCTTTTTATAAAATTTTTCAATTTTCAAATTATATTTTATGAACTCTAAGACTTTGACTTCCCCATGGCATAACAAGATACGATGCATTAGCGCACAAGAAACGCAAAATGAAGCACAATTTGAAAACGACATCTCATATTAAATTGCAGAAGTGTTAATCATTTGCAAAGAAAATGTATGTAGGTATGAATCATTAGCCAATCTCCGAATACAGAACAAAATGCCAAGAACGTCAACGACACCTGAGTGTAATGACTCCCTCATAGGCGATGGCTCGACAATATCACAATTCTCAGAAACTTTGTTAATGCTTTGCGTAGTCGCCGCAGCTTTGAGTGCCGTCATCTTCGCCTGCGGGGACAAGAGTGATAAAAGTTACAATTCGAGCCTGCACGTGGCGTATCACTGTGGTTATTCCGGTAGGAAACGTTCCACTGGTAGTAGAATTGGTCTTGCAGCTGTTGGGGCAGTAGCCGGTGCTGCTGCCGCTGTTAGTGGCCGCAGCAGCAGTTCTTTTGGTGGTTGCGGTGGCCAAGGAGGAGACTTTTCTAGCAGATGTGGTGGAGGGGATTATATGGTTAGATGTTGTGGCGGTACCATGCTTTCTTGGTGATTACAAGTTCACTTAATATCAAGAGTCATGTTTTTCTCTATAGAAGTCAACGATACATGTTTAATATAAAATTATGGTGCATGCTTTCTTGATTTTCTTCCATTCTATTCTCTCATGTATTCTATATATTTTATGTTACGTGAATAATGTCTTCTTGTACAAGCTCAAGCTAGAGAGTTGAAATTTATTAGAGGACTGGTACTTTTTGCTCATGTCAATCGGCATGCGCAAATTTCAATACTATTTAACTAGTCACCAAAAATAAAAGCAATTAATAATATAAGAATATTAATAAAACTTAGGAGTGTGTGAAGGCATGCTTACGAAGGAGAGTCAAAATTCTTCTAAATTTTAGAGATCACTGATTTCGGAAAAGTCTTGTTATAGAATAGCATTTTTCCTGTCTCGATCATCGTCGGCAGAGAGCTCAATTGTTAGGAGCAAATTGAGAGGTCGGAGTCCGACCTTTTACGTACTCATCACGTTATATAGTTATGAATTTTGGATGGAATTGGTTCGGAAAAGACAAGAACTAGGAAAGAGATAGCAGTGTCACCTTATATAGTTATTAATTTTGGATGGAATTGGCTCGGAAAAGACAAGAACTAGGAAAGAGATAGCAGTGGTGGGGACAAGAACCTAAGACATCTAAGGAAAAACTGATCAGATATAGCCGTAGGATGGCCGGGTGAGGATAAGGGTATGAAATCGCACCTATAGTCACTTTTCAAGAAAGTCGAGCCCTCAACCAACATCGACTGTAAAGCCACCTCCTCGGAATAAGAACAAAAAATGCACGATACAACTAATCGATGATACAACTAATCGATACAAGTAATATAAAGAAGGGGTATTTACAGGTTTGTCCCTTAAATCTTTATAAATTATGATTTAGTCCTCCAAATCTTCATATTAGGATTTACTCTCCAAATCCTCTAAATTACTACAATTTAGTCCTTCCGTTAGTTTTTCCGTCCAAATAAACGGTAAAATTTAATTTTTACTTTTTTAAATAATGAAATAACTTAGATAATCCTATGAAGAAAAAAGGAGAAAGAATAGAGAGATAGAAGAGATGAAAAAGGGGGGAAACCAATGAACCCAATGAAGAAAAGGAGAAGAGAGGTGGAAGAGGGAAGGAGAAGAGAGGAGAAAGAAGGAAGAAATAATTAAGGAGGAGTAAAATGGAAAAATCAGGTTAAAATATAAACTGGGCTAACGGAACTTAGGGAGGGGGACTAAATTGTAGTAACTTAGACGATTTGGAGGACTAAATCCTAAATATGAAGATTTGGGAGATTAAATTATAATTTATAAAGAAAAGGGACAAATCTGTAAATAACCCTATAAAGAAATATCATTGTAATTTATCTATCTAATTGACTTAATTTAAACCGGGAACTGTACTTGGCACCAATCCCTCCCAAACCGCCAAAATCAACAGTCAATTTCAATTTGTTTTGGTTTTCTTGTATTCGTTTAAAATTTTATCTGGCTAGCAAAGAGACAGGCATGAGCGGCATAAGACCATGTATAAGAAAAAAAAAATTAAAAGCGAACGAATTTTTTGTTTTTTGTTTTTTGTTTTTGGGAGAAAAAAGCGAACTAAATATCCAAAGCAAGATGAATAATGAAATTCGTATTTAGAATTGTTGGGCCTCTTTTGTAAAAGAGGGAACCCTCAAAAAATTGCCAGTATGCAGCTTTGAATGTCTATCGCACGACATTCTTTAGTAAAAGGTGAAAGAACGAGGTATTCTTTAGGAAAAAAATAGTTCGCTCTGCGTTCACCAGTCAGCACAGGAGAAAGAGTCCAAGCCTCTCATCTTCTGTGGGACAAAACCACCGCCTATAATGACCAACAATGTCGTGGCTTTCTCCAATAAACAAAAGCTGACACAGTATTTTTATTTATAAATCAACTAGAAGAATACAGGGCTCATAAGAAACCAACGGTGAAAGAAGACCAAAGGTGCGAGAAGTCACAGCATGCACAATCTCTAGCAACATCACTCCTCTCCAATCCAATTTGTAATGCCACTCTTAAAAAATATTTTCCGCATCCTTTGATATGACTGGTATGCAGCACCAAACTATACAGTAACATACTAATATTACAGGCCAACAGAAATTTTCTTGGCAAATCTTTTCTTTAAGTTTCAAAAAGCTTTGAGGTGGCATCGTTCTCTACTGAGCAAGGTTACTGGTAAGTGACAACTTGCAGTTGCACAAACTATTTTGCAATACATTTCATTATCTATGACACTAGACGTCGAGCATAATGCATGATACAAAACAAAAATGGCAACAAGATATATGTATTTACAGCCAACTATTTTCATAAAAGCTGATCCAATAAAGGGCTCCCTTCCTTAGCAAGAACACACAAGCTACCGTCGCCTCTTGAAATTCTAAACTCTTCATCGAGGTACGTTGTCAAAAGCCAGGACGCTGCCCTCTCTCCAGGAATAGGAAACTTGAGAGGAGGCTGGCCAGAAATACTGCGTGAAATGTTGGCAAAGGCCTCTTGCAGAGGGTTCAGTGACTGCTGAACAGGTGACAGGTTGATCTTCTGCCCAAAAATTTCCAAATTTTCGGGCAGATTTACAGTGGATGATATCTCCGGAGGATGGAAAGCTCCTTCCTTGAATTTCACCTGCACAATATATTAATTATCAATAAATATATTGGTGTAAAGTTTTTGCCTTTATACTGCCCTTAAAAGAGAACATCATCAGGCAAAATAACTAAATGAGCACGAAAAGTACAGTTTTTCCCATGAAATTAACGCAATAGGAGCACATATGAGATAAAAGTTCTCAAATTAAAAGTGTGGCACATAATTCTTGGTGCACCATAAACCTGTTACGCAACGCAAAAATTCCAAAAATACTGATATATATGAGACAACAGATTAGAAGTAACATAAACAATGGTATTTATCCAACCAATTTCCACTTCTCTTCCAGTTTTGGGGATATTTATCCAATCAATTTTGGCTTTACTTCCAGTTTTAGGGGTACCCTTCAATGGGAAAGTACCCCTCAATGGAAAATGAAAAAATGAAAAAAGCCCACAAGGATTTGATCATGGATTTCCCCTAATCAAGGAGCTTAGTTCCAGGTGGACATTATGTAATACCCTAACTCGAATTGTCCGATATCAATGTGAGACAAGAGTTGGTATAGTCATGAATCTATAAAGTGATCATAACTAGCCTTTTTGATAGAGCAATTCGTAGTTAATTATAAACCATTTTAGTTATCAGCATTCCGCTATCCAGATTCCAAATCGGGGGTTACAAGAGGTATCAGAGCCAGACACTAACAAGAAGCATGTGCAACTAAGTGTCAGACACTAATAGGAAGCGTGTGAAACTAAGTGCCACATGGAACTAAGTGCTACACAAAACAAAGTGACACAAAAAGCAAAGGCTAATATATTTAGAATCTATGAAAGCCACTTCTAGAAGCCATGCGGGACACATCTAGAATCCCATATCGCCAAGTAAAGTGCTAATATATTGTTGTGACCTTCTGACGAGTACGTCAGATCCTAAAAGGAAGGGCAAATATAATACCCCAGCTCGAATAATCTCACATTACATGTACGATGAGACTTAGTATAGTTTATAATTATTTCCATAAATCTATAAAGTACTTGTAGCTAGCCTTTCTGATAGAGGAATCTGTAGTTAATTATAAACTATTCTAACTCTTGTTATTCTATAGGAGGATTAGCATATTCTTACGAGAATATATTGTCGGCATTCCGCTATCTAGAATCCGAATAAACATTGCTTTTATGGTGTAATCACAACGGCAAATAGGATGAAATACACAACTCCCATTAAATCTTTGTAAGATTTTGTTCTGCCACAAATTGGGATCAATAAATTGAGCAGTTTTAGCTTGCAGATGGTAGCAAAAAAAATATTAGATATGTTAATTGAAAAGGTAAAAGTTTGGCCATGTCAAGCAATGATCATATTTTTTGAGGGGGGATCAAAACAGACAATAAACCAAAGAGTGGACAACATGTGACTTGACTTGAAAGATAAGGAATGCGTATATACTTTTTGCTTTACAATGTCTAAAAATTAAATGCACACATCATAGTTTGGCCATATCAAGATTTGGGAGATCAAAACAAATGGAGAAATGTTCGACTAGGATTTCAAATAAGCAATGTATATATACTTTCTACAATATTTCTATTTTCTAATTAAATGCATTTGACATAGTTCCATCACTTGCCTATATATGTTCTATTTGGGGTGTGTCTGGCTCATGGAATTAGGAGTGAAGAAGAAATTAGATGCATTTGACTCATGGAATTAGGAGTGAAGAAGAAATTAGATGCATTTGACGTGGTTCCATCACTTGCCTATATATGTTCTATTTGGGCTTTGTCTGGCTCATGGAATTAGAAGTGAAAAGAAATTAAGAAATAACTTTCAAAATGGAAGTAGAAGAAAAAAGTTTGTGTTTGTTTACTAATTTTTAGAAGAAGAAAGTGTATTAGAAAGTGAAGAGAGTATTATTTAATTGATTAAATAAAACAATATTTATATGATTTTATTTGTTTTATATGTATATTGTGTGATAATTATGATGGCATATAATAAAACATTAATTTTTTGCTTTGTTCATATACTTCCTAGAGCTTTTCCAAAACAAAATGTGAGGAAAAAAATTTTGGAAGTAAGGTGCCACATAGGCAGCACCTCACCATAAAAAATGTAACTTCCAACTTCTTTCAAGACCAATCAAACACTTAAAGAAGAAAAAATAGCCATACTTCCAGTACTTCTAGTCTACTTCCATGCAAGCAAACACAACATTAGAGAATGTGTGTCTGAAAAGGTTCGAAGTATATCTAGATACCACTTGTATTAGATTTTGAGGTACCCGATATGCAAATACCTTATATTGTTGGTCAGATATAGCTGATTTGATACACCTACGCAAAATATTACAGATTCCTCAATACTATAAATCACCAGTCAGAATTATCACCCATTACACATATGATGCAAACATCGTACCAGAATTTGAGGTACCCCATATAATATAGAAATCAGTCTCGATATAACAATATTTCTGACTTGGTACACCTGATATTTTCAGTTTTGAATCTTTAATCCATAAATCATTGGATGATGAGCACGCAGATTATGAGATTTTAAGCATTGCCTCAAATTGTAAAAGGTTAGCCACAAAAGACTATAGCAGTAAAAATTTGGGCAGGACTCAGATACCAATCCTCTCAGAACTGAGCAAAATTGTAAGTGCATGCACAATAAGGACTACTATATATTATATTCCTTCATATACTTGTGCTAACATAAATGCTTGTGTTCAAATAAGTGTAAATATGTCAGGACGAACAAACTGCAACAATTGTACAATTCAAATGAAAAAAATGTTCAAACCTGCAAGAATATGTAGCTGTCCAAAGTTGTATTGCTTTGGAAATTATTAGTAATTGTTATTAGTCATCTAATCTGTTTTAACATTTACTTACATTTAATTCCAACACTTTCTCCACATTAGACGTATTAAGAAACGTGCAAGAACCACCCCCCTCCCCCAAGAGGGGGAAAATCTAGGAAGCACGGACACAGTTTTGGACACGGATTAGGATACGGATACGGGACATGTCATTTGTGAAAAGATGAGAACATGGCAAGGACACGGAAAAACATGCAAATATAAATATATATTTTTCTATCATTAACATAATAATTTTACCAAAATATCCAAAATGCAAGCACTGACAATGTGTGGGTTCGTATCTTTTCATTCCTTTACAAAAGAAAAGTCACACCGTCAACTAAGCATCTACTCTCTCCCTCACCCTCGATAGGCAATAAAAGGAGCGAGTCATAGATCAACATAATGTGAATAGAAAAAATAATTTCTTCAAACATAGAAACCAAATAAAACTCATGTCCACTAGAAAATATTAAAGTATAACTTTATAAAACTAACTAGGTATGGATATACATTACCAATTTAGTAATATTTATTCTCAATTTTTTTAATTTTTTTATACAACTTATAAAAAGCCCGAACACGGCAATGACACGGTATTTTTTTCCTTTAGTTTATTGGACACGCTGCATGGCGTGTCAGACATGGTTTTTAGCGCGTCTATGTCGGACATGTATCTGACACGGACACGACATCCCCAATGGCATATATGTGCTTCTTAGGAAAAAAAAGAAAGAAAGAATGAAATATACATAAATAAAATAAAAGGAGTCACAACTTTTCATCCTAACCTATGGAAAAAGTCCATGTAACAGAGATATTATCGCACAAAATGATGTGACTCAGAAAGGCACTACAAGATCCATCTCCATATTTCTTTAACTAGTGTTTCTTTAATAGCCTTGCAATGATAATCAAGAGATCAAGTCTTATTAATTGGTCAAAAATATAAAGGAAGTCACAAAAATAAACAGCAAATGATCCAATCTGGTGCCCTAATAATCATGTGGACTCCTGGCTGTCACTTCGGCAGTTTTTGCACCTGCTTTTTCCCTCTCTCCCATAGTACATCTCAACAGCACATGGGCAGATCCATCTCTCCAGTAAAAATGTGGCATATGCACTCGGTCAAATTTTCAATTAGCACTTTAAAAAATGAGTTGATTTGATTCACTAAGCCATAAGAAAATATCCCACAACCCGCAAAGCTTCATTTGGAAAAAAAGATGTATTGGCGAATCGTGAGTCTTATTTGAGTCAGTGTCTCCTTTCCAACAGATACACCACAGACAATTTCATTTTCTGTACTACTCTTGGAGTATGAAAAAGATCTGAGTTAAAAACTTCAAATAGAAAGTAAAGGGTGTCCATGTTTATTTGAATATAATAGATATTTCAGATCTACATTCCTTATTTCTCTTCCGTGTAGAACAGATGGAGCTTCCTACCAGTGCAAAACTATTTAATGCTTTCTTATGGCCAGGGTCAGCCACTAGAATGTAATCCAGTTTAAAGGCTAAACAATTGAAACCTAAACAATGCAGCAACTGAGTGTTAGGAACCTGGGTAATTTAAATGAATCTTATTGTTGGAAACTTCAACTACTAACATGAAGAAAAATCTTAAAACATGTAGCAGTTTTTGGAGCTAATGAGTTAGTCCCATGTGTCACATGCCTACTGATGCAAATAATGGCTTGACTACAAAGGAGCCAGTTCAAATTCCAACTTGGCCGGTTATAAGAGCACAAGGAAAAAAGTTCAAAAATGCACTTAATGGGCTGATTCAAGAGGTTTGGGCTCAAGCAAATTCGTGGAGGCCCATTGAGGATGGTTCACGAGTTCAACAAAGATACATCAATATGATTCAACTACTAGAAGAATCTGGTCAAAATTGATTGTTTCCTTTTGTTTATTTCTAGAACTTTCCTTGTATTGATCAGCAAATTAAGGGGCTGATTGTTTCTTTTTGTTTTGTTTCTATTTCTTAAACTTTCCTTATATTGATCAGCCAAATTAAGGGGTTGATTGTTTCCTTTTATTTTATTTCTATTTCTTGAACTTTTCTTGTAGGAAACTTTCCTTATTTTTTTTTAGCCTATAAAAAGGCGTCTAATGGAATAGAAGGGGGACAGTTTACAGATAATTGGTAAGTTTATTCTCTTTGGTTTTTTGAAAGACCATTCGAACTTATCGGAATTCTTCCGTGGCGTTCATCATCGACTTATCAAACGGCTTTCCACTACCGTTTGTGGCGTCTTCTTTATACCAAGGTTTTTACTTCGCATTAAACAACGGGTTGAGGTAAATTATACCAAGATTCTTATTTTTGTTGAAGCAACGGGTCGAAGTCTCCCATCCAAACCTGATCGAGGACGTTCTTGGATTCTCCTTTTCTCCTACGGGTCTCGTTATTTTTGACGGGGTTCGCATCATTTGATATCAGAACTAAGGATTTCTCGTCTCAGATTTGCCTATCCCATTTAAATTTAGTTTCCTTTTCTTATCTAGCCGAATTTCTTTCTTCTACCCCATTCGAAATCTTGTTCTGTTATTAACGAAAGAAAGAATCTGAAAAAAAAAATCTGAAAAAAAAAGATCAAAAAAAATAAAATCCGAAAAAAAAAGATCCGAAAAAAAAAATCCGAAAAAAAAAAAGGTCATAAAAAAGGGGGAGTAAAAAGATTCTCTTTCGTTTATTTCCAATAAGCCCGAAAATCTCCAATGTCCAAAGACCAAAAAAAAATTTTTTTTTTTTTTTTTTTTAAAATTTTGCTGAATTGTGCTTTGAAAATCTAATCACTCATATCCCTTATTTTCTTACCTTTTGAACCTGAATTTTCTTGGTGAGTTCTTAGTGAATTGTTACTGGAATTTTGAATATTGTCCGAATAGTTTCAAAAGAACTGAAAGAGGATTATTGAGTGGAAAAAGGCAAGAATGGTGAGCATATTAGAGGGTAAAAACCGATTATACTGAGTGAAACACGAGTGGAATAGAGTGAATCATTTTTTGAGTGAAAATACGTGAGGGAGTGTGTGAGATCCTTTCCTTCTTCTTTTTTTATGTTGTTTTCTAATTTTGATTTGCAGCAATCATGTCTCACAACAGTGAAAACAGCATCACCGAAGGTGCTACAGGGATGGCTGACCCAAAATTGCTCATGGAAGCCATGATGAGTGAGATGAGGCGTGTGATGAGGTTAGAATTAGAGCAGATACATGAGCGGATTGATCGGATGGAGAATACACGTTTGGAGCAGCCACAAAACACTCATAAGGTGCATAGGAGGGAAAGAGTTCAACATCGGGGAGTGAGAGATGAAGATGGAGAGTATTATGGGGCTGATTTTGATGAAGAAGAAGATCAGGGTTCAGTTGTTGGTAATAAGAGAAATGGAGGGCGGTTTAGAGAAGATAGGAATCGGGAAGATAACAACTTGGATAGTATTAAGATGAAGATTCCACGTTTCAAGGAATAAACGACCCCGAGGCTAATCTTGAGTGGGAGAAAAAGGTAGAGTTAGTATTCGATTGCCACAACTACTCTGAGATGAAGAAAGTAAAACTTGCTGCCATTGAGTTTTCTGACTATGCTATTGTGTGGTGGCATCAATTAGTACTGAACGGGCGGCGAAATAGGGAACGACCGGTTGAGACATGGGAAGAGATGAAAATAGTGATGAGAAGCGGTTTGTGCCCAGCCATTACTATCGGGAGTTATACAATAAATTGCAAATGCTCCGACAAGGTAACCAGAGTGTGGAGGATTATCATCAAGAGATGGAAATTGCTATGATCCGGGCTAATATCGAAGAAGACCGAGAGGCTACTATGGTTAGGCTCTTGAATGGCTTGAATCAAGAAATTCATGACAGGGTGGAGATGCAGCATTATGTGGAATTAGAGGATATGGCGCACATGGCCATCAAGGTGGAGCAACAACTCAAGAGAGGTGGTACACGTGCATCCCATAATTCGGTTTTTCCCCATGGAAACCGAGTCATGCGAAGAAAGAGGAGAAACCAGCTGCAAAACCTAAATTCGAGTCAAAACAAGAGACAACCAACCATGGCACTCAAGATAAATCTGACCCTTCCACTTCTCGAAATCGTGACATTAAGTGTTTTAAATGTCAAGGCAGGGGTCACATAGCAAGTCAATGCCCGAACAAAAAAGTCATGGTAATAAGGGGTAATGGAGAGATCGAAACCGACGAGTCCGATACCGACTATATGCCACAATTAGAGGACGTACATGAAAAAGAATATGCAATTCAAGGTGAATTGTTGGTGTCAAGAAGACTTCTAAGTTTGCAAGCAAAAGAAATTGAAGAAGTGCAGCGGGAGAACATCTTTCATACTAGGTGCTACGTCAAAGACAAGGTATGTAGTATGATTGTTGATGGAGGAAGTTGTACTAATGTTGCAAGCACAACCTTGGTGGAGAAATTAGGACTGCCCACACTGAAACATTCTAGGCCGTACAAGTTACAATGGCTGAATGATAGTATCGAGGTAAAGGTAAATAAGTAGGTTTTGGTTTCATTCCGCATCGGAAAATATGAAGATGAAGTTTTGTGTGATGTAGTTCCGATGCAAGCTGGACATTTGCTATTAGGCCGACCGTGGCAATTCGATCGAAAAGTTAAACATGATGGCTTCACCAACAAATACTCGTTCGTGCTCAACTAAAAATCCATCACTCTTGTGCCAATGACACCAAAACGAGTTTATGAAGATCAAGTGAGGTTGCAAAAAGAGAGTGATAAAAAAAAAAGAGTGATTAAAAGAAAGAGAGTGAGCAAAAGAAAAAGAGTGAAAATCAGAGTGGCCGAGCAAAATGAGTGAGAAAAAGAAAATCAAAATTCAGCCATTGAGAGAAAATCAGAGAGAAAACAAAAGAATTTCTATGCAAAAATGAGTGAGATTAAGCGAGCAATATTTTCAAATCAGCCGATGATTGTACTTTTGTACAAAGAGACATTTTTAAATACTAACGAACTTGATCCTACTTTGCCCAGTTCTGTTGTTTCTCTTTTGCAGGAATTTGAGAATGTCTTTCCCGAGGAAACACCACATGGATTACCACCAATTCGAGGGATTAAACATCAAATTGATTTTGTTCCGGGTGCGACAATTCCAAACCGACTAGCCTATAGGAGCAATCCCGAGGAGACAAAGGAGCTTCAACGGCAGGTAAGTAAGTTGTTAGAGAAGGGATATGTGACGGAAAGCATGAGTCCGTGCGCCGTTCCGGTTTTACTTGTACCTAAGAAGGATGGGACGTGGAGAATGTGCATTGATTGCCGACGGTAAAGTATCGTCATACTATTTCTCGCTTAGATGACATGTTAGATGAGTTGCATGGTTCTTGTGTGTTCTCTAAGATTGATTTAAAAAGTGGTTATCATCATATTAGAATGAAAGGAGATGAATGGAAAACTGTCTTTAAAACAAAATATCGTTTGTATGAATGGTTAGTTATGCTTTTTGGGTTGACTAATGCACCAAGCACTTTTATGAGACTTATGAATCATGTTTTGCGAGCATTTATAGGCAGGTTTGTTGTTGTCTATTTTGATGATATATTCATTTATAGCAAAAACTTGCCTGATCATGTCGTACATTTGAAATCAGTTTTAGATGTGTTTAGGAAAGAAAAGTTATTTGCTAACCTGAAAAAGTGTACATTTTGCACCGATAAGCTTGTATTTCTGGGATTTGTTGTTAGTACACAGAGTATACAGGTTGATGAAGAGAAGGTACGTGCAATCCGAGAGTGGCCGAGTCCCACAAGTGTAAGCAATGTTCGTAGTTTTCATGGACTTGCTAGTTTTTACCGGCAGTTTGTGAAGGACTTTAGTAGCATAGCCGCACCACTTACCGAAGTGATCAAGAAGAAGGTCGGATTTAGATGGAGAGAAGAACAAGAGAATGCGTTTCAGCTAATCAAAGAGATGCTAACCAACGCCCCCTTATTGTCTTTACCTAACTTTTCTAAAACGTTTGAGATTGAATGCGATGCTTCAGGTATTGGCATAGACACAGTTCTTATGTAGGAGGGACGACCAATTGCTTATTTCAGCGAGAAATTAAGCGGAGCAGCCTTAAATTACCCGACTTATGACAAGGAGCTGTATGCATTGGTTCGAGCTTTGGAGACATGGCAGCACTACCTATGGCCTAAAGAGTTCGTGATTCACACTGATCATGAGTCCTTGAAACACTTGAAGGGCCAACACAAGCTAAATAAAAGGCATGCTCGTTGGGTAAAGTTCATTGAGACATTTCCATATGTCATCAGGTATAAGGTAAGGAGAATGTGGTTGCCAATGCACTTTCTTGCAGGTACGCATTACTCTCTACACTTGATGCAAAATTGCTTGGTTTTGAACACATTAAAAGTTTATACATTGATGACCATGAAATTTGTGAAGAGTATCGGGCTTGTGAGAAAAACGCTTGTGGTAAGTTCTTTAGACATGATAGGTTTTTATTTCGAGAAAATAAATTATGTGTGCCTAACTGTTCTTTGAGGGATTTGTTAGTGCAGAAATCCCATGGAGGAGGATTAATGGGACATTTTGGAGTTGTTAAAACCTTAGCTATTTTGCAGGAACACTTCTATTGGCCACACATGAAATGAGATATTGAGCGAATTTGCGGTAGATGTCACATGTAGGCAAGCTAAATTCAGAGTGCAGCCCAACGGTTTGTATACTCCTTTGCCCATTCCTAGTGAGCCTTGGATTGATATTTCAATGGACTTTGTGTTAGAATTACCTAGGACTAAACGTGGAAGAGATTCGATTTTTGTAGTTGTGGATAGATTTTCTAAGATGACACTTTATTCCATGTCACAAAACGGATGATACTTCGCATATTGCTAATTTGTTCTTTAGGGAGATTGTAAGATTGCATGGCATGCCTAAAACCATTGTTTCGGATAGAGATGCTAAGTTCTTGAGCTACTTTTGGAAGACTTTATGGTGTAAGCTAGGTACCAAGCTTTTGTTTTCTACTACTTGCCACCCACAAACTGATGGTCAAACCGAAGTAGTAAATAGGACTTTGTCTACTTTATTGAGGCAATAATTAAAAAGAATATCAAAATATGGGAAGAGTGTTTACCACATGTTGAGTTTGCTTATAATAGATCTATTCATTCTGCTACTAAATTCTCACCGTTTGAAATTGTTTATAGGTTTAATCCTTTAACTCTATTGGATTTATCTCCATTACCTATTTCTGAGCGTATTAATTTTGATGGAAAGAAAAAAACTGATTTTGTTAAGCAGATACATGAGAAGGCAAGGCTCAATATTAAGAGAAGAACGGAGCAGTATGCAAAACAAGCCAACAAGGGGCGTCACAAGCTTGTTTTTGAACCCGAAGATTGGGTGTGGTTGCATATGAGAACAGAGAGATTTTCGGCGCAAAGACATTCCAAACTACTTCCAAGAGGGGATGGTCATTTTCAAGTTCTAGAGCGCATCAATGACAACGCTTACAAGCTAGATTTGCCCGGTGAGTACAATGTTAGTGCTACTTTCAATGTTACTGATTTGAGTCATTTTGATGTAGGTGATGATTTGAAGGCAAATCCTTTTCAAGAGGGGAATGATGCAAATAATGGCTTGACTACAAAAGAGCCAGTTCAAGTTCCAACTGGATCGGTTACAAGAGCACAAGGAAAGAAGTTCAAAGATGCACTTAATGGGCTGATTCAAGAGGTTTGGGCTCAAGCAAATTCGTAGAGGCCCATTGAGGATGGTTCACGAGTTCAACAAAAATGCATCAATATGATTCAACTACTAGAAGAATCTGGTCAAAATTGATTGTTTCCTTTTATTTTATTTCTAGAACTTTTCCTGTATTGATCAGCAAATTAAGGGACTGATTGTTTCTTTTTGTTTTGTTTCCATTTCTTAAACTTTTCTTGTATTGATCAGCCAAATTAAGGGGCTGATTGTTTCCTTTTGTTTTGTTTCTATTTCTTGAACTTTTCTTGTAGTAAACTTTCCTTGTATTTTTTTTAACCTATAAAAAAGCGTCTAATGGAATAGAAGGGGGACAGTTTACAGATAACTGGTGAGTTTATTCTCTTTGGTTCTTTGAAGGACTATTCGAACTTATCGGAATTCTTCCGTGACGTTCATCATCGACTTATCAAATGGCTTTCCACTACCGTATGTGGCGTCTTCCTTATACAAAGGTTCTTACTTCGCATTAAATAACGGGTTGAGGTCAATTATACCGAGGTTCTTGTTTTTGCTGAAGCAACGGGTCGAGATCTCCCATCCAAACCTGATCGAGGACGTTCTTAGATTCTCCTTTTCTCCTACGGGTCTCGTTATTCTTGACGGGGTTCGCATCACCTACGTTCCTTAGTTCTCTTTCGTGTAGTATAGATGGGGCTTCCTACCAGTGTAAAAGTATTTAATGCTTTCTTATGGCTAGGGTCAGCCACTAGAATGTAATCCAGTTTAAAGGCTAAATAATTAAAACCTAAACAATGCAGCAACTGAGTGTTGGGAACCTGGGTAATTTAAATGAATCTTATTGTTGGAACTTCAACTACTCACATGAAGCCAAATCTTAAAACATGTAGTAGTTTTTGGAGCCAATGAGTTGGTCCCATATGCCCCATGCCTCCCCTCACTATGCTCTTCTAGTTCTGGGTTTTTATTGTTTTCAGTGTACGGAAACATTCTACTCTAATAGCCACAGTTCAAAATAAATGGGGGACAGAAAATATTCTCATATATACCCGTGTGTTAATTCAAAAAATTCTCTCCAAATCAACATTTTATACAGAATCAATGCTGAATATAGCAGTTTTACATGTATAATCTTGCCAATAAACTAGTTAATTGCTGCTTACATAAATGACATTTAATCAACCACTAAATTTGCTCTCTTTTTTCACAATTTCCATTAGACAAATTCCCAGTTCATACCAAAGAAGTCAAGACTGATGGAACATTTAAACCAATTTGTCAGGATCAGTATCATAGCCATATGAGAATTCAGGGCAGTACCTGAAATCTCTAAGTAAATGGATACATTTGACTCCCCACTGGAATTTTCAACACATGGAAAGGAAATGGGCAAGGGGAAATCAGTTAAACATCTATAATATAATTTGCTATTCAACATAATTATCCTATTGACCAGCATTTAGAAACTAATGTTAAGACTAATGCATAAGACAAATTATGCAGGCAAACCTAGTTTGTTCATATACTATGAAGCAGCATTGATGATATACTAAAGCATGAGAGCCGCGATACTATGGTTGGAAATTATGATCTTATGGTGAAAATTTGGTGAAGAACACAGGGTTTCGGGTCTCGGCACCGAGCAAATTCACGCACAATCTCAATGAATTCACAAAGAAAAATTTGAAAGAAATTAGGAAATTAGAGCTTCTCAAAGTTTCAATATCATATTATTTTTTTAATAAAAAAATATATTTACAATCCGCATATAGAACTCTCAAACTAAACCCTAGTATAATTATAACTCCTAATCAAACTCTATCTCTAAAATAGTAAATCTCTATCTCTAAAATAAAAGATAGTTCTATCTAAAATAAAGGACTCTGAATTTAAACTTTGATTCAACTTCAATTAATGTTCTAAAACCTAGTTTCGTTACGCATTCAATTCGAGAGTGACTACTCGGAATACTCGGCATGTAACGTGTAATCAAGTTACCCGACAAGAACTTGAAATATAAATATCCAAATATATATATATATATATATATATATATATATATATATATATATATATATATATATAGAAGCACTGAAGATAAGCCACCGGCTCAGGTAAATTATGTGAGTCAATCCCATTATCTTTTATAAAAATCTTTTAGGGATCATGATCTCCAACTCAATATCTTCTTAAAAATCAAATTTCATAAACTTTGGAGTTTATTTGGCATTCCATCAAATAGATACAAAATGTTATATTCAACAATTATCGTTAATTTTGTATCGATTTGATGGAAGGCAAATCAAAATTAAAATCCAAGAAATTGGGAATGAGTGAACTCTTAAGAGCTGAGATCATAATGCAAAAAAAAAAAAAATTAAAAAAAGTATTAGAGATAGTGAAAAATGGACTACAGCTCAGATAACTTATATAAGCTATCAGCTCATTTCCATTATGTTATATACACACACAAAAACATTAAATACGTCATATAAAAATATGTAATCTCAATACTGAAAAATCAAAATAACTTAAATGTAATAAAACAAATTTCATAACTTACCAATATCATCTTCATAACTCCATACAACATATTCAAGTGGTAGATATGTAAAGAAGCAATATGCTTAACAAAGGACAAAAATTTTTAAGTAAATCTAAAGAGACATACTACAAGGATATTTAAAGAGGAATAAAATTCATAAGACAATTGAGAACTTCCAAGAAACTATTGATCCTTTTGGCGTTTCTAAATTTGATTGTTTGAAGCATTATAAACATACGTAAAACAATAGATCGGACAAATTATCAAGATCAGTTTATGATATTGACTTTAGATATACCTCACAACTAATCTATTTCCAAATTCAATTCTCGACTCAATCAATTTGAAAGAAAAATCAATTTTAAAATAATCAAATAAAAAGAGTGGAAAAAGAAAATTGAAAATATTTTAAAAAAAATAAAGGAAAAAATGAAATCAACAATCGAAAGAAACAAAGATCAACCCTACCTTCTCAATTCCTTCAAACCACCATGCAACGTCGACTTGTCGATTGCCTCTGTTCTTTATGGACTGATCGTCACTAGCCATCTTACAAGCTCTTGTCTGACATTGCTATGCTGATTACACTGCCTCAAAACCGCTTCGAAAATCATCGATTTTCTTAGTTCTAGAAACTCGTCAAGTCCTAACCTTTCTCTTATCCAGCTAAAATAAAAGTTGTTAAACATACTACCGACAGCCCTACCGACCATTCGGTTTAGCAAATCTTGTTGAAATCTATCTTATGCTATCCATTTAGTGTTGCCCCGAAAGTCTGTGGATCAATTCGTACTAGAAGTAAGCAATTGAGACCTATCGAACACGAAGCGACAACAAACGCTAGCAGGTCGAATTCGGGTAAAATATTTTAACGTTTTTACTTTTCAAGCAATAAGAGTTCGAATACTCACTTCATAATCCAAACTCAATTGAATCAAAGAAGTACTTGGTTTATCTGGTTTTCTAGAGAGTTTTGAGATATTTGCGCATTTGGAGAAGTCCGAGTACTTTGTCCAATTGAACCACCACCTGGGACTGGTACAAGATAGTCCGGCTCTTTTTCCTACCGAAAAAGATGATGATGACAGTTAGCTTCTCAGCCATCCCTCTTGGTCTGTTTGGCCACTGCTTTTTGAGTCAGATCTAGTCTACTAGACTGTGACGGCTAATTACTCACCAGATACCACAGCTTGTCTTCCCTCTCCTTTTTTTTCTTCCCTAATTCATTCACCAGCGGAGTGGTCTCATTCTTGCCAGTAGCCATTCTTAGAAAAGAACCATCTGGCTATTGAACAACAGGGAAAAAATGAATGTACTCGGACAAGTTCTCTGGATTTTAAAAACTCTCTCTATAAATTGTCTCCAACAATTTTTCAAACATTAACCTTCAATGAATAGGGTGTTAACAATCATCAAGCATATCCAGGTTGAAATGAGCAATCGCTTTGCATAGAACATCTCAAGCAGGACATGGTGGTGACCACGGACTGAAATGCATTCTTCTATTCTAAACCAAGGTAGTGGCGGAATCGGTTTGCACAATAGACCGACTCAAATAGAAGGCAAATCTTGAAGGCATGCACACTAAGTGCAAGCCAGCTTCTAAATTAGGTCATTTTTTCCAACAAACTAAATATCGTTGATAGTTTTCTACAACTCTGGTGTTTGCTCAAAAATTAGATTTCTCCTTCCATTGTAAAATTGTTTGATTACAATGAAAATATTGAGATTTACAAAAAAATCTGAGCAATTACAAGAATAGGAATATTGATTTATTCCCTTTTTTATGTGGGTTCGGATGGCGATGGAGCCTCGCTAGTGCCTCCATAGACCGTCTGAATTAGAGGGGATGGCTCTGCTCCGCTCCTTGATTTCACAAGCTCGCCTAAAATCGTCCAAAAAGTCCTTTCTCTGACTTAATTTCTGTCTTTTATAAACCGAATCCGCTCGAAAACCGCCTCGAATCCTCCATGAAAAATCGAATCACGAAATATCAGCCAAATAAACAACGGAAACAGGCAGAAAACAACCCGCTCCCGCAGGTGGGCACCCGCGGGATCGTTCCTGCGCGTGCCTACCCACGGGATCGCTCCCGCGGGTGGCAACCTACGGGAGCCTCCACCCGCGGGAGGAATTCCCGCAGGCCCACCCGTGGGGATTTTCCCAAAAATTAAATTTTTTTTTTTTTAGGTGTCTACATAACCCCCTCCAAAGTTTTCGAAGTTCTGTATTGAGTCGCACTGAATTTCGAAACACTTTGGATTCTTTACTTTTGGCTATCAGACGTTTTAAATAATTTGGTAGACAGAGATAATTATTGACATATTTCGCGGAATATGAGTGGAGATATGACGTTAACATGCTTATTCAATTATTCAATAACAAGCAGAGGTATGATTTTAACGTGCTCGTTGGGTGACAAGTAGAGGTATGGTGTTAACATACTTATTTTAGGTCAAGCAGAGATATCATGTTAACATGCTCATTAGAATCCTAACCGTTCAGTGACATCTAGTATGACGAATCAGGGAAAGACAAAGGTGACATTAAACGTATTTTGGAGCTCAACCTATTCAGAGGATCTGGTCGTGATAGTGACAAGCTGACTAAACAGAGGTGACGGTTAACGTATTTAGCTTTGGAATCGGACTATCAGAGATAACTGTTAACTTGATAGGGAGATGATATTCGTCAAAGGCAATTTTTAACTTAACGATATCAAAAACAAATTTATCAGAAACTGTAATATTGGACTTGATGAAGTGTGGGTTTTCTTTTCTGTCAGAGGTGAAACCTGAACATGACAGGAGATTTAATCGGATTTTATTTCATTTGATTTTGAATTATAATGTCAGAGGTATGATTTTAACTTGACAAATATTTTGGAGTGTCACTCTGCTGGAGAAAAAAATAACGAGAGAAATTTTATTGTCAGAGGTGAAATTTTAACGTGACAAGAGATTTATCTGATTAGGATTTTTAGCAAACCAGCAGCAATCAACGGATTTGATTAGTCTTTACCAACTACCATTTAAGTCGGGCTAGCCATACTATTTCCCTCAGCATGATGAGTTGTCGAGGGTTTCGTTTAGGCTTAAATGCCAAACTTTTCCTCTTCCCCTTGCCTTAGCAGCTTAAGGCAGCGATGTATCATTATATTCGAATAAGGATACTGTTGTGACAGGTTCGTCATGGGATTTTTAGCAAACCCCCAGCTATTAACGGATTTGATTAGTCTTTACCAACTACCGTTTGGGTTGGGCTAGCCATGCTCTCCTCCTCGGCATGATGAGTTGTCGAGAGTTTCGTTTGGGCTTAAATGCCAAACTTTTCCTCTTCCCTTTACTTTAGCAGTTTTGGGCAGTTCATACTTTTACCCCCAGCATGATGGGGTTGGCGAGAAATTTATTCTCTTCCCGTAGTCTTGTCGGCATTGGGTAATTCATACTTTTTACCCCCAGTATGATAGGGTTGGCGAGAAATTTATTCTCTCCCCATAGCCTCGTCGGCGTTGGGTAATTCATACTTTTTACCCCCAGTATGATGGGGTTGGCGAGAAATTTATTCTCTCCCCGTTGCCTTGACGGCATTGGATAATTCATACTTTCTACCCCCAGTATGATGGGGTTGGCGAGAAATTTATTCTCTCCCTGGAGCCTTGTCGGCGTTGGGTGATTCATACTTTTTACCCTCAGTATGATAGGGTTGGCAAGAAATTTATTCTCTTCCCGTTGCCTTGTCAGCGTTAGGTAATTCATACTTTTACCCCCAGCATGAAGGGGTTGGCGAGAAATTTATTCTCTTTCCATTGCCTTGTCGGCGTTAGGTAATTTTTTTTTTTTTTGCAGGTTATGGGGTTTAAATTAACCGCCCTGAGCTCGTCTTTAGAATTGTTGTGAGCCCAAGTGGTACGTTTAGACCACCCACATTAAATATGTCCGAGTTAGCTCTAACTCCTTTTTGTTCAGGTTTGAGCTGAACTGCTCCGGCGTCAATCAATACTTGAATTTTAGTCTTCCCAATCTCTTCAGGTCTTTTACTCTCTGGCAACTTTAGCATCTTGCGCTTGCTGAGCAGATTGAACATAGTAGCAGTATGCTCATCCTTAAACGAATACTGCTTTTGAAGCCTAGGTGACTTTGCTGTATTGCTTATAGTTGGCCATGCTTTCTATTTCGATATGTTTTCTACCGCCATTGCCATTATGTCTTTCCCTTTAGAACAGGAGAAATGGAATGGAGGTTCATTTGTATTGCCTCCGGTTGCAGACTGCCGCTTTTCGAGGCGTCGAAGTATATCTTCGACCTGTTCACCCTGCTTAAGCAGATCCTTCCATGATTTGGGTTCGACCGAGCCCATTTTATCTAGAACGTCGGTCAACATGTTATGTCTGCAGGTTTCCACAAGAGTGTCCAGCATCATGCCATGTGGGCATCGAATAGAAAGTTCTCGGAATCGCTCGACATAAGCTTTGACCGTCTCGCCTTCCTCTTGCTTTGCTGCTAGCAATGATAATATAGAGACTTCTATATCATCTTCAAAGAATCGGGCTAGGAACTCATGTTCTACATCAGCCCATGATTTAATTGTTCCCTGGGGTAGCTGCATGAACCAGGTAAATGCGGGCCCCCGTAAAGTGCTCGCAAATATCTTAGTCATAGTCGGATCATTCCCCATGAGGTGTCATGTCTGCAACAGAAAGTAGAAGATGTGTTGTTGCGGCGAACCTCTACCGTCGAATGACTAAAGGTTCAACGGTTTATATTTTGCAGGATAGGGTACGGTCTCCCATTCTATGGGATAAAGACGGACTACCCCCATCTCTTGCAGTTTCTTACGATAAAAAAGAGCTTGTAGTTGATTCTCCATCTTCTCTATTTTTTCTACGTGAGGGTTGATGATAACCTTCACTTCCTCTTCCTCTCTTGAATGAGGAGGTACTTCTTCATTCTCGTCCTCGCTGTCTTCATTTATTTGGACGGGTCATTTTCCTTTCTGCCGACCAGAAACGGACGACGAGAATTGGTTCTTTCTAGTTTGAGCTAACAACTCAATTAAAAGTTATTTCATTTCTTCTATGGTCTCCTCTTGCTGTTCGAGACGTTTTTCTTGTCTCTCAAGCCTTCCAGAGACTTCTTCTAAGCGCACGCCCTCTGGTTCGATAGAAACTCCTTTTGACCCTGGAGTGATTTCCATATCTGAAAGGTTGTTTCCGACCACTTTTTTGCCTTTATTAACCATATGTGATGAGGCAGCAGGCAGATCGGTTTCCGAGCACACCTTTTTCACCGTTCACATTCTTTTAGGTTTGGTGATCCGCTCAAAAACTGAGCGTTTTGAGTTACATTTGCAGCTTGATAGAACAGTTGAGATTAACTATTCGCATTGACAGTGAGGAATATTTTGTGAGGAGTTCTTCCAATTGAGACTCTCTCAAATCTTGAGGTACCTTATCATCTCCATTTGCATCTTGACGCCTCTTGCGTCGCAAATTCGGTTCATAATACTGGAGAGTTTGCAATATTTCAGGGCTAAGCTCTTTTCCAGCATTAAATTGTTCTCCAACCCTTCTGCGGATTCTTCTGGAGTGCACACTGGCCTGAGTAGTTGTGTGAGTCCCGCGCGCCTCTGATAGAGAGATTAAAATACTTGGTGTATGTTGCGTGCTTACCATAGGCGTGCTCGAAAAGACATGAGAGTTGTGTTCATTGAACGTAACACATCGTTGTTTCCGCAAAGTAAAATTTACGGGATGCAACCCGCGGTTGCATCTGCGAGATGCAACCCGTGGTTGCAACTGCGGGTTTGCACCCGCGGGTGGCAACCCGAGGTTGCCACTCGCGGGTTGGCACCCGCGGTTGCATGCCGAGGGTGGCAACCCGTGGTTGCCACCCGCGGGTTGGCACCCGCGTTTGCAAGCCGCGGGTGGCAACCCGCGGTTGCCACCCGCGGGTTGGCACCCGCGGTTCGGGTGGCAACCCGCGGTTGCCACCCGCGGGTTTGCACCGGGGTTGCTTCCGCGGGATACAACCCGTGGCTCCATCCGTGGATTTGCTCCGAAATTTTTTACCGTTCCGGAGTTTTCTACAACCTTTCCTGTATGATTGAGGCGTGCTCGTTGAGTTTTACATCTCAGATTTTCTTTTGGGAGCGGGTTAGAGTTTGGTTTGATTTTTGGCTTGACTTTGGAATAGGCGATAACGCCGTATACTTGACAGACGATGACGTCTTGTCAGTTTCAACGGGCGATGACGCCTCGTAAGTTTTAATAGGCGATGACGCCTTTTGATTTCCGGTGGGCGATAACACCTCACGTTTTTTCATCGTCACCTGGCGATGACGCCTAGGCTCCGAATCAGAGGAAGAAAGAAATTCCTTATATTTTTGCTGGTCGACTTCTACGACCAGCGTTTAACAACCGATCCGATCGCTCCCAAGTCAGATTGCGCCACCAGATTCTCTGTTGTGAACAGAGAGGCTCCCACTGTGGTCCCCAGTTCTTGTTTGCTCAAAAATTGAATTTCTCCTTCCATTGTAAAATTGTTTGATTACAACGAAAATATTAAGATTTACAAAAAAATCTGAGGAATTACAAGAACAGGAATATTGATTGATTCCCTTTTTCATGTGGGTTCGGGTGGCGATGGAGCCTCGCTAGTGCCTCCATGGACCGTCTAACTTGGAAGGGGATGACTCTGCTCCGCTCCTTGATTTCACAAGCTCGCCCAAAATCGTGCAAAAAGTCCTTTCTCTGACTCAATTTCTGTCTTTTATAGACCGAATCCGCTCGAAATCCGCCTCGAATCCTCTCTGAAAAATCGGATCACGAAATATCAACCAAATAAACAACGGAAACAGGCGGAAAACAATCCGCGGGTGCCCACCTGAGGGAGCCTTCCGCAGGGGCACCCGCGGGTGGCAACCCGCGGGAGCCTCCCGCGGGTGGCACCCGCTGGATTGCTCCCGCGGGTGGCCACCCGTGGGAGGAAGTCCCGCGGGTGTCCCGCGGGATTCTTCCCGCGGGTGGGCACCCGCGGGAGGAATTCCCGCGGGGCCCACCCATGGGATTTTCCCAAAAATTAAATTTTTTTTTTTTTATATTTAGGTGTCTACATCTGGAAATTATTTGATCTAGTAAGATTTTATCTTTTTTCTCTAAACGATATTTTCTCCTTTCTCTATAGCTCTGGTGGTAGCAAGAGAACTAGAAAGCACTATATATTTGCTTCTAAAAAGATGATGGTCTTGAATTATAATATCACTTCATCTTGAATCGAAAATACCTATATTTTTCCTTATACATCTATAATAGATTTGTAAATGTCATCAATAAAAATAACCTATAGACGGATTTTCTCACAAAACTTTTGCAGGACATGTGCAAGTGAGTTTAAGGGTTTGATTAGCCCGTTGTCTAAGGAAAGAAAAAGTACTTCTATAAGTGTCTTGGACCTATCACCAATAACTACGTTACATAGACTCGGACGCGCCTCATGAACATGATCATCAGTTGTTGTGCTAGGCTGAAACTTCATAGTTGTTTCCATCAAAATATCTCTAGAAATCTCAACAATTGGCTCTTCAATTTTATGGCCAGTAAGGACGTTTCTTCTAGTAATGACAACGGCTCATCATGACTTCTACATTAGGTCTAGGCTAGAATTCACATACATCACAAAAAACGAGGACCAATGTATAAAAAAACGCGCTCCGTAATGTGTTTTAACGCGTTACAGAGCGTAGCGCGAGCTAATCGCTCCGTAGCGGGGCAAAATAACGCCCCGCTGCGGAGCAGTGTTTTTCGAAAAAAACGCACGCTACGTTACGTTTTTCCGTAACGTTACGTTACGTGCGTTTTTTCCCTACTTTGAAACATATAAAATCTCAAGTGAAAAAAAAAACCTAACCCTAAATCGATCGTTATCCTCCCTCTCGCAACGATTTCTCATCGACTCTCTCTCCCTCTCCCGACCCTCTTTCCGGCGTCGTTTCGGCTCCAAAATGCCGGCAACACCCTCCGATCAACCTCGAAGCTCCCGACCCTCTCTCCCAACCCTCTCTCCCTCTCCCGAGTCCCGACCCTCTCTCCCTCTCGCAACCCACTTTCTGGCATCGTTCTGGCTCCAAAACGCTAGCAACACCCTCCGATCAACTTCGAAGCTCCCGACCCTCTCTCCCTCTTCCGACCCTCTCTCTCTCCCGAGTCCCGACCCTCTCTCCCTCTCGCAATCCACTTTCCGACGCCGTTCCAGCTCAAAAAAGCCCGCAACACCCTCCGCTCAACCTCGAAACTCCCGACTCTCTTTCCGCCGCCGTCTCCAATTCGGCTCTGGCTCCGGCTCCATCTCCCTCAGCACTCCTCATGTGGCTTCGGTTCCTCTTCGTTCTCTCTTCGGTTCAACAGAGGTAAGCATTACAAGCAATTTTTTTTAAATTAATTAAATAATATTCTTAATTGAGTTAAATCTAGACTGTTAGATAACTAGAATAACTTGGATTATTTGCATTCATCCAATTTTTGCACTGTTGGAAACTTGGAATTATTTGATTTGTGTAGAATTATGTGAATTATGGAATTATGTGAATTGGATTATTGTTTGAGTGGAACTATGTGAATCATGTTTGCTTTGTGTGGAATTCTGTGAATTTTGTGAAATAATACTGTTTTATGTGATTTATGTGTGATTTTTGTTGTTCGGGTGAATTATGTGATTTATGTGTGAATTTTGTAAATTAATTTTGTGAATTATGCTTGTTGTGTGTGGAATTTTGTGAATTTTGTTAATTATGTTGATGCATAATTAAGGGGGGGATCTATTGATGTTACTTGATAGAGAGGGGAAAAAAATCTATTGATGCAGCATGCTAGAGGGGGGAAAAAATCTATTGATGCATAATTAAGGTTAATTAGTAAATAGTAACGAATAATTGAATTTCATATTTGAATGCACAATTAATGTTACTCGATATTTGATATTTCATAATTGAATTAATTGTTGATTTTCGAATAATTGAAATATTGAATTATTTGTGTAAATTGAATGATTCAAAAAATATGGATCTGGCCAGAAAATGAGGGATTCACAAAGGGAACCCCTAATTATTTTTATTGTAAATTCTGTAATCACCACATAACTGCGAGAATCACCCGGCTTAAGCATCATTTGGCTGGGACGAGACACAGGGTGAAAATGTGTGAACGAGCATCATTTGACTGGGATGAGACATAGGGAGTCCCGCCAGATGTAAAGAAAATATGTAAAAATACTTTGAAATCTACTGAAATAGAAAAGAAAAACAAGGCATCATTAAGCCGGGAAATTGAAAGAATGGGGAAAATGGTGAGCCAAGAGCTTGAAAACGTCGCCGGTAACAACATTCAACCTCGAACTCTAGGAGCGATAAATAAATTTGTTAATCTTGAAGCCCGCCAATCGACGTTGGAGACAATCTTAAAGAAAGAGGCAAGAGAGAACTGCGTCAGAAAAATAGGCAGATGTATCTATGCAAACGGGCTGTCATTCAACATTTTAAATAGTCTATATTGGAAGAACATGATCGAAACAGTTGGAAATTTCGGATTTGACTTGAAGCAACTATCTCCGTACAAGATAAGAACGCGGGTTCTTAAGGCCGAGGTTGAGGATATTGACAAGATTAAGGAGAAGGATATGGCGGATTGGGAGAAATACAGTTATACAGTGATGTCAGATAAGTAGACTGACAGGAAGAGCAAAAATTTAATAAACTTTCTTGTGAATTTACCAGAGGGGACTTTTTTTTATAAATCCATCGATGCATCAAATCAGTTCAAGACAGAAAATTACTTGTGGGAGTGTCTTGATAAGATAGTTGAGGAGATTGGAGAGAATAATGGCATACAAGTAATTACAGACAATCATGCTTCTTATGTCAATGCGGGCACAAAACTTATGAACTCACGAAAGCGTCTTTACTGGACTCCTTGTGCAGCTCATTGTATTGATTTGATGTTGAAGGATCTAAGCAACATGAAAATCCATAAGGAAACTCTTGAAAAAGCAAAGGAGATCATACAATTCATATATAATCATGACTAGGTTTTGAGTTTGATACGGACATACACGAAGGGAAATGAACTGCTAAGGCCGGCCATCACTCGATTCGCTACGTCATTCTTGACTCTACAAAGACTATAAATTAAGACAGGCATTAAGGAAGATGTTTGCTTCTGAGAAATTCACCAAGAGTGCTTGGAGCAAGAAACTGGATGCAGTGAGGCAAAAAGAGCAATGCTATCTAGCAAAAGTTTATGCGGCCGAGTTCTCTTTTGCTTTAGCACCACATATCCACTTGTATATGTGCTGCGAGAGGTAGATTTAGATATGAGGCCTTCCATACCTTTTCTATATGAGTATCTCGACAGTTGTAAAGAGAAAATTGCCGATGTCTGTGGGGGCAGTAAGAGGAACTACATGCTATACTGGAATTTGATTGATAAGAGGTGGACAGGTATGTTGCATAGGCCCCTCCATACAGCGGCTTACTTTCTAAACCCTAGATGCTTCTATAGTAATACATTCTCCAATGTATCTGAGGTTAGAAAAGGACTTCGTGAATGCATGCAACGAATGATTCCCGACCTCAATGAGTATGCACAAACTAATGTGGAGCTGGATCAGTATAAACAGAAACTTGGAGAATTTGGATCCCCACTAACTCAAATGACTATAAACGCTCGAAGTCCTGGTATATCTTAATTCATTGGTTTTTATTCATAAAGTTCTATTTGTAGATATATCATTAAGTTATTTTTTGCATTTTTCAACACTAAAATTAATTATGTTTTTTAGTTGTCTGGTGGGAAAGATTTGGAGAGGATGTTCTGACACTCTAAAAGTTTGCAATTCGAATCCTCTCTTACGACTAGTGCTTCTGAATGTGAATGTAATTGGAGCACTTTTGAGCAAGTATGAATTTTAAAAATTTAATATATTATTTTTTAAGTACTTTATTTATCACCATACTCATATAACAATTCACAACTTTATTAAAGGTGCATTCAAAAAAAAGATGTCGGTTGGAACAAGAACTCCTACATTCTCTCGTGTACGTTATGTACAATATTAAACTTAGAGAGAGAAATATTAGGAGGAAACGAATGAATGTGGATCTAATTTTGATTGATGAGGCGACACCAGAGGATGAATGGCTTGTTGAGAGTGAAAAGCCTTGTCACCCAGAAGATATTGGATTGCTAGATGAGCCTACTGATGACGATTCTAAAACAAAAACGAATGATTTCTTACAAATCACTGCAATTAGTAGCAATCAAAATGCTCTTCCATCCATTGTAGATAAGAAAGACAAGCAAGATGAAACTGAAACTCCAGCAAAAAAACGAAGGGTCAATACTTTTAAATTATTCAATTTTTACAATTTAATATTCTTAAATGAATACTCTATTATCATGATTTGAGTATCTAATAACATCTTAATTTGTATATCTTTTGTGTAGCATCTTTTTCGGACAAAGAAAAAATAATTGATGATAGTTTTGATGAGATGGGGGATGATATCGATCCGGAAGATGCAAACTATATTCTTGAGGATGATCTTGTTATTGTAGATTAGATGATCATATGGGATTATCTTCATGTTATAAGGAAAAATAATATTTTGTTGTGTATGATTTAAAAAATTATTGTGATATTTGCCATGAAATTTTATAATTTTTCTATGCCTTTATATTGATTTTACAGTATTTTATATGATTTTTTAGATTTATTTACTTATTTATGAAAATTATTAAATACAGTTTTATATTTATTTTAATTAAATAAATAGAAAATTGCGTAACCTACGTTATGCATTACGTTATTTGCTACATAACCTAACCAAAAAAAAACGTTACATTAACGTTATCGTTATTTTAAACATTGATGGGAACATCTACTTTGATTTTATAGGTGATATCACTATTTGCCTCCATTTGGCTTCTTTCCACCTTATCTCTCAATGTGATTGTTCAAAACATACCTATGTTTGATTTTTCTTCAATCATGTGAACTGTCAATTGAGTTTCAGTAACTCATCAACATCAATTGAAGCCTTGCTTCTATTTTAATTTGATTGATGTTACCATTTACCATTACAAATGAGCATGCACTAATCTTAAAGAAGATTATTCGATCATAAGAGCTCGGGAACAGTCCAAAGAGCACAATGCCTCGAAAACAGCTCAAACTGGACTTGAAACGGGCTAAAAGAACACAAAAAACTCTTAACAGGTCTGACAAGCACTATCGGGTCAGACCTGCTTGTACTATTGACCAAAATTGGAGTTGGGTCAGATCTCAGGTTTGCCGGATCTGATTATATATGACTTAATTTAGGTCGGGTTAGAGACGGAGCAAATCTGCCTCTAATTGAAACCAGACCCAAGCCCCTTCTTCTTTTTTTTTTTTTTTTTGTGTAAAGCGCTTTGTATTGACAATGAGGTGAGTGTTTGGGATGGAGTGCCAGTAGCCTTGGAGACTTGGGGCACTTTAGTGAGGCTCTGATGGCTTGGGCAGAGCTTAGGGAGTGCCAAATTGCATGTTCGATATAATTAAAACAGCCGGGATATAGGAAAATAGGTAATGAACATGAAAGCATATAAAAGATCAATACAATGAAGGTAGATTAACTGACGCAATCCTGCTCTGTGTTGATATTAATTCGGACTGCAGGCATGACCTAATATCTAGCATATGCTGTAACCTAAAATTCCAGCCCATGTTGTGACCCGATATTCCAACTAAGACTGTAACATGATATTCCTGAAATGACACGACTTGCTTTAGGCCCCTGTCGTGAACAAACTGCAGTCTTGAGTTCATGGTATACTCTTTTCATATACAAAACATTCATTACTTAGTTCTAATAATGATAAAGCATAACTTTAAAACTAAACTTGTAACAATGCATGAGTGCTAGTATGTTGATTCCACTTATCTACTGAAGAAGCCTTTCATGCTTTTCGTTCTTTCAATAACCATTATTTTATTTATATCTCTTGAAATATTTGTTATCAGGTGCTCAAATTATTCCTTATCAAGTCTGATCCCTAGGTTACCTCCTCACACTAGATTTTGAGAGAAGTGCAATAGAGAATGAGATTCACCCACCCGTCGAGAATCCCTATTTCCAAAAGCAAACCAACCACTAGAAGTCTTAGAGCTTCACCTCTTTTTGACGTAAATAATTTTGTCTTAGCCATTATATTGGGCTTCAGTTAGAAATTTGTTTTATCATGAGTAGTTACTTTTCCATGGGTGCAAGTATCTAAATCCAACCAAACTACTTGCTGTTGTTAATTATTTTTATTTCCATTCCAAAATTTGTTATATGGATGATGTTATGTTATGGATTGTAGCAAAATCAGATCTTTTTTATTGTGCATTCTGATTGTATGGTTCTTACAAAAAACCTCGTATACCCATTTATGAGTACCCGCTGATAATGCCTTACCTAAAAATGTGATATAGTTTGGAATATAATTTTTGGCATTTTAGTTGGAAAGGGCTCAGGGGCCTCCAGAAAACAATAATTAAAGCAGATTGATTAGCAACAATGAATCAATCTCAACATCGGTATAAGCATAGATGACAGTGACGACACATCGGGGCAGGTATGAAGATGATAGGAGGGTAAAAGGCGAGGCAAAATCGTTGACGGCAGATAGCACAGGATTGGCTTCAATCAGATGATCGACCGGAATCGGGGAATTTTGACTTTTGTTTTTCATTTTTTTTACTTTTAATCAAGTTTTTAATTTTCTAATTTTCCCTCATTTATCTCCCTTTTTTTCCTAGACTTATTTTCCAAAATTAAAAATCAAAAACACAAATAATATGAAGAAAAAGATGATAAAATAGAGTATCTTTAGCTTTGATACCAGTTTAACAAAACACACAAACAAATTAGTGTTTAATGATGGAAAACTGGGGAAGAATAAAAAGATTCGGAACTCGGCACCCAGGCGAACCCACACCCTCTCAATGAATCCACAAATAAAGATTCAAAGAGATTAGCAAATCAGCATGGTAGGATTTCTCAAAATTTCAATATATTATTAATAAAAAATATGTTTACAATCCATAAATAGAAATCTCAAACTAAACCCTACTATAATTATAAATCTTAATTAAACTCTATCTCTAACAAAAGTAAGACTCAATCTCTGAAAATAAAAGTAAATTCTATTTAAAATAAAAGAGGACTCTGATTTCGAAATCTAATTCACTCTATCTATTCATTGTCCCCATCAATATTTTTAGTAGAATTACAATTTAGTAGTTTTTCAGAAAGTATAAATGGAAGATTGTTACAGCCAAGACTGTAAAATATATAAAAATTGAAATTAAAATTTGAACATCAACCTGGATATCGTAAATTTACTTAATAAGCCAGTCATAACCACATGCTTCATCATACCTATAAAATAGATAAAACCAAATTATTTGATGCTTAGGAAGACAAGTACCTGTATTCTTGATGGGTTTCGGACCTCAAAAGAAGCAGTAGCACTAAAAGAGAAAGTGGCAAATGGGCTTGAAAGAGTACTAGCATTAATTATTGTCATGCTTTTAGAGTCAATTGCTTGAGATATCTTTTCAATTCTCAGCAGTGGAATCGTGCCAATCGCTACAAGAGGTAAAAGCTCTGAAAAAGCTGTGTACCTAAAATAATTCAGCAAGAACAATATGCATCAACACGTTACCTCTACATCAAGAAATAAAAAATAATTAAATAAACTAAAGTAGCCCTACTAGTTTCATGTCCAAAACATAGTGTCGACACGTAATGCAATTTGCTTAGATAGTTGATTGCCACATGAAAACTTCTTAGGGACTCGAATAGTGTAGATGTCTCAATTTCAAAGAGTGGACATTCCCCATGAAAGAAAGGATTCTAGCGTAGCATTCTAATTCTAAGATGGTTAAGGATCAATCCAGAATAATGCACACTGAAGCTCTTTCTATTAGGGAATAAACCAAATGCTAGCTTGCCGATCAGATGATCAGGTAGTTCATGCAGGTCCCTCTCAGGCATTATAAGGCAAGTCGTACATGATGCGCATATTACAATTATTAATCTTTCTTCTTGGCTCTTTGCTATTCAAATTGAAAGTAGTTCAAGCAGTCATATTAAGTTTCGCTCATTAAAGATTTAATTCTGGAATTGAACAAGAAATGAAGGCAATAAATTTAAGAAGGTTCCTCAATCTAATAGACCTCATTTTGAGCATGAATCAACCAATTTAGCATTAAATTGCAACATCAATTGCGAGCTTAGTAGCTAGCCTTGATTAAAATAATCAATCTAAGAAACTAAAACTCAAGCAATAGTATTTCATGGTATAGTAAGTAAGGCTCAATTTCTTTACAAGAAAAACCCATTCATTCATGCCTTGGAAAGCTTAATTTTAGCTCATATCAAGGCTCAATATGCCGTGAAGAATTACAAGATTTTCTTGAGGTGACTGCAGTTTGGTTGAATGTGCTTACTCCTATGAAATATTAGAGCAGAAAAATGGCATGTCATTCATTACATAGTAGAAATTAAGAACAACTCTCACTAAAAAACTTACATTGGACTTCCAAATATAAAATAAGAATCCCTAAAACTTGACTACTTGATGCATGATATCTTAAAACCGGGAAACAACCAAGTAAGTAAACCTCATAAAATAACCTAGTATTGGGTAAGATTGGAGAAATGTTTTAGGCACCAATTTGCATAGCTGAGACATTTCATTTCCCAAGCTCATTTAAAAACAATGCAAATGTCCATATTTCAAGTTTAACTCAATCTCTATCACACTGCACTTCCCAAAATGCTATCTTTAGCTACTGTAAATAAACAATTCAAATGTCAGTATCAGTGAAAATCAACAGAAAAACTTACAATAAAATCCACTTCCCATTGAGAAACTCCGCCTCATTGGGAGCCGGTGTGGGATTCTCTGCCTCCAGCTGACTCACCAGCTCGAAAATTTCAGCTCTGGCCTCCGTGCTCGCCCTCAACCCATACCCCGTTCCATAAAGCGTATCCACAAGGCACCTCTTCAGATCCCCCAGCTTACCGACATTCGGTTCGCCGGCAGCAGTGTTCCCATTACCCTCCAAATAACCCGAACCCGTTTCCTCCCCCCACTCGTCCTCGTCCCTCGGCGGATCAGCCTCTGCCGCGGCCTTCGGATCCGGATCCGGATCCGATTTCTCCCCCCACTCGTCGGTGATTTGAACTGCCGGCGAAGACGAGTCCTTCCCCCATTCGTCCTCGTCCTCGTCCTCACACGGGTCGGGTTTGGATGTTCGTTCGGATGCGGGTTCGGGCTCCGGATCCGACTCTTCGCCCCACTCGTCGGCGATGGGTTTGGGTTTCTTCGATCGAGGATGGTTTTCGCGGTCCTTTTTGGAGGCAGATGAGATGGAGAGGGGAGATAGCCAAGGGTTTCGAGAGAGGAAGGAGAGGCGATGGGGGTTGAAATTAGGGTTAAGGTTCGGGGAGTAGAGACGAAGGGATTTGTTGTGACCATGAAGGTTTTGGGAGGAGAGTGAGGGCTGGGTTGAAACGGAGAGAGCTGTCATTGCTCAGGAGTTTGTGAAGACTGAGGGAGCGAGGGGGAGGGAGTGGGGAGAGAGAAAGGGACATTCTACTTACGCACTTGGCGTGGTACACCAAATTTTTATTTTGAAATATCACCTATTTATTCTCTACATTCAAAAAATTTTCCAATTTTAACTCTCACTCCACTTTATCTTTATTTCAGCGATCGTCAATGCAAAAAAATTTTCTGAATGTGAAAACTCTTGATTTTCCTTTTCCGATCCATCCACCGGGCTCCGTTGCCATCTGAGAATCGACCAGCGCACTCCATTGTCGCCTCCAAATTTGTGACCAATCCCCATCTTCCTTGCTCGGCCTTTTCCTCCATCACTGTCGACTCCATCAACCCAGTCCGTTGAGCCCCGGTGCCCGCTGATCCAAATGGGAATAGCAGGCACCGAGTGCGCAAGCTGTTCGTGTCGTGCAAGGATCTGTTCGGCCACATGTGATGCCATCCCGAACGACAACGGCATGGTAGAATCGTCAAGCCACCGCTCAATTCTCCTCAACGTCGTCGCCGCTCTCGACATGCGAGTAGCTTCACCATCGAGGAGCACGAGGTCGTATCCAGCCTCATAGTGCTCGCTAATGGATCACCAAAGCATGAAGATAGAGGCTCGACGAGTACTGTTGCTGATGATGATGGTGATTCTAGGGATTTTGTGTTGTCGGACCTCAACTCGCCATCTCCATTTTTCAACGACGATGTGGATGTGGAGTTGAGGCTAAGCATCTGAATGGGATTTTGATTTAATGCTTAAATTTATGTCCTTCGAATTTTTGTTAAATCTGAAAGATGCACAACATGTATATTTTGATGATGATGGCGTTGTCACTTGCAATTAGTGCTAATTATTATTAATGTTTTGTGTCCTTTCTTTTCAGCTTTTCAGCTGCAATGTCATTGATCTTTGTTAATTAAAAGATTAATTCCAAGGATAAGCAAAACTTGGAGAGCAAGATTGGGACATGAGGACAAATTTGATATATTTTTATGAATTAAAAATTTGATCTTTTTTAGCTTAAAAAAATTAGGAGTGGTGATGAGATGAATAGGAAGTTAAAAATATATGAGAGCAAAGGGTAATTTAGTCAAAAAAAATAAGTAACAAACTTGTAATTATTTACAAGTTTTAAAACAGTGCATGAATAGTAAATTTTCATGTGCAAATAGAATTTCTCAGAGAGAAAAGATGTTACTGTCTTTATGTAAGAAAGTTTGTACTCATTGAGAATTTAAAAAAAAAGAGATTATTGTATGACTTATTCCATTTGCGATTTTTTTTTTGTGGAGGCTCTTTCAGTTCACAATATTTAGTTCTGTGTATCGATTTATGATTGGAGATTAAAATAGCTGGAATGAGATGCAATCGTCTGTCCCATAATCATCCTTGGAAGAGGATCATTCAAAACACATTAAACTCTTTTTTGTTCAAATCCAAGATGTTGATTGAGAACATTGCACTGAGAGCACAACAACTTAGACATAACAATGCAATTATCAGAGATGAGCTCTACCATTGAGTTAGTAACTTCCCATATGAGCCTCCATGTTGGAGGTCTGTTGTGCTAAAAGTGAGAGAAAGCTTACATCACTTTTCTTCTTACACCCAATATCCCTTCTGCGTAGCAACATAAGGATGTAGAAAGTGAAATCCTATTAATTTCTTCCATCCTAAGATAATAAACTGGTGAGTTTAATCTTACTTCACTTTTGAGAAACGGAAGTAAACTTCAATATCCAAGCTTAGTCCAAACATATCTCATTTCTTTATACATATGAAGTAGTGTCACACTATAGTACTCAACAAGTATAAACAATATCTCTCCCTAAACAAGTAGTGATTCAATTGTACCTTCAAGTACAACTAACTTTAGTTACAACTTTATTCTAATCACTACTTCTTATTTTCTTTTTCTAAAATTACAATTGTATCTAATTTATTCATTCTATTTGGATTTTTCAGCATTTTGTTTTTTTAACATAATAGCTGTAACAGTATTTAATTTATTCATATATTGAACAGAAATTTTATTTGTTTATATAATTTCTACCTATAATTCTCGTGATTTTCAACCAACTTTGTGCTTTAATATAATTACCTAGAGTAAGCGCTATAACTTGTTTCCAATACTCAGTAGCTTGATTGGACCAAGCCTCTGCAATTTCAGAATCACCCTGTATAAACCAACGTGTTTGAATATGGAATAGGACAATAGTGTAGTTTATAACCAATGTAATACCAATGTAATAGTTTTCCATCAGACATGTGACAATAGTGTAGTTTATAATGGTTTTCCATTAATGTATAATATAATTATAGTTAGCTCTTTAGGGATGAATCCGTGATTAATTTTAAATCATTTTATTTATTGTTATTCTATTTGAAACTTAGCATATTCTTTCTGGAACTAAGCTACACATAGGATGCTTAGTGCTAAATAATGATGCTTAGCATATTCCTATATGAACTAAGTGTTATATAGAACAAATTATAAACTACCCTTTTTTGGGAGGAATCCGTGATTAATTATAAATTATTTTAACTATTGTTATTCTACGTAAAATTGAATCAGAAAAATTTAAAACTTGATAATAAAGAAATACTGTATTCCTGAGCATACAAAAAATAACTACTAATTTTGATTATTTCTACCAAATAATAACCACGATTGACAACTATTTCATAAAATAGAAGAGGAAGAATTTAAATCTAAATTTCTACCTGTAATACCATAATTATTAATCTGTGGAATTTTCAATATATAAGGTTGTCATTAGAGTTCGTCATCCTAACAAGTCATTTTTACTATATTATAAATTGTGGTATGTATGCCTTCTTTTACTCTAATATACTAAATCAGAAGAATAAATGCATCGTTGTTTACTAGCAATTCGGCTTCATGCAAGTGATTGCAATCTGTAATCCAAAATGAGGATGTATTTGTGGTGTTAGCTCACCCTCGCAAGATGCAATTCTTTCATCTCACATATTACATGTGTGTCGTCCATGGCATGAGGAGTATGATGACTTCACGTTATCATAACATTCCTCAGGTTTACTGTCAACAATTCTATATTCCACACTTTATAGTGACAAATAGAAACAAGAATTGTGATTGTTGCGGGGCTTAACCCAATACCCTACACGAACCAATAATAGACAATGTTCACATTTCCAACGCTGCTCCTCTCTCTCAAAACTATTTGCCGCATTGTCAAACCCTCATAAAGTTCTTCCTTCATGTTGAATTGGCCTATGTGCTCTACTTTTTGTTCGGGCCCTATTACAGTATTACTTCTTTTGAGTTTCGTTCTTGCAAACATAATTCCTAGACGAGTTTCTTAATGCATTAGCTATATCACTGCATGGTAGATACATATAGCACCTATTATCTATTCTTTACGATTAGGACTACTTGGGCATCTAATCTCATTTTTCTATTAACTTTCATTTCTCTATGTCAATGTCGATCCAATAGAGCCTTTTTACTATTGATATTCTTTTTGATCTCTAAGTAAATGAGGGCACTATATAAGAGAGACATCGCCCTCTTTCACCTCCTTGTTGGCTTGGAAGAAGTTACATTGACTATCACTTAAAGTGATTTATTATCTCCTAAGAAAATTTCCTATTGTTTATCCTTTGTAACGACTATTTTGCCAGCAACGAGTCTTTCTAGGTGGGTTATCTATTTTATATGTAATATTCTATTTTCTACTCACATGTATCTTTTTTTTAAAATCAATTGTGCAAAATTAGGGTTATCAAGATCCGATCGATAGCCAAAAGGACTTTCAGTGGCCCTATCTTTAATTCTATTAACACCAAATGAGATGTTAATTTCCAGATTATTGTTTTTCCATTTTTCTTGATTATGGGATTTTCTCAAAATTTTCTTAGAAACTTAAAAAATTGGCGAAAATACTGGATACAATAGATATTGGTATTAACTTCATTTATACCTCTTATTTTAGATCTCAGAAAATTATACCATAAATTTTTTATTTCTTCTCTTATTGATATATGTCTCATATACTAGTTTGGAATTTTTTGAAATCATCTAATCGAGCTGATATTAAAAAATATAAATAAATTTTGTTAAATACTTTATTTTCCTATACATCCATTATTTCTCTTCTTCGGCTTTTTCTTGGCATCGCATAACCAAAGGTGATGCAAAGGAACTTAGGATTTATGGAAAATAGAGATGGGTTCATTATCAGTATATATATCTAAAGAAAATAAAAATGAGGATGAGATGAATAAAACTCACTATCACTTTCTTTCTCTCGTTCACTTCCATCAATTTCTCTCTCTACATCATATTTTCCTCTTGTCATGGCAAGAACAGTGGCAACATAGGGAGAGAGAGGAGGAGTTAGGTCAGAATTGTTAATGTATCAAAAATCAACACAAAACAAGTAGTTCTTTAAACTTTTCTAATATATTTATTCTCAGAGTAGTAAATAAGTATAAGAAATTATATTGTTAAGTGCATTTGTCAAAAGAAGATACATATATCAGGTCTGTCCAAAATATGTGAAGAAATATGAATATAAAAATTGAAAGTGAGTTACTCATATACCGAGAAGTAATGGATGAACTTGTTATTAAGTTGATATGGTATGATTTGTGGAAGCTTTAAGTTGATATGGCATGATTTGTGGAAGCTTTTGAATAAAACTATCTGAAAATATAGTAGAGTATTATTTAAGTATAATGTTAGGCTAATAAACTTAGTTAATATGATAATTTAGTTCTCATTTGTTAATCAAACAAGAAAAGTATCATAAAAGAGTGTTGTTAGTTTTTTTTTATATTTAGAGTAACATCCATTTACAAGCATATATTTTACGATATCAAGTTTGGTTTCATAATTATTGTTTCATGCTAAACTTTTACTGGGTCCTTATGTATATAATTTAGGTATTGAATATGAGTCTTCGAATTATTCTAAATTTTTTGAAGAAATTCGGGACCATTTGGAATAGACAAACTATCAGCCAGCAGTCTAATAATCTTTAGTCATGCTGAGATTTTTTCCTGTAGAGTGTAAGCGGTATCTAGATCTCACCTATATTTTTTGTTTATTTTTTATATTGTTTAACTCCAAATAAGATTGAACTAGGATTTAGAGTCTCAAATTCTTGAATTTAATTTTGGAATCAAAATAGGGTTTATAGAGAAAATCATTCTGTAAGCTTGAAATTATCTATGGAAAATTAGAGTTTTAGGTGAAAATGATAATTGCTATAGAAACTGGTTACCAATAATGACCAGACCACTGCTAGCTGAAAGTAGGAACCACCAGCGATGGAGGTCTTGGCTCTGTAGAATGGGATTGAGAATTCTGATAGATTATCAAATACATTATTTCTAGATATCATTGAATAAGTTAGATATCATGGTAATCTGGCTAATTAATGAGAACTCAAGAGAAACCTTAGGTGAAGAATTATCTAGGTGACATAAATTAGAAATAGAACCTTTATTAGAAAAGTTTGAATTTACGTACACAATTTATGTATATATGACTCAAATAGCTGTACATGTTATATGATTTTGACACTTGATACTTGATATACATAATACATGATAAATGGTAAATTATATGGTATGATATGCATACATGATGATTGAATCTCATAACGTATAATGGATATGATTACTCTAGGAATATGAGACATAATTATCTAGAATAATGCATAAGATTACTCTAGGAACATGATTATATAATTATTTGGAATAATCAAATAATGAGAATAGAATATCCTCTTAATATATGTGTACACAATCTTGGTTTGGTTGATCCAAATTTGAGGTGGCCTGCGATTTTGGCTTGAATCTAAGTTGAAGTCATGCACACCAACTTCAAACCTTTTATTTAACAAAGTGCATCGCGATCACCACTGTAACCGTCTAGAACTTGGAGAAAGTATGGGTTGATGCTATCGGAAAGTTGCCCTTCACGATTTCCTTGCTCTATATCTCAAAAACCACGCAATAAAAGCAAAGAGTATAAGGATATTAGAAAATGATGCATAGTAATTAGATCTATTAAATAAAACATAAAAAATAATCGAGCAGGAAAATCATTACTCCAAGGCATTATCCATTTAGGGACTGGAATTATAAATCAAAAATAGGTTTAAAATAGAGAAGAATTATTTAAAAATTATTCTTTTTTACGTTTAGAAGTGATTTGAACATATTCGGAGAAGAAACGTGTGTTTTATGGAGAAAATACTAAAATCGAGGAAAAAAATGAGTTTTCTTAATTAAATTTGAATAACATCCAATAAAAATCATATAAAAATAATTAAAAATATGTGGATAGAGTTAAGGGAAACGTTTTTGGATAGAGAGCAATGGTGGGCGAAATTAAAGATTGTTCAGACCCAAAATATCGAAGAATGGACTCTCAAAACATCCAAATATGCCTTCTTATTGTCGATTTCTCACATTTCGAACATCATTTGAGGTCCAAATCTTCAAAGAGGTTCTAGAAATGGAGGATTTTTTTTGATCTTTGGAGTTTTAAAGGTGCTCTCAAGTATGTACTCACAAATATGGAGGAGAGGGGCTTTTAAATAACTGAAAAATCAACTTCAGTGTCCAAATTCCCTAAATGACCTATGATAGGCCGTTCAAAGATTTTGAACTATCTATCATGGGCCGTTTAGAAAGTGGGACCCTTCGGAAGCCCCTAAAGGTAGATAATGCAAAATCAAATATAATTGAATTGAAATCAGATCAAACGATTAAGATTTGAGTGTCAATTTTTCAGTTTAGATTCATCTTATCACAAAATGAGGAGGATATACTTAAATAATAGAGTAGATTTATAGATCAGCTGAGATTATAGAGAATCAAGGAGAATTAGGTCAGATCACTGTAGTTAAAATAGACTATGACCAAGTCGATCAGGTTGAACGAGCGTAATTCTCTCATCCGGAATCCAAAAATGAGGAGAATGAATATACAAAATCAAAGATCTCGACAAGAAAAATTCAACGAAATAAACACATTACAAAACAGAGTTTCTGAAAGCCACCCATCTGGTTTTGTTTCTTTGAACAGCGCATGATAGGCTGTCTAGAGCTTATGGATGGCTTATGTTAGGCCGTCCTGAGATTCTAGATCCATTGGGCTTGGAAAACTAGCCATGAACTTAATCTGGAGGATTTTGAAAGAAGTTTGGACTGATTCCTTATCCGTCTAAGCCTTATAGAGAGTTTGAACTCAAACTAGCATGTTGAACGATCTAAAATCTGAGAGTAAATTATGTTGGTTATATTTTTCTCATCACGAATCAGAATTAGACGTGTGGCCAATCGATTTTGGCCTATTTAGACTTTTGTATCTAGTGGTGAAAGTTAACAAAGTGATTTAGGTTATATCAAAATATACATGAAATTGGCAATGACCTGGACGATCATCGATACAACATAATTGGGATGAAGTAATGAGATTAAGAATAATAGAAATAGACAGAGACTGGCTGTCGAATGAAACTCTAGAATATTAGAATTACGTAAACTAGAGATCTCACGGTCATGAAATGACCGTGAAAATTTGTATAAACACTGGTATGTTAATTGATTTTTGATTTCTGAAATATGAACTCTGATTTTTATATTGACAAACATTTACACTAAATCAATATTATATGCCATGATGTTCCTGAAAAATCCATGTATATCATGAAATTAATGATATAAGGTTAATATAGAAAACTAGATGATGGATAATAACTATATTGCATACAGTTTTAGGTAATTACAATCGAGGAACTGAAAACTTTTATTATAAAAGTTTATGGTGATAATGGACTACCATCTGGTTTTGAGTTCCATCAGTTACGAAAGTTTTTCCGCAAGCAGTTGTCACACTTAGTTATGTAAACCAGAAACCTATTAATAGATATGAACACATTCCTACAAGTTCCCAAAAAAATATAAATTTGTATCATATTGAAACTAGTAACTAATCCTAACATAGAACTATTGGAAAAACTCATATAGGCAAAATATCTCAAATATCCTTGATCAGAAAATTTCTCCTCTTAATTGGCGGGAATCAAATATATTAGAAAATATTACGAGAGGCAAAAGTGCTTGAACCATGTTTTGACTTGTGATCAATCTATAGATAACGAAAAAGTAGTAAAGTGAGATTCCAATTAAGAAAAGATTATCATTATATGATATCCAATTAATAACAAATTCAATAGAATTTTTTTAGAAATCAATTGAGCATTAAAATGATGTGTCACACAATTTGAATTTTGAGAAGTTTGGATCAGAAAAATGCCAAAGAAGTTCATGAGATGAGAAAGATAAGGATAGCTATCAGAAATACTAATCCAAATCCATAATGATGTAGCTTAAAATATATATATATATATATATATATATATATATATATATATATATATATATATATATATATATATTTCTTTTTTTAACAAATAAATAATTGTTCCTATGGGACCTTCTGCTAGGATTGCCCCTTGAGCATAGCCCATACCATTAATTTTTTTATTACTTAACTTAATTTCTTCATTTATTTAGTGCCAAACAATAACTAGTAGAGTAAAAAAGAAAAATATCTCCATAAGAATTATGAATTTGCTTAAACGATTTTTCTAGCGTGCCATAGAAATTCCTTGGGTGGCATCATGAAAAGAAAAGTTAAATTTTCTAAATTACAATTGAACGCAAGTGAATCTAGTATATTATGAACTGGAAATCAAAAAATATGTGGGCAGAACTTGTAACAAGGTCTTGAACCAATTAATTCTAATTAGTTTTATCGAGATAAGAAGCGAATTGTACAAAGGCTTCTAACTCTGCAAATTAAGCTAGTTCCAATTTTAATTTGCCGGCTATTTGATTAAATCCAGGTATTGTGGGTATTCCCTTATTTCCATTATGGAGGATCTTAATCTTAAGTTTCCTATTAATTTAATTTATTGAAAAAAATTCAATTATTGATCCACTATTTGTCGAACAATATGGATCGAATCAAGCAATAATAGAATGTATTTCTATTTACTGAATAGAATATTGATTATTACACGGAATCTGACATGCAGTGTCTTGTGGTGCGTCAAGGTTCAATGCCATGACTTTGAGGCTGGGTTTCGGATTTGCATGACACTTATAAGATAATGGAAAATAATGTTATCTTGCCCATCTATCTATTTTCAAATACTTAGCTTGGGACTTGAATAAGATATGTTACTTACATTCATTTTACATGCATCTAGATATTTGACTTAAGTATAGTTCCATACTTGTATATACTTGTATTCATGTTACTTAATCCGAAATTAAGTTAAACATATTATAACATATGGGAAGTTCTATTTGCGCACAGCAATTTACTCTTGACGTCCTAGTTACTCTTTACACCAAGCCCTATTTTGAAATACTACCATTTTACTCTCTACGTCCAAAAAAATTTTCAACTTTAACCCTCCCTCTTAAACTAGCAGTTCCGACTAGGCAACCGTATTGTTGGCTAACTTGGACAGCGAGCATCCATTTGGTTCCTATCAGGTGGCCAAACTGCTAGCCGTCGATGGATCCGACTTGGATGACAACAGCTGCCCGGTTCCAACTCTGGAGGAGTTCGAGCGACGGTTCAGTCACCGGATGACGGGACTCGAAAGAGGTGGGGCGATCTGAAGCCGTCGGATTTGTTGTACCTGTGTTCAAAGATGATCATCACGAACAACAGGAGGATCTCGGCGTTGAAGGCCTCCGGATGCGAGTCCGGTGGTGACAAACCTGTAAATAGCTTGAGAAGTGTGTCGGAGCTCACAGGGGTGAGTCTGTTCGGGAGAGGGGAGGCGGAGCAAACAAGAAAGTGGTTGGATTCAGATCCAAGCGTATGGGCTGGAGGAGGAGGACAAGGTGGCCAAGCTCAAACTGACACTCAGCGAGAAACAAGCGATGCCATGCTAGAGGTGGAGATGGCGACGGGCGAGCACATGCTGCACGGCGACAGACAAGAGCCAATGTAGTATGAAGTCGGACGATGGGGGATTGGATGGGGTTATGGAAGAGGATACTGTAGGGAGAGGGAAGGAGGAGGGGTCGGGTGGCGGAGGGGAGGAGGAGAGTAGTATGGAGTTAAAAATATATGAGAATAAAGGGTAACTTAGTAAAAAAAATAAATGACAAACTTGTAATTATTTATAAATTTTAAAACAGTGCATGAATAGTAAATTTTTGTGTGCAAATAGAATTTCCCATAACATATTAGTCCTTTTAATTTGGTGAAAATACAATTTAATCCTTATGTTTATTACAAACGTAGGGTAATCCTTTTATAGTAAAAACAAATCCATTGAAGTCTCTATAAAGCTTGTGTTAAAATATAAAAAAATTATTGTATTTCTGAAAACTTTATCTTCTGAATGTAATGGTGATGAAGATTTAACTTTTATTATTTTATTACGTTTCACTAAAAAAAACAATTCTAGCAATAGATGCAGGGGCAATATATTAAAATGAATATGGTGATGGTCAATACTAAAAATCTACTGAAGTTGTAAATATGAAAAGTGTTAATTATTTTTGTATAAGTAAGAAATATAGTTGTCAATATGTAGGTTTTTGTAAGTCCAAACATATCAGAACAAAAATATGAGGACCATTTTAAAAATTTTGAAAACTTATTTTTGTTTTAACTAAAAAATGTTTGGAGGGGGGCACACCTATTGAGAGAAAATAAAGGAAATGAGGTGTAGCTACCAACCAAAATCAGTCTTTAGAGATCAAAGACTAGTTAAAGCACCAAGTGTCTGTTTAGATATTGGAAGTAGAGAAGGTAACAAGAAAATTAGAAGTAGTTTCTAAAAGAAAAGTTTATGAAGAACAATATCTAGTGTTTACATGTTAATTCTTGAAAGTAGAAGTAGAATAGGAAGTAAAATGAGTATTATCTTATTGTTTAATAAAATTTAAAATATCAATATTTTGTTTCTTGTACTAGATTTTAAAGAAAATTATGAGAGCTGAATAAAATATAATATTTTGTTATGTCACTAGAGTTTCATGGGCTCTTTTAAAAAATAAAGTGAAAAGAAAATTGGAAGTAGAGTTACCAAATAAGATTCACATTATTACAGTGGAAATGACTTCAAATTCTTTTTTTAGCCAAACAAATATATAAAGTAATGGAAGTAACCTTACTTCTGCTACTTTCCTTTTTTACTTCAGTGCAATCATATAAGGGTGTGTTTGGGTATTTAAAAGTAGTGGAAGAAAGGAAGTAAATTAAAAATTACTTCTAAAAAATAAGAATCGGAAGTATCACACTTCTAATAGTTATAGTGTTTGTTTCTTACTTTTTTAGAAGATTGAAGTAATGAAAAAGGAATAAAATAATTATTTCTTGGAAAAAAGAAAAGAACGATAAAACACAAGATAATAAATTATTAATACTTTTTACTTCTAACTTTCTTCCACTCAAAATCCATAAGAAATTGAGTTGCACATATGATGCACTTCATCATTATGGAAGTAACTTCCACTTTAATTCTAAGTCAAACAAACACATGAAAGGAAAAAAGTGACTTTACTTTTACTATTTCATCTATACTTCCATGCAAACAAACACATCCTAATATGCGAAAATTAGATATGAATGTGGATATAAAAAATAAATTTTGGAATGATGGGAGATGATCAGGAATCTTATTCAATTTTAATAATTAAGTCAGTTGATTATTAACAAGAAAATTAAAAGTTAGATTTTTTTTTGAAAATTTTGTCTAGATGTAAGTCATTTGGATATTGGTGATTGACTAAGGTCTTAGGTCTTTTTTCCTCAAACTTGTGCGAATGAAACCCACGTGCGTTGTGGAAAAGCCAAAACTACAAGCCAAAAAGGAATGCAAGCCACCTCATAAAATATATGTAATTGATAAGAACTTGACTAATGGCAAAGTAATATACGATGATATGAATACGCATACGTACAAGAATAGTGTAAGTACTTGATGAATACATCATCATAAGACTAGATCATACGAAACCGAATTTTATTTTTTTGCCAAAATCCTTTAACGTATTTGCACACGCAAAATAGGTACATGGCATGATCTGTATTTGTACATACGGATGCAAATACAGTTTGAATAATCCGAACCCGTTTACATGCCCACATAATTTGCATCCTAATGCCCGTAAACAAGATGCATGCATATGATGCAAAGGCTACAACACCCAGTCAATGACACGCCCTTCTTCCTACCAAACAAAATAAAATAAGTTTATATATGTCCATATCACGACCAATAAGTCACCAAGTCAGCCTGTCAATATTGACGAAAGTTTTGGACTGAATTGCTTGAGGAGGTCCCCCGCAGGAGCATATAAGTAACTATCTAAACACAAATTGCATACTTGCAGTTGCAATAGGAGCCACAGCTACCACACCCAAAGGCAAGCCATGGCAACCTTTGCCGAACCTCAGATCGGCGAGGATGCGATGTTCTATGCAATCCTCGCCTGGTTTCTGATCATATCCATGACCACCATCTTCTCAAGCGCCCAAAATCCAAAGAGGTTGAAGCGAGTAGAGCATAGCCATGCCTCCGTTGGTCGCAGTGATGGCTCGTACCTCTCTTGATCTCTGGGAGAAGGAAGGTTTATGCAGCTTTGATGCAAAAGATAGTATTTGCTTTACTCCATATTTTTGCTTGGTATGAGAGCTAGCCTGTTCACGCTAGCAGTGCTTGTTTGTAAATAGAGAATAAAATGAATTTAAGGATAAATATCTTCTTATTTTGTCAAATATGCTTTGCGTAGAGATCCCAAACTTATCATCTTGTGCTTGTAAGCATTACAAAAGCCCTCTGCTATTGATAGCAAGGTAGACGCAAAACCTCTTATAATACATTTATTTATAGAGCACAAAACACGTTACAGCCTTACAGGGCACAATTTGTTACTGCAACGGGACAGGAGTAAGCAAAGGCTTATTAGCGAAGAAAGCGTCCAAGTTGGCTGCGATTAGCTCTCCCAGATCATCTAAGCCTTCCTTGGTGAAGACAGCCCTGTGAGGGGACAACACGACGTTATCCATGCTGAAGAGCTCTACAGGCACATCAGGTTCGTCCTCAAACACATCGAGACCAGCACCTCCAATCTCCTTGTCCATCAAACACTGAACCAATTCCTTCTCGTCGATGAGGGCCCCACGGCCAATGTTGATCACAACCCCCTCCTTTCCCAGCGCACGCAGAATGTCTCTGTTGATCATATGGTGTGTTTCCCTGTTCAGGGCACAACATACAACGAGAATATCACTATCAGCTGCAAGATCGCGAGCATTGGAGAAGTAGGGGTAGGAGAGGGATGGCTTTCGGTGTTTTGAATTGTAGGAGATGATACAGCCAAAGGCCTCAAGTCTCTTCGTGATTTCGGAGCCGATGCTGCCCAGTCCGACCATACCTACTCGCTTGCCACCTAACTGCAATTAACTATAACGATGGACATCACTATTTGCAAAAGCAAATAAATCTGACCATGGTAACATCAATTGAGAAGGAAATTAGGAAGACAAATAAGAAAAGAGACGTGTTATGCTGATTGTGCAATTTCTTTCTTGGGATTTTTACATATCTGTACCTTAAATCTTTAAAAAATAGAATTTAGTATTTCAAATCTTCATATTTATAATTTAGTTCCCAAAATCCTTTAACTTACATCACTTTAGTCCTCCAGCCATATTTTCGGCCAGAATTTTCCGTTATACCCCTGAGTTACTTCACTTTACTTCTCCCTTCCCTTTTGCTACTCTTTTCCTCTTATTATTGGGTTCCCCTCTTCATTCTTCTCCTCTCTCTCTCTTCCCTCATGGAAGAGGAAAGAGAGAACTAAAGTAAAGTAACTCAGAGGTATACTTGAAAATTAGATAAAAAATATAGCTGGAGACTAAAGTGAGATAATTTAAAAGATTTGGGGGACTAAATTCTAATTTTTAAATATTTAAGGGACAGATATATAAAAACCCCTTCTTTCTTTGGTCAATTATAAGAGAATTTTGAAAGATTCTCCAAGCCAGCTAAGCTTTGTTCCTAGGAACTATTTACACACTTAAAATTTTTCAAAGTGATGACAAAAGTTTGATGTTTTAATGGCATTTTTTTCCCAAAAAAAGAAAAAAGAAAGAAAAAGAAAAAAGAAAAAAGGTCTCCCGACTGAACAAAATAACATGTTACAAAGTAATTCAACCAAGAAGACTTCTCATGCAAAACTTTTCCACTGAGAAATTTTCAGGTGTTGTGTGCTGTGTTACGTATATATGCATACATGTGGTTTAGCATCGTGTGTGTGTGTGTGTTTGGTCCGTATTGCTTATGTAGACCCTTTGGGTCATTAATCTACCGAGAAATATATTAGAGTTTCCCTTAATTTTAATATGGTCTCAGAGCCCTAGCTGTCATATTCTATTGAGCAAGAGAATTCCTCTGATCTTTACATGATGCAAGCACTAAACGAGTTGGCAAACTTAAATAGTATGTTCTTGCTTATTGCAGTTAGATTTAACCCGTCGTTCAATTCCCTACACGATATGATGAATGAATAATGGTGTATTGGCATCTTTTACAGGATTCATGGATGTGCTGATCCTAAACAAACACACTGTAGATGCACACTTTTTATGCATCAGATAACTCTATCCACCAAGACAAGAAGATGCCTTGATTGTGAGTGAAGTGAACAATTCATCATCAATCATGGACGCACTTTCAGCTGTAGTATTTGTCATTATACACAAATCTTTGTCCTTTCTTACCATTTTTTACTACCCTACTCAAACTTCCTTCTAAAATACTTCAGACACAAAGCATACACAAGAACAGATAACCAGTCGAGAGCACGCATTAAGCCATTAAGTAAAACCTAAGAAGCACAGACACACAGATGCAGACATGGATTCAAATACGAACACAGGACACGATATTTGTGAAAAAAAAATAAGGGCACGGACATGGCAAGGACAGGGGAAAAAAATATAAGTATGTTTTTTTTCCTATTATTAAGGCAATAATTTACTAAAAAATATCCAAAAAGAAAGTACTGATAATGTATAGATGCAGCACTTTGTTCCTTTACAAAAGATAAGTATCGTAATGGACCATGCATATACCTTTCTCCCTTACGTTCTATCGGCAAAGAGATAAAAAGAAAAGGTAGTGATAGTAGTAGGTCATAGATCAACCTAGAATGCAAATACAAAGAATCACTCCTTCAAACATAGAACCAAATTAGACTGATGTTAAAAAAAAAAATTAAATTATAAGTTATAAAACTAACTAGATATAAATAGATGCTACCAATTTATGAATTATTTTTAATTTTTCCATATCATCTCTCTTTTTTTCGGGACACAACCTGCAAGAAGTTCAAACACGGCAAAGACACAACCTACAAGAAAGTCGGACACGGTTTGACACAATATTTTTTCATTTGTTTTATTGGACATGTTGCGTGGCGTGTCCGACACAGTTTTTAGCGTGTTCGACGTGATTTTTGGCGTGTCTGTGACATATCGGTGTCAGACACATGTCTGACACGGATACAGTATTTCTAGTGGCGTCTCCATGATTCCTAGAGTAAAACATGAGCAAGCTTTAAAAAATGGTGAGCCAAATATAATCACTAGGACAGTTACAATAATTAAAAGGATGGGCACAAGAAAATAGAAGAATAATATAGAAGGGTAAACAAAGGATGCCCGATCCGACATGTTAGAATACACAAAATTAAGAGAACCAAGATGGTCACAGTCTAAACAAAAATCATCGAAAGAAAGAATCTCTCATCTGCTCAAAAAAAAAAAAAAAAAAGAAAAGAAAACAAAAAAGAACGAATCTCTCAATATTAACCAATACTTCTAAACTTGCTTGAGAACACCTAAAAGGCATCCATAACAGGTTGCAGAGTACTATCAGTGAGATTCATATGCTTAAGTGAGTTCATCAGACCTATTGAAGGACAGTGATTTGATGACACTAATGAAGTGAGAAGCACTTTCTACATACTTTCATAAACTAACATTGGAAAAAGAAAAAAACTACTATTCTCTACCTATTATTAGCCAAAAATCTTGTACAAGAAACTGTTAACTGGAATTCAGTTCAAGCAATATAGCATATTAGAAAGTTAAGCTGAAATTTTATTATGAGTCTTAAACTGTGAGAAATTAGCTTAGGGATGTAAAATCCCTGCAAATTCGTCTTTCCACCACCATAAATTTTCATATTTAAACTTGCGTATCATAAATATCAAATCTAAAGTATCAGAGCCAATATCCTCAGAAGCATAAAGAATCTGAATAAGTTTCTACAAGATCCATTCTTGATTGATGTCTTCTTAGACCTCCCCACTTGACAGCAGTACATCAGACCAGTAAACTCGGCACCCCTGGCAACTCCCTGCATTATAGTCATCCCCTTGGCCAAATTCCTCCAACAACTGGAATGTCACTGGCCCAACTATTTCAAACTACATATCTTCATGAATTACATTCACCTTCAGCATAAGCCATGTCCAGCATCACAACATGTGTATGCATGGACACAATTCGTGTATGCATACAAGCATTATATGCAAGTATGAGAACAAGTGGTCATCACTGCCAAGAGCTATTTTAGATTAGTTGGTCATATCTGGAACATTCAGAAACTGCATATAACCACCATTCCACAGTCTTTAAGTTTTTGAATGCCTTCCTAGTTATCCTCCTTATTGTGACATTGATCATACACACTCTGTAAATATTTTCCCCAATACTAGGAATGAGAATGGGCAGGTCCAGGGGCCAATTCTTAGCCCACCCTATTCAAGTTTTTGAATTAGAAATTAAAATTTCATTTTATTAATTCAAAATTTTGAATAGGACAGGCTAAGAATTTGACCCATAGACCCGTCCATTCTCATCCCTACCCAACACCATCAATGATGGTGGCAATCCCACTTTTTTGTCCCACCATCATGCCAGCTCTATCCCTCATAGCAGTGGAAAGAAAAAACCTAAAGGGAACCCAGTAAAGAGGATCCTATGTGGAGGAATTAGAGGCTACCATGGACCAAGCACACATCTTAAAGCATGCACTTAGGGCATAATTTTAAGAAACTAATCAGAGAGAAAGGATTGTCTTCTAGCTCTGTTCCTCTAAGTTTATTGAATATTTTTATTTTTTTTAATCCCTTTTCACCCTTTCTCATGATGATTCTCTCTCTCTCTCTCTCTCTCTCTCTCTCTCTCTCTCTCTCAAAGAATCTTCATCTTCTCTCAATAGAGCCCCAATCCAGAAAAAGCGCTCATCTTTCTCCTCTTCCTCTATCCTTCATTCTTCTTGCTTTTAAAAGCCTTAGATTAAAATCAGTTGAATATCCTCATTGTTCAACTGGATTTTGGCTCGAATATTGTGAATAAGTCATCCGAAAATATCTCATGTTTTAGGTAAACATTCGATGCAAGCTTTAATTCTTTTTTTTTTCAAGCAATCATATCATCTTCTCCCAAGAAAAAAATTGAAACAAGAGATATCCTCCAAGAAATAGGTATTCATCCCGTCATTCAAAGCTACAACTCAAAGAAAAATTAATTCATGCTAAAAACAAACTCAGCAAAATAGTCAAGTTTTAATAGATTAAAAAAAATAAGAACTTAGTTTAGAAGAACACCTCAAAGAAAACTAAGGATGACAAAGGCATAGAAAGAATCATTTTTCTTAACTTTATCATAGATAAATAATTTTGATATAGTTCATTTTGTTTGCATTTGTTGAAATACATATTTAAGTACCACATACAACATTAGTGGATGTGTGTTGTTAGTGCAGGTTTATAGCAAAAATCCACCTTTCCGCACTAAACATCATAATACAACCCTTTCATATTCATCTAAATCACCTTAGCTACTCGAGTACAATAAATTGTGTGTTTTCAAGTTCGTTTGTCCTTCGATCCAGTGGTTTTAAAATGAAAAATTTATGTGGACATCTTATTGCCATTAGATTAAAGGGTAAATGAACCTCCACAACTAAATTTGGTCGTAAAGCACATAAGGAGGTGTACACGAAAACTTCGCAAATCCCAACTAATTGGTACTGTACTAATACTTGAATCATTTGCACTAGAGCATGTAATCACATAACAGGAAACGAAGGTATTCTGCATGACTTGTTTTCATCCTTATCACTTCTCGTAGCAACTTTAGCAAATGGAAGTACTCATGTTAAGAGTATAGACACAGCTTCGCTACTATTATCATCTGTCTTCTACATGCCTAAGTTTTCATTTCATCTATTATGGATCAACAAACTTAAACGATCTTTGAATTGTTCAGTGAATTTCTTTCTTGACAATTGTATATTTTAAGAGTTTGGGATGAAGAAGATGGCTGGCAAAGAACGTGTCTGAAGATCCATATCACCTAAATACTGGTGCTAGTTAGGTCACATGTGTCAGCTCTACTTCTTTACTAGAGCTACATCATCATTTTGTCATCCTACTTTGCAAGATATAAAGAAATTAGCTTTAAATTAGTTCCTGAGTTAAATCAAGTTTCATCTTTTGAGTAAGCCATGTCAAATGGCTAAAAAACCATAGTATGTCTTATCCATTGAAAGTCAATAAGAGAGCATATTATCCATTTGAACATGTTCATTCCAATATTTGGAGACTTGTCATGTGAGTTCAACACCTAGTTTTAGATATTTTATTTTGTTCATGACTTCTATTGTCTGACATAATTATATTTAATAAAACATCATTTAGCGGCTCCTTCTATTTTTCAAACTTTCTACAATGAAATCAATAATCACTTTGGTATCTTTATTCATACTCTGCAAATGGATAATGTGAGAGAATTTCTTAGTTCATCTTTTGCATATTTCATGTATGATACTATATTATTCACCAAACATCTAGTTCTTCACCTCGTAATGGAATTGAGTTGTTGAACTTAAGCATTCGTCACTTACTTGAAATAACACGAACTTTATTAATTGACATGAATGTTCCCAAACATTTTTCAGTGATGAAGTTCTCACAGCTTGCTATTTGATTAAACACATGCCTTCTACTATTCTTGAGGATCAAATAGCATTTTCTATTGTTTATCCCAAACATGATATGTTTTCATTACCTCCTAAAATTTTCATTTGTGTATGTTTGTTCATGATCATGGTACAATTAAACCAAACTGAATCCTAAAACTTCCAAATGTGTGTTTTTGGATTACTCTAGAAGTCATAAAGGATGTAAATGCTACTGTCCCACCTTGCATAAATTTATGATCTCTATAGACATTATATATTTCGAGTCCACGACATACCTTGCTAAAGAGTTATCTATGAGTACATAGTTAGCACTGGAAGATGATTTCACATTATTTTAGAAAACTCACCATTTCCTGATGTCAATATGGATCCTACACATCAGACATATGGACAGATGTATACAAAACGTGTCAAATCCACAATCTAAGTGCCAATTTTTTATGTATCTCCAATCATTAATACCATATTAGGTGAACATGTTGATAAACCTTCTTTTGTTGATTCTAATTCTCAATTTGATCTTGATATTCTATTCTCACTGTAAAGGAAAACGAAGTTGCTCTTTCCATCTATTATGTATATTCTTATCATATGCACATTTTTCCACCCACTATCACGCTTTTGTTTCCTCTATTGACTCTTATTCTATTCCTAAGCTGTTTCCAATGCCATATCAAATTCAGGTTGGTGGATAACAAAAGAAGATAAGATGTACGCAGAATGAGACATAGACTTAGTTCCCCTACTAACTAGGAAGAGAATCAAACTAAACCCTGATGAAACATTAGCTCGTCCTAAAGCTTGACCGATGGCAAAGTGATACTCCCAAACATATATAAACTATCAAAACGCATTCTCCTCGGGCGCAAAGATGGCTTCAATTTGATTATTTATTTCACTTGCGGCTACACACTATTGGACTCTACACTAGTTGGATATTAAATCGCTTTCCTCCATAGCATTCTTGAGAAGGGAGTTTATATGGAGCAATCATCTTGATTTATTGCTTAGGAAAAGTACGGCAAAGCCCGTTGTTTGCGGAAGTAATTTTATGGCTTGAAACAAACCCCTGAGCTTGGTTTGAAAGGTTTGGTTCTATGGTTCAGAAGTTAGGTCTTCGTCATTCATAGAAGGATCATTTAGTTTTGTTTGACATCCACCAAGGAAAACATGTTCTCTTAGAGGTCTGTGGATAATATTATGATTATAGGAGAAGATGTTTAGGGGATTATTGACTTAAAGTCGGCATAAATTTCAAACTAAAGAATTACGATATGACTTAGAGATTGAGGCAACTAGATATTGCATATCCGGTTAGTGTTGTGAGGCAATTCATGTTAGCTCTATGCACGAGTCAATGGGACATTGTAGTAAGGATATTGTGATATCTGAAGAGTGTTCATGAAAGAGGACTTCTATATTCGTATTGCAGCCATAATTGCATAGCTGGTTTCTTAGATGCAATTTGTGCAGATTTTGTTTAATAAACAAGAGGTCTACTATAAATTATTGTATCTTTGTTGGAGGGAATTTTATGTCATGGAAGAGTAAGAAGCAAACAGTTGTCTCGAGAAAAATATAAAACTCTGACTGGCCTTACATGTGAGCTTAGATGAATACATGATATTCTGATCAAGATAGTTTTGCTTTCAAGACTCTGATGAGACTATATTATGATGACCGGTCAGCTATCTAGATTGTATAAAATCTTGTTTTCATGAGTGGACAAAATATATTGAAGTGGGTTCTCATGACAAGAAAAGTATGATGTTGGTATGGTTGAGCCAAAACATGCGTCTTCTACCAACCAGCTTGCCGATTTGTTGACCAAGCCTATTGGAAAATCACGTTTGTTATTCATTTGTAACAAGCTGGTATATATGATGTATATACTCCAGCTTCAAGTATTATGTAATAAGTCATTGTGTAAAAAGGAATTTCGTGTAAAAGGTCTATAAAATATTAATAAAAGGAGATGAGCTGGGGTAGCCCATCTATGTAATTTTTCTATTTAGTCTTTAATTATAATCCTAACTCTGGTTAACATCATTAGACATATGTATATAAGCTTTTGGATCCACTGATATTTCCATGTATATAACAACATGTGTATTTACATTCTCTTTATTTCATCAGTCATAACACTTATTCATGTCCTTATGTTTTACTCTTTAAGGAGTTTCCTGGTCATGTGTCTATATTCATACCATATTTGTATCTCGTTTTTGTGTCTAATGTCCATGTGCATTCTTCTTCATATGTATGTAAGTATGCATCGTTGAAAAACACAACATCAAATTCAATAGTAAATTTGATAAAGTGACTAGAGAACACAGACAACTTTGGTTGACAGTAGAAGACTGTCAGGTAGACATTAATTAGGATGTACCGTTTAAGGTATATCCATGTCTATATCCATAGTGAGCAACATTGTTCGTGTTGTATACATAATTGCATGTGTGCACTATTGTGTATAAGCCTAGAAAAGACTTTACTGAAAACTATAAAAGTTCAATAGTAACTAGTAATTAGGCAAACTCATACACAATACATATAAACTGACTTGGAATTCTCAATGCCGAGAATTTACGCACTCGATGGTAAGGATGATGGCCGGCAATTGACACCCTAATTTTTGAGGTGGATAGAGCTTAGATTTGACTTTCAACCCCCCCCCCCCTCCCCCACCCCAAAGAAAAAAAAAAAAAAACTCTCTCACTCATAAATATTTTTCGTGTATTCACATATTTTCTTCTGTACATGATTGTGTCTAAGTCTAAAAATAAGCCACAAAGTGTCTAGACCAAGAATTAACCCTAGCAAAAAATTCATTCAAAACCATATAAATTACATAAAAACTTATAACTAGCCAAATCCATGCACAATAATTCGACATATAAACTGAGGCGGAACGAAGGGGGGCGGGTGTGGGCCATAGCCCCACCCAATTTTTATGATTTCCTTTTAAGTATAGTTAATATCCTTTAAAACTTAATAAAATAAGAGTTTTGAAAGTTACTCTGGACAAAATATCCTTTAGTTACTCTTTACTTGTGCAATCAAAGTGATTGCTAAATACAATCTTACTTTTGCATTCTACTTCCCTTTATGCTTTATAGCTTGATAATATTGGACTAGATTTTAGAATGAAAGAGGTGTCAAAATTGACAAATGATTTTTGAAACAAGAAAAGTCTTACTTTAGCACCCCACTATCCATAATTTTAACTCACTTTTCAATCTACTACTTTCCTTTATGCTTTATAACTTGATAATATTGGACTAGATTTCAGAATGAGAAAGATGCTTTGCAGCTATCTCAATCTATTACAACCATATGTTCATCTACAAGAATCCTCAGCTCACTCAGCATGTTATTCATACAAAACTCATCTCTTAATCGTAAAATCCTCCTTTTGCTATGAAGCCAACTGGGGAGTTACCTTCGTATAGGAGTCATAATTTTCCTACAAATGTACGATCAAAATGAAATTGAAAATTGTGACTCTCCTTGAAAGTAATCAAATTTCAAATAAAAATTTCTCTAGAGTACATATTTTTATCTCTATGAAATTAAACCATCTTTAATAAGAAAAATCATTAATATTCAAAAGCATGAATTTACATTCCGCCCCATCCACACATAAATTCCTTGTTCCATATGTACAAATTTGCTTGGAATCCTCAATGTAGAAAATCTTCCCAATAATGGGGAGGATGACAGTGGACACCACAATTTCTGAGGTGGTTTGAGCTTACGTTCGACAATTTTGGCCCTCTCTCTCTCTCTCTCTCTCTCTCTCTCTATATATATATATATATACACACACACACACACACACACACTACTTATAAACCACTAGTTGAGAAAGAATCAGTTAGTCAATTTCGACGAATTGGAAAGAAAGTCATTTCACATATTAAGTACAATATATTTAAAAAGAATATATATATTTATTGTAAATATATTTTACTTATCTATGTTTTAAAATAAAATATATTCATCACGATTTCGTTAATTTCACCCAACATAAGAAACTTTATAAAAAATATATAAATACATAAAAAATTTCAAATAAATCTGTCTCTTTTGTTGGGGAGAAATATCGGGCCCAACCGGGAGCATGATGGGCCTAAACACAAAACCGAGAACCAGTCTGACCCAAAACCTTAAGCAAATAGATAGAGACCCCCTTCACTATGAGTATACTAACTTAATTCTCTTTGGCAACCATCCACGTGAAAAACCGTGGGAAACCAAACCCAAAATTACGTGCACCATTCGACCAATTCAGACTTCAATATCGGTTTCACTCCCCCTTAGGCCATAACCTGGACCCTTGACCCGACGATAATTTGGTTCGAACCTGGGCTTTGATACCAATTATTGCGGAGAAACGTCGGGCCCAACTGGAAGCATAATGGATCTAAATACAAAGTCGAGAGCCAGTCTGATCCAAAATCTTAACTTGATAAGTAGAGGTCCCAACTTTGTATTTAAACCCATAAATTTTTTTTGTCCTATCCGATGTGGGATTATACTCGCATATGAACAACTAACATCTTTTTTAAGATAAAACATTTCATACTCAAATTTATATAACAATTATTTAACCTGAAATTCCTAACTTGTGTATTTTTTATAATCATTAATGTAAGTAACATTGTCATCATAATTTCTTAATTCCATCTCCCTCTTTTAGATGAATAGTGTAATACTTAAATGAGTATTAATTTAATCTAGATATTCTAACTAGTGTTAAAAAAATTAATAGCCTTTTGCTAATAAATAATTAAATAGTTATAACTCTTATATGTGTATATTTAATATTATATATGAGATAGCGTCTATGTGTGTATTATAACTAGGTGTACGAGTTAATCAAAGGTTTGAAGCATGATCGACAAAAGAAAGAACCCTTTTTCGATAAACTATCAACATGAATCTAACCCTTCATAGACAAGGTAGAGGTTCAAAAGGTAGATAATTGGGTAGATAAAACTACCATTGTTAAACATGTAGCAAAGCTTTCACACAAGCAACGACTAGGCCTTACATCTTTTACTAGCCCACGAAGGTTTTAGACAAGTAAATAAATTGAGGCAATTTGGTATGGGGCATTCTCATATCTGCTAGGTACAAAAGGAAAGCATAAATGAAATCTTGGTAGGATTTGGAACCAACTTCAACCAACTCCCAATTCATCAAATTCTAAAGATTTGTTCCTCCCAATTAAATGGCCCTGGTTTAGAAACATAAAATGAGAATTTGAAATGTAAAAGCTACATTCCGCTCACTATGCTTCACCTACAATATCAGTTATGCTTCATTTCAAGTTTTTATTATCTTAGTAGGCACATAAATGTCAATATATAGGCAGTATGTAAAATTGTTTGTAAAATTTCAAATGAGAGAACCGATTATGAGTAAGGTACAACCAATGATTATGATGTCATACCTTCCAAAAGTGTCAAACCCTAAAGAGCTTAGGACATGTCCAAATTATCTGATAGACTTCCTTACTCGAGCATTACATGTTTGAAATAAAAGGTTATAGTTAGGTCTAAAAAGGCTGTCAAATAGAGACTTGTATAATAGGTTCTAAACATATTGACTTGTATAAGAGACTATATACTAAGTGTGAAACACACCCTTGTATGAAAACTCAGAACCCAAATGCATTCTCATTCAAGAATTCAAATTCAAATCACGTGTAACTTCTTCACTTAATTCTACCCCAACATCACGTTCATCATCACAGTCCTCATACCTCACTCTGGCATTGCTCCTTGCTATCAATGTTCCTATTTTCCTGTTATTATTTGCAACTCCACTAATATAAGGCAATTTATTTATCATGATAGTACAAAAGCAAAACTCAATTTGCAAGATCCAATAATTCAAGGTCTTGTTTTGTTTTGCGGGATTAGAAACGCAGGATAGGACTAGTAGTCCTAGAATAGTAAATCCTAAGACTAATAATCCCTTCTATGGCCTTTAGTCTTATATTTGTTTGACATAATAATTAATATATAATTAATTATTATACAAATAATTATATGTTTATTTTATCACTTCAAATTAGGCATAAAAAGAAAATCAAGATGATTTTGATTGATAAAAGTGCAATCATTGTTATGTTGGGAAATAAATAATAGGTACAAAAATATCCAAACAATACCCAAATTCAAAGGGGAAAAAAATGCTGGAGGTATTAACCTTTAGGGATATGGGATTAATTAGCTCCAATGCTTAGACTTACCTTGTTACCGAGCACAAACTCGCCTCTGACCGGCCACATTCCACCCCTCACATACCGATCCCCCGCCGTCACCTTCCTCATGACATCAATGAGCAGCCCCACCGCGTAATCGGCGGCATCCACCGAGAAGGCTTTGCCGGCGTAGGCGACCCTTATCCCCCTGCGGCGGCACTCGGCAAGGTCGATGTGGTTGAGGCCGGCGCTGGTGGTGATGAGGAACTCCAGGTTGGGGAGGAGGCGGAGGACGTCGGCACTGGCGGGGATTTCGGCGGAGATAACCATGGCGCGGGCGGAGAGGGATTGGGGCTGCGAGAGGAACTCGTGGGTGGAGAGAGGGGACTGGTAGGAGATGAGGAGGTGGAAGCGGCGGGCGAGGGAGTCGGTAATGGTGGAGGATGAGAGACGGAGCAAGATGACGATGGGCTTTTCTTGGTGATGTTCGGCCATGGCCATGGCCATGAGCAGTGGGTGGTGGTTTCTGAGGGGAGTTTCTAGATGGGCAAAGCATATTTTCTAGTGAGCCCACTTAAAAGATCGTTTTATTTACCACTTTGCCATTAATTTTTTTTGGTCAAAAATACCCTTCCTTCGACTTGGTCGGAAATCTGAAATCCTGATCCGGCCTAGCCAGCCCGGATGAAGCCTTTCCATCCAGGCTAGCAGTTCCGGACTTGTAAATATATGACTAAGTAAAACAAATTAAATTTCCACATCATAACATGTGCATTTGGTGTAGTGGTATCATATTTCCCTCCTATGGAATTGACCAGAGTTCAATTCCCTAGATGCACAATTTTCATTTCTTCTCTTTTATCACCTTGTTATGTTGAATTTTTGCCCTATGTTTTGAAACGAGTTTATTACTTTTAACTAATATGCCTAATAGTTTTTAGGTTGAGGATAGACTCAATCCTAAGGATTATAATCCTATATTACATTTTCCAGTGGATTAGGAAAATCCAATGAATTAATTACTGGTTACATTTATGTACTTGTATATTAAGGTTTGTTTGACAAACCTAGTTCCTTGGTCCGGGCTGTGCCCACTGTCCGGGCTTACAGTCCCGAACACGGAGCTCTTGTCCGGACTGTGCAGCCCGGATCAATGACATAGACCAATTAGCTAGGGTTTCGTGGGCATGAACTCGGCAACGAACTAGGCAACGAGATGCTTGGCTAGGGTTTCATGGGGCATGAACTCGGCAACGAGAAGCCTCTTGTCCCTCTTGGCTAGGCCGACTTGTTGAAGCGCTTGACGGCGACGATGCAGTCGAAGAGGAGGCAACGGTACATGACGTTGGGGGCCTTCTCGCCGTGCTCGGAGACGATGTTGTCTGGCGAGAAGTTGTGGGAGAGAGGAGGAGATGAAGGAGAGGAGGAACGAGGGTATTTGGGGAATATTAGTGGGTTCAGTAGGAAAAACCTCTCTTTTAAAAAGAGAAGATGTGCTCACTAAGAAAAGTGGGCTCACTAGGAAAAATCCTGTGCCCATCTAGAAATTCCCTTTACGAGAGGAGGTGGGTAAAGGCTAAAAAGTTTCTTTTTTGAACCCGACATTTCTAAATGAGCACCGCATTTTACTTTGGGAGAACCACATCCTACACTAAAGTGATTTACAACATTGGGGAAAATGGTACTCACTAAGTCAAAAGTGGTGCGCATTTAGAATTTCCCTTCCGAACCTTTTCTATTTTGTTTTAATATTGTTTTAAATAAGATGGGAGTTCTCAATAGATGGGTCACCCACAGTTGCCTTTAGAATATCTCGGAAAATTCTTTTTGCACACAAAAATTTATTTTTCACGCACTGTTTTAAAATTTGTCAATAATTATAAATTTACTACTTTTTTTTTTGCTAAATTACCCTTTGTCACCCACCAATCTCCTCACCCCCGGTCTCAACCGCATCCTCTCTTCCCTTCTCTCCATCTCTAACCCTCATCTCCCCATCCTCCTCTCCTCCGCTGTTCGACTCCTCCTCCTTCCCTCTCTCACCATCTCCCAAAACCCCATCTAACCCCCGCCGCCTCCTCCTCTCTTCTCTCCTGCTTTAAGATGAAAGGTTAAAATAGGAAAAAAATTTGAGCACAGAGAGTAAAATTGTGATGTTTCAAAATAAGGGTTTGGTGTAAAAAGTAATCAGGGTGTCAAGAGTAAATTGCCGTACGCAAGTAAAATTTTCCTAAGTTTAACTCAGCCACAAATTCTCAATTATCTATGACCAACTTTTAGTTTCGCCCCCAGCAACCTCCCTCCCAAAAACTAGTCAGTTTTGTTGAAAGATCTTAGATTATACGATTGAGATCCGTATTATCTAAACCTCGTTAATTCCCTATAAATATCTATTTTGTTGCTTCTGCTCTCTAAAAGATTTCTTTGTAGATTACTAATTCAAGATTTTGTATCTTGGCAACTTACTCTCAGCCGTCCGATCCAAACTCGAGTATATCTCGGGTTTCGTTTTGATTCTTAAATTGACTCAATTAATCTAGTCAGTAATTTTTGGCAATATGATCATCCAAATATTTACAACATATGCGTTAAAATAAATGTGTAAAATGTATCTTTAGCTCTGTTTTGGTTAAAATTGTTCATTTATAATGAGTAAATGTTATCAATAAGAAAGTAAGGAAAGTAAGGTAGTGAGCCATTTTCTTGAACTAGCCACGTGAATTTTAATTGCCAACTAATTTCAGTGTAATTTAGAATCCGGACACGTTATGCTAACTTATTGCAGTACTATAACTTCAGGAACGAAATAATTAGTGTGTACGATAGCAACTTGGGGATAGAAGTTGCAACTAATTTGTCCCCACCCTTGTGTTATCTGTCTCTCGTGAAGGGAGGATTTTGTCCTTTCTCTTATTTGCGAAGTGATCCACATTCATGGGAATTTCTAAATGAGCACACCACTCTTCTTAATAAATTACAGGTTTTTCTACTTTATTTCGTGATTTTTTTTTTTATCATGGTCGGAAATTAATCCCAAAATAGTGTTAAACCGTTTGAAGACTCTTTGGAGACTAATCCCGATTCATAAAAAGTGTGCTAAAAAAGACAGTGGTGTGCTCATTTAGAAATTTCCCACATTCATTATTCTTTGTCACTGGTAGGAGAGAAGGCCCTTGAAATTTTGCGTCTTATGGTGTCAACGTCAAGATCAGGACCCCTGCCAACTTGCCAACTCACCAGCTTTAGTTTGTTTTCCTTCAATAAGGAGAAACGAGATAGAAAATAATTTGGGGGTTGTTTGGTTCAATGGAAATTAACTTCATTCCCATTCAAACAAATAGCCTCTTACAGAAGTCGGTTTAACATTTCAATTAAATCATGAGATGTCAATAGTAAGTTTTGTCTTTATTGATATCATTCATCTCTAATTTATTGATATCATTCACCTCTAATTTGTGACGGGTTTTAAATTTAGCTTTAATAGAGCTCAGTTTAAGCAATGTTGTAAAAATATGTACATGTGAAATTAACTATACAAAAAAAAAAAAAAAAAGAACTAGACCACTAGCTATTGTTTTTAGAAAAGGTCCTTTTACATATCTATCTCTTACATTTTTAAAATTAGAATTTAGTCTCCCAAATTTTCATATTTATAATTTAGTCTCCAAATCCTTTAAGTATAACTATTTAATCCACAGCCATTTTTTTGGTCTGAAATTCCCATTATACCCCTAAATTACTCTACTTTAATCCTCCTCTTCCTCTTCCTCCTCTCTTACTTTTCTTATTGGGTTCCCCTCTACATTTTTCTCCTCTCCCTCTTCTCTCCCAGTTAATTTCTAAAGTGAAGTAACTCAGGAGAACCCTATAAGAAAAGGGAAGAGAGAGAGACTAAATTATGGTAACTTAAAGGATTTGGGGACTAAATTATAAAAATAAAGATTTGGGGGACTAAATTCTAATTTTTAAAGATTTTAAGAGACAGATATGTAAAAACCCCTCGAGAAAAACATTAACTAAATACTATATGATGAGTGCATCAACCATAGGAGGTAGAAATAACATGCATTTTTGCTGTTGTAGAATGTGTTGATGACAGGCATTCCTTTGGTGGAGGTGATATGTTCTGAAGACAGAAGAAGTGAGCCGATCATAAATCCATTAAAAGAGTGAGTTTGGAGAATACTGAGACTTGAGCACACCAGACGGGATAGTTTTCATTTTCAAGTTTGATGGCAATTAATAGTATTGCTTATGGACAGAGTAGTAGGAAGAGAGTAAAGGATTAGGCGGGAGTTTGGCTTATAATTTGAGACACAGTTCTGAAAAGGAAGTAAGGGCTCAAATAGGAAAGAAATTTAGAAGAGGAAAGAAATCTTTCTTATTAATTTCTTATGAGAGTGATCATATATATTTTTAGAGAGATTACAACAAACTAAGGTTGTTACAAGTATGTTATAGTAAATCAAGATTTTTATAAATATGTTACAACACATCATGGTTGTTATAATTATATTACAGTGAATCAAGGTTGTCATAAGCAATGTTTAAAATAACGATAACGATAACGGTAACGTAACGTTTTGTCTCTGTTAGGTTATATCGCATATAGCGTAACATATAAAGTAGGTAACGCAATTTTCTATTTATTTAATAAAAATAAATACAAAACTATATGAAATAAATTTTATAAATTAAAAATTCTAAAAGAAAAATATAAAAATATTTTATATCCCAGTATTAATTCTAAATTTCTAATAAGTTTCACAATAATTCTTATATTTATCTTCATAATTAAATTACATTCACAACCATAATTTCAGTTATCATCAAACAAGAAACAGGATTTCAATCTTATTTTCAATTATTATTATTATTGTAATTTATATTTTATAATGTTCAGTTTATGTTATTTCTAATTGTTTATTTTAGATTAGTTGAGAATTCAATTTAATCAGCAAGTAAGAAATTTCAGTGATTGAAAAGGAATTATAACAAGTAAATAAGGATGTAATCACAAACGAGTAAGTTAACAATATCACAAGCAATTAAATAAGCAAACAAGTTGTCAAGCGAAAAAGCTGCAGCGATTCATTAATAATCAAAATAAATATATAATCGACATAAATATAAAAATTATTGTAAGTTATACATAACGTAATCTAATGTAACGTAACATAAAATAACGTAAAATAAAGTAAAAAAAAAAAGCACCGTTATGGTGCATTGAGTTATTTTCGACTGTTAAATAACACTGGTTTCTTATTAGATTTCATAACGCAACATAACGGTTTCATAACGAGTTATTTTCAACATTGGTCATGATATAATAAATCAAGGGATATAATAAAGCAATGCAATTTTTTTAACCATTCATAACTAATTTGGAAGATTATACACAAATCCTTTTGGATTTCATAAATCTTGGTCAATTGGTTGTAATAAGATCCACGTGATGATCATGGCTTACATTGCATCCACAATTACATCATGCGCTTTAACAACCGTCGCTATGCTCGAAAGTACCCCCAAATGCACCATGAGTAGGAATGTTCAGTCGTTTGATCGATCGGAGATTCCGATCGGATCTGATGGTAGAAGGCTTCGACTGTCATCAGAAAATTTTTCCGACCGATTTCGGTCGGAGTCGGGCGAAATCACCAGAGTCGGCGATGGAGTTCGTCTTTAGACATTTAGTTGGTCGATCAATCGACTCCAATTGGATTCGAGGACAGAAGGTTCTGACTGTCGCTGGAAAAATTTTCTGACCGAACTCCGATCGATTTCGGTCGGAGAGAGACGGAGCCACCACCGGAGTAAGTGACATTGTTCACCCCCTAATCATGATCTTCAACAACCGTCACCATGACCCCGCTTTGAGTACTCTTTACTCTAACTCAGGCTTAGCTTAGTTTGTGTTTTGTGTTTCCTTCGTTTACAGAAAGCAGTACGTATTTTATAAGCCATACTGATAGTAGAGGTGGCCTACTTAAGCCATCAGATGCAAAATATCACATATAGTCAACAAAAAATGCTACGTGCTGACTTTGATGATCGAACAATGCATCTATTTTTGTTTTATTTTGTATTTGACAATGTGTCGTCCCTCAATCTTGGAACTGGTCAGTTGCTTGGGGATCACATTGACATTTTGACATAGGTTAATTATACTCAGACCCTCTGTAGTATGGGACATGTAACACTTAAACCCCCTGAAGTTTAAAACTCTCACTTAGACCCCCCTGAAATATCTAAATCACCGTGTTTTAATTACATTCAGACCCCTGGTTGTAATACCCCAAAATTTCGAGCTATCTGTATTGCTCTCTTGAGACCAGTAGTGCCGAATAAGTCCACCGAAGTCGATTTTGGACACCGAAATAACTTTCGGTTAATATAACTTTAAGTCCACAAACTCAAATGACATTCGGTCTTCGCAATTATTAGTTTTGTAATATTTAGGATTTTTGGAGATTTTTCTTACCAGGCCGAAAAATACTCCCAAAATTGTTAATTTAATAATATTAAAATTATTCTTCTAATTATTTCGGAATTTCGGTTCATTTATTCCGTACATCAAAACAACAAACGGATAATTTTGTAGTGTTTCTCACGTCGAGCACTACGTTCTACATAAATTTGGTGGTATTTGGAGAATTTTACACGAAATCAAAATTATTAAATTATTAAATAAATAAATTAATTTAAAATAAATACACCGTGAATCAGTATGTGTGGTGCTGTCGTGATTACGAAGCGGAGTGGCAGCTGCGGCGGCTAGGTGGCAAACTCATGTGAACGTTGGGAAGGAAAAAAAAAATTAATTAAAAAAATAAAAATAAAACCCCACCCCTCCCTTATCTCTGCCTCATTCTCTCCCTCATTCTCTCTGCCTTCCTTTCTCACTCTCTCTGCCTACAACCAAACCGAAGAAGAAAAAAAAATAAAAAAAAAATAAAGAGAGTAGAAAAAGAATGAAAATCAAATCGGATCGAAGATTCGAACCGAATATTCGAGATCGAGCCAAGGCAAGTAATACTGCTATTTTCGTTATTTTATTTATATTTATTTCTGTTCGTTTCGTTATTTATATTTACATAAGTAAATTATTTTTTTTTTTATAAAAATACTTGGTTCGTATTCGGTACCATTAACTGACATGGAGAACTAAAGCAAATTATTAGGTCAATTTTAATATATATAAATATTATTACATTTACTTATTTTAGAAAAAAAAAATGAAAAAAAAAAATAAACGTATGAGTATAACATACGTGATTTCACATTCATGCAAAAATGAAAAAAAAAAGGTTACATGCAAAATAATAATAATAATAATAATAATAATAATAATAATAATAATTTTGTGTTGGGCCGGATTGAAAAATAAAAGGAAAAAAAAATTGCATGGGCCCGACTGACCATGGGCCGAAGAGGAAGGAAAAAGAAAAAAAAGGGGAAATGGAAAATTGGGCCTGGCCCAATCCATAAGAAAAGGAAAAAAAATAAGGGTACTGGGCCTGGCCCAGCCCAGAAGGAAAAAAAAAAAAAAACAAAAGAAAAAGAAAAGAAAAGAAAATAGTTAACTGGGCCTGACCGTCCAAAGAAAATAACGAAAAAAGAAAAAGAAAAAGAGAGGGAGTTCATGGGCTTGGGCTGCAGAAAAAAAAGAAAATATAAAACTGGGCTTAACTTGGGCTGGGAAAAAATAAAAATAAAAATAAAAATAATAATAACAGTGGGCTCGGCCCAGTCTTGAAAACAAATATATATAAAATAAAAATAAAATAGAAGAAGGAAGAAATGGGTTTGGGCTAGAAAAGAAAAAGATATAAAAGTAACAATAACAGTGGGCTTGGGCCTTACAGAAAAGAAAAAAAAAAAAAAAAATATAAGTGGGAATTTAGTGGGATTGGACTTTGGCTTAGTTTGAATTAATTGGAAATAATTAATAGGTAGAAATTAGTATTACATACTTCACTTGATTCCCAAATTGGGTTATTAATTGACACTGAGAATGAAAGCAGATTATTATAATATTTTGATGATATGCATTGTGGTATATTTGTGCACTAACATTAATCATGCTACAAGTCATATGCCTTGATATTACAAATTATGTGTACTAATATATCATGTGTTAATTTATCATGCTACAAGTCATGTGTTTTACATGTCACGAGTTTTGATATTACAAGTCATGTGTTTTACATGTCACGTGCTTTGATATCTCAAGTCATGTGTTTTAATACTACAGATCATGTGTTATGATACTACATGTCATGTACAGTCATGGAAATGCAAGTATGTTATCATGAATTAAAAAATAATTAAAGAAAGATTATAAAATTTTCATGTGCAAAATTCAATATGAACACGGGGATGGGAGAAATTATATGATGGATAAGAGCCTTGCCGTATAAGGATTGATTGTCTTATTAGGACCGGGATTCTTTTACTGCAGCGGCTTGGGTGATTACTGGATCACCAATTGATATCTACCCAGAGTGGTAAGTCCGTACTGTAATACAGTACGGAACGTGATTAAGTGCCTAGCGGCATGTCATGGTTCAGCGCCATGAATATTTGGGCCGGGTCCCGGGTATGCACGGGCTTATACGACAATGGAGAATAGCGCTATCTTATCCATTAATACAGTTTCAAAATTTTAAATTGGACGAGACTGAGACCAATAGAATATATGATTAAATAGATAGAGAAGTTATTGTCATGTTCATTTATTTATGCATTTATTTATGCTTGATTTCATGTTATTTATATGTTGCCTTCATGTTACTTTATATGCACACAAACAACACTGACATAAACATGCTCATGCACACTGATATTCATGTACTATGATAGTACACAATTCCTATTTTAAATGTATTACTTGCCGGGTTTAATCCCCTGGGTTTTGAACCCATATTTGGAACGTGAAGAAGGGGATCCAGCCTCAGTTAAAGACCCGTATTTCGTTGGACAGATTGAGTGACAATAGGCAAGCGAAGTACTATCTAGGGAGTTTTTGTATATTTTGTTTATATTTCCTTTTGTCTGGGCACTACTTTTCTCTTCGACTCTTTTGTGTTCATATTTAAAGCAGTGTGCCATTTTATGTAATGAACTCTTTGTATAAATAAAATCATTTCAGTTTCAGACATGTTATTTATTCATCTGATTGTGGCAGTAGTTACGGTTATTCCAAGATCCTGTGACTGTTGGGTTGTCTAGTGCAAGTAATAAGTAACGTCCTCCGTTTTGGGAAGCAGCTGAAAAACGGGGGCGCTACAGGGTGGTATCAGAGCCTAGGTTTAGGTGGAAGACCATAGAACTACTGCCACATAAGAATATGTCTGTGACTTATTCGTAATAATTGTTTCTTATTCTTTGATATCTATCATATCTAGTATCGTGCCTGTCCTATTATTTTCTATTCGTTTGAGATATCTATCTTGAATTCTTTTATTGATTCTTATCTAGACCGTTGCAGAATAATGTCGACCCGATCTTCTTAGAGTATGAGTGTAAGTCCGAAAGATGATACGTCTGATCTTAGGAGTCATGAAAAATTGGCATGCGATCAAAATCGGTGTCCAAGCTGGGATGGCTGAGTATTATTGAACATTTGTATGGAACTTTACAAGACCTTATCACTTTAAATAAATAGATCAGAAAATGCGTTAGAATATGTCTGAACAAATGAATGTAATAAATCATTTGAGAAATTAAAAGGAAGTCTAACAACAGTACCAGTTCTAACAATTCTTGATACTTCTGGGGAGGGCATATTCATTCTCTATTTTTATATCATTCGATAAGCAAAGTAATTCTGTAGGCCGTGCATTTAAGATTTAAATTTTTATCTATACCAAGAATTTCAGACGAAGTTTAAATGAAATTTTAGGTACAAATTTCTTTAGAAAAATATAGTTATATTTGGACATAACTACTATGCCAATCTTAATTATGTGAGATCTAATGTTTTATTGAGTTCCAGTGTTATTAATAGGAAAGAAGGATGAGAGTAAAAAGTTGTGTGTGGACTATAAAGGTTTAAATATAGTAAAAAAAAAAAAAAATCCACTACTTATGATAACTAATCTATTTGATCAATTGAGAGAAGGAAGAGAATTCTTGAAGATGATCTTTATTTGGGATTCTGTCAAATAAATGTCCAAGCAGAAAATATTTCAAAAACTGCATTAGAACCAAATATAGTCATTATGAATAATTGGTGATACCGTTTTCAGCAACTAATGCTCCAACAATATTTATAATTTGATAATGAACTATATAAAAAAAAAAAAAACAACCTTTGGAAGAATAAGTGTAAAAATATAAAGAGATTTTAGAACACTGGGAATTTTGTAGAATTAGTCAAGTTGAAAGTAAAGGATAAGAAATTAATAATGAAATATAAATTTTATCATGGCGGAACATGACATTGCATCTTGTTACTCAAGTTAGGCTTATCTTTCCAAATGATTGTCTTATCCATTATTTTTGTTGATCATTCCCATTTGATATTTTATATCTTCTATCTGAATATTATCATAATACGATTCATGTCTTGAGCCTTTATACATCGCAAGTCTTATTGAGTCGGCGAGGCAATTGTAGAGAGATATTCTCTGGCGCCAGCAATTGCAGTCGCTTAATAAGATCGTTGTGTATGATTGAATTTTGTAACTAGTTCATTTCTTATCTTGTGTCCCTACCATTCATAGTCTTGTTACATCGATGTTATAATAGTTCAGATTCATTTTCATTTCTAGAGTCTATTACAACACGTAATAGGACCTTGGGAATAAACTTTACAAAAATATTTATCACCTATATTTTACACATTACTTAATTCAGGATGGCGTGGCACTCCAAATTGGTAGCAGTTATTCCTGACTAAATTCTTTCTTACTTTTGTGTTCCTTCACCCAAATAAAACTTCAAGAATAAATTGGGAATCCTGACTATCCATTATCATTCCTCTCAAAAAACGAAACTCATTCATGATGTATTCTATATATCATAATTGAGAAAGCGCTTAGTTAGAAGTATAAAATAGTGAATATATTAAAAATAGACTTGAGAAAATGCTTAAAGTTTTTGTAATTGTTCCATAAGAAATGAAATAAAAATATGAGAAGCGATATGTAAGAATTATTAACCAATGGGAGAAGTCTTGAATAATAAAGTAACATTATTAGTTTTTATTTTATGAGATATACAATAACCAGGAGATTCAGCTTAGAAGCTTGAAAAGGATATCATGATAAAATACATATACCCTTTCTCATGATCAAAAACACCAATTAAATTTCGAGGACGAAATTTTTTATTAGGTGGGTAGAATGTAATACCCCAAAATTTCGAGCTATCTGTATTGCTCTCTTGAGACCAGTAGTGCCGAATAAGTCCACCGAAGTCGATTTTGGACACCGAAATAACTTTCGGTTAATATAACTTTAAGTCCACAAACTCAAATGACATTCGGTCTTCGCAATTATTAGTTTTGTAATATTTAGGATTTTTGGAGATTTTTCTTACCAGGCCGAAAAATACTCCCAAAATTGTTAATTTAATAATATTAAAATTATTCTTCTAATTATTTCGGAATTTCGGTTCATTTATTCCGTACATCAAAACAACAAACGGATAATTTTGTAGTGTTTCTCACGTCGAGCACTACGTTCTACATAAATTTGGTGGTATTTGGAGAATTTTACACGAAATCAAAATTATTAAATTATTAAATAAATAAATTAATTTAAAATAAATACACCGTGAATCAGTATGTGTGGTGCTGTCGTGATTACGAAGCGGAGTGGCAGCTGCGGCGGCTAGGTGGCAAACTCATGTGAATTGGGAAGGAAAAAAAAAAATTAATTAAAAAAATAAAAATAAAACCCCACCCCTCCCTTATCTCTGCCTCATTCTCTCCCTCATTCTCTCTGCCTTCCTTTCTCACTCTCTCTGCCTACAACCAAACCGAAGAAGAAAAAAAAATAAAAAAAAAATAAAGAGAGTAGAAAAAGAATGAAAATCAAATCGGATCGAAGATTCGAACCGAATATTCGAGATCGAGCCAAGGCAAGTAATACTGCTATTTTCGTTATTTTATTTATATTTATTTCTGTTCGTTTCGTTATTTATATTTACATAAGTAAATTATTTTTTTTTTTATAAAAATACTTGGTTCGTATTCGGTACCATTAACTGACATGGAGAACTAAAGCAAATTATTAGGTCAATTTTAATATATATAAATATTATTACATTTACTTATTTTAGAAAAAAAAAATGAAAAAAAAAAATAAACGTATGAGTATAACATACGTGATTTCACATTCATGCAAAAATGAAAAAAAAAAGGTTACATGCAAAATAATAATAATAATAATAATAATAATAATAATAATAATAATTTTGTGTTGGGCCGGATTGAAAAATAAAAGGAAAAAAAAATTGCATGGGCCCGACTGACCATGGGCCGAAGAGGAAGGAAAAAGAAAAAAAAGGGGAAATGGAAAATTGGGCCTGGCCCAATCCATAAGAAAAGGAAAAAAAATAAGGGTACTGGGCCTGGCCCAGCCCAGAAGGAAAAAAAAAAAAAAACAAAAGAAAAAGAAAAGAAAAGAAAATAGTTAACTGGGCCTGACCGCCCAAAGAAAATAACGAAAAAAGAAAAAGAAAAAGAGAGGGAGTTCATGGGCTTGGGCTGCAGAAAAAAAAGAAAATATAAAACTGGGCTTAACTTGGGCTGGGAAAAAATAAAAATAAAAATAAAAATAATAATAACAGTGGGCTCGGCCCAGTCTTGAAAACAAATATATATAAAATAAAAATAAAATAGAAGAAGGAAGAAATGGGTTTGGGCTAGAAAAGAAAAAGATATAAAAGTAACAATAACAGTGGGCTTGGGCCTTACAGAAAAGAAAAAAAAAAAAAAAATATAAGTGGGAATTTAGTGGGATTGGACTTTGGCTTAGTTTGAATTAATTGGAAATAATTAATAGGTAGAAATTAGTATTACATACTTCACTTGATTCCCAAATTGGGTTATTAATTGACACTGAGAATGAAAGCAGATTATTATAATATTTTGATGATATGCATTGTGGTATATTTGTGCACTAACATTAATCATGCTACAAGTCATATGCCTTGATATTACAAATTATGTGTACTAATATATCATGTGTTAATTTATCATGCTACAAGTCATGTGTTTTACATGTCACGAGTTTTGATATTACAAGTCATGTGTTTTACATGCCACGTGCTTTGATATCTCAAGTCATGTGTTTTAATACTACAGATCATGTGTTATGATACTACATGTCATGTACAGTCATGGAAATGCAAGTATGTTATCATGAATTAAAAAATAATTAAAGAAAGATTATAAAATTTTCATGTGCAAAATTCAATATGAACACGGGGATGGGAGAAATTATATGATGGATAAGAGTCTTGCCGTATAAGGATTGATTGTCTTATTAGGACCGGGATTCTTTTACTGCAGCGGCTTGGGTGATTACTGGATCACCAATTGATATCTACCCAGAGTGGTAAGTCCGTACTGTAATACAGTACGGAACGTGATTAAGTGCCTAGCGGCATGTCATGGTTCAGCGCCATGAATATTTGGGCCGGGTCCCGGGTATGCACGGGCACTTATACGACAATGGAGAATAGCGCTATCTTATCCATTAATACAGTTTCAAAATTTTAAATTGGACGAGACTGAGACCAATAGAATATATGATTAAATAGATAGAGAAGTTATTGTCATGTTCATTTATTTATGCATTTATTTATGCTTGATTTCATGTTATTTATATGTTGCCTTCATGTTACTTTATATGCACACAAACAACACTGACATAAACATGCTCATGCACACTGATATTCATGTACTATGATAGTACACAATTCCTATTTTAAATGTATTACTTGCCGGGTTTAATCCCCTGGGTTTTGAACCCATATTTGGAACGTGAAGAAGGGGATCCAGCCTCAGTTAAAGACCCGTATTTCGTTGGACAGATTGAGTGACAATAGGCAAGCGAAGTACTATCTAGGGAGTTTTTGTATATTTTGTTTATATTTCCTTTTGTCTGGGCACTACTTTTCTCTTCGACTCTTTTGTGTTCATATTTAAAGCAGTGTGCCATTTTATGTAATGAACTCTTTGTATAAATAAAATCATTTCAGTTTCAGACATGTTATTTATTCATCTGATTGTGGCAGTAGTTACGGTTATTCCAAGATCCTGTGACTGTTGGGTTGTCTAGTGCAAGTAATAAGTAACGTCCTCCGTTTTGGGAAGCAGCTGAAAAACGGGGGCGCTACACTGGTCCAAGGGGTCTAAGTGAGAGTTTTAAACTTCAAGGGGTTCAAGTGTTACATATCTCATACTACAGGGGGTCTGAGTGTAATTAACCCTTTTGACATTATGTGATCATAAATGTGATCCCATAATGTCAAAAATAGTGAAAGCATATGAAAGAACATAACTGTACAAGCTTTTACATTCTACTAAGGTCATATTTGCTTTGCTTGGATGGATTAAGTAGGATAGGATAATTATTCTAACTTAAAATTAATATATGTTTATTTTGCGAAAGTAAAATGAAACAAATTATTCCATGAAATTAGTAATCGCCCAATTTGAACTAATTAATTCCTCCTCACCCAACCGTTAGTAATATTTTATTTTTGTTTGAATTTGGGTATCACTTAAATATTTATGTCTCTCTATTTACTTCTAAATACAACAATTAATCTTTTATCAATCAAAACCATTTTAATTTTCTCTCATCCCAATTTGAATTGGCAAATAAAAACATAATTACTTGATCATAGTTCATCCCATATTAATTATTTTGTCAGACGAATATTAGACTAAAAGCTATAGAAGGGATTATAAGTATCAAGATTAATTATTATAGGGCTACCAATTAATCTAGGGGATTTCTAGATGTGCCCCGGTTTTTTCTTAGCGAGCCCATGGCCTAAAAACTAAATAATTACAAGTTTGCTATAAATTTTGTTGGACAAAAAATCCTCAGCCTTTTCTTTTCTACCAAAAAAAAAACTCTCCGCTGCTGCTACCAGCGTTGCTGCAGCAGCAGGCAGCCATAGCAGCAACAGAAGGCACCTGCCGCAGCGGCACGATCACAGCAGCAGCAGTAGCAGGAGGCACATGTGGCAGCTGGCAGCTGCAGCCGTTGGTGCTGTCACTGTTGTTTGTGTCGCCGTCGATGCTGTTGCTGTTAATGGAGGAGAGAAGATGAACAATTCTAAAAAAAATAAATAAAAAACAAACTAGGCAAGTTTTAAATTTTTTAGGAGCTCACTAGGAAAAGTATGGGGCGCATCTAGCAGCTCTCTTAATCCTATCATGTATTTCTAAACTCGCAAACTAAATATTGCTTTAGCCCATTTGTACAAGCCATATTAGAGAGCCCATTATACACCACTAACTCTATAAATTTTGCTATGGCTCCAGAAATCCTACCTCAAAGACTCTATACTAAATGACTAAATCTTCATAATAGCATAGATGAGTTTCAAATCAAAAAATATTCTGAACTCAAAATTTCAATCATATATAATTGTCATTTTTTACTTTGGAACCATTGTTTCACTACCAGTGGCACAGCTTTGAACTTATAACATGGCAATTTGTAATGTATCTTCTCAATATTGATGACTCTCTGATTAACCGACACATATGATAACCATGACTTAGCACAGCTTTGAATTTTAGATATTGTTTAGACCCAAGTAGAGCTCATATATATTTAGTTTTGAATGTTCCAGAAGTTTTAATTTTATTAAGGGGTATTTACAGATCTGTCCCTTAAATCTTTATAAATTATAATTTAGTCTCTCAAATCTTCATATTTAGGATTTAGTTCCCCAAATCCTTTAAGTTACTACAATTTAGTCCCCAGTTTATATTTTGGTCCGATTTTTCCTTTTTACCTCTTATTTCCTTCACTTAATTAATCTTTCCCTCTTCCCTCTCTCCTCTTAGTTCTTATTGGGTTCCCCCTTCTTCTTCTTCTCTTCTCTCTCTATTCACTTATTTGGTTCTCCCTTTCTATATTGAGACCAAATGTATTATTCTCCACTAAATGAATTAAACCTAGAAATGAATTTATCCAATATAGAGAGGGAGAACCCAATAAATGAATTTATATTGAGACTTAAAGGTTTAATACATTTAGTGGAGAATAATACATTTGGTTTCAATATAGAGAGAGAGAATCCAATAAATGAATAGAGAGAGAAAAGAAGAGAATAAGGGGGGAATCCAATAAGAACTAAGAGGAGAGGGAGAAGAGAGAAGGAAAATTAAGTGAAAGAAATCAGGGGTAAAACGGAAAAATTGGGCCAAAATATAAACTGGGGGACTAAATTATTTTAACTTAAAGGATTTGGGGATTAAATTATAAATATGAAGTTTTGAGGGACTAAATTATAATTTATAAAGATTTAAGGGACAGATCTGTAAATACCCCTTTTATTAATCCTAATACTAGTAGAGATGGTAAAAGAGATTCAAAAGCTCGAGGCTCATGAAAATATGCTATAATTGCGATAGTACTAGAAAAATAAAGCTCGTTTATTAAATATACTAACAAATCTTGAATGTAAGTCGAACGAATGTGAAAAGGTGGATTCGTTAGGACTGTAGCACATGCCAGAGTAGGTTAAGGGAAAATATTTTGTACTTTAACACGCCACCTCCACTGAAGTACTATTTTTTGGATAGAAATCTGGACTTTACGCAGCGATATTTTTCTTTTTAAATCCGCAATTAAATGCACGTCAATACCATATTGAACTCTCTTCCACTATACCAAAATTATGAAGTTGTAGTGAGAATCAAGTGCAATTTCTGAAGTTGTAGCGAGAATCAAGTGCAATTGTTCTGTCCTTTAATACCTAACATATATGGCTATCTGTTTTAGACTCAGCCAAGGCTCCAAAAATCTTACATTAAGAGTACTCTACAGATAGTGACTTAATCTTATTTACTCTCCCCCAAATTTTTCAGGTTTTGTTTGGCTGATCATTTCCTTTTTATTAATTTTTGAAACTTTTATTCTTATTCTTCTGTAGAGAGTTCTTCTTTATATTTGTCAGTAATTTATTCTGTTCTACCAAGTTTTAGATCCTCATCACTATTTTCTCAAAATAAAAATATTCATAAATAAATGTATTGGTAGACCAATAATGAAAATAGTTTTGATTTCCGTTCTACATATTATCAAGCATCTACAGTTGGTCAATTATCTTTGATCTAATTCAAATATTAGAATTCGATATTATTCACGTTAAATTAAATTTCCAATTCGTATATATTACTACACTTTTACCAGTTCTTCGCTGAGTATATTTATATATTGGTAGAGCGGCCATTTTTGTTGAACACGTTCTATAATTCTTTTTAAGAGAGTGAAAATAAGACAATTTAGGGTTGGTAAGTGGGTCATGACACACCTCTTCTGCTATTGAGCATGATCTAGGTATCTATTGAAAAATTAGATCTAACCTACAAGTATGGTTGGCATGCCAGAGTGGGCCTGAATCGGACCATATCAGCTCGTAAATTTTTTATAAAAATAAATTCTTCAAAAAAAAACAAGTCGAGTTTCTAACATAGAAAAAATTGAAAATAATACGAGATTAGAAATTTCTGAAAGGGGTTTTTACATATCTGTCCCTTAAATCTTTAAGAGAGAGGGAGGAGAAGAATGAAGAGGGGAACCAATAAGAAAGGAAGAGAGGAAGAAGAGAAAAGGAAGGACTAAAGTGAATAATTCAGGGGTATAACGGAAATTTTGGACTAAAAATATGGCTGGGGGACTAAATTACGGTAACTTAAAGGATTTGGGGAACTAAATTATAAACATGAAGATTTAGGGGACTAAAATCTAATTTTTAAAGATTTAAGAAACAGATATGTGAAAACCCCTTTTCTAAAAACAATAGCTGATGGTTTAGTTCTTTTTTTTTTTGTATAGTTAATTTTACACATACATATTTTTACAACATTACTCAAATTGAGCTTTATTAAAGCTAAATTTAAAACCCATCACAAATTAGAGATGAATGATATCACTAAAGACAAAACTTACTATTGACATCTCAGGATTTAATTGAAATGTTAAACCGACTTCTTTAAGGGGCTATTTGTTTGAATGGGAATGAAGTTAATTTCCATGGAACCAAACAACCCCCAAATTATTTACTATCTCGTTTCTCCTTATTGAAGGAAAACAAACTAAAGCTGGTGAGTTGGCAAGTTGGCAGGTGCCCTGATCTTGACGTTGACACCATAAGAAGCAAAATTTCAATGGCCTTCCCCCCTACCAGTGACAAAGAATAATGAATATGGGAAATTTCTAAATGAGCACACCACTGGTCTTTCTGAGCACACTTTTTATGAATAGGGATTAGTCTCCAAAGAGTCTTCAAACAGTTTAATACTATTCTGGGATTAATTTCCGACCATGATAAAAAAAAAAAAAATCACGAAATAAAGTAGAAAAACCTGTAATTTATTAAGAACAGTGGTGTGCTCATTTAGAAATTCCCATGAATGTGGATTACTTCGCAAGTAAGAGAAAGGACAAAACCCTCCCTTCACGAGAGACAGATAACACAAGGGTGGGGACAAATTAGTTGCAACTTCTATCCCCAAGTTGCTATCGTACACACTAATTATTTCGTTCCTGAAGTATAGTACTGCAATAAGTTAGCATAACTTGTCCGGATTCTAAATTACACTGAAATTAGTTGGCAATTAAAATTCACGTCGCTAGTTCAAGAAAATGGCTCACTACCTTACTTTCTTTACTTTCTTATTGATGACATTTACTCATTATAAATGAACAATTTTCACCAAAACAGAGCTAAAGATACATTTTACACATATATTTTAACGCATATGTTTTAAATATTTGGATGATCATATTGTCAAAAATTACTGACTAGATTAATTGAGTCAATTTAAAGATCAAACAATAGATGGAACTCGAGATATACTCGAGTTTGGATCGGACTGCTCAGAGTAAGTTGCCAGAATCTTGGATTAGTAATTTACAAAGAAATCTTTTAGAGAGTAGAAGCAGCAAAATAGGTACTTATAGGAAATTAACAAGGTTTGGATAATACTGATCTCAATCGTATAATCTAAGATCTTTCAACAAGACTGACTAGTTTTTGGGAGGGGGTTGTTGGGGGCGAAACTAAAAGTTGGTCATAGATAATGGAGAATTTGTGGCAGAGTTATACTTAGGAAATTTTATTTGCACACCGCAATTTACTCTTGACGCCTTGGTTACTCTTTACACCAAGCCTCTATTTTGAAATACCACATTTTTACTCTCTCTGTGTCCAAAATTTTTTCCTATTTTAACCCTTCCTCTTAAAGCAGGAGAGAAGAGAGGAGGGGGCGGCAGGAGTTCGATGGGGTTGTGAGGGAGGGTGCTGCGGGGAGAGGGGAGGAGGAGGAGTCGTGCGACAGAGGGGAGGAGAATAGGGAGATGAGGGTTGGAGATGGAGGAAAAGGAGGAGAGGATGCGGGTAGGGTCGAGGGTGAGGAGGTTGGTTGATGAAGGGTAACTTAGCCAAAAAAAATAAGTGATAAATTTGTAATTAATTACAAATTTTAAACCAGTGATTGAAGAGTAAATTTACGTATGAAAATAGAATTTCTCTTAAACTTAAAGTTCTTTGGTTTACTTTTTGTAGTTGGATTGTATTGCCTCGGACATAAACTTCTTTGTCCTCCTAAAATTTGGAGAATGCTGATTTTTCATAATTGGAGCATGACAAAAAAAGGAAAATTTGAGTAGTAATTCAACTGCAAAAACGAAAAGATCACGTGACAGATAGAAAATCATGTGACAGATACACGACACTATTTTTGAATCACTTTGGGACTGGGATACTCTGACTTGAATCAAGAATTGTCAAGCCTTCGAAGCCTTGTAAGGTTGTTGTGCTTTCGCTAGTGGGCTTCAAGCCTTTTGTTATTTTTTGGAATAATAATATCCAACCACTCCTAAGTTTAGTCCGCAAATTGGAATATATTACCACACTTTTGAGGTATATGCTTTGGAATAGAATGGCCAACTTCTTAGGCTTCATTTTTAGTGTTAGATGCCACTAAACCATTTTGGGCAAGACGAACTCTATTAGCATATCTCACTAATTTATGATATCTTTCTAAATTAGGATATTTCACATATCATCTACTTTATTAGCATATCTCGAGATATTTTTCTAAATTAATATATTTGACAAATCTTTCTAATTAAACTGATTATACTTATTGAGGATTTGTGCAATTAGCATCAAATTATATATTCTTTTCCTTTACTTTTTATACTTGTCTCCTTCACTTATAAAAAGATAGTCATTGTACCGTTTATATATATCTTAGAATGCAAAGTTATTTTTCACTCTCTCAGTTCATAGTTTTATCATAGTATCAGAGTCTTTCTGAGGTCTAACTTCTTTTTTGTTATGAGGTCTTTGACCTACGCTTTGATCCGTTGTTCCGCACATGTTGACCCGTTTCGCGACCCGTGGATCGGTGCACCAATCCACGCTCCATCCGTGTCCTCTGTTTGCTCTTAGTCGGTTAGTATCATCATTTTTCTATGACTTCTTCTAATGAGATTACTCGCCCTTGTTTTCGGTAGAAACAAAGTTTGATCTTTCAATTGCCATTGACAGAGAAAAATTACAGATTATCAAAAATTTCTCTTTTTAAATTACAATGAAAAGAAAATAATAAAACAGACAGAGAGGACTTATAAATCGTCGCTCTCTTTTTACAGAAGATGTGGGATTCGAGACAGCTATGGGGATTGGTTCTTTCTCCGTTGATGATCTGACGTCGATGGTTGGAGGCAAGCTCGTTCTTCTTCTCTGTTGATTCTTAGAGGAAGCACGAACGCTTGGACAGGAGAGAGATCTGGCCAAAGTTCTTCTCTTCTTTGGTTGCAAGACTTTGAGACTCTCGTATGTAGATCGACTTGCCAAAGGTCCTTTCTGAGTTCTCTTGGAGGGTATTTAGGCCTCCGGTTGTTGAAGAGCTTTCTTTGTAGATAAGAACGAGATCCGGTTTCCTTGTAGATATAATCGAAATCTCTTTGTGATCTCGATGAGATATTCAAATCTTTTCTTGATTGATTTTCTTCAGATTCATTGAATCGGGTCCTGTTTTTGCACCCAAAATCAATTAAACTCAAATTAAAATTTAATTAGAATTTGTATGATTATCAAACTCTAATAAAATTAATTTAGAATTTATCATCCAAAAATTAATTTGAATTTAATTTAGAAATTTTTTTATTCAAAAATTAATTTGATTTTAATTTAGAATTTGGATTTGCAAAATAATTGGAGATTGGACCAAAATATATTGCGTGCATGAAATCGAGAGTTTGTTGTGCGAAATCGGGCGACCGAATGGGACCGATGAGAGAGAGATTTTTTTTTTTCTAATTTCTCTTTTTTTTTCTTTTTCTTCTTCTTTTTCTTCTTCTTTTTTTTTCTCTTTTTCACGGCCTGAGCCTCGCTTCCACGCGAGGCTCATGCCATGCAAAATAATTTAATTTTTTTTCTTTTGGTTTGGTTTTTTGCATGGTAGCCTCGCTCCCACGCGAGGCTGGGTGCGAGGCAACCAAATTTTTTTTTTAAAATAATTTGCAGGGGCTCCTTCTGAGCCTCGCATCCACGCGAGGGTCGCTGCCTCCTTTTTTTTTTAAATTTGCATGGTTTCTTTTGTTGGCCTGAGCCTCGCATCTACGCGAGGCTGAGCCTCGCTTGGGTGCAAGGCTCACCCGATTTTTTTTTTTAATTTGTTCGGTTTTTATTTCTTTTTCTCAGCCTCGCATCCACACGAGACTCAACCTAGCGTGGGTGTGAGGCTGATTTATATATATATGTATTATTATTATTTTAATTTAATTATTTATTTATTTAATTATTTATTTAATTATTATTACTACTGCTACTTGAATTTGGATTTGTATTTGGACTCAGATTTTGGATCCAGACTCAGACTCGGCCTCGAGTTTTAGATCCGGACTCGGACTCGAACTCGGATTTTGGATCTAGACTCGAACTTGGACTCAGATTTTGGATCCAGACTCAGACTCGGGCTCAAATTTTAGATCCGGACTCGGAGTCGAACTCAGATTTTGGATTTGAACTCGAATTTTGGATCTGGACTCAGACTCGAACTTGAATTTTAGATCCGGATTATTTTTATTATTCTACAAGACCCCCTCCAAAGTTTTCAAAATTTTGTCTCTTCTGAAAATTTTGAAATACTTTGGATTTTTTTTGTTTTTAATTTTGTTATTGTTTGGAATTAGTGGATAAGTTCACAGAGATGGAACTTGCTAAGGGTGTTGAGATACTTTAACAAGTTGAGTACTTTGACTGTGATGGAACTCGTTTGGGTTGCCAAACAGAACCGATGACTCGCCTGACTGACAGACAGAGCCGACGATTAATTTTGGATTGAGATTGAAGAACCATGAGCGGAGGTGTTCAGAAAACGTGTCATGGGGGCTTTGACAGAGGTATCATGATCAAGACTGTTTGGTATGTTTAATGAGTTACCTTCTCCCTTTGCCTTTTTTTTTGGCATTGGATTGTTTCTACCCCCAGTATGATAAGACCAGTCGAGAATTTTAACTTCCTCTTACCCCTTACTTCAAGGGCGTTGGGCTGTCTGCTCATTCTTTCTTATCATAATAGGTAATCATTCAATAGATTGTTGGATTGTACCGGGTGAGGGTCGAAAATCATGGGCAGAGGTGTTCAGAAAACGTGACCATGGGGTCTCGGTAGAGGTGTTCAGAAAACGTACCGAAGTAATCGGGTTAGGGATAGAAAACCATGAGTAGAGGTGTTCAGAAAATGTACTCATGGGTCTTGGCAGAGGTGTTCAGAAAACGTACCAAAGAGTTTCGATAGAGGTGTATTGTTAAACATACCGAAGGGTTCTCAACAGAGATGTTCAGAAAACGTACTGAGGTGACCGTGTTAGGGTCATAAACCATGAGCAGAGGTGTTTAGAAAACGTACCCATGGGGTCTTGGCAGAGGTATTCAGAAAACGTACCAAGAAGTTTCGGTAGAGTGTACTGTTAAACATATCGGGGTGATTTAAGTTATAAGGTAGTTCATTCGACTGACATGACAGAGCTAATAACTCGCTTGGCTGACAGACAGAGCCGGTGATCATGTTGGGATCACTGATTGCATTATTTATGATTGCTCAAATCTTGCTGTCAAATATAAGATCTTAACATGACAGGTTCACGGAATTTTTAGCAAACCCCCACCTATCAACGGATTTAACATGCCTTTACCAATCGCCGTTCGCGTTGGGCTAGTCATGCTATTCCCCTCAGCATGATGAGTTATCGAAGGTCTTATTTGGCCTTAGATGTCAAACGTTACTTCTCCCCTTTACATTTGGAGCATTGGGTGGTTCATACTTTTACCTCAGCATGAGGAGTTTCGAGAATTTGAATTCCTCTCCCCTTTGCTTTTGCAGCATCGGGTCATAACTTATCCTTATAAGATAGTATTGAGACAGATTTGTCATGGAATTTTTAGCGAACCCCCAGCTATGAACAGATTTGATGTGCCTTTACCAATCGCCGTTTTCGTTGGGCTAGCCATGCTTTCCCCTCAGCATGATGAGTTGTCGAGAGTTTTATTTGGGTTTAAATACCAAATGTTCCCTCTTCCGTTTACCTTTTTGGTATTGGGCAATTAGTTTCATACTCTTACCCCCAGTAGATAGGGTTGGCAAGAAATTTTCAATTTCTCATTCCCGTTGTTTCTGACAGCATTGGGCAGTGGATTCATTAGCCTCTCCTTCCTTTTTTTTTAAGGTGCCTAGATATAGTATTTCTTCAAGAATTTACCATTGATAGGCATCATCATTATGTCGCCATCTTGATTGATCAAGCGGTAGGCCCCATTTGAGTAGACGGTTTCTACTACAAAAGATCCTTCCCACTTGGTTCGAATTTTCCCTTAGTCTTGTGGGTTAGGATCATTGGTCTTTTAACAGCTAAAACCAAGTCTCCTTTTTTGAAAGTTCTTCGTTTAACTTTCTTATTAAATGCCCTCGAGATGCGTGCTTGATACAACTCGATTTGTTGCTTTGCGTTCAGGCATTTTTCGTCTAATACCTCTAATTCTTGGAGCCGCTTTTGATATTTTTCTTCGGTCATCATTTTTGTAGCTAGTGCTACCGCAGGGATGGGATTTGGATTTCCAACGGCAATACTGCTTGGAAACCATACACCAAAGAGAAGGGCGTAGCTTTTGTTGGAGTTCGCACAGTCGTACGGTAAGCCCACAAACACTCGCCTAACTTTTCAACCCAATTGCGGCGACTCGAAGAAACAAACTTTTGTAGAAGCTTTATAATAGTCTTGTTGAAAGCTTCGGCTAATCCGTTGGCTGCCGGATTATAAGGCGTTGAAGCTATATCTTGAATTCTGAACTTGCCGCAGAACTTCACGAAGTCTTGACTAATGAATTGAGGCCCATTATCGTGGATGATCCATCGGGGCACACCGAAACGGTAAATTACGTGGTGTTTGATGAATTTGACAACGTCCGTTGTTTTCACTTCTCTCATGAAGATAGTTTCTGTCCATTTAGAAAAGTAGTCGGTTATCGCCAATATGAATCGTTGTCCTTTGGAGGATGGCATAGTGATCGGCCCGACAACATCCATTCCCCAAGTCTTGAACGGCCAACTGGCAATCGATGTATGCAAGTACTCTGGAGGTTGGTGTATAAAATTAGTATAGACCTGACTAGCATGACAATGCTTTGCATATTCCACTGCATCTGTGATCATCTTGGGGGCAGAAATAGCCCAATCTTCTAATGCGATCTCAGAGTTTTGGTCCAGACTGGTGGGCCCTGCAAGTCCCATCATGGGTTTCTTTAATCACTTCCTGAGCTTCGCTTTTTGATAAGCAACGAAGTAGGATACCATCATAAGATCTTCGATACAGAGTCTGGAGTATAACGTTATAATAAAATTTTACGGCCTTGTTTCTTATGGAAGCGGCTTTTTTAGGGTCCTCAGGGAGGATGTCGTGCAACGCATAGTCCACAAGTGGAAAACGCCAGTCTCGTGGCTCAAACTTTATTCCAACTTGGTTGCTTCGTCTACTTCTATGATTGCTTCTGGATGTAGGAGTTCGCGACTTCCAATGGTAATATGCTTAGTTGACCTGCTCGGTACCGCCAGGGTCACAGCCAGCAATGCAAGGGCATCGGCGTATGTATTCTCGTATCTTAGTACATGGTCGATATAAAATTCTTCGAACTTGTTTGCCAGTAGTATCGCTGTTTGATGATATGGTATGAGGGCTTCATGCTTTACCTCATATTCTCCGGTCATCTAGTTAACGACAAGTTTTGAATCGTCATATGCTTCGAGATGCCTCACCTCTAGTTGCCAAGCTATCTGGAGGCCAGTGATAAGAGCGTTGTACTCTGCCACATCATTTGTACAGGGCTTGGTTAATGAGTATCCTTGAGGCACTATGTGTTTGTGGGGAGAAACCAGTACGACCCCCACGCCGGCAGTATCTCTTCTTGCTGCCCCATCAAAGAACAATTGCCCCATCTGTTCTTCTGAGACCGCATTAACTTCCGCAGTTTCATCTGGGATGTCAGTTTGGAGTTCTCTGGAACTGGGTGCTCGGCGAGAAAGTCTGCTATGGATTGGCCTTTCGTCACTTTCTGAGGCACGAAATGCATGTCGTAGGGAGACAATAACAATGCCCTATTGGCGAGCCGATCGTTTAATCATCCCGGCTTTCTCATGAGTAATTTCAGCGGGTTTACCATAGAAATGACATGTATCGTCTGACCAACTAAGTAGTGTCGCATTTTCTGGACCGCAAACACTAGCGCTAGGCATTCCTTTTCGATTGGGCTGTACCGATGCTCCGCACCAATCATTGTCCGGCTCAAGTAGTAGATTGCCTGCTCCTGGTCTTGATTATTATGTTGAGCTAATAGAGCCCCTAGGGCGCGGTCCATTGCTCGCACATAAATCGAAAAAGGCTTCCCTGAGACAGGCGCCATTAACACATGCGGCTTTGTGAGGTAATTTTTAATGCCCTCAAAAACTCGTTGATAATTTTTATTCCAGATGAAAGAGACTCTCTTCTTCATTAATTTTGAGAATGGCTGGCACCTTCCTGATAGATTTGCTATGAACCGCCGGATATATGTCAGCTTGCCTTGTAACCCCCTAAGTTCCCTCAAATTCCGTGGTGGTTGCATTTCTTTTATCGCTTTGACCTTATCAGGGTCAAGGTGGATTCCCTTCGAGGTTACAACAAATCCTAAGAACTTCCCGCTCGATACTCCAAGAAATGACTTGGTAGGATTCATCTTCAGTTGATACTTCCTTATGATATCAAACATCACCCTCAAATCTTACAGATGATCTTCTTTCTTCTTACTTTCAATGGCGAGGTCATCCACATAGCACTCAACGGTTTTACGTAAGTGTTCTTGAAAGATGACGCTCATAGCCCGTTGATAAGTAGCGCCGGCATTCTTCAATCCGAAGGGCATCACTGTGTAGCAGTTTATTCCGAGCGGTGTTCTGAATGCCGTGTGTTTCTCATCTTCTGGATACATTTTAATTTAGTTGTATCCTAAGAAACCATCCATGAAAGACATCCGCTCAAACCCACACGTGTTATCAATCATGACATCCGTGATGGGGAGTGGAAATTCATCTTTTGGGCATGCAGCGTTGAGATCTCGGAAGTCTATGCATATCGTATCTTGCCATTTTTCTTGAGTACCGGCACGATATTTGCTACCCAGTCAGGATGTTGCTCTTCGCGGATAAAGCCTGAGTCTATCAGCTTCTTGACTTCAGACTCTATAGCTTCCATCAGCTCGGGCTTAAAACGCCTTTGTTGCTGTTTTACGGGTTTAGCATCTGGTTTAATTAAGACGGTGCATAGATACCTGTGGGTCCAAGCCAGGCATGTCTTCGTAGCTCCATGCGAAGACATCAATGTACTCTCTTATGAGGGACACGAGATTCTCTTTCTCTTGAGAAGTGAGACTCTCGCTTATAAAGATGGGTTTCGGGTCTTCTTCAGTTCCCATATTGACTTGAACCACTTGATCTTTAGTTGGCGGTTCTCGCTGCTCAAATCTGATATCCTATTGGATATCCATGTTCTGTGCCCAGACATCATTTGGTTCTTCATGGCTTACTGAAACCATGTTCACAGCAAGGGCCTTGAATATTACACTTGTACCAATATCAGAATCCCATTCTATTATTTCTTTAGGATTTTCTGATTTGGCTGAGTCTATGTACTCTCTTCCTGAGGATTCGGAAGTAGTAACATATCCCAACCCCCTGCGTTATGATAGTAATCAGTATTCTTTCCTTGTGGGACAAACGAACGTAAAAGGTTTCATCGTCCTCTTCTGAAATTTAATCCCTGTTTTCGGTTGAAATCGTAGCCCATGCTTTTCATCATTTGATGGGAGATTGATTCATAATGGCCGAATTGAGGTGCCGTTTGGTCATCGCTTTCACTACTTATGGTATGCTCGGGCCGCGACTCAACTCGCCCGAATATTATCGGCTGTTGGTCTGGCTATCGAGCGGGTACCTCAAAAGTAGCCCCGTCCACATTGTGAATTTTGCTCTGCCCAGCAAACGACGATCGTATTGGCAGATGGAATGCCGCTAGAGCCTCCCACTCGGATATGCTATCCGCTTCTGTACTAGTACAAGACGAAGTAGAATCCGAAACAACAGCAGATACATAAGCGAAACCTATGTTTTCATTAATAATCCACTCGTCCGCCTCATCGGCAGTGTCGGTTATATCAAACTCATTCATATTGATTACAAGAGGATTTATCTCGAACTCGCAGTCTTCTTCATCTGCTAGCTCGGGTTCAGTGTTTGCTTCGTTGCCCTTGTTATAGTCCCATTTGATATTCTTTGTTGATTCTGCAGATGCCTCTGTTGTATCTCTATATAGCATGGCGTCCGTGAAGTAGTTTTCCATCCGCATAAAGGGCTGCTTGTCGGCGATTAGTGTGTGGACTTCCCCCTGATCATCGCAATATTTCATACATTGGTGGAGAGTAGAGGGCACCACCATGTTGGAATGAATCCAAGAACGTCCCAAAAGCATGTTGTAAGAAGTGTCGGCGTCGATGACATAACACGTCGCCTCTGATTTCAGGCTTCCAATCTGGCAGCGAAGTCGGATCTTCCCCAAGGGATGGCTCCCATTGGAGTTAAAGCCAAAGATGGAGGTGTTGGTGGGCGTCAATCAGCTGACTGAGATCCCAAGTTTTTGCATTAATCTCCTGGGGATGATACTTAAGGCAGACCCAGGGTCTATGAGAATTCGGTCAACGTTAAGAGAGCCCATGTATCATGTATAATACAAGGATCTGTTATGTTTAAAGTTTTTGACCTGCATATCATCCGGCGAGAAGGTGATGCATGGACCCTGCCTTGTCACTTGGTTGCAGTGCGGGCAAGGTTCTTCAGCGTTCACAGACGGCTCTTCGATTTGGGCCAAAAAGGCTTCGGAGTCAGCCAGAGCTTCCCTCAACGCGTCTCTGGTTGTCTTGGATAATCGCAACAACTCGTAGAGAGTTATGTGAGCCGGGATGTTGGCTAGCTGGGCAAGCACATCAAACTTAGATGGCGCACCAGCTGCCTCACTATCCTTCTTTGTCCCCTTCTGAAAGCGGAGCTCCTTCTGTGTAGAGGGTGGCTCTTCATTTGTTGCGGTGAAATCGTTGGGCCGCACTTTGGAGAAATATTTGAGATAGCTCCTCCCCGAGCAAGTTCCTGATGGGTCTGCCTCATCTTGATGAGTGGCCAAAGCCGATGCTTCCGTTTCGGAGTCGGTTAACATAGTTGCCTCATCGTGGTCATCACCGATGATTGCAGAAATCGCATGGCAAGTTTTTCCTTTGCTCAGCTTCTGCTTATTGGATGAAGACCATTGCTCATAGTTCAAAAGATCCGGATGTACCCACATAATCTCACCTTTCTTCGTGGTGACTGGGGAGAGACCTTTTTCCTTCATATTATGTGGGTCGTGATTAACCAGTACCATCTTTCCAGCAGGCACTGGGGACACTCCTGCGGGAAACTCATTAGTTCTAACCATTAGAGTGACCGCATTAGCCATCACCCTTTTTTGCTCCGACTTTAGTGTAATTACTTTGGTTTCGATTAGTACCTGGATCTTTCTTTTTAATGTATAGCAATTCTTCGTAGCATGGCCCACGTTCTGATGATAAAGACAGTACTTGGGGTCGTTGGTCTTCCCCACTTCCTCCGGCCTCGGATTGGAGGGAAACTGGAGCATCCCTTTTCTATTGAGCAAATTGAAGTGCGTTAATGTTTGCTCGTCTTTAAAGTCGTAGACAGGTGCGGGGTACCTCTTGGGTGTGCCTTTTTCTTTTTGATTTTTGGCTTTCTGTTGCGGAGGCGTTCTCGCTGTAATAGCCTCTTTTCCTTTCGATCAAAAGTTTTGAGGATATCGTCGTCCTTCCGAGGCATTTCTTGTAGGGCGTTGTTCTCCCAGGCGGCGGATGAGATTTTCAGCTAGTTCGCCTTTCTTAACTAGCTCTTTCCAGCTTTTAGATTCCACCACTCCCATTTTGACCAATATCTCGGTTTGCAGGTTGTGTTTGCATGTCTCCACCAATGTCTCCTGTGACATGCCATGCGGGCATCGCATTGACATCTTGCAGAAACGCTCGATGAAACTTTTAACTGTCTCATCCTCTTTTTGCTTATTTGCTAGAAGAGAGTGAATGGATACTTCGGTGTCATCTTCGAAGAAGCGAGTTAGGAACTCCCTTTCCATATCAGACCAAGCATTAATGGTTCCCTGGGCCAACTGCATAAACCAAATAAATGTAGGCTCTCGCAGGGTACTTGCAAAAATTTTTGTCATCACTGGGTCATTGCCCATGAGATGGCCGGTCTGTGAAAAGAAGTAGTACATATGTTGGTTCGGAGATTCCTTCCCATCATATGACTCTAACTTGAAAGACTTATACTTTGCTGAAAACGGGGGCAGACTCCCACTCTATCGGGTAGGGTCTCGTGATCCCTATTTCTTTCAATCCTTTGCGGTGCATCAAGGCTTCTATCTGGTTTTGAAGCTTCTCCATTTTTTCGGCGTAAGGATCAACTTAATATTTGTCCTCACTGCCTTTTCCTTCGGTGTCTCGGTTAGATTTAGCTTCATCCTTCTTGGTTTTATCACGATTGGATTCACTTTCATCCTTCTCTTTATTAGTTTTATCAAAAGAGGAACCCCCTGCACCGTCTTCTGTGTTCTTTTGATTGTTTTCCAGGACCTTCGCAAGCATCGCTTTGAGGTCTTTGATGCTTTTTTGTTGCTCCTGGATGAGGCATTCTTGTGCCTCAATCCTCTGTCTCATCTCGGCCGATGGTTCGGCCATATGAACTGTCCCCTTGCCGGACCGAGAGGAAGCATACGATCGTGGCGTTGCTATGGCCGAGTGATCGCTAAATTCTTCATATTCTTCATCAAGATCCCTTGCCAATTTTTTGTAATTGCGGGGAGCTGTCACACCTATTCTAAGGCGTGTGTGATGAAAAGTCTTTTCTGCCTCGATGTCAGAGACATACCCTCCTGCGACTGGCTTCTTGCCTTTACTCACCATATTTAATGTGAAAATGGGCAATTCTTGGTCTGAGTCTGAGTCTCATCTCTGCAATCGTCTTTTCTTTGGAATGTAAGATCCGGTGCTGACAATCAGCTGAACACTGACGTTCTCGGGGATTCACAGCAACAGTGAGTCAAAACTGTGGCAATTAATCTTTCACAGTAGCATGACTGATGGGACTGTGTAGCTTCCCTTTTGTTCGTCAGATAACTCCGTAAATCCGGAGTTTCTTCTCGTGGTGCAGGTATAACCATCTTTTGGGAATGGGACCTGCCTCTTGGGTTATGTCTACTCGTCCAGATAGATGGCTCCGAGAAATCATAGAAGTTATATTTCTTAAGTCCAAGTCTAGTTCGATGTTCACAATTAATTTTGGTATGTCTTGCATGACCCTGCTGGGTAGCTTTGCATCCTTCTGTTCTTATGTGAAGCTGAGGCTTGACTCTTGTCTCGTGCGCTGGCTTAGACATAGTTTGGTTTTGAAATTTATTTATGCCATGCTGGCATCTGGTCTTATTCATGCCAAGCTGATGAGTGCAAGGCTGAGTTTTGCTTGGCTGAGAGGTGCTAGGCTGACATTTGTCAGGATGAGAGGTGCTAGACTGACCTTTGCTAGGATGAGAGGTGCAGCGCTGCCCTTTGCCACGATGAGAGGTGCAAGGCTGCCTTTTGCCACGATGAGAGGTGCTAGGCTGACCTTTGCCAGGATGAGAGGTGCAATGCTGCCCTTTACCATGATGAGAGGTGCAAGGCTGCCCTTTGCCACGATGAGAGGTGCAAGGCTGACCTCCGTCAAGTTGATGGGTGCAAGGCTGACATTTGCTAGGATGAGAGGTGCAAGGCTACCCTTTGCCAAGCTGATGGATGCAAGGCTGACCTTCGCCAAGTTGATGGGTGCAAGGCTGACCTTTACCATGATGAGAGGTGCAAGGCTACCTTTGGCCAAGCTGATGGGTGCAAAGCTGAGCTCTGCCAGAATGAGAGGTGCAAGGTTGCCCTTTACTAAGCTGATGGGTGCAAGGCTGACCTTCGCCAAGCTGATGGGAGCAACGCTGACCTCTGCCAGGATGAGAGGTGCAAGACTGCTTTTGGCCAAGCTGATGGGTGCAACGCTGGCCTCTGCCAGGATGAGAGGTGCAAGGCTGCCCTTGCTAAGCTTATGGGTGCAAGGCTGACCTTCGCCAAGCTGATGGGTGCAAGGCTGATCTCTGCCAGGATGAGAGGTGCAAGGCTACTTTTGGCCAAACTGATGGGTACAACGCTAACCTTTGCCAAGATGAGAGGTGCAAGGCTGCCCTTTACTAAGCTTATGGATACAAGGCTGACCTTCGCCAAGCTTATGGGTGCAAGGCTCCCCTTCGCCAAACTGATGGGTGCAAGGCTCCCCTTTGCCAAGCTGATGGGTGCAAGGCTGGTCTTCGCCAAGTTGATGGGTGCAAGGCTGTTTTTGAGCCTGACATCCTCCTTGCATCATGCTAGACTGATTTTGAGTCTGGCATCCATCTCGCTTCATGCTAGGCTGATTTTGAGCCAGACATGCAAAACAAGCTTTGAGTGCTCTGCGGCGTGCCCTTCGATTCTGGTTGCGGATTTGGGTCTGTTTTTGTGCCGCGATAGGTTCTCCTTTGGCATCATATGCAACGAGCTCGATGAACATTGGAAGAAACACAGTTGGTTTTGACGAATCATAGTTCGGAGATCCAAGGGGCTATTGATGAATCAACGCCTCCTTGTCATCCAAAACCATGAAGTCCTCCTTTTGTTCGGAGTTAGTCTTTTCGTGCTTTCGCCGGGCAGATCTCTTATGGCGTGGACTCGATGAGTCCGAAGATACATAATCTTCATATTTATGCTGGTCGACTTCAATTACCAGCATCTCGACCATCTCTCCAATCTTGTGGACATCAGATTGGACCACCATCTCCTCTTCAGTATAGGAGATCTCTCCCACTGTGGTCGCCAGTCTATTTTCAGTAGAAACAAGGTTTGATCTTTCCATTGTCATTGACAGAGAAAAATTACAGATTATCAAAAATTTCTCTTTTTGAATTATAATGAAAAGAAAATAATAAAACATACAGAGAGGACTTATAGATCGTCGCTGTCTTATTACAGAAGATGTGGGATTCGAGACAAGTATGAGGATTGGTCATTTCCCCGTTGACGATCTGATGTCGATGGTTGGAGGCGAGCTCGTTCTTCTTCTCTGTTGATTCTTAGAGGAAGCACGAACGCTTGGATGGGAGAGAGATCTGGTCAAAATTCTTCTCTTCTTTGGTTGCAAACTTTGAGACTCTCGTGCATAGATCGACTTGCCAAATGTCCTTTCTGAGTTCTCTTGGAGGGTATTTATAAGTTTCCGGTTGTTGAAGAGATTTCCTTGTAGATAAGAATGAGATCCGGTTTCCTTATAGATATAATCGAAATCTCTTTGTGATCTCGATGAGATATTCAAATCTTTTCTTGATTGATTTTCTTCAGATTCATTGAATCGGGTCCTGTTTCTGCACCCAAAATCAATTAAACTCAAATTAGAATTTAATTAGAATTTGTATGATTATCAAACTCTAATAAAATTAATTTATAATTTATCATCAAAAAATTAATTAGAATTTAATTTAGAAATTTTTTTATTCAAAAATTAATTTGATTTTAATTTAGAATTTGGATTTGCAAAACAATTGGAAATTGGACCAAAATATATTGCGTGCATGAAATCGGAGTTTGTTGTGCGAAATCGGGCGACCGAACGGGGCGAGCGAGCGACCGAACGGGACCGATGAGAAAGAGATTTTTTTTCTAATTTCTCTTTTTTTTTCTTTTTTTTTCTTCTTTTTTTTTTTTTTTTTTTTTTTTTTCTCTTTTTCACTGCCTGAGCCTCGCTTCCACGCAAGGCTCATGCCATGCAAAATAATTTAATTTTTTTTTTTCCTTTTTGTTTGGTTTTTTGCATGGTAGCCTCGCTTCCACGAGAGGCTCAGCCTCGCGTGGGTACCTATTTTTTTCTTTTAAATAATTTACAGGGGCTCCTTCTGAGCCTCACATCCACGCGAGGCTCGCGTGGGTGCGAGGCTTGCTACCTCCTTTTTTTTTTATTATTTTTTAATTTGCATGGTTTCTTTTGTTGGCCTAAGCCTCGCATCTACGCGAGGCTGAGCCTCGCATGGGTGCGAGGCTCACCTGATTTTTTTTTAATTTGTTCAGTTTTTATTTCTTTTTCTCAGCCTCGCATCCACGCGAGGCTCAGCCTGGCATGGGTGTAAGGCTGATTTATATATTATTATTATTATTATTTTAATTTAATTATTTATTTAATTATTATTATTACTACTGCTACTTGAATTTGGATTTGCATTTGGACTCAGATTTTGGATCCGGACTCAGACTCGGCCTCGAATTTTAGATTCGGACTCGGACTCGAACTCGGATTTTGGATCTAGACTCGAACTTGGACTCAGATTTTGGATCCGGACTCAGACTCGGGCTCAAATTTTAGATCCGGACTCAGACTCGAACTCAGATTTTGGATTTGAACTCGAATTTTGGATCTGGACTCAGACTCGAACTTGAATTTTAGATCCGGATTATTTTTATTATTCTACAGCCCTATAGAGATTATTTAAGATGCACTAATCACAATGTATGGGCTCTTCAAATATAAGTTTTTCTTATTAGTCATCCCGCATGGAGGTTTGTCAATGGATCTAAAGCAGCACCCACCAAGACTGATTCAAAAAGTGAAGATAAGTTTGATGAGCGGCTTGAAAAATATGAATGTAATCACTGTAAGATTTTGTATTAGTTTATTAATACACCAGTTCTTTCTATTCCAAGTCTGTTGCCAAAGTTTCGAAATGCCAAACTTCCATGGGATTTTTCGTCTCTGTTTGCCCAAAAAGTTAAATTTTCCTTCCATTGCGATTTTAATTTAGAATTACAATGGTAAAAGAAAATAATAGAAGAAAATCGAGATTACAAGAATAGGGATCGATTAATTTCGATTCCCTTTTAGTTTGCGGGATCTGGTAGCGGTGGAGCTCTCGTTGATGCACTCCGTTGACGGTTCAGCTGGGAAGAAGACGATCGACTCTCTTTTCTATGTTCTGTAAATTTGAAAGAATACGTTATCTGGTCTCCGAAAAAAAAAATCCTCCTTTTCTCCTCTGGACTCTATCTCCTTTTATAGATTGAGGAGTCAAGATCTGTGCCAAATCTAGTAACAGAAACAACCGAGATCAGGGGTATCGGATCCCCTAAAAATCCGGATCAAATCTATTAACCAAAGCACCGAGGCGGACAACCCACTGGAAGCTATCGCGCGGGTGGCGTCCGCGGGATCGGTCAAATGGATCGGAGTCGGTACACCTGTTTATCTCTAGTCTCTTTCCATTTTATAAATTACATATTTAACTTTATTTCTATAATAAGATATAAATGTTGTTATTGGGTCTGGAAGTCAACCGGACAAAATTTTCAGGCTTAATTTAAAATTCCAAACCGCACAAAAATCAAAACAGGGCGCAAATATTGGAACTATCCAGTCCTGGAGAACCGCTTACTTGGTCAAAAAAGTACAAATTAGATTAAAATAAACTAATTAAAATAAACAGGAAACCAAAGCGTGTCAGTGTCACAACCAGACCCATTTGCTCCTGACTCGGTCCGATCCGGACCAACATTATTTATAACGCTTGTAGTTAATAAATAGGGACTTGGATCTCAAGTTTAATTATCAATCTCTTAATTAGAATGTGATCCACGATTAAGACAAACAAGATATCTTCGAAAATCTACACCTTAATTAATTTCTCTCAAATCATTTTCCGCTTTAATTGCTTTATCTCCAAATTTATCAAGTTCTAAGGTCAACACGCAAGTGAACCGTTAGGACACTCCTACATTAAACTTTGAGCTAGCTCATCAATAAGATAAGGCCTGCGATAATATATAATAACTTAAAGCCCAAGGAAATTGCCTGCCTAGCTCTCTATTATATAGAGAGAGAGAAGCTGTCCCTTCACTTGCCACTCTATCAAAGCAAAGGCCAAACAAGAAGGCAAAGAGAGAAATCAATTGAGCTGTGCAAATGGAAGCCCCAGTGGAGAGTAGCTATGGAGGTGAGGCCTTGTACTGTTTGATCATACTATGGCTGTCCTTCATAGCTATAATCATATCCAACTTCGCCGGCCCTGAAGGCTCCGGCGCCTCGCAGAAGCGGCGCAAGGCGAAGGGGTGCGCGGTGTTCATCGGGGCGGAGAGGGTGTGCGATGGGAGCGGGAGGAATTGCGACGGAGGGTACGGCGTGTGTGGATCATGCACGTAGATAATAAAGATGGTGGGTGATTAATTAGCTTGAGTGATTTGGTAGTAGTTATCTCATGGTAATAATAAAAATAATAAATGACAGGTATGTGTTCATGTATTTTTTTTTTTTTGCTCATTTAGGTGAGATATGTGATCCCATCCCTCTTCGTGAAAAAAGCTTAAGAGAGGATTGATTAGTCGAGTACATGTAACAAAATTTTCCCCAAAAACAAAAGTACGTAATGAAGTTTTTCTTTATTATTATTTGTTATCCCCTCTCTATTCCAATCTCTTATTTGGAGAACTCTAATTCAAAGTAGAGTTCAAATTTATGTTCTCCTACGTATTTACTGAAAGATTTGATTAGAATACATGTTGATAAATTTTTATGGATAAGAATAATTTGAAGATAATTCTAGATATGAATTATACGATTTAATTGTTTCTTAAGGCCAACGAGGTCTCATTTTTCATAAGTTAATTGTGGCCCCTAATGAGTAATTGTAACAAATATTAGTGGCAATAAATAATAAAATATTTTCAAAAAGACTATAATTTTTACAAAAAAAATTGTAAATTGTTTTTGTTGAAGAAAATAGAGCGAAAGCGGAATGAAGAAATTTCTGTATATTTTCTTATCATTGAACTGTACAATGAGCCATCCTTTTATAGGTGAAGGAGGCAATCAAAAAAATAATTACAGGATCTATAATTGATACTAATTACTTAAAATCAGAGATTTGTCAACTATCCTAAATTACTCAAATCAAAGATTTATCAACTATCATAATTTAAGAAAATATCTCAATATCTAATATGAAAGTATCTCAAAATATTTTAGCATTATGATCATATCTCAATTATATCTCAACATCCCCTCTCAAACTTATGGTGGCGCCGTAGAAACCAACTGGAGTTTGCTAATAAGTTCACTAAGACGACCAGGTGAGTGTGACTTCATGAAAATATCAGCAAGCTGATTAGTAGAGGAAGCGGAACACAAGCGAAGGGTGTCATCACTGAGATGATGCCTGATAAAGTGGCAGTCAATCTCAATATGCTTTGTGCGCTCATGAAAAACATCATTATGCGCAATCTGAATAGCACTCTGGTTGTCACAGTAGAAAAGAGAACGAGACAGCTGAGGAGCATCCAAGTCAGCCAAAAGACGACGCAACCATAAAAGCTCAGCAGTAGCATCAGCAAGGGCGCGATACTCAGCCTTAGTGGTAGATCGAGCGACAGCAGTTTATTTTTTACTTCGCCAAGAAATAAGACATGAACCAAGTAAGAAACAAATACTAGTGGTAGAACGACGATCCGTAGGATCACCAGCCCAATCAGCAGCAGAATAACCTCGTAACTTAAGAGATGACTAAGATGAATAGTGCAAACTATGGAAAAGAGTGCCCTTGACGTAGCGAAGGATTCGAAGAACAACAGCATAGTGAGGTGAGCGAGGCTCATGCATGAATTGACTGACCATGTGAACAACATAAGAAATATCAGGACGAGTAACTGTGAGATAAATAAGACTACCAACCAATTGTCGATAGAGAGTAGGATCAGACAGAGACACACCATCAGTAAGGTTGAGCCGAGTATTATATTCCAAAGGGGTACTGGCAATCTTTCTGTCGGTTAGACCAGTCCTGGAAATAAGATCTGAAGCATACTTAGCCTGAGAAAGAGAATAACCATCCGAAGAAAATGTCACCTCAAGACCAAGAAAGTAACTGAGAGTGCCAAGATCTTTCATTTCAAAATGATGACCCAGAAAAACCTGAAGCGCATGAATGCCAGCAGTATTATCACCAGTGAAGATCATGTCATCAACATAGAGAAGTAGAAGGGTGGTGCCTGAGGCAGTCTTACGGATGAATAAGGCAGTGTCATAAGCACTGGCTACAAAGCCTTGCTGTGTGATGACAGAGATAAATTTGGAAAACCAAGCACGAGGAGCCTACTTCAGACCATAGATCGCACGACGAAGGCGGCAAACCTTATGAGAAGGATGCTCATAACCAGAAGGAGGCTTCATATAAACTTTCTCAGTAAGATCTCCATTCAGAAATGCATTTTTAACATCCATCTGAAATAATGACCAACGCCGAACAGCAGCAACAACAATCAAAGATCTAACAGAGGTAAATCGAGCAACATGAGCAAAAGTCTCATCATAGTCAATACCATACTCTTGAGAGCAACCCAACGCAACAAGACGAGTTTTGTATCGCTCAACTGAGCCATCTGCCCGAGTCTTAATCTTTTAAACCCACTGCAAACTTTCCAGGAGGCAAATCCACCAAATTCCAAGTATGTGTCTTGGTAAGAGTATCTAATTCATCAGACATAGCTTGCTGCCAAAAAGGATCAGAACTAGCCTCACGATAAGAGTGAGGCTCATGAAGAGTAGCAAGAGCAGAGAAATAATGATAATCATGAAGATAGGAAAGATGAGCTCTTACCCTATCAGAACGACGAGGTGCAATAATTTGGGAGGACTCAGCGGTAGAAGGTGGTACGGTACATCTTGAAGAGAACCAAGTGATGATGCTGGATCTGCAGGGAGAGCAAGGTCATAGGAAGAGGCCGAGGATGGATCGTTAGAGGAGTTGGTATCACCTGTAGAAAAATTAGTAGACTCAGAAACTAGAATAATAGAGAGATCAGTGAAGACAAGGGAATGACTAGAGTGAAGTAAGGGAAAGGAAGAAAGGGTGGTGAAGAACTTATGTTCCCAAAACTCTACATAACGAGAGATACGAAGGCGTTTTATGATAGGATCATAACAAGGGTATCCTTTTTGTTCAATGCCATAACCAAGAAAGCAATATAGTCTGGAACGAGGTTCTAACTTCGTTCGTTCCTGCGAGGGGAGAAGAACGAAGCAGGCACAACCAAAAACTCGAAGAGAGCTGTAATCAGGAATGATACCATACAGCAGTTCAAAAGGAGTTTTGTTGTCAAGAATGGGTGAGGGGATACGATTGATGGTGTAGACAACAGTAAGAGCAGCCTCTCCCCAAAGACGCTCAGGAAGCGAGGCAGAAATGAAGAGAGATCGAACGGTGTCTAGAATGTGACGGTGTTTATGCTCTGCTCGACCATTTTGTTGTGATGTATATGGACAAGAGCGATGAGAGAGAGAGTTCCATTTTGTTGCAAAAAATCAATGAAGGATTTTTTCGTTATACTCCAAAGTATTATCAGAACGAAAAATCTTGATAGCACGAGAAAACTGGGTAAATACCATTTGGTGAAAGCGTTTGTAAATTGCAAACAACTCAGAACGCTTATGCATAAGATAAATCCATGTATAACGTGAAAAATCATCTACAAATATGACAAAGTAGCGGGAGCCCCCCTCGGTAGAAATTGGAGAAGGGCCCCAAATATCAGAATGAATAAAATAAAAAAGAGCAGAAGAAAAAGAGTCACTGGTATTAAAAGGTAAATGAGTTTGTTTTCCAAGTTGACAAGAAATACAATCAAACTTATCAAAAGTGACAGAACCAAGGAGACTACTAGAGTCTAACTGCTGAATATGAGGTAAAGAAATATGACCGTGATGAGAATGCCAAACGCTAGAGGTGATGGTAAAGACAGATGAAGGTGTAGTAGAAGGAATCTGCAAGTTACCATTTCAAACATACGTCCAACTTTACGGCCTATCCCAATGACCTGACCCGACCCGACCGAGGATCTTGCACATCAACACCATGAAAAGAAAAGTGAAGCTCAAAACCTAACTCAACAAGTTAGCCAATAGAGAGGAGATTCGATGATAACTTAGGAACTAAATAGGTATTATCGACAGAGATGTCGGAGGTAGAAATAGAACCAATATGACTAACAAACATTGCAGAACCATCGGCATTATAAATAATATTGTTAGGATCTAGTGCAGATTTAGTAGAAAAAATAGTGGGATCAGAAGTCATATGATTACAACAAGCAGAATCTATAAATCAAGAAGAAGTACCTGGAGTGACAGATAGAGCAGTAGATGAACGAGAAAGAACCTGATGGACCAAAGCCTCAATATCAGCAGCAGTGAGCGAAGTAGACTGAGAAGAAAACTCAGGGGGAGAGGGATCAGTGGAGACAACCTCAACAGCCTGTTGGAGGGAACTACGAGAGTCTCTTGCCTTTTTTTGTTGCAACTGGAAAAAATTAGTAATTAAGTGACCGCTTTTCTTGCAATATCGACAAAATAACTTTTGAGAAGGAGATTGTGACTGTGGAGCAGATCGTTGGGAGGAAGCCGAAGAAACAACAGCCAAAACAAGATCGGGAGACTGTAGCTTCATAGTAAGGCGACGATACTTCTCAGAAATTAACTCAGAAACAGTAAGATCCATGGTAGGAAGTGACGTACAATGAAGAAGGGCTGCCCGAGTGGACTCAAAGTCATCGCGAAGAGCCATCATAAAATGCATGAACTTGCGGCGGTCCCGATATCTTGCAAAGAGCTCAATGTCTGCAGCACAATGAAGTTGGGGTTCAACAGCAGTCAACTGATCCCAAAGAAGAGCGACTTGAGAGTAAAATTCAGTAATAGACTGATCAGATTCTTGACGCATCTGGTAAAGTTTTGTCTCAATCTGAAACTGAAGAGAAACATCATTGCAGCAATCGTATCGAGCAACCAAGAAATCCCATGCAGCTTTTGCATTCTCGAGCCTGGGTAGAAGACTGTTAATAGATGGGATTGATGTATTAACAATCCACTGCAGAATTTTACTATGAATACTCTCCCAATCGTCCAAGCGAGTAGTGTAATCAGCGACGGACTCATCCTTAGCACGAACAGGCTTAGGAGAATCCTCAGAAACATAACGCCACAATTTTCTTCCTTTGAGAAAAAGTTTCATATTGGAAGCCCAAAGACTATAGTTGGTTCCATCCAAAACAATATCAAATAGACGAACAATATCATTTTGGAAAGATATTTTGGAACAGATATGCCAAACTCAACTCCCGAAAAATCAACCAAAAACAAATCAGCGTCCGTAAAAACCAAACCTGATTGTAGAACAGAATTGACCAGGACAAGTGGGGCTCACACGTTGAAGAAGAGAGTTGCATAAAGACCACTTGTAGAGACTTCATACGGTGCGTGGAAGAGCTTGTTAAGTCCGACGGAGCTGAAATTTTGATGGAAGGAGATCGAAGGGAGATGAACAATCTGAAGGTACAAAATTATCGAGATCTGACTTCAAAATGGCCGAAACGGGCACAAAGAGCTTCGAGATGTGTGAGGACAAAGAAAAAACTCACTTATGGTGGTTTATGCACTCACAAAGAAGTTAGAAGAGACACCAGAATTCTGGTAGCTCTGATACCATGTTGAAGAAAATAGAGCGAAAGCGGAATGAAGAAATTTCTGTATACTTTCTTATCATTGAACTGTACAATGAGCCATCCTTTTATAGGTGAAGGAGACAATCAAAAGAATAATTACAGGATTTGTAATTGATACTAATTACATAAAATCAGAGATTTGTCAACTATCCTAAATTAGTCAAATTAAAAATTTGTCAACTATCCTAATTTAGGAAAATATCTCAATATCTAATAGGAAAGTATCTCAAAATATTTTAGCATTATGATTATATCTCAATTATATCTCAACAGTTTTTTTTAACTTTTGATTATTATTATGGATTAAATTGTGGAGTATGATATCGACGTTATACAAATTGTAGAGTATAATAGGATCATGCACCGTTCAATAATTCAGATGCATGCCCCCGTGTGTGTTCTTTATCCCATTATTTAGGATCTTTGAGCACCAAACCAATTTCATAGATATGTAATAGTCTTGAAATAAGTTTCATTTTGTCATCTATTTTATTATATTAAACAACTTCATAATTTAAAGAGATGGTATTAGTAAGGCCATAGTTTAAAAAAAAAAAAAAGGATTACTAACTTCATAACTTAAAGAGATGGTATTAGTTAATTAAAAAAATTACGAAATTAGTCATTTTAGATAAAGGGGTTAGTTTTTATTTTATATTTTTTTGGCTAATCAAGGAAGTTTTTTTCAGAAACTAATCTCTAATATACAAGAAATTCTCTTGATCCAGCTCAAAAGGTCAAGAAATGGTAATAGTGAAAATAAAGAAAAATAGAGATTTCTTCATAGCTTAGCCGTTTCATTAATAATACAATGAGCACACTTATTTGCCTCTCTCTAAATATGTCTAATTTCAAATACTGAGAAGAATGAGAGATGTTGTTTGATTTCTCTCATGAGACCACAATCATCATTCAGTATAATAGGAGAAATTGTTGAAATCAATTATGTGCAATCCCCTTCCAATACAATCTTAGAACTAGCCAGCTCTATTGAACACCTTCTAAGCCCCGCCAATGCCGCTTTCGCTTCAATTTCAAAAGCAGACACAACAACTTATCGAAGTGCCACTGTAAAAAGCAAACGCCCCTCCCAATTCCGCACAATAAAACCAGCAATAGCCATTTTCGAGTGAGAATAAAAAAAACCATCAAAATTGATTTTGAAATAGCCAACCTAGGTTTTTGCCAAGAAATTATTTGGATATCAACCTGATCAACATCTTCCATATGTAGGTTTGCCATCTGTACAAGCACCGCAATTCTCTCTCTTCTGCAAGTAGCACTCACTTGCGAGCAATAGAAACTGCACTAGGAAGTTTACCCCCAAATGTAGCTGCATTTCTATCTTTCCATATAATAACTAAGCACAGTAAATGAGACTAGCTTGCCTGAAAGTATCGCGGCCATTGCGTTTAACCTCCAACCACCACTTAGACATCGATTCAACCTGAACTCGACCCCCAATAGTTTTGAAGTAAAAGATCCTCACCAAATATCTAACATCTGGGACACCACATCGAATCAACCAGCCCACGTCTCCACAAAAAACTTTTAGTAGTAATAGACTCCTTAGCAAGTTGTCAAAGCCCCATTCTAGTTCTAAATGATACAAGGACTTTCCAAATCTATTTGTAAACGAACCTAATCAGAATCCCACCCTCTCTGTACACTATTGTGGCAACATATAACTTGCTGGTTGTCACGGCAACAAGTGGCTGCCGATGCCACAATAACAAGTTACAAAAACCTACCCCTCTAACTTGAATCTTTAAGATCCTCTCAACTAACTCTTCATAGAAGAAATTTAAGAGGTGTTGACCAGTCCACTCACATCCTTTAGTGAAGAAAAAATGTGATTGTTTTTCCCTGTAATTCCTCTTGATTGCAGATAAAAGTTGGAATATATTTAAAAGGAAATGATCGATCCATGGATTGTCAAGAACCCGAACCCGAGTCCCATCTCTAATCTCCCAATTTAAGCCATTTCAAACAATATCCATACTTTTAATCACTGCATTCCAACTCTAAGCACAACCTGGAAGTAATTAATATCTCAAATATTTCCCTTATGATTGTACTTAGTCTTAGAAACTTCAGTCCAAGTGGAGTTCAAAAATGAAGAACTTTCACTATTTGTTTATCTATCAAAGCCTAATGAAAAATTGATAACCGACGAAGAGCCACGCCACCATTCTCCTTCGACTTACACAACTCCTCTCATTTAATTGCAGCCAGTCCCTAGCTATTCCCATCTTTCGACCAAAGAAACATACGAAATAATTGTTCCAGTCTATCAAAAACTGCATTAGGCACCTAACTTGCCGATAAAATAAAAATTGGAATAGATTGAAGCACTATCTTCAAGAGTGTAATTTTGCCTGTGAAGGATAAAGAGCGGGCTTTCCAAGTACTAATTTTCTTTCTAACTCTAACATTCAATGGTTCAAAATCAGCCACACGAATTTTATCAATACCAATAATTGCCTCTAAATACTGAAAAGGCATAGAAGCCACTCAAAACTCAGGAATCTTCTGAACTCTGGAGCATATACTAGCCCGGACACCCTTACCAAAGATGACAACAGACTTGTTATTGTTAACAAGTTGCCCACTACACTTGCAATATTAATCAAGAATGCTCTTCAGTTGTTGACAATGAAATATGGATGCTTGATTGAAAATAAGGCAATCATAAACATAGCCTAAATAACATAAACTACTAGTTTTACCTTGCAACTGCAACCCATGAAGCAAACCTTTACTTTGGAAAGCATCAATAGAACAAGTCAGAACTTTTGTCCCGCTAATGAAAAGATATGATGATAAGGGTCAGTTTGTCAAAGACCAATATTTGAAGAGAACCAATGAGAAGAGCTATCATTAATTAGAACTGAAAATGATGGCGTCTCAATACAACCAATCACAAACTCAACAAATTCCTCATGAAATTCAAACCACAGCAGCACCTCCTTTAAAAACACCACGTCATCCTATCATATACTCTCTCCATGTCAACTTTCAAAACCATTAACTTTTTCCCTTACCACATTTCCGCATAAAGTGAATAGCCTCTTGAGCAAGTAGAATGTTATATGTAATACATCTTCCAGACACAAATGCACTTTGAGAAGACGAAATAATTTTAGGGAGAAGAAGCTTCAGCCGATTCACTAAGAGTTTTGATACAAGTTTATAAGAGTCATTGCATAAGCTAATTGGCCTATAATGAGACGGGAGAGTAGGGTTTGATATCTTAGGAATGAGCACAAGAAAAGTTGCTTTCCATTGACATGGGAGTTGCTTAGTAATATAAAAGTTATTGATAGCATCATAAAGTCATAATTAATTATATCCCAACTGAATTTGTAAAACACACCCGAGAGGCTATCTAGGCCAGGCAATTTATTCGTAGGCATAGACTTTATCACCAACTCTATTTCAAATAAAGTAAAAAGCTAAATAAGAGCTTAATTGTCAACGTCTGAAATGATCTTAAGAATCACATCAAAAAAGACTGAATCTAGCACCGGAGTTTCAGAATTCCATCTTTCTGCATAATAGTCATGTCAGAAACAAGAAATACCATCATCCCCAGAAACAACACTCTCATTCTCCAATTTCAGTTCATGCATAAAATTCCTCGCTCTCCTACAAAGAGTAGCTCGATGGAAGACTTTTGTATTCGAGTCACCATCTTTCAACCAACTTATGCTTGATTTATGTTTCCAAAATAACTTTTGACAATGTAATTATTGTGAATCTGAGCTTTGAGATGAGACATTTTTATCTAAAAATCTGGATCATCTATATGGAGAATCTTAATTCCCTAAATATGCTTGAGCTCTGTAGCCAATTTATGCCCTTTAGTAAAAATATTTCCCTATTCCAGTTCCAAAGTGAGCGTTTGACCTGTTTAAATTTATAAAACAGTTTAAAAGTAGGACTGCCTTTAGAAGGTTTAATCCATGCATCCTCGATAACTTCTTTAGCACTTTCAATTTCAAGGAAAAACTGCTTAAATCGGAAAGGCTTAGGCCCACCATGCAAAACACGATCCATACCCAGAAGGAGAGAACAATGATTCGAAACAAGACAAAGTTCATGAAGTACTACAACTATAGAATGAGTATAAAGCCAATCTGGACTAATCAAAGCTCAATCCAATCTTTTAAGAATTCATCTCTGGCCATGCTGTTCATTTGACCACGTGAAGCTCAGTCCAATGAATTTCAAATCAATCAGACTACAATTGAGGATATATTCTCTAAAATTCCAAACCGATCGATTCTCCTTAAAGGATCCATGGGTGAGATACACCATCTCTAACTATAGTAAATATTCCGAGTGTACCTACTTGAATAAAAGATAGATGGTGAACATGCTCCTTCTACCAAAAAATAATACCTCCAGACCTTTCCCTAGAAGAAATATACTTCATATCGTACTCTCTTGCAACATGATCATGGATACACTTAACGCCTGAGCTTGAATCTGAGTCTGCAATAAAACAACAAAATTAGGTTTATGAGATGTAATAAGCCTCCTACAGTAGGAGTGGCCACCTCTTTAGCTGCACACCTACAATTCCATATTAAGACTTTCATCGAACACTTGGCACGCATGCCGAAGGATCATTCAAGAGCACTAGATGCTCTTCCCAATTCACCATATCATCAGACACTTCCATTAACACATCCTTACTCTCATCTAGTAGCATCTCTTTCAAACTTTTTCGATATTTGTATTGATCCGCCAATCCCACCAAGTAATGTCTGCTCGGAATATCAATAAGAAAACCTAGGGTTGTTGAGCACTTATTTGACCTTCACACTAAGAGAACCAATCTGGCTATCACCGCTTACACGCTTTGAAATCCCAGTGACAGCCATTGCATGAAGTGAACAACCCGCTCCTCACACAATATGTCCACCTGAATGCCCCCCTCAAATGAGGAGGATTTTGGACAAAAGCCAACATGGCTCTCACGTGAGAGTCCATGACCAGATTGACTAAGCCCATTAGGATAGATCCTATCTCTAATAACTTGATTTTCTTTTTTAATTAAAATCTCAGATTGCTCAACTAATAAGCCATTAATTCTTTAGGTCTATCATCTCCTATGTAAAGAGGAACCTAGTTAACAGTTTTAGATAATTGAAAAAAAAAATCTCCTCTCTTCCCAAAAAGTCGCTCATTCCGAGTAAAGTTCTATATTCTTTTGGGCAATAAAAATTCTGTTCGGGCTTAATTCAACCGTCCATGCCACCGTTGAAACGACATTACCTCAGGGGTTTGTATCGTTGGAAACTGGAAGCTTTGATTGTTTGTACGAGAAACAATTTCTAACTCTTTAGGATGGTGACTACATGTCTATTACACAAGCTGACTATTCTAACTTCTCTTTACTGTTTATATTTTAATTTCTTAAAAATTAAATTTTCTAAAGAATATTTAGCACATATTGTATTATTTACATTTATATAAAAAGTAATATTCTTCAAATTAAATTGAAATATTATAAATTCATAAATTTTGGAGATTTGGAGACAACATAATTAACTTCATATGTATATTAAATCGTCTCTACAAGACCAAGTCATATTCTACACCACAACGATTTATGTTGCATGACCAGCTAACCACATATTTTTGTTGGAGATACGATTCTATGCCTTTTCCCAAGTCTATCCTATCCTCTGAGTGCAAAACTAGAAAAGCTTTTAATTATCTATTGTATAACTTTATTAATACCTCCTTGTATTTTTTTAATTTTGTTTTCTTTTTGTTATTTAAAAAAAAATTCTCTAATTTATCGTGTTTAGATGTTGGTGTATATGCTGTTGGACATTGGCGAAGCGGGTTTGGATCCAATTAGGTTTAACCGAAAATCTGCATATCAGACCTAGCAAGTTGGTGGGTCAATCTCAAGCACAACACAAAAAAGAGGTGAAAATAGGAAAAAAAAAAGAAGAAGAAGTAAATCTAGCTAGCTACACCTCTTTTGCCCGTGAGAAATACCACATTTAGTTCTCATCGGGCTACGAGCTTATTTTCTGAAAAAGAAAGAGAAACCCGTGTTTGGGTTATGAAAGTACTGGATGTGAACGAATAAATTAAGAAGTAACTTTCTAAATTGAAATAGAAGAAGAGATTTCTTCATATATTTGTTTGTTAATGTTTGAAAGAGGAGAGTGTATGAAGAAGTGGAGCTAATATTATTTAAATGATTAAATAAAATAATAATTACATTATTTTATTAGTTTTTATGTATAAAAATATAATTTTTGTATGGTAATCATAATATTTAAATAAAAAATTAATTTCTTGTCTTGATTCTCTACTTCTTAGAGCTCTTCCAAGCCGAAAACATAAGGAAGAAAAGTTTGAAAGTAAGCTGTCACATCATTGTTTAAGAAGTAACTTCTTATTTATTTCTTGGTCAAACAAACACTAAAAGTAGTGAAAGTAGTCTTATTTCCACTACTTTTATTCTAATTTCATGCAAATAAATACACCCTAAATCGAAGTAGTTAAAGTAGTCTTACTTCCACTACTTCCATTCTATTTCCATGCAAATAAATATACCCCAAGTTGAAGTGGGCAGCGGACACCTACCCGACCTACCAGTACATATTGCTCTCAAGAGACTTGAGATTGCACCCCCAACTCTCAGTAAAGTTGGAAGCAATGCAATATATGTCTGTGCTTCCATTATTACAATGGAATGTTTCAATTCAATTCAAAAGGGACGAGACCAAGTCCTAATGAGCTCAGCAGCTGGATGCAGAGCTATGAACTTAGCTCCGCATTAATTTTATTCTACGCGAAATTAGCCCTTCTTTTCTGATACGGAGCTATGGACTTAACTCCGCACTCTGTGAGCTATTTGCCTATTTTCTTTAGTTTGGAAATTTTTACCACCAACACAGGCCTCTGTTGGTTTTCAGCCTCAACTGCAAGCGTTGGTGCCAAGAGCAGTACTGTTGAGTTGTTTTGGAGTAACTCATGATTCACATCTCAATCTGTCGCATAACGGAAAAACCTCTTAGCAATAGCATGTAAGAGATACGGTTCAGATTCTGATTGTTTCAGATTACAGTCTTATTTCTTTTAAAAATAATTAAAAATTTGCAACTTTTTATCTTATTTTTACTTTGTTTCTGTTGCTCAGACAACCCTACACAAGTTCGCTACTCCAATTTCTAGTTAACTGACTAATTAACAACCAAGGTAAGTAATCGCTCGGGTGAATGTTAAAGGATATACCCACCGAGCATGCTTCTCTCACCATTGATCCAGAATACATACGTACGATACTACAACCTGCATTTTGTTGGTTAACTGATGAAAGTTAACATATATCACATGATCTAGGTATATTTACTGCACAAGGTCAGATAAGGATAAGGTAAATCGCCTGTTGTTCCATAATTTGATGATTCAGGTCTATAACGAAATGCCCAATAAGATAATCCAACAAGTCCACGCGGGCCTAATTAGGTGAAGGTCCAAGGGTGATCAACGGCCACTTCAAAATTGCGTGAGTTAATTATAAGCCACACCCTAAATATTTAAGAATACAACCAACTAAAATTAATTTTTACTACTTATGTGCTATTATTTTTTTTAGGCAAGTGTATCCTCTGCTTCAATTTAGTTACAAGATATTAGGTATATGGTTAGGATTAGGTAGAGTGGGGATGGTGATAGTGAATATGGAGGTGGCGGTGAGTGGGGTGAGGGAGTAGGGGCTTCAATGAGAGGTGAGAAGGAGGAGACAGTGAGTAAAGAAAGGGATGAGGGGAATAGTGAGTGAAGGGGTTCTGAAGGGTTAGACTAGAGGCAGAAGAGGAGGATAGAAAGGAGGGACAGAGGAGAAGAAAGGAGGAGGGGGAGAAGGGGATGACAATTTTGCAAAGAGTGGAGGAGGAGAAGGGCAGAGGAGGAGGATGATGGGGTAGTGGTTTTGCCTGGAGGGATGGTGGTTCGCAGAGAGGAGAAGAGAAAGAGGACGAGGGAGGAGAAAGAGGAGGAGGAGGGAGGTAGCGGGTGGTGGGTTTGCAGTGAGGGGAGGGGGAGGAGGAGGAGGAGGGATGAGAGCGATGGTGAGAGATGAAGGATGTGCGGAGATGAGGCGCTAAGGAGGGGGTTTGTTTTTGGAAAGGAGGGTATTTTGTAAAACAGAGAGTGTGCTCTTGAAAATATTATTATTTTTAAAAATAGAGGGGAGTGACTTTAGAAAGAGCGTCCCCTTGGATATTTAGAGTGTGCCTTCATAATTACTCAATCATGTCTTTGCATATAATCTCGTGTTTGATAATTATGATACAGTTCAAACTTTCAGTTTCAGTCTCTATCATATCTTTCCACTGGGAATCAACACTCCATCCAAAGCTCCATAAGAATAATGGATTTTATCCCAAAGCATGGGAATTCATTTACAATAAGAAGACTCATCCTTTAATGTGATAGTTGAGCTCAAGATTAATTATAATACCTATTTTAGCTTCTTATCAACAACTATGAATATCCCTTCTTTCGGAGGAGAGACAATTATTTTCTGTATATAAAGAAAATCTAAAGTTTGTAATGTTGAGAGATGGTGATTCTTAAATATTCTTTTATAAAGAATAGTCCAAACAACCAAATTTATGCCAAGGACCTATATACCTGAGATCTTATGTCATGAGTACTACTTACCTATTTATTCTTCGATTTATTCTCTATACCTGAGATACTAGTCCTATTTCTATTGTGTGCCTAAAGTGTCTCTATAAGAAGTTACTATAGAGGCACTCTTAAATCTCAACATAAAAGATCTATATGGATAGTCCAAACTATTACTTATAATCTCCATGTTGTAAGATGTTGGTGTATGAAAATTCATGCAATTTTGATAAATTTTGATTATATATTGGACAAAGTCTTACATGAATCAGAACTGTTAGTAATCCATATAGAGATATTTCGGTTAGTAGTCCAATATATAGTACACATAAATTTTAATAGTAGTACTAAGTCACGTGATTTTTTATATGTCACATACTAACAGTTTTGATCGTCCATATATACCCTCTATCTTGAGATTTAGATGTACCTCCATATAGAGATATTTCAGGTGCACACAACTATCTATGGAGACACTTTAGTTGCACATATACATTATATATGAGTTGCCAATTCAAGTGAGTTACTTGAGCTATTGACAAAAAATAATAATCTCATTATTTTTTTCAATCTATATTTGAAATCATAATCTCTACTTCTTTAGCTTATTTAGGATCTAATATAAAAGATTTTGAAGTTCATTTACTCTCTTATCAATGGAGACAACATGTTGTTTTAACTAAAGAATGTTAATTTCTTTGTTTACTTGATGAAAGACCAAATCAATACTAAAACCCAAGAAATTTGATATAAGTGTAACCTTAGGGGCTGTAGATAAACATTCAAAACAAAAAATTAAAGAATATTTTATTAGTGGAAATGGGCTCTACTCTAGGTAACTTATATTAATCGTCAGTTTATTTTTCACCATGTGTGTGTGTATGCACATATATGTATAATAGAAATGAGTGACCATCTCATGCACGTAAGTTACCTAAGTCACAGTCGTTTCCCCTATCTCTAATAATTTTTTAAAAAAAAATTTAGATTATTATCTCTAATAATTTTTCACTCATACCCAATTTCTTGAATTTTAGCTTTGATTTTGCCTTCCATCAAATGTATATGTGTGTATGAACTGCTAGTTTAGGTAAATTACGTGAGTAGGCAGCGAAAAAGAAATGATCCCATTATTTTTCAAATTTTATAGAATCATAATCTCTATCTCCTTAGTTTCTTTAGGATCAAATTTCATGAATTTTGAAGTTTATTTGCACTTTTATCATGAGCATACAAAATATTATACTCACCACAAAATGTTAATTTAACATATACTTGAAAAAGACCAAATCAAAACTAAGGAATTGGATATGAGTGAACCCTAGAGGACCGAGTTCATAATACAAAAGATGGTGCTGAGTGGATATATGTGTATGTCAATAATGAATACATTACGTTTGAAGATCCATTTTTAGATGTGTTTAATGATTGGTGGATAAATGATTCTTTACCTGAAAATTTCTCAATGGATAAATGATTATTTAGCTAAAGATTTTAATTGGAAAAACCGTATTAGTTGCCTCTGTTGTTGCCAATACTTTTAGGATTGGCGATATATTTTACCCAAAAGAGATGTTGGTTAACGTTATCTTTGATCGGCCTAAATTAAGACAAGTAAAATCTTGCATGGCCATCGTATGTGCATCAACTTATCCAAGATATAGATAGAGATTACATGTTTCAGTACTAAATTTTTTTTTGCCAACAGTCACTACTTCAAAATTAAAGAATAATGAAAATCACATATATCATAATCCCGCATGAGATATGTATCGCAGGCCAGTGATTACTTCATTTATTTGCAAGGTTATAATACTAACTGTATCACTTGCTGAAATTCAACAGTGTTTATGTAATAGTACTAGTACTATGTGGAAATCAGATATACAAAGGTATGCATTGTTTAAGGAAAGCACTCATCAAGAATTTGGAGATCATATTAGACTCTGTGCCAATATATGAATGATATTATTGTTACAAATTTTAGAACTATTTTTCATATTGTATATGATTTTTCAGGCCTAAAAAAGCCAAATTCGAGTGACAACTTTAGGTAATGAGTCCATCCATCGAAGGTTTCCCTAACTGTTGATCACTTCATAAATAGAACATACATATATGTAATAATTTAAAGTTATAATGTTAATTGTTAATGCAGAAAGTGGCCTTTACTATGATTTATGGTCCCTGCTTTGGAAAATGAGTATATGACAATAAATAGTGCTTATCTAATTCTTATTTTTTTTCATTTCTTTTGTTCATTTCATGAAAAGAGGTAAGGATTTGGTGATAAAAGAATTTTTCCATTTGTTTCATAGATTTTGGGTAATGAAAAAAGGATATAAATTTGGGATAAGCATGGTCAAATATTTTTTAGTAAAGTAAAGATTCTTTCTCTCCTCACTTAATAATTGAAAAAAACAAAACCGGGGATTCCATCCCTTGCCACGTTTGCAATTTTTCCATTCTTTTAATCCACAAATTAAAATAATTTTGTGATTTTTTTTTTCAATTCCTGAACATAAATACTATATCCATGCCAAAATCCATGTCAAAATCAACAAAACTCACAGGCCCAAAGTTTCCCAAATTTGGGTAAATGGGTATACGGGTCCGACAATATGTGGGCCCCCATACCAGTTAAAAGTGTAAATTATTGCGTCTAGTGTTGAGAGCTCGTCCGTTTCTAATTTACTTCCCACAACAATTCAGGTTCCCAGTCCCAAGACACCTTCCCTTATTTATAGAGTTTCTAAAAGAGCACACCTTTTTTCCAGCCCACACTGTTCCAACTTTCAAAATAACAATATAAAGTGGGCTCACTAAGAAAAATAGTGTGCTCTTTTGGAAACTCCCCTTGTTTAAAACTGCCAGCAAATTCTCTCCTTTCCCCTTCTCCTTCATTTTGCCCAATCGAGCTTTTCTCAAAAAAAAATCCCCCATCATCTTCTTCAGATCTCTAAAAGCTCAGATTTTGGCATCTAGGTCTGTTCCGATTCCCAAAGATCTCCCCTTTACCCCCAAAAGGATCGCTTCTTTTTCGGTTTTTCCCGTTAAATCTCGAAAATTGACATCTGTTTTTGATCCATTTTCAGGTTTTGATCGATCAATCCCAATGGATCCTCAAGGCCACGGGACTCCTCCTCCAATGGGCTCCGGGGTCCAATATCCACCGGGAGCGCCCTTCGCAGCCTACCAGCACATGTACCAGCAGCAGCAGCAGCAGCAGAACCAGCAGCTGCAGCTCTTCTGGGCCGATCAGTACCGCGAGATCGAGCAGACCACGGATTTCAAGAACCACAACCTCCCATTGGCCCGGATCAAGAAGATCATGAAGGCCGACGAGGATGTGCGGATGATCGCTGCCGAGGCGCCCGTGGTCTTCGCCCGTGCATGCGAGATGTTCATCCTCGAGCTGACTCACCGCGGGTGGGCCCACGCCGAGGAGAACAAGAGGAGGACCCTGCAGAAGAACGACATTGCGGCCGCCATCACGAGGACCGATGTGTTTGATTTCCTGGTGGATATCGTGCCAAGGGATGAGGGGAAGGAGGAGGGGATGGCGAGGGCGGCGCTGGGAGGGCCAGCAGGGACTGATCCGATGGCATACTACTACGTGCCGCAGTGAACGAGGGGGTGGATGACGATGTGAGTGTTTATTCTAGTTTTTGTGTGTTTGTTCTTTTGGTTTCGTTATATGATAGATAGTTAATGCTTGGCAATTATGTTTGTTGAGTGTCGTTTAAAAGTTTGTGATGTTGCTTGGTTGTCTTATAATGCATAATACATGCAGAATGCTTGATAGGTTTTAGTTGATGAATCAGTATCATGAGATTTGCATTCAAGTTTCTTTAGTATATTGTAAACCGATAAACTAAGTTCCATTATTTCACAATTCACACTGGTTTGAATTAAATGTCTAAATGAAAGGTTTGGGATAATCAAAAGGTCAATTTTTTTTTGAAAGATAGTTTATTGTCTTAAGTCTTGTGAGTTTTTTCAATGTTTTTCTTTTATTTGTTCTTTTTTTATGCCATTATTATATATGACTTCTTATGACTGTGGGATGTTATGTTTTGACATGTGCTTAAGAATGCTGTAAAGAATGGATTTGCATCATGGGGCTTGTTATTGAGAGCATGCAACCTAAAATAGCTTATCTTACTTGACATGCTTCTCAATGGAGTTTAGTCTACTGTTTGCCAACCTCTGTAACTTGTAAAGAGTTCTTTAGTTCTTTGACCGGTTACCCAAATGTACACTTTAGGTTTGGTTATTATGTTTCCTGCATTTTTTTGGGGTTTGATGCATGTTATCTTCCTCAATCTGTGATAAGGTAGAGCATTGGGATTTGTGACTGTTTTATCGCTTGAAATGCATGACAGCACTCTTAATTTTAGAGAGGGGGTAATATTTATGAAGTTGTTTTCTGCTTTTGCAATTATCACTTAAGCATCTTAGCATTTCTAATCAATGACATTAACCTCCTTACTTTGTCATCTCTAGTCAATCTTTTATGTATCGGACATTGGTGATATATTGGTCGGCAAAATTCTATACCAGATATCTTATAGCATGTGATATATCACAGTATTTACTGCATATCGAATGTCGTATCAGACATTTTCTTGGATGATAAATATGCATGCCATGCCTATATGAATTATATAATCCTATTTAAAACAAGTAAGGACCTTTAGAGATCTATCCTAACAATTTGTATTTAGCCTATATATAACTTGCCATTTGCAGAATCTTCTCAAATATATCAATACATATACCAACTAATTATTCGATATTCAAATCACAAAAACAAAATCATTAGATATAAAGTTGTTACAAGCTGCTACTGCTAGCATTGCTCATGCATGTCATGTCTTGCAATCGCTGCTCGCGATGACGTTGGTGTGAAGGGCATGAAACTATTAATCGAGGCATCGTAAATCTCTTCCTATGTGTATAGGTCGTTGGTTTATGAGCTCATTGGTCATGTAGGCTTTTTTGCTAAATTAAAGAAAAATTGATTTTACTACTTATCAAGCAATGTTTTGAGGCTGAGATATTGCCCAACATCTCGTTTTTGAGCCACTTATCAGCCCATTTCACTCCAAAAACGAGAAAATGGAATGAAAGCACACATATCATATCAATTAGGATAGAACACTGAGATATCAACTGATATACTATATCAGCTGATATTTGAAACACACTAAAACTAAAGTGCTTCCACTTTCTCCTTCCTAAATCCAAAACCAATCCTTAATAACTCCTTTTTCTCTCATCATGTCTGAAGTGAATGCTAGATCTTAAGTGAATGTTAGATGAATTCTTAAAAGTAAAATTGTAAAAGAGCAAAGTTTGATACAAATTTAAAATATTGGAGATGCAGAGGAAAACTTGATGTAGAAATTCATCTCATCATTCTTTCCTGATTTTTATTTAACGTTGTAGAAAGCATAAGAGATGATGAAAAATAAAAGAGTGGGGAGTTGATAGGATGCAGAAAAATTATTTGATAAAGAAGGAGAAACCAAGTTATGGGAAGGAGGTAGAATTCTAGGAAACTCTTAGATGGTAAATATAACAAAGCTATGAAATTTGGTTCCAGATTTTGCATCTCAACTAGTGTTTTAAATACCGGCCGATATACCGGTATGTCGGCCGGTATATTGGTAATTATGAAGAAACGAGACGATATGGGTATTTTTTTATCGGGTATCGTTTTGAACCGGTATGAGCCGATATATCGGCCACGTGGCGATATATCGGCCGGTATCGATATTATCCAATACCGGCCGGTATTGGATAATTTCGGTTATTGGGTTTTGGTTACGGGTTAAACCCGTTAACCCGTTAAGATTCGACCCGTTAAGCAATAAAACGGGTCGAAAGGAAGAAAATTTTTATTTTCTTTCGCGTTTTCTCTCTCTCTCTGTCTCCCGGCGATCCGAGCTCTCTCCCCGCGACGAAAACCCTAACCCCAAATTTGCACAAATCAGTCCTAAATCTTCTCTGATTCTTCTTCTTGCACTCTCTGGCTCTCTCTCTCGTTCTCTCTCCGCGTTCGTCGGCCGATCGAGCCGAATGGCGCGAACCCTACCCTAATTTCCCAATCCATCAAAAAATCTCTCTCGTTTTCTTTCTATCTTTCTTCTCCGCTCTCCGATAGCTCTTCTCCTACTCTGCGAGTCTTCGAAGGGTGCTCGCCGTTCTTCAGTAGGGCAGTCGCCGCCGGCCAGGTAAGTTTAGTTTGTTTTTTTATGTTAATTTGATTTAGAGTTACAAAGTTCGTCAATTTCTTTTATAATTGTGCTATTTAGGTTTAATTGATTGCGATTTATGTTAGATTTTTTTTGGGTGTAATTTGAGGGGAATTGCTAAGTTGACGCACTGTTTATCGGTGGGTAGTCTACAATGATTAATCGAATCATTGATTCACACTGAATCAGTGATTCGATTCACTGATTCAGTGTGAATCAGTGAACCGAATCACTGATTCAGTGTGAATCAAGTCACTGATTCATACTGAATCAGTGATTCGGTTCACTGATTCAGTGTGAATCAGTGATTCAAGAAATAATTTTGTGTGTATGAGTTTCATACTAGTTAAAATTTGTAAATTTGAGTATTTACTATTTATATGTATTCACTGTTACAGATTTACTGTTTCATGCAACAGAATCTTGTCATTATTCTAACTGTTGTTGCAGATTTACTTTTTTATGTATGAGTTTCATGCTAGATTCATTGTTGTTGTGCAAGTGGACTGTATCCATATATGTTTTTTTGTGGATGTGTTGTTGAAAAAAAAACAAAATTTGATAAAGAAAATCCACTAGTTAGCATGATGACTTACTAGTTTGCTAAAAATTGAGTTTTCTGTTAATTTTATTCACCAAGTCCCATACCCACTATCTTATTCTTTCTTCATTTTACTAAACAACAACATCAACAACAACTATCCCTTTTATCCCAAGTACTTAGTAGCATATTCAATTTAATACAGTGAATGTAGTAGCATATTCAATTTAATACAATTTTCATAGTATAGATGCAAATTGATGTGAAATAATATAAGTTTAGTTTTGTTTAGTATTTATACAATTTTCACTAGTGTTGCAGATTCTTTAATTATAGATTCACTACTTCTTAGGTTTGGTTATGTGAAATAATATAAGTTTAGTTTTGTTCATTAAAGTGAAGGGAGATTGCAACTGTATATAACACAAATTGATGTGAAATACACGGGATGAGTATGAGACATCACATAGCATGTATTGAAGACATATATTTGCAGTGTTTTAAAACAGTGTATACACATAGCATTTATATGATTATTTTTTTAACTTAGATTATGTTTATCAACTTCATTTATTTTAGTAAAAGCTTGAATTCTTAAATAAATTAAGTTAATATAAATTAAGTGCAACAATTATTTAGCTATTTAATCAATTAATTATTTGTCTTTTTTCACTTCACTTTTTTGAAGTCATAAATAGTTTGAAGGATGTCCTCTTCTGGTGCTTCAAATGTCCAAGAGAAGCGAGGAGGTAAAGATCCAGCTTGGGAATGGGGAAAAAAAGTACTCAATAAGCCCAATAAAGTGGAGTGTAATTTCTGTAAGAATGAATATGGGGGAGGCATTACCCGCTTGAAGGAACATTTAGGTCATGTCAGCGGGAATGTCAGAGGCTGTCCCCTGGTCCCAGTTGACGTGAAGCAGAAAGCACTGGTAATGCTAAGTAAAACTAGAGAGGTAAAGGAAGGAAAAATAACAGAACTTCAAAATTTGTTAAAAGAAGTTCGTGTTGGGGAAGAAAAAGATGAGACAACTCGAGAGGAGTCATCTTCTCGCAAAACAACAGGTCAATCTTCCCGCAAAACAACAGGACCGATGGATTAATTTGCAATTCGATCGGTCGAGAAAGCAGTAGAAGCAGCTCAAAGACAGCCTACCGTGCCATCAGCCTCCAGAAAAAAGGCCAGAGACGATGCAATTCGATACATTGCCAGGTTTTTTTTATGAAGGAGGTCTTGTATTCAATATTACTACGCAGCCAGTTTTTATGCAGATGGTCCAAGCCATTGGCATGTATGGACCAAACTTACAGACTCCTAGCCCATACGAGCTAAGCGAGACTTGCCTCCAAAGAGAGGTCGAGAAGACAAATGCAACTCTTGAATCATTCTAACGGAGTTGCCGAATAAATGGCTGCACTTTAATGATTGATGCGTGGTCGGATCGGAAAGGGAGAAGTTTAATGAATATCGTTGTATATTGTCCGGCCGGTACAGCCTTCTTATTGTCTCAAGATACATTTTCTGAGAGACACGATGGCAGTTACATTTACAAATTTGTGGAGAGGGGAATGAACGAGGTTGGCGTAGAAAATGTTTTACAGATTGTGACAGATAATGCCTCGAACAATATGGCTGCAGCAAACACATTGGCTCTAACGCATCCAAATATATTTTGGACAACTTGTGCAGCACATACAGTTAATCTGATGCTTGCGGATATTGGAAAGATTAAACATATCCGAAGTGCAATTATGATGGGGAGATCAGTCTCCGTGTACATATACAGTCACACCAAATCTTTAGATATAATGAGGAAGGCGATTGGTGGAGAGCTAATAAGGCCGGGCACAACTAGGTTTGCCACGGCATTTCTCTCTTTATCATCAATCAGAGAGAAGAAGGAGCTGCAACATATGTTTATTTCTGATGACTTGATGGATTGCACTCTGTTCAGAACAGATGCAGGCTATAAGGTATTTATTTCAATTAATAAAAAATTTTATTTTATAATTTTAAACTATATGTTATTCACATATTTTTTTACATCTTTTTATGAATGTTTAGGTTGCAGAAATAATTGCAAGCAACAAATTTTGGGATAACACAAACTTTGCCTTAAGAGTATTTACTCCACTAGTGAAAGTTTTGCGTAGAGTTGATGGGGACAAAGTCCCTTCAATGGGCTTTCTGTATGGTGACTTAGAGACTGCTAAAGAGGAGATAAGAGATGCTCTAGGGGGTGAAGAGAAGAAATATCTTCCAATATGGAAAATTATTGATAGGAGATGGGAGGAAAAACTTAAGGGTTCTCTGCATAGAGCTGGATATTTCTTGAACCCTCTGTATTACTATGCGAAGCAGCCTGAGATTGATGCTGATGGGTCGTTCATATCGGGCTTCGTTGAAGTGATGTACAAATTCTATCCAAATGATAATGATAGACTTGATAAGATTGCACAACAACTCCCAATATATCAAAATCAAAATGGATCATTTGGAATGTCTTTTGTAAGGGCAGCAGTAAAGAGAATCATTAATTCAGGTATGCATTTCACTATAAGAAATGCAAAGTTCAATCTATTTTTCATTAAAGAAACTATTAAATAGCTAATAACTATTTATAAATATTTATTGCTAGCTCAATAGTGGCAATTCTACGAGACAGATGCTCCCGAATTGAGGATGATGGCAATGAGGATCTTGAGCCTGACAACCAGTTCTTCAGCTTGTGAACGGAACTGGAGCACATTTGAGATGGTATTACAATTTTAATTTTTCTAATTAAATATTTCTTTCTCCCAAATATATATGTTCTACATGTGTATATCTTTTATTTAGGTGCATACGAAGAAAAGAAATAGGCTAAGTTCCAAGAAATTGCATGACTTAGTTTTTGTCAAATTCAATGCAAGGTTTAAGAGCAAACTTTCAATTCCAAACAGAGATCCACTAGTAGCATACAATGAAAAGGAAAAGGTCACCGAGTGGTTCATGCCTGAGAAAAAGAATGGCGATCCTTATGAGACTAGTGATGATGAAGTCTTTCCTGAAGAACAACTGACTTTTCGACAGGTGTCAATTACTATGGGTGCTAATCCGAAGAAGAGAAAGAGTGGAAGAGTTAAGGTATCTAAGTCGAAGAGTAGTAGAACTTCAAAGGGAAAAGCACCATCATCTTCAAAGTCTAAGCAGCGGCACGCATCAGATGATGACGATGAGGAAGAAGTTGATACATCATCATCAGATTCGTCATCAGATAATGAGGAAGGCATGCCAACAAATGAACCAGTCGACTGTGAATCTAGCTAGAAAATATGTTGTAAAGACTGATATTTAAAGTTTCTAACATGTTTCAAATAAACTCATTTAAAGGACAATGTTGTAATTTTATAAATTATATCACTTATGTATTGCAGAAACACTTTTCTTTTATCTTGAAAACTTATTTTTCTTTATTTTATGATTATATTTCGTTGTCTCTGTGCATATGCGAACGTTTTAAACGATATTTGCAAATTCGTAAGTTGAATGTAAATAAGCCAATGTAAGTGCTATAAACTCATTTTATGCGTTTTATTATGTTCTATATAGCCAATTATATAATTATTCTTTAACTGGTATGACACCGATATGACACTCCGGTATTTAGGGTCATATCGCGATATCCCACCCGGTATTCGATAACCGGTATGTAATTTGGCTGACCGATACGAGACCGGTATCTGATATTTAGAACACTGATCTCAACTCTTTTTTATTTTTTATTTATTTGATATGATGTGCACCGACATGAGTGTCATGCTCTAATATGGACACGGAATGTCGGATGCGACAACCATCTAATTGCCAGATACGGGGACACAACTATATATGCATTTCTTAGAACATATGCATATTAACTCGTGCAAAAGTATTTATTAGGTTATTCATATGTGGAAAAAGCCATTATAATAAAATGGACCATAACATATTTAGCTCTTGTCCCCTAGGTGGCATGATGTATTCTGTCCTCAATGTATTTTTAGGTAAATAAAGATTTGAACACTTCTAAGTGTCAAACATGGATGGACGGGTGTTGTGTCTAGCACACAGCAAGACGAGACAATTTTGGTGCTAGGGAACTTTCTTACATATTGTAGTTTGAGTCTTTTCTTCTTCTTCCATTAATTCTTCTTAATATCTTGTAAATTTAATTTTTGTTAACTATTTATGTGATTAGCTTTATTTAGTTATTTTTTTTATGAGGACGGCGTCAATACAGATAGGGTAAAGTTGATGTTGCCATACTTTGAGGATAAAAAGAATAATCAATAAGGCCAAAAAAAGTCATTGTACAAATTAAAACGAACCGGAGTTAGCATAGTTACAGTTGAGGGGGTCAAGTGATAGGTGGATGCTCAAATGATAATCATGAAAATGGTAAGACGTTCTCCGTGCTTTTGGGAGAGAACAAAAAAGACAAGGTAAATCATAAAATGGGACATCGTGAAATTCTGGAAGAGAAAATCATGCCATTATGTTCTAATCATCTGTTCATATAACTAAGAAAGCGCTAATATGTTTTTTAAGATTTTATTTTGGCCTCTTTGACTGGCTGTGGAGCTCATATGTTAGGCATTGGTTGATTGTTTGATAATTGAAGTTCATGTGCAGAATGAATTGGGGGTATACTTATCATCTTTATGTTATCTTGTTGATGGCTTGGTATTTCTACAAAGCTTGATAGATAGTTTTTGACTTCTGAATAGATTGAAAGCTTATCGGACTTTTAATATACCATACATAGATCATTAGCAATTTAGTATGTGTCATCTATATTGAACTTTACTATTCTATAAACATCTGAGCGTAAGATAGGCACTTCAACTTATCTTGACTGTCGATAACTTGCATGATGCGCTCAAGTTTCTCTTACTCTAACCACATCAAGGCATATTTTCCTGTGGATGTTATTATGACCAAACCTCTCTCTTTTAGATTAAGCCAGGTCAGATCTGTAGTTAACAACAAAGAAATTTATGTGATTATGTAAAAGGGGTCCTTTCTTTTATATCCTGTGTGTTAACAAAGCTCACAACCCTTTAAATGGGGAAAATGTGCCTTTTTATTTGGTGAATAAATAAAGCTGTGTGGATATGTTTAGGGTCTATTCTTTTATACCTTGTGCAGATAACAAAAACATGATGGTTCTTTTTACCTATCATACTCATCAAGCTTGAAAAGTTATAAGATATTTAGCAAACTTTCAAGACGAATGATCTCTTAGGCCTGTGTCATCATAAAGGGTGAAAACAAGGTCTCCTTTGATGGGGAACTGCCTGAGTACCTTGAAGTTCAAATCTGTGGAGTTTTCTTTGGCATTTCATTAAATATCCTGATATTTTGAGATAAATTTTAGATTTAGAAAATCTGTTTGTAAGGTAAAAAAACTACAAATTTTGAAATATCACAGTTTACATATAAAAATTTAGTGATTTTGAAAGCATTGCATCCATATAGAGCCAGATATACAGAAGGTTGCATTTTAACGGCTGAAAAGAATAATGCAAGAGCAACTCTACATCTTTCAATGTTTTAAAAAGTGTTTCATTATGCATGGGGTTGGGGACCGCATAATGTATAAGCAGATTTCACGGTGATTAAACGGATTACGTGGCATTATGCGTAACCTTAATATTTGAATATTTATCAAAATAATAATATTTAAAATGCATATATTAAGTGCTATAAAATTCTAAAACGTTGGGAAAAATCATAAAAAATTTATAAATATTAACTGTAAATATGAAAAATCAAAGATAAATTGGTTCTACATAAGAAATGAAAAAAGTAGGACTTATCTCTTTACTCACCATGTAAAAAATTAAACGGTGTATCAACAAATGAATCAAAATCGATACTCACCTGCAAATAGAAAAGAATAAGGATCAATGAAAGTGCAAATATCAAAATATGAAACAAATCTTGTTAGAAATAAAATATTAGCAAACTACATAACACAGGAAACTTAGATTTAGCAAATTGCATAAAGTATTAGCATACAACATATAATAACAATCCACACATTACTAATACAAGTTTATGGCAATTACACAAGTCATTAGTTTTACATATTCAAAATATTAATACAAGTTTATGACAACCAAATTCATTCGAATCACCATCTACTCTACTCATGATCATCAACTTTATAACGAACATTACTATTCAACTCCTCTTCGAAGCTGTCCTTATAGTCCTCATTCACATTATTACTACACTCTTCTCCAAAAACATTTTTATCGGGATCTTGTTCGTTAAGATCATCAACAACCGCGCTGGATGAATCCTCTTGTGCTCTCCTTTCCACTACAGTTCTTCTTAATGTCCTTTTGCTCTTCCTAAGTCTATATTCATTAGCTTTGCTCACTGCAACGACAAGATCCCATGACAAATTAGAACCAGAGAAGATCTCATTGTCATTATTCTCTCACTCTAATAAATGCATCCTTCTAGTGTAAATCTCTCGCTCTAATAAATGCATCCTTCTAATGTAAAGCTTTCGAATTATCTGGGGCAACAAGCAAATTCTTGCCATTTCCGTTGTGTTTTTCTTTTGTGCCTTTTTTTGTTGAACTGCGCGAAAACAAAATTACTCAACTTTTTTGCATCCAGCATATTTCTCTTCTTAGTATGTATCTACTAATTTTAATATTTTACACAATAGAAGAGAAGTTTAGAGTGTTAATTGCAAAAAGTAAAAATGTGAATGAAACTTATGAATTCTTTAGAAATCTTAGTAGTATTTAGCTCTTCAAATACACTGAAATTCTTCTCGCTCCCCGAAGAGCTACTGGTCAAGTTTAGAAATTTGATTGCCATTTGTCAAAGTAGAGTGCCTTTCCTCCATGAAAATCTCACTAATGAGCTATTAAAGTAATATATAACACTATTTTAATAATTAGGAAAATTAAAACTTTATTTAAATTTTTAAACATAAAGGTTGCTTGGATCGAAATTATATCCGATACCTATCCACCGTTCCACTTCCCATAAGTCCCTTCTTGTACTTAAGAAATTCATGTGAGCCAATCTGATCTTGGATGTCATGCTCAGGAAAAAATACACAAATACAATGCATGACTGTAGTCCTAATAAGTGTGCTATTTTGGACTGTCGTATCCCTATAGTAATAATAGGTATTCAGATAATATGCTACCAAATACAGTGTGTTATCGAGTCTGCCCCCTGTATTTATTCTCTATTATATAAGATCGGTCTAAACGTAGTCTCATTTTGATTGCATATAGTTTTGATCACATTTTTTTTTTCATCTTTCAGCATTTCATAAACAAAACCCCCTTGAAAGTCTTTGATCAGTATTAACAATCCTCAGCAATTTAAATAAATGAGTGTATATCTTCAGAAGCTCTATCATGTCTCTCCAGAATATATCAGAGTATATTGTAGTTTAGTTGACTTTTCTTTTTCTGCCTTCGAGCATCTGTTGTCATCCCACTTCTCTAAAGAGAACATAGTAGCCCGTGCTAAGGAAGGTGGTGACAAATCTGGTAATCCCCTACCAAACAAACTCCTTTATGTTTGTTAATAAATGTATCAAAGAAAGAGTATTATGATGCGCATAGAGAAAAACTGTAGCTTCTCTTGACTTCTCAATTACTGCCTTATACTTTAGTAGCTTGCCTATTCTCTTTAACATAAGGTCTATTATGTGGGCTGCACTACTGTTCCAAAATATGTTAGGCCGATTTTCCTTTAACATATTTTTCGTTGTAATGTTAGAAGGATGATTATTAGTGACTACTAGCAACATACACTGCTTTCCAATCTCCTTAATGCAATTTTCTACCCAATTGAATGTATATTCGCCGTGTGTGCATTAGCAGTCCTCAATAGACTTAATGAAAATTGTTACTTTCTTGCAGTGCATACAAAAATCTATCACACTTCTATGCTTTCTATTAGTCCATCCATCTGTAAGAATACTGCACCCACACTTATCCCATGTTTTTTTCCAAGCTGTCTTTGATTTTCTTGTGTATCTTATTTAAGAGATGCACTCTTAATTGATACTAGATTGGCCTCTTATATCCTGGTCTATGCATGCCAACAGTCTCGCAGAAAACTCAAACTCCTTACAATCAAAATTGTTAAACAGTATGCCTTTTCGCATAGGCCCATACAACAACATAATCATGCATCGGCTCGTTCCACTTTCTCTTCACCTTCATTGATTAATGTCTGTTTTCATTTTCTATCGTCCACTAGTTTGTTCAATGGACTACTAACACGAGACCGATGCTCGCTGATAAGTTCGGGGTATGCGGTTTCTCTGTCCATTGATATGTGCACCTCTTTCAGAAGTTTATAATCGGCTTTTCGCTTCTTCACTTTCTTCTTGTTTATCCCCGCCAAATTCTCTCTATATATGTGTTTATCTTTGTCAGTGGCAAGCTCACATGCAGTTGTTTATCCTCCAATTCATATAATATGTTGCTTCAATCTGTTAATTCCTCCTTTCACAGTCTTATTATACTTATTGCATTTGACATCATTATAGATCATTTTTTATTAGTTTTCCATAATTTCATGCAATATCGCTCGAGCTAGGTGGGTTGGTGGAATCTGGCTATCCTCCTTACTCCACTGCTACTTTAATTGAAAGGTATAGATGATGACATAGAAATACAACCGTTTTATAGAAAATCCTACATCAATATTTAAGAAAAAATACTAGCATAAAATAAATCCTTCTTCAGTTCAACTGTTCTTGAATAATTATTTTTTGAGATATTGCGATTACGGCTTTTAGCATAAAATTAATCCAAAAAACAAAAGCAACCCCACAAGTTATGGACAATGTGAGGCATGAATAAAACAAAAGTAATCCCACCAACATTCACCACCAAAGGAGTTTCAATGTTCAGAATGTTTTACTCAACTTTGAGATTCTATTATTTCCATCATCTAAGACATGAATAAAATTGCTAATTGGACATAATAAAATTCCATTATCACCATCAAAGGAGCCTGCAGTAGCAAATAGCTCTAGGAAAGCTGTCAATAGAGGATGGACCGAACAGTAACAGGTCAAAGGAGCCGGCAGTATCAAAGGAGCCTGTTACTGCAGTAACTAACAATAACAGGTCCTCTTAAAAAAATTCTTGTTGGACCAAATACACACAAAAATTCATTCAATAGATCAATGGACCAATAGCATCTCTCATAACTCAATGGAATCACTTATCCTTAGTGCAACTCAACTCTATAAGCCAAATATGAGCATAATTGGATTGCATACCCTTAGTGCAAAATCAGCTCATTGAGGTGTATAGATATGGTCTGATAGGTAATAAAAAGCCAACCAAAAATTCCATCCAAAAAAACTTACTTGAAAGGTTGCCGCCGCTGGTAGCTTTGCCTGAAAGGTTGCCGCCTGTTGGGGATGTATGGAGAGGTTTTTCGTTCAGAGATTGATGGTCATACAAGGGGGGGGGGGGGGGGGGGGGGGGGGGTGGTTCGAAGAGCGGCAACCAGCGAGGGCAGCGACCATCGAGGCATTAGGGTTTTTTTTTCCTGGAATGGGATTGAAGATTGGATAGAAGAGGGTCGGGGACTGGGAAGAGGTCGGGGAGAGGGAAATGAAGACGCAACGACCAAGCAATTGGGAATTCAATTGGAAATTTGATCAGGACTTCGATCAGAAAGGCAAAGTTGACGAAGGTAGCATTTGGGGTTTTGGTCCCAAAAAAGCGATCAGGTTTGGGGGAACGAAAGGGAGAATGGGTTTTAATAGTTTGGAATTTTGGGTAACGGGGTAGGTGTATTTTTTTTGCATTCGTAACTAACCTGCTTATTGCATAATAGTTTTAATGCGGATTATACGGGCACATAACCCAAATAATCTGCATGGGCACTGCATAATTGCCCCGTCTGCATGGACAGGGTGCGTTCACTGATTCGTCTTAACAGTTATCTAGAAGAGAGAAAAGTATGGGGAGCAAAAACCAACCTAACTCCAGTTATTCAAAATATCAAATTTGATAGATACATAGGGAGACTTCTAATGAGAGCAGGAAATCAGATTTCATCTTGTGTTCTCTTGTCTAGGTAATGTTTTTATTGATTGTAGTCGTGTTTTATATCTTTGAAGTACAAACACTAATGTCGGTCTTATATAGCTGGACGTGTATGGTAAATTGAAATTGTTCAAAGTCTGTGGATCAAATTTAGTGCTCGAGTCAACTACTAAATTGAATGCCCATCCCACTCCTGAAATGAAGGAATTGGAGCAAACAAGACGTCGAATCTCTGGTCCAGGTCATGATAGGCAGGAGATCTTCTCTCTCTAATTTCAATTCCATCAAACGAAAAAAAGACTTCAAAATAAAAGCATGTCAATAAAAGTTTTATTCGAACTCTTATCTGTTGCAGGTCCTATAAATCCAACCTCTATGAACTGGCAAGCAGGGGAGAACCGACATCTTGCCACTTTTTCAGTACTTGGATTTTCCTTTTAAGAATTTATTAGCATCCGTCATCCTATTCATATCCCATTTACGGTCCCCCTACATGTCGTGGTTCATGTATTCACTTGCCGCTATTTAAGTTTGTTAATCGTGTCATCATCAGGTTCGAGGTGATCTTTGGTCGTCTTTGCTACAGAGCAAAGATCAATTCAACCGAAGTAAGAATTGTCGAAGGCCAATATGGCATTGCTAGCACAGAAGGCTTTGGGGAATGTCTTCCGTAGTTTAGATGGAGAGTAGATCAGTGTTCTAAATATCGGATACCGGTCACATACCGATCAGCCAAATTACATACCGGATACTGGATACCAGGCGGAATATCGTGATATGACCCTAAATACCGGAGTGTCATATCGGTGTCATACCGGTTAACGAATAATCATATAATTGGCTATATAGAATATATTAAAACACATAAAATAAGTTTATGGTACTTTCATTGGCTTATTTGCATTCAACTTACGAATTTGCAGATACCATTTAGAACGTTCGTATATGCACAAAGCGACATATAATCATAAAATTAAGAAAAATAAGTTTTCAAGAAAAAAAAGTGTTTCTACAATAAAAAGTGATCTAATTTATAAAAATAATTCAGTTATGTGCACAAAGTTGTGTACTAAAAAAATTTGAAAGCAATGGTAGCAGAACTGACAACTCTCAATAAAAATTCTATGATTCAGGAATCCAAGAATTACTGATTTAGGAATCCAAGCAGAACTGACAAACTCAAACACACAAACACACAAATGCCAGTGAACTCGATTCACTGATTCACACTGAATCAGTGATTCGATTCACTGATTCGGTGTGAATCAATGAATCGAATCACTGATTCAATGTGTTCACATTGAATCAGTGATTCGAGTGAATCAGTGAATTTAAGAGAGACTGTGGTCGAATTTGTTGAAGATGAATCCCCCACCCCCACCACCACCCCCCTTCTTCCCTCTTGCTGCCACACCATCAACAAACAACATTGTGCAACTAGTGGTTTATCCATGCCATATTTTGTTGTTGCTTTTCTGCGATCATTTATTTACTACTATTGGGAAAAAAAAAGTACAATCATATTCCCTTCTCTATTAATTTTCATTTTTTTTTTCTCAAAGTACTTGTCTCATTTGATGCAAACTCTTGTCCTTTGCAGGACCTGCTGAGTGGCATGCGATTAAGACTAACAATAGGCATGAGCAACTCTGGTGTGTGGATCCTGTACATCCCGCCCTTTTCAACTGTCCCTTTCTTTATGCTGGTGACTTCTGTTTTTCCATTCTGTGTGCGTTGTTAATTTAGCGTTTGCTGCCTTTATCATGTTTCTCATGTTCGGGTTGTAAACTTGCTAAGTGACGTTGACTTTAAGCTTTCTTCATGAGTTATGCTACATTCAGTATGAGCTATAATGGCATTTCCTGCTCCTTTAAGATATTGGCAACTCGTCAAGTAGATACTGATTTTAATATATTTGAGCACTATTAGTACTCTTGTTCGCATAGTGACCACTGGCTGCAGGAACCCTTCCTCCTGTTTCCTTTGTTCTAAGGTTCTTTGCGAATGGTGTCCATTCTGAGAACCAAGGTCGATGCATTTTATTTATTTCATAGTTACCTGTCAATTAAATGTTGCTGAAGGTATTGGCCTCTGCCTTGTTTCCCAAAAGCTATAATATATGGTTTTCATCAGCTTAAACTCGTGGAGAGAGGTTTCTTAATGTTATTTGCTGTTTCAAATTGTGGTAGAACTCTTGTTTCGCTCGCTGATAAAGCATATTAAGCACTGAACCAAGCATATTAACCCCACACCCATCAAGGATCCTTGGTATGCACAATGTGAACATCAAACCTTATGGGAAATTTGCTGTAATATAAGAAAGCAAACTCTCTTATTAATGAATTTAGGTCTAATATTTACTCGTATTTTCATAATTCTGCTATGTTGCTGAATTTGGATTAGTCTCCTACATATATATGCTTGGTATTTGCTCTTATTATTCCATATTGTAAAATAAACTGGTTATTTTGATGAATTTGGTGATTATATTTTTTCTCTCTCCCAATGCTGAATATGGTACATACGTGCATTTTTCACCATGATTTCAGTGTTAACTGAAGATATCAGGTGAACAACTCACATAATGTGACAAAAATGAGTTACATGGAATAGAAGATTATAGCAAGGCTGAGTGTCCTGATAACAGTAGGATCTTGGACCGAAGTGGGGACAAGCTTTTGGACAGATGACTTGATGAGTACCCCGTCTATTTCCGTTGTTTGTTTACTTGAATGAATGGTCAAATTCATGTATGCTTTTACTTAGGATTAGGCTGTAGACATGACCATGATGCTTCTCTTAGAACCTTCTAAGGTAGGATTAGGCTGTAGACATGACCATGATGCTTCTCTTAGAACCTTCTAAGGACGGCATCCAAAACAAGTGATTCATGCCGAAGTAATAAATAGGGATGGTAATGGATTGCGTCTACGGGTCAATTTTGAGTGCTGACAAAATATTGTATAGTAAGTTTAACAAATAAGACCTCTTGAACACTGACGAAGAAGTGTCTAAATTACATAGGGATGGTAATGGACGCGTTTACGGATCAATTTTTGACTCTATCTATATAAAATTTTGAATTAGAAAAATAAAAATTTTATTTTTAATTCAAAATTTTATATAGAGCGGATCAAAATTTGGTCCGTAGACACGTCTTTTATCATCCCTAAACTAACAAAATCATAGTTCATGCAAGATGAACTCCACATTTCTATTCGTTGTTGTCATATCAGTGGTTGAAAATTTGTAGCTAGATTAGATTTCCATTTTTCAAAACTATTTTCCTCCAACATCCAAAAGGCTACTTTTCATTCAAATGCAAATTTTTTATTTTTTTCGTTTCTTCTTGGACTTTAACTATTTCTTTAGGGGGCTTGCTAGTAGCAAGTAGGATTGCATGAGATTATCAGACATGTGATGAATGCCTTCTACCATGACACTGACTTTCTTGACATTTCATCTGTTGGTCAATGGGAAATTGTATTTACACACACCACTTTGCTCAAGATGCCCACAATTCTCTCTATATCTCCATTTTTTTTTTCCAATTCTAACACTCCCCTCTCTTTTTCTTTTTTCTTTTTTTTTTTTTTATCAAATTTCATCCTTTGGTCAGATATTACTATCCGATCCCAATAAAACTTGGTCGGGTATTAATACCCGACCAATGCGTTGTGAAAGGGTAATTTAGTCCAAAATAAATTATGACAAACTTGTAATTTCTTGTAAATTCTATTAATGCATGGAGATTTATTCTTCGCACACAAATTTTAAAATTGTAAATAATTATAAGTTTGTCATTTTCTGTTTTTAATTAAGTTGTCCTTTCAAATTTTAAATCTCTAACGCTTCTTAAAAGTTTAGAAAAATATAATCGATCTTTCTTCTTTGTTGTTTCTAAACACAAAAAAAACACTTCTTTTTTTGGTATATAAATCTAAAAACAAATACATCTCTCACAAATTTATCGATTTGATTTCCTGAGTCCCTAAAATTTTTACGTTTGTATTTCTAAAAAAGTTTGGAAGAATTTTAAATTCTTTGAATTTACTGTAATATGAAAAATTTAGGATTTAGAGTTTGATTTTTTTTAATTATATGGAGAAATCCAACGTGCAATTGGTGTCGGAGAACAAATCTAAGGTATGATTTAAAATTATTTTTAGTTTTTGATGAATTTTTATTTGTAATTTAGTGTTACTAATTTAAATTATTTTTAGTTTTTGATGCATTTTTGTTTGTAATTTAGTGTTACTAATTTTTTTTTGTTTGCGGGAGAAAGACGTCACTGGTCAAGTATTAATATCCAACCACATTACTTTTCGGTTGGATATTAATAACCGATCACGATATTTTTCTGTCAGATAATAACCAATTCAAACAAAATGGACAACAATTGTTAAGTGTCATGATTATTCGACTCAAAAAAATTGTTATGTGGATTTAAGTATGCGGAAGAAATTCGGAGAGAGAGGGGGAGGATCGACAGATCGCAGTTATGGTTGAGTCGTGGACAAAAATAAGGGGGGGAGAGAGAGAGAGAGGGAGGGAGGGTTAATTTTGGAAAAAAAACTTGGACATAGAGAGTAAATTGGTGATGTTTCAAAATGAGATAGTGATATTGAGAGTAATCTGGGCATAAAGAGTAAATCTCCATGTGTAAATATAATATTTACCGTAATTTTTTGAAAGTTTCAAAGGTGTGCGTCTTGTGCAAAGTAGTGTGCGTGAATAGAATTACCTGTTGGTCAATATTTCAAATTGGATTCAGGGTAACTGAAAGGTAAACATATTTCTTTTTTTTATATTCATATAAGCATCCAATAAAAAACTCTTGATAGCAATTTTATACCAAATGTCTTTATTACCAGTATATACTAGTATATATGAAAAATGATTGACCACTGGAATATATATATATATATATATATATATATATATATATATATATATAAGTGATAAAATGAGGTGGTAAGATGGGATTTTTATCGTGGGATGGGTCAATCGGCCACTCAACTCATTAATCAGCACCATCCATCTTGATCTACACGTCAAAATATCTACATGTATATAGAAAACTAGACTTCTAAACGACCTATTAACTATTAGCAAAATGAATGATTGTCCAGTGATCCAAAAAATCTAACAAAATCTGACATACTTGGTCAGTGCCTTGGAACAGTCAAAATGATCCAAATTTATATGCTCGGAGGTCTAGTGATATCAAGAACAAGATGGACAGTACCGATCATCGTCGAGGTGAGCCAATTGGACCAACTAACGATAAGAATCTCATCTCGCCATCTTCTCACTTTGTCATCAACTAAAGTCATTTAATTTTCCCGTTCGAAGGTTCACAAGGTGTGGTGGCAACAAAAGAACTTTGAAAGAGACACGAAAAGATGCCAGAACAATCAAAGTAGAATATGCTGATTGTGACTCTCAACCTTTCATTTCTATTTTCATACATCAACAAAACTCTACTAAAATCCAGTAGCGAATTTTAATTATATATCTCTACCTCTAATAATCTCCATACCTAGATATTACAAGTCAAATTCATACCTTAATCAATTCACATATCACACTCATACAAATCACAAACAATTTGAATTACATCATATGAAGACAAATTCAAAGCATGTAAAAATCTTACGCAAATTTATGCTAATCCTTTACTCTTCCACGAGATCCCGTTATCGGTAATACTAGTCTATAGTCACTCCAGATTGAGGACAGCTTCAGATGGTGACCATAGCTTCTCTTTCTTTTTATTTTTTATTCTTTCTAGGATAAGTTCTCAACGACTACATACTTTCATATATAAAATCAGAAATATTTTTTAACGTAAGCTGCATAAGCTATTCAGAAACATATCTCTGCTACTATCACTTGCATTTATTTTATTTATTATTATTAATTTTCTTCGCATAATGCAATCAATGCCCTAGTTCTATGGATGTCAATGAGAAGCTAACGAGTTTATATGCTCAGCCAGTGGCAGTCCTCCTAACAGCCAGGGGTGATAATGGGCGTGTCGAATTTATTTTTTTTTAATTTAAAATTTTGAATAGTGCAAATTAAAAATTAACCATTCTCATTCTTCGTCCAAGAGAGAATTAGATTCGAGATGGATGCATGATTCTTGCACATTGATCCAAAGGGTGTATGTATTCTAAATGTACTTGAAGCAACAGGCTGTGTGATTGAGACAAATGGAGGTACCCAGATTACCTTTTCTTTTGTTAGCTTGAAACTATGCTACATTTCGCATTCATGGACAAAACTGACTAAGCAGTTTGCTTGAAGATATCATTAGAATTGTTTTGCTTGAACAATAATTGATAATTGATGGAGGGACTCTTAGTTTGTTTTTCTTGATTATTGTATGCTATAGAATGTTGGGTTTAAAGAAACGTCATTCACAGAATGTAAGTGTAATAGAAAAGTGCATGCTTCGCAAGATATGCAGCAATATTAGGAGAAATAAAGTCAGAAATAAAAATATTCGTGTTAATGTAGGTGTAACCCCCATCGATGAGAAGATGCGAGAAAATCGCTTATGATGGTTTGGTCATGTGCAAAGTAGACCTACAAATGCACCAGTTCGACGATGGGAGTTTTTCAATGTATGACAAGTTAAAAGAGTAAAGGAAAGACCGAAGAAGATATGGATGGAGATGATATGAAAATATATGGATTTTAGGGGTTTAAATGAGGAGATATTACTTGATAGGAATGAATGGAGAATGATTATCAACGTGATCGATCCGTCGTGATTCTCTTTTTGTTCATGTAGTCTATCCCAAGTACTTGGGATAAAAGGCTTAGTTGTTATTGTTGTTGTATCGTAGACTATCATTATTCGTGAATACTATCCGAAATGATAGAGTTAGTTGCCGTTAAGAGTGTATTTCTAGCTTCTTTCGTACATATAGTATTTTCTCCCCTTAGTTTCAATCAAGTTTTTTTGTGTTATCATTTGGCAGATAAAATTTAAAAAAAAAAAAAAATAGAAGAAAATCAAAATAAACTGAAATACTATATGTACTGATAGAAGCTACTTTCAATTTTTTTTATTTGCCCACTGACTACACACTAACTGAAATTGATAGGAAAATCAAATAATCTGCTTTCAATTTTTTTCAAGTTGTGATATATTATGTTGATGAGAGGAGTGAGGAGAGAGTTACATTTGGGAAGCCGAGGATCCTTTATCCAATCTAGAAACTGGAGTTCCTGCACTTCAAAACAATCAAACACCTTTTCAAACTACTCAATTGAAGGATGAGAATGGATGACTTTAAGGGCTAATTCTTGACCGTTCTTTTTAAAATTTTAAATTAACAATAAAAATTATTATTTGTTAATTCAAAATTTTAAATATGACGGACAAAAAATTAGTCTATGGATCTATGGATCTGACATTCTCATCCCTATACAATAGCAGCTTAAACTTTTCAAAGGCTTCCTCTTTCTAAAATAACGACAATGAGTGAAGATTCTCATGCCGGCCATCCAGGTTCAGGTTCTTTTTTCCCCCTAAGAAAAGCCCATAGGGTTACATCCTCTCGTATGTCAATCCAAATACATCTCATGTTACAAGTACAGTGAGCCTTGGTGGAAAAGACACAACCCAGTTTATTTTTGAGCCAAAATTTATGTCATCATCATCAGTAAAATTTGCACACATATTACTCTCCCTCCGAGTTTACTGGACTCGAATATGGGTGAAATTATTATTAATCATCCAGGTATTGTGTAATAATGAGCAACTTTCATTAATATTTCCCTTCATAAATAACGTAAGGACACCCTAAGTATCCCCTCCGACACAATTCATTGTCTTGAAGAGTTGCAGAAGCTCACACCATAGCCTTGTATAAACCCCTAATTTCTACTTTTGGTACAGAATTAGAGACGATAGAGATGCAACCCGCCCCAATTAGAGACCCGTAACGATCTGTACAACAAAGCCTACTCTTGCCTTCGTGCCTCGCACAGAGCCTTCAATGTTAACTTTAAACTAATTTTTGGGTGGAAAGTTCCAAAACACCCACCGAGTGACTTACATATTAGAAGCAAGACCCGACAAACTCCAATGATTCTAAAGATCAGCAAGTGATATTAGTACATAGAGAACATCCTTGGAAAGTCAGATTCTTAACTGCTATAAGAGTATACCTTGCAATTCTGACAAATAGAAACTCATTATTCTCAATGAGCATAATATGTTTGCTCTTCCAGATCTCCCAATTTGTATATATTGACACTGTTTGAACAAACTTCTTCATAAGCGGTGCACCAAAACATATGAAAACATATGCGAGAGAGAGTGAGCACCCAACTATCCCAGCCATCTTAAAAGAGAAACAACTGTAGCTCACTATCAACTCAGGCCCAGACGTCCACGGAGCGTATAATAATGAGGTGCACTAAAGACTCATCCACAAGTTCACAACAAGGCAAGCACATTAATTGCCATGCCACGGCTACCAAGGAAGTATAGAGTGGGCACATGACCAAGCATAAGCTTCCATGTCTAAATACGAACCCCTGGGACTGCTACCGTCTTCCAAACCATTGCATATTAACAGGATTGTCAATCTAGCACATATTCCTACATGTAGTTGCTGCTTGGTGTTCGTCATGAAAGTTGCACGCTCTTTATATCGAAGTATTTTCAATAAAAGGGTTACAATCGAACGGTTTCCCGTTTACAGAAAATGAGGAAGATAGCTTTTCCTCTTTGTTTAAAGCTGGGTTTCTAGATAGCTATGGAGGACGATCCTGCTCTCCATTGACACTCCGTACAATCTCTCTCAGTTGGCTAAAGGAAAGAAAAAGGGGCTCTTTACTCTTGATCACAAAGGGATAACTTCTGGGAGAAGGCGTCTATCCTTCTGTCTCTGTCCTTCTATTCTTCTCTTTTTTTTTTGTATCTCTTTCACTCCCCGCCTTTTATAGGGAGCTTGGAGCAACGTCCCGCCATATTTGCTCGACCGTTAGCTCCCGCTACTCGAGAAGTGTCGTCATATTCATTGGGTAGTTATTTCCACGATCGAAGTAACGCCGCTGCATTCGTTTGGCAGTTATTCCCACGATCAGAGGTGGAAATTCTTCTGTTCGGGTAGGGTGACTTTGTATTAAACCTCCACCCAAGAACTATGGGTAGTGTCGCAAATCTCAAATTTAGATTCGTGAACCTCAGTTTCTTAGATTCGCGGACCTCAGTTTCTTAGATCCGCGGATCTGATGAGTTGCGGGTTTCTGTCTCTGAATTCGTGGATCTGCTTTGCTTTTCCAGAATTTTTTGCCGACAAAACCCCTTCCAAAGTTTCCAAAACTCTCATGATTCTTTTGAGAAGTTTCGGAATACTTTGGATATAATCTTCTGTATTAGAACTTCTGTTGCATTTGTTTGAAGTCTGTGACTATGTATTAGCGTCACCACTGCTTTTTTGCTCTTGAAGGGACACGTCTTTGTATTAGGGGCGCGACTCTTCATCTTTGAGTAGAAGATGACTCTGTATTAGGGTCACGAACTCTTGTTTTGGAAGGAACACGTCTCTGTATTAGGGGCATGAACTTTCATCTTTGAATAGAAGACGACTCTGTATTAGGGGCGCGAGCCTTCATTTTTGAGTAGAAAGCGACTCTGTATTAGGGTCGCGAACTTCGCTTTTTGAGGAGAAACCGACTCTGTATTAGGGTTGCGAACTTTTTGTGGGAAGGTTGGCAGGCGGTTGTTTTTCCTGCGGCGTCAGAATTGAGACGTTTCTCTGAGCTGCATTAAATGAAAAGGTAATCACTAGATTCAAGCCAGATATCACGTCTGTCCAGAGATCTCGGCCGTCAAATCATCGGCTATATAACCTCCACTTTACGAGAGAGGTTGCCCTTATCTTAAGAAATTTGAAATCTGAGTTCTAGAATTTGGACTCCTCAGACTTCTCGTCTTCAAGCTCCAATAGCTTTTAATTCTTTGTTCGAAGGATTTTCTCCCTCTGTAAAAGATACCGAAGAAAACTTCTTCCTCTGATGCTGCTGCCAGTGGTCGTCAAGATTCTCGAGCAACTTCTAGTTCGATAGTGGTTCGGCAGGAACCCTTGATCGGAGGTAAGTAAAAAAAAAATTCGGAAGGCATTCCCTTTTCTTATTTTTTTCTTCTTATCTCTGAATCTGAATGTTTTTTGCAGTTGATTACGCCTTGAATCCTTGGCTAAAGATCATTATTTCGGATATTCTGACGGCTATGAGGGGAAGAAAGAGTTCAGATTTGGTAATGTCTTTCACCATTGTACAGCCTCAGATAATCAAGAGAGAGCAGACAAGATTCTCCACCCTTCTCGCTCAACATTGCGAGAGTTGATGACCAATGTATCTTTCGAAGGAGATAATCGGTCTCCGTTACTCAAACCTGTCTTTTTGTTTGGGGACCATATTTCAATGCCCGATAGTGGTTTGGAAGATGGCGATTATAAGTGGCTTCGCCAAGTTGAAGGTCGCCACTTATTTCTCCCCAATATAGAGAGATCTTATCCATTCTTATTCTTTCAGTCCCTTTCTGTGCCCAGGCGAATGGACTAGCACATAAACAAGCCACAGGACGGTATCTTGTTGAGGGGCTTCAATGCTCAAGGTGCTTTTCCTCGTGGTACTAGGAAGAGCTTTCGTGGATTGCTGCCGGGATTGCTTAAACACGATCTCCTCAGAGGCGAGATTCCTATAATCGCGCAGACTTTCCTGCACCGTTTTACCAATGCACAAGGAGAGTTTCCTGTTCAAAATTTTCGTCCCCCTGGATGGGTTCACTGTTCTTCGAAAGGAGAGTAGGCGGTCTTGACTGACTTCTTTCTGCGATCATTTAGAGATCAGCTTCATCATGCGGGGCTGTATCGAGCCATCGGGGCTGTTCAGCATGGCATTCCCGCCAGCAGATTACATTTCTTTGCTTTATTGGAATTGTACAATCCTGATACTTGTACAATCTTTTGCTCTCGAGGCGAATTGGGTTTCGCCGTCCATGAGATGTATGAGGTCTCGGGCTTGCCCATGGGAGACGTCCCGTATGAAGAGTACGTCCCTACTGGAGAAGAACTCCATCTGCTAAAGACTCAGGATCGTTTGGCTTATGATACTTACTGGGAATTGATCTGCCATTATCATATATGCACCCACACATCGGGCACCCGTAGTTTGAAGCCAAAGAAGTGGCTGCAATATCTCCTGCCTAATTTTTTTAGGAGTAATCCGAACTACATTCGCCTTCCTCCAGTTTCTGAAAAGGAGGTTGAGATAAGAATTGCAAGCTTCGGGACATATGCTTATGTTGCCGAAGCTGATGAGGACGTTTTCAAAACTGGGACGTCCTTCGAGAGTTTCCATTATCAGGCCCTTCAACCCTTATCTGACCTTACCTTCTTGGCGGGTTATTTGCCTGAAAAAGTGTGTTATTCCTTCGCAGGAAAACATACCCCTTGGGGCATATACCCAGCCGTTCTACTGGCATTGGGTAGGTGACTCAGTTTGTTGCCCACTATGGTATGCAGTATCCAAAGCGGATTGAGAAGAATATCTGATAAATTCTACAATGTGAAGAAGGAGTCGAGAAAGAAAGGAGACCCTGTCATCAAGACTCCTAATCCGCGTGTAGAACTCCCTTATACTTATTTGATGGCTTGGTTGGTTCTACACTGGTACATTGCCCTACTTTGATGAGTCCTGCAGACTCGAAAATTGACTTAAGTGCTTCCAAAGTGCAGCACTATGAGAGGTCGCAGTGGAAGGGAGGCTACATGGCCGCGATCCGCGAAACCCTTCGTCATTTCTCAACTTTCGAGTTGTTCAGATGTTTCTCATACTTTCCGAATGCTGGATACGGGAAGAATTCGCGGACACTGCTGGTGCTGATAAATTTACCATTCTATCCTCGGGATGTTTCTGGTGGTTGATAAACATCCGCCCAGGACAGTTGGTCCTTCGTTTGGGAAACCTCTGCTATATAGAACCTTACTACCCAAGTCGTTTTGCTCGGCAGTTTGGATATGATCGGCTTTACGTTGGTAACCCCAATAGAGAGTTAAGCTTTGTTGGAAATGTTCTTGAGGGAGCTCGAGCTTGGTTTCACTTCGTTGCACGTGGAACTCAAGCCAAATTTGATCTTCCGCTCAAGACCCCGAACTCGAGCATGAGTTTCTGCTTCTGTAAATGGTTTGCGGATGCTAACTCTGCTCCTCAGAATTTCAATATACACCATACCAGTCTGCGGGAGATCAGATCCTGGTATGCCCAGAAAAAGAGAGCCGGCAGCACAAAGGTGGCAGGGATGGAGGACTTCAGAGGGGATAGCACATCCAATGAATCGGAACAAAGGGAAGAGGACACTGATGCACCGGTTCAGGCTACCTCTCTTGATGCTTCTCCTGATCCGACGTCGAGGAAGACTTCTCCTCCACCACAGTCTTCTCCTGAGAAGTCTTAACATAAGCGAAAGAGGCTAAGGCGTCTTAGCGACTTGCCTGCCATTCCGCAGGGCACTGATTCGCAGAGCACCCCATCTGGGACTGGCGCTGCAACGTCCCTTCTGGTTTTTGAGTCCCTCGTTGAGGAACCTTAGGAGGATGAAGATGACTCATCTTTAACCCTCCGTTCCTTTAAGAGGCGTCGGAGTCAAGGACCTGTTCTTTGCAATGACCATGTTCCCATTATTCAAAAGGATTCTACCTCTCCTATTGACCAGGCCAATGTTGAAGTCAATGTTTCTTCGGCCTTACGAGAGGATTCTGTAACTCTTGTTGCTCAAGACACTGCCGATGATGAAGTGCAAATCATTGGGGAGACTCGCACATCGGATCCCCCAAAAGCAACACCTCCTTCTGAAGACCAAGATGAATGGGGCGATGACGATAACGCCAGTAGTGTCAGTTTTCGCTCTTCTACTCCTCTTTCAGATCATGAAAAATATGTCTTTTTGAGCGAGGAGGTCCGAAGCGAAGTATACGGGCCTGAAGTGTTTAGTCCTGAAGTGTACGGACTTAGAGAATCCAGCGTCCAACCTTCAGGTCTTCATCTTCTTTCTTCAGCGATTATGCTATTTTATCAAACGATATTGTAATACCTAACTGTCAATTTTTTTTTTTTTTTTTTCTTTTTACTAGCTCCAGTTTTGACTTCGGACTTAGAGCGCATGGGCGCGAAGGTGGCTTCACCAGACAATACCATCGCGGGAGCTGACACTGGTGGAGCGACCGAAATTACTACTGTCGCGGTTGATACTTCAGAAGCAGTGATTCCCGAGGCTGCTATGCCTACGACCTTGGTCACGACCGCTCCGACTGATGTTATAGTTCAGGAGGCTATGATTAGTAGCTCCACAAAGATCTCCAGAGGTGTCATTCCTCCTGTTGCGGATCAATCCGCTTCTACCTCATCCAGTATTACTCCTTCTCATGCAGAGATTGACATGCTTGAGAGTGATTTGCTGAAGGACACAGTGGAGACTTTCCTTCACTTTCTGGACCGCTGTATTGCGAAAATACTGAAGGGGGTTCTTTTTGCTTCAATCGCCAATGTTCTCAACATTTATCTAACTGGTATTGTTAGCATTGGTGGAGAGGATAGAGTTGCTCCTTTTAGGTTTATGATAACTTAGCTTCAAAGGCATGCTGAATCTCTGTCAAAGGCCAGAAGTGCTGATAAATCTGAGACAGTGGAAATCATTTTCCAAAAGCTGAAAGAGGAACAGCTTAAGTCTCAGAAGGAGATTCAAAAGAAGGCAACTATTTGCAAGGCCTCTTTAGAGCAATGTCAATCAAATCGCGAATCTCTGGTTTTTCAAGTGGAGGCCGCTGCTTCGATTGTCAAGAGCCATGACCAAGCTATTACTAAGGCTCAAGAGACCATTGCCAAGACTCAAGCTTTCTTGGCCAAAATAACCAAGGAACACGATGAATCAATGAGGAACCTCGTCGACTTATCGCGCCAGCAGGACAATACAACCAGAGATCTCCAGGCGGTACAGGCCGAATTGGCTACACTGGAGGCTGCTATAGCGCAGAATGTTATCACCAGTGATGAGAAATTACGTCGCCAGGCCGCTGTTCAAGCTTATGAAACCCTTCAACAAGACATTGACGATGCGGAGGAGAAAATAAAGGCCCTTTTGAACCATTGAATTGTAAAGCTATAGTGTACACTGTTTTAAGTTCCCCCTTTTTTTGTAATAGTTCCCTTGTTGTTTATGGAGAACCTCATTTTGGCCTTTCGAGGTATGATTCTGCAGTTATTCTTCAGAGATTTGTAACGAACATGCCATCTTTTGTCTGAAGTTTGCGAACCATCGGAAAACTCTGGTATCCATATATCTGTTATGCGACTTTCTTAAGTCACGTGAATTTTAGGGGTTCGCAGATTTACACTATCCATATCTAACCCGCGACCCGGGTTCCCGAACACTGGTCCGCGATGCTTCATCTGGAAGTTCGCGGAATAGACCGTAGATTTTTCAGAATTTGTAGAGACTTCTGCGAGCCATGTGATGCAGCCGTTTGGGCGTAGAATTCCAAGCGTTGCATGCCTCTATTAATGATGAGATCTCCGGGTTGCGATATCTAAGCGTCCCATGCAACAGCAATAAATTCTGTTGAGATCTGAACTGAACATCTTGACCGAAAATCTCGGTCTTATCTCTTCTAAACTGGAGGTCACAGTTAGCAGCTCGCCTATATAAGGCACATGCTCTCTTCAATGAAGGATCATTCAGCCGTGAGAAAATTTCTTCTTGACTCTCTTTTCTTTCTTTCTTTTTGTAGTCGATCCACCAGCGCGGCCATGTTTTCTTCTTCTTCAACCGAAGTGATGGATAAGAGTTGGTATGTCACAAGACCTTCAGACTGCATCAATCCAGCGGGGTGTCTCACCGACAAAATCTTTCTGACCGTAGTCATTTTCCTTAATTAAGATATACCTCTTCTTCTGATTCATACCCTCATCTTCCTTCTTTTTCTTTCTTTTTAACAAGGATTTGTTTCGGCTGCAAGAGATAACCGCAGTCATTCTCCTTAACAATAGCCCAGACCCAATGAGCTCGTAATTACTTCCAATGCCTCAAGGGGCTTGGAAGGTCTCATGTATCTTTCATGAGAGAAAAGATTTCGGGTCTGGGACATTATTTTTCTTCTTTCCTAGTATCCCACAAGGTTGGGGTACTAATGACCAGAACCTTGAATTTGCACAATCCGTCAGCTATATAACTGGGGTTTGCATTCGGTATACCCAGTTTTGAACTAATCAATTCGTTGGCATCATCCCTGGGGGAACCAACCAGGAGGTCTCTGACTGTGGTCGGAAATAAGAAACAAGATTATGCTTTTTAAGCCATCCTAAAAAAAAAAAAAAAAGAGGAGGCTACAAGAGCAAATTGGAAGTGGAGGCCAAGGAGCAAACTTTTTGATCTGAACCATGCCGAAAGAGGCGGTTACAGAAGCAAGTTTGTCATTCCAGAAGAAGGGCCCGCAGAAGCAAACTTTTGATCTGAACCATACCGAAAGAGACGGTTACAAAAACAAGTTTCCTCTTTCTTTTTTTTAGTGATTTGTATTTACTCTCATTGGCTGTATAGCACTTAGAGAATTCTCTTTAATTTTGTTCTGATGATGAATAAAGAAGTTCTTTTCTTTCTACGTAACTGATAGTACCTGAAAGATGATTCTGATGTTGCTTATCAGAGGTAACTGTTAACTTGATAATTTCGAAATGAATCACAATTTTTTTTAAGTACCCAATGTTACTATGAATGAAAGAACTTGATTCGCCAAATGTGTTATTGACTTGGCAAATCTGATGGACAGTAAAATCTGATTCGCTAGAAGTAATTTTTAACTTGGCAAATTTTGGAAAAAGGAAATCTGGTTCGCCAGAGGTAATTTTTAACTTGGCAATTTTGATATGAAGAAAAATCTGATTCACCAGAGGTAATTTTTGACATGGCAAATTTTGGAAAAAGAAAATCTGGTTTGCCAGAGGTAATATTTAACTTGGCAAATTTGATATGAAGAAAAATCTGATTCACCAGAGGTAATTTTTAACATCATAAATTTTGGAAAAGGAAATCTGGTTCGCCAGAGGTAATTTTTAACTTGGCAAATTTGATATGAAGAAAAATCTAATTCGCGGACTAAAGGCTTTTTAGTCTGGCACCAAGAACTTTCATTAACGAAGTTCTGATTACAGAGAACTATTTGCTCATGACTAGTATAGAACTGCCAAGGCCGTATTATAACTTGTGTTCTGCAATTTTGCTAAGGATAATACTTCTTCAAGAACTTGCCGTTGATTGGCATTAGGACCTTATCACCATTAGGCTTTGTCAACAGATACGCCTCGTTGGAGTAGACCGTATCAATGACGAAGGGTCCCTTCCACTTTGGCCGGAACTTTTCCCTAGGCTTCTGGCTTGTTATGATTGGTTTTCTAACTGACAGGAACAGATCACCTTTCTTAAAAGTCCTTCGTTTAGCCTTTTTGTTAAAGGTTCTGGAGATCCGCACCTGGTATAGCTCGATACTCTGCTGAGCTTCTAAGCATTTGTCATCCAAAGCTTCTAGCTCTTGGAGCCTTTACTGATACTTTTCTTCTTCTGTCATCCTTGTTGTTAACGCGACTCGTAATGAAGGGATTTGGATCTCCAAAGGCAAGACCGATTCTGATCCATACACCAAGGAGAACGAAGTGGCATTGGTGGGAGTTCGGACTGTGGTTCGGTATGCCCACAGACACTCTCCGAGCTTTTCGTCCCAATCCCGTTGATTGGATGACACAAACTTCTTAAGAAGTTTTATAATGGTCTTATTGAAGGCTTCTGCTAGACCATTGGCTGCAGGGTAGTATGGCGATGAAGTCACATCTTCAATCCTGTATTTGTTGCAGAATCTAGAATACACTTGGCTTACGAACTGAGGTCCGTTGTCGTGAATTATTCTTCTAGGCACTCCGAAGCGATAAAGCACATGGTGCTTGATGAACTTGATAACATCTGACGACTTTACTTCAGTCAGGGAGATGGCCTCAGTCCACTTTGAAAAGTAATCAGTTATGGCCAAAATAAACCGGTGTCCTCTCGTTGATGGCGGAGAAATTGGCCCTATGATATCCATACCCCATTACTCAAACGGCCATGATGTAGCCGTCGGGTGGAGATATTCTGGAGCTTGATGTATAAAGTCTGCGTGTATTTGGTAGGCCCTACACTTCTTGGCGTAGTTGACTGCTTCTATCATCATCTTAGGCCAATAATAACCCATTTTTCGGATTCTATTCCAGAGTTTCGTGTTTGCTCAAAAATTGCATCTTTCCTTCCATTATAAAATTTCTGAATTACAATGAAAAGATTTGGATTACAAATTATCTGAGGAATTACAAGAACGGAAATATTATTAATTTATTCCCTTTTTTATGTGGGTTCGGGTGGCAATGGAGCCTCGTTAATGCCTCCGTTGACCGTCCGACTGGAAGAAAATGGCTCTGCTCCACTTCTCAATTTCCCGAGCTCGCCCGAAATCTTCCCAAAGTCCAAGAATCCAAAAGTCTTTTCTCCAACTAAATTTCTGTATTTTATAGACCAAAGAATCTCGAAATCCGGCTCCAATTATTCCTGAAAAATCGGATCACGGATTATTAGAGCAATAAATAGGAAACAAAACAACGGAAACAACCCGCGGGCGAAATTCCCGCGGGTGGGCTCACTTAGCAAAATCCCACGGGTGGGTCCACTTAGCAATTGTTTTTAAAAAAATTATTTATTATTTAAATTCTGTTTTATTATTTTTATTTTTTCTGGTATCTACATAACCCCTCCAAAGTTTTCGAAGTTCTGTATTGAGCCGTACAGAATTTCGAAATACTTTGGATTTTATATATATATATATATATATATATTAATTTTATTTTATTTATTTTTTTTTTTGCTATGAGGCGTGTCGAGGATTGGGTAGATAGAGATAACTGTTAACATATTCAATTTTTCAATAATAAGCAGAGGTATGATTTTAACGTGCTCATTAGATGACAAGCAGAGGTATGATGTTAACATGCTCATTTTAGGTCAAGCAGAGGTATAATATTAACGTGCTTATTTTAATCCTAACCGTTCAGTGACATATAGTATGACGGATCAGGAAAAAATAGAGGTGGCAATAAACGTGTCTTGGAGCTTAACATATTCAGAGGATCTGGTCGTGATAGGGACAAGCTGACTAAACAGAGATGACGGTTAACGTATTTAGCTTTGGAATCGGACTATCAGAGGTAACTGTTAACTTGATAGGGAGATGATTTTCGTCAGAGGTAATTTTTAACTTAACGATATCAAAAACAAATTTATCAGAAGCTGTAATATTGGACTTGATGAAGTGTGAATTTTCCTTTTCTGTCAGAGGTGAAATCTTAACGTGACAGGAGATTTAATCGGATTTTATCTCATTTGATTTTGAATTTTGATGTCAGAGGTATGATTTTAACTTGACAAATATTTTGGAGTGTCGTTTACTCTGTTGGAGAAAAATAACGAGAAAAGTTTTATTGTCAGAGGTGAAATCTTAACGTGACAAGAGATTTATCTGATTAGGGTTTTTAGCAAACCCCCAGTTATCAATGGGTTTGATTTGCTTTTACTAACTACCGTTTGAGTTGGGCTAGCCATACTATTCCCCTCAGCATAGTGAGTTGTCGAGGATTTCGTTTGGGCTTAAATGTCAAACTTTTCATCTTCCCTTTACCTTAGCAGCTTAGGGCAGCGATATATCCTTATATTCGAATAAGGATACTGTTGTGACATGTTCGTCATGGAATTTTTAGCAAACCCCCAGCTATTAACGGATTTGATTAGTCTTTACCAACTACCGTTTGAGTTGGGCTAGCCATGCTATTCCCCTCAGCATGGTGAGTTGTTGAGGATTTCGTTTGGGCTTAAATGCCAAACTTTTCCTCTTCCATTAGCCTTGTCGGCGTTGGGTAATTTATACTTCTTACCCCCAGTATGATAGGGTTGACGAGAAATTTATTCTCTTTCCGTAACCTTATTGGCGTTGGGTAATTCATACTTTTTACCCCCAGCATGGTGGGGTTGGCTAAAAATTTATTCTCTTCCCATAGCCTTGTCGGCGTTGGATTATTCATACTTTTTACCCCCAGTATGTTGGGGTTGGCGAGAAATTAGTTCTCTTCCCGTTACCTTGACGGCGTTGGGTGATTCATGCTTTTTACCCCCAGCATGTTAGGGTTGGCGAGAAACTGATTCTCTTCCCGTTGCCTTGACGGCGTTGGGTGATTCATGCTTTTTACCCCCAGCATGGTGGGGTTGGCGAGAAATTTATTCTCTTCCCATAGCCTTGTCGGCGTTGGGTAATTCATTTTTTTTTATTTTTTTATTTTTTTATTTTTATTATTTTTTTTGATTTTGATGATTTTTTTATGGGGGTTTAAATTAACCGCCCTGAGCTCGTTTTGGGAATTGTTGTGAGCCCAAGTGGTACCTTTAGACCACACACATTAGATGTGTCGGAGTTAGCTCTAACTCATTTTTTGTTCAGCTTTGAGCTGAACTGCTCCAGCATCAATCAACGCTTGAATTTTGTCTTTTAAAATAAAATAATTTTTTGTGGAGTGACCTACAATCCGATGGTACAAGCAGTAATTCGGATCATTAGTCTTCCCAATTTCTTCAGGCCTCATGCTGTCCGGCAACTAAAGCATTTTGCGTTTGCTGAGCAGATTGAACATAGTAGCATTATGTTCATCCTTGAACGAATATTGCTTTTGAAGCCTGGGCAACCTTGCTTGAAGCCTAGGTGACATTGCTGTGTTGCTTTCTACTGCTATTGCCATTATGTCTTTCCCTTTGGAACGGAAAAAATGGAATGGAGATTCATTTGTACTGTCTCCGATTGCGGACTGCTGCTTTTCGAGGCGTCGAAGTATTTCTTCAGCCTGTTCACCTTGCTTAAGCAGATCTTTCCATGATTTGGATTCGACCGAGCCCATCTTGTATAGGATATCGGTCAACAAGTTGTGTCTGCAGGTTTCCACAAGCGTGTCCTGCGTCACGCCATGTGGGCATCGAACAGAAAGCTCTCGGAACCGCTCAACATAAGTTTTGACCGTTTCGCCTTCTTCTTGCTTCGCTGCTAGCAAAGATAGTATAGAGACTTCTGTATCATCTTCAAAGAATCGAGCTATGAACTCACGTTCTACATCAGCCCATGATTTAATTGTTCCCTGGGGTAGCTGCATGAACCAGGTAAATGCGGGCCCTCGTAAAGTGCTCGCAAATATCTTAGTCATAGTCGGATCATTCCCCATGAGATGTCCTGTCTGCGACAGGAAGTAGAAGATGTGCTGTTGCGGCGAACCTTTACCGTCGAATGACTGAAGATTTAATGGTTTATATTTTGCAGGGTAAGGTACGGTCTCTCATTCTATAGGATAGGGACGGACTACCCCTACCTCTTGCAATTTCTTTCGATGAAGAAGAGTTTGTAGTTGATTATCCATCTTCTCTGTTTTCTATGCGTGAGGGTTTATGATAACCCTCACTTTCTCTTCTTCTCTTGAATGAAGAGGAATCTCTTCATTCTCATTCTCGCTGTCCTCATTTATTTGGGCGGGTCGTTTTCCTTTCTGCCGATCAGAAATGGACGACGAGGATTGGTTCTTCCTAATTTGAGCCAACAACTCAATTAAAAATTGTTTCATTTCTTCTATGGTCTCCTCTTGCTATTCGAGACGTTTTTCTTGTCTCTCAAGTCTTTCAGAGACTTCTTCTAGAAGCGCGCCCTTTTGTTCAATAGAAACTCTTTTTGACTCCGGAGTGATTTCCTTATCCGAAGGGTTGTTTCCGACCATCTTTTTACCTTTATTAACCATATGTGATAAGGCAGCAGATAGATCGGTTCCAGAGTACACCTTTTTCACCGTTCGTATTCTTTTGGGCTCGGTGATCCGCTCAAAAACGGACCGTTTTGAGTTGCATTGGCAGTTTGATAGAACAGTTGAAATCAACTGTTCGCATTGGCAGTGAGGAATATTTTGTGAGGAGTTCTTCCAATTGAGATACTCTCTCAAATCTTGAGGTATCTTCTCTTCTCTATTTGCATCTTTACGCCTCTTGCGTCGCAAATTTGGTTCATAATACTGAAGAGTTTGCAATATTTCAGGGCTGAGCTCTTTTCCAGCATCAGATTGTTCTCCAACTCTTCTACGGATTCTTCTGGAGTACCCACTAGTCTGAGTAGTTGTATGGGCCCCGCACGCCTCTGATAGAGAGATTAAAATTCTTGGTGTATGTTGCGTGCTCACCATAGGCGTGCTCGAAGAGACATGAGGGTTGTATCCATTGAACGTAACCCATCGATTACATCTGCGGGATGCAACCCGCGGTTGCAACTGTGGATTTGTACCCGTGGGTTCACTCCTGCAGGGTGCAACCCGCGGGTTGGCACCCGCGGTTGCAAGCCGCGGGATGCCACCCGCGGTTGGCAACCGCGGGTTGCCACCCGCGGTTGGTGGTTGCAAGCCGCGAGTTTGCGCCCGTGGGGTTGCTTCCGAGATTTTTTACCGTCCCGGATTTTTCTGTCCCGGAGTTTTCTGCAATTTTTTCCGTATGATTGAGGCGTGCTCGTTGAGTTTTATGCCTCAAATTTCTCTTTTGGGAGCGGGTCAGGGACTGGTTTGACTTTTAGTTTGACTTTGGAATGGGCGATAATGCCATGTTCTTGACAGACGATGACGTCCTGTCAGTTCGAATGGGCGATGACGCCTCATAAGTTTTCATAGGCGATGACACCTTTCCGGTGGGCGATGACGCCTCACCTTTTTTCATTGTCACCCGGCGATGACGCCTAGGCTCCGAATCAGAGGAAGAAAGAAATTCCTCATATTTTTGTTGGTCAACTTCTATGACCAGCGTCTCAACCATTGAGCCAATCGGCACCCGGTCGGACTGCGCCACCAGATTCTCTGTGGTAAACAGAGGGGCTCCCACTGTGGTCGCCAGTTCTTGTTTGCTCAAAAATTGCATCTTTCCTTAACCGCGGGTTGGCACCCGCGGGTGCCAACCGCGGGTGCCAACCCACGGTTGCCAACCGCGGGTGGCATCCCGCTGCTTGCAACCGCAGGTGCCAACCCGCGGGTTGCACCCCGCAGGAGTGAACCCACAGGTACAAATCCACAGTTGCAACCGCGGGTTGCATCCCGCAAATGTAATCGATGGGTTACGTTCAATGGATACAACCCTCATGTCTCTTCGAGCACGCCTATGGTGAGCACGTAACATACACCAAGAATTTTAATTTCTCTATCAGAAGCGTGCGGGGCCCATACAACTACTTAGACTAGTGGGTACTCCAGAAGAATCCGCAGAAGAGTTGGAGAACAATCTGATGCTGGAAAAGAGTTCAGCCCTGAAATATTGCAAACTCTTCAGTATTATGAACCAAATTTGCGACGCATGAGGCGTCAAGATGCAAATAGAGAAGAGAAGATATCTCAAGATTTGAGAGAGTATCTCAATTGGAAGAAGAACTCCTCACAAAATATTCCTCACTTCCAATGTGAACAGCTGATTTCAACTGTTCTATCAAACTGCCAATGCAACTTAAAACGGTCCGTTTTTGAGCGGATCACCGAGCTCAAAAGAATACGAACGGTGAAAAAGGTGTACTCTGGAACCGATCTACCTGCTGCCTCATCACATATGGTTAATAAAGGCAAAAAGGTGGTCGGAAACAACCCTTCGGATAAGGAAATCACTTCGGGGTCAAAAAGAGTTTTTATTGAACCAGAGAGCGCGCTTCTAGAAGAAGTCTCTGAAAGGCTTGAGAGACAAGAAAAACGTCTCGAACAGCAAGATGAGACCATAGAAGAAATGAAACAATTTTTAATTGAGTTGTTGGCTCAAACTAGAAAGAACCAATCATCGTCGTCCATTTCTGGTCGGCAGAAAGGAAAACGACCAGCCCAAATAAATGAGGACAGCGAGAATGAGAATGAAGAGATTCCTCCTCATTCAATAGAATGAAGAGATTCCTCCTCATTCAATAGAAGAAGAGAAAGTGAAGGTTATCATAAACCCTCACGCAGAGAAAATAGGGAAGATGGAGAATCAACTACAAGCTCTTCTTCATCGAAAGAAATTGCAAGAGGTAGGGGTAGTCCGTCCCTATCCTATAGAATGGGAGACCGTACCTTACCCTGCAAAATATAAACCGTTGAATCTTCAGTCATTCGACGGTAAAGGTTCGCCGCAACATCACATCTTCTACTTCCTGTCGCAGACAGGACATCTCATGGGGAATGATCCGACTATGACTAAGATATTTGCGAGCACTTTACGGGGTCCGCATTTACCTGGTTCATGCAGCTACCCCAGGGAACAATTAAATCATGGGCTGATGTAGAACGTGAGTTCATAGCTCGATTCTTTGAAGATGATACAGAAGTCTCTATACTATCTTTGCTAGCAGCGAAGCAAGAAGAAGGCGAAACGGTCAAAACTTATGTTGAGCGGTTCCGAGAGCTTCTGTTCGATGCCCACATGGCGTGACGCAGGACACGCTTGTGGAAACCTGCAGACACAACTTGTTGACCGATATCCTATACAAGATGGGCTCGGTCGAATCCAAATCATGGAAAGATCTGCTTAAGCAAGGTGAACAGGCTGAAGAAATACTTCGACGCCTCGAAAAGCAGCAGTCCGCAATCGGAGACAGTACAAATGAATCTCCATTCCATTTTTTCCGTTCCAAAGGGAAAGACATAATGGCAATAGCAGTAGAAAGCAACACAGCAATGTCACCTAGGCTTCAAGCAAGGTTGCCCAGGCTTCAAAAGCAATATTCGTTCAAGGATGAACATACTGCTACTATGTTCAATCTGCTCAGCAAACGCAAAATGCTTAAGTGGCCGGACAGCAAGAGGCCTGAAGAAATTGGGAAGACTAACGATCCGAATTACTGCCTGTACCATCGGATTGTAGGTCACCCTACAAAAAATTATTTTATTTTAAAAGATAAAATTCAAGTATTGATTGACGCTGGAGCAATTCAGCTCAAAGCTGAACCAAAAAGGAGTTAGAGCTAACCCCGACACATCTAATGTGTGTGGTCTAAAGGTACCACTTGGGCTCACAACAATTCCCAAAACGAGCTCAGGGCGATTAATTAAACCCCCATAAAAAAATCATCAAAATCAAAAAAAAAATAAAAAAAAATAAAAAAAAATAAATTACCCAACGCCGACAAGGCTACGGGAAGAGAATAAATTTCTCGCCAACCCCACCATGCTGGGGGTAAAAAGTATGAATCATCCAATACCGTCAAGGTAACGGGAAGAGAATAAATTTTTCGCCAACCCTATCATACTGGGGGTAAGAAGTATAAATTACCCAATGCCGACAAGGCTAAGGGAAGAGGAAAAGTTTGGCATTTAAGCCCAAACGAAATCCTCGACAACTCACCATGCTGAGGGGAATAGTATGGCTAGCCCAACTCAAACGGTAGTTGGTAAAGGCTAATCAAATCCGTTAATCGCTGGGGGTTTGCTAAAAATCCCATGACGAACATGTCACAACAGTATCCTTATTCGAATATAAGGATATAACGCTGCCCTAAGCTGCTAAGGCAAAGGGAAGAGGAAAAGTTTGGCATTTAAGCCCAAACAAAATTCTCGACAACTCACTATGCTGAGGGAAATAGCATGGCTAGCCCAACTCAAACGGTAGTTAGTAAAAGCAAATCAAACCCTTTGATAGCTGGGGGTTTGCTAAAAATCCTAATCAGATAAATCTCTTGTCACGTTAAGATTTCACCTCTGACAATAAAACTTTTCTCGTCATTTTTTTCCAACAGAGTAAACGACACTCCAAAATATTTGTCAAGTTAAAATCATACCTCTGACATCAAAATTCAAAATCAAATGAGATAAAATCCGATTAAATCTCCGGTCACGTTAAGATTTCACCTCTGACAGAAAAGGAAAATTCACACTTCATCAAGTCCAATATTACAGTTTCTGATAAATTTGTTTTTGATATCGTTAAGTTAAAAATTACCTCTGACGAAAATCATCTCCCTATCAAGTTAACAGTTACCTCTGATAGTCCGATTCCAAAGCTAAATACGTTAACCGTCACCTCTGTTTAGTCAGCTTGTCCCTATCACGACCAGATCCTCTGAATAGGTTAAGCTCCAAGACACGTTTATTGTCACCTCTATCTTTTCCTGATCCGTCATACTATATGTCACTGAACGGTTAGGATTAAAATAAGCACGTTAATATTATAACTCTGCTTGACATAAAATGAGCATGTTAACATCATACCTCTGCTTGTCATCTAATAAGCACGTTAAAATCATACCTCTGCTTGTTATTGAAAAATTGAATATGTTAACAGTTATCTCTATCTACCCAATCCTCGACACGCCTCATAGCGAAAAAATAAATAAATAATAAAATTAAATTAAAAATATATATATATAATCCAAAGTATTTCGAAATTCTGTACGGCTCAATACATAATTTCGAAAACTTTGGAGGGGGTTATGTAGATACCAGAAAAAATAAAAATAATAAAACATAATTAAAATAATAAATAAATTTTAAAACAATTGCTAAGTGGGCCCACCCACTGGATTTTGCTAAGTGAGCCCACCCGCTGGAATTTCTCCCATGGGTGCAACCCGCGGGAGAATCCCGCGGGAGCGCTCCCGCAGGTACCAACCTGCGGGTTATTTCCGTTATTTTCCGTTGTTTTGTTTCCTATTTATTTCTCTAATAATCTGTAATCCGATTTTTCAGGAATAATTGGAGTCGAATTCGAGATTCTTCGGTCTATAAAATACAGAAATTTAGTTGGAGAAAGGACTTTTAGATTCTTGGACTTTGGGAAGATTTCGGGCGAGCTCGGGAAATTGAGAAGCGGAGCAGAGCCATCTTCTTCCAGTCGGACGGCCAACGGAGGCATTAACGAGGCTCCATCGCCACCCGAACCCACATAAAAAAAAGAATAAATTAATATTCCCGTTCTTGTAATTCCTCAGATAATTTGTAATTCAAATCTTTTCATTGTAATCCAGAAAAATTATAATGGAAGGAAAGATGCAATTTTTGAGCAAACATTTCGGTCCTAGCTGATGTGCTCCGCAGATGCCAGCGTGAGCTTCTTCGAGTACTTTCTGAGCTTCGCGGTTGGAAAGACAGCGAAGTAAAACTCCGTCGTAGGATTTTCTGTATAACGTCTTGAGTTTCGCGTTGTAGTAAAACCAGATGGCCCTTCTCTGAATGGCTTTGGCTTCTTTTGAACTTTCGGGTAATATCCCGTAAAAGACATAGTCTATATAAGGAAAACGCCAATCCCTTGGCTCTAGGCTAGACGCGCAAGCATCAGCTTCGTTTTCTTGTGGCTTTTTCGCTTCTTCTTTGAGCTCATCCTTTGAACCGAACAACTTTTTGCTGCTCACCATAATTTGCCTTTTAGCATGCTTGGGCAAGGCTAATGTAGCAGCTAAGGAAGCTAGCGAATCCGCATAACTATTGAGGTGGCACTTTATGTGGCTGATATAGAAATCAGTGAAACCGTTAGTGATCTTGATCACCGCATGATAATACGGCAGGAGGTCTTCATGTTTAACTTTGTACTTCCCTTTTATTTGGTTTACAACGAATTGAGAGTCCCCATACGCCTCGAAATATTTGACCCCCAGTTGTTTGGCTATTCTTAAGCCGATTAGGAGGGCGTTGTATTTCACGACGTTGTTGGAACACGAGCTTGTCAATGAGTAAGCTTGAGGAATGATGTGGTTGCGAGGAGAGACGAGAACAACTCCCACCCCCGCTGTTGTCTTTCCTTTGGATCCCATTCGGGAGGCACCATCAAAGAAAAGTTGCCATACACCTTTCGAAACCGTATTTGATCCGGAAGACCTTCTCGAACCATCATTTTCTGGAATTAAATCCCGTTCCTCCAACTCTCCTGGGATTTGTTCATATAACCTCGAGGATGCCGGGACTGGATGTTCGGCCAAGAAGTCGGCCACGGCCTGTCCTTCGATAGACTTCTGTGAGACAAAGTGCATATCATATTGTGATAGCAAAATAGTCCAATTGGACATTCTTGAATTTAATGACCCGGGTTTAGTCATTAATATTCTCAGAGGGTTAACTCTCGATACAACGTGGATAGTTTGTCCAACTAAGTAGTATCGCATTTTCTGTATTGCGAACACCAGCGCTAGACATTCTTTTTCCACGGGATTATACCAGTATTCTGTCCCGATCATCATTCTGCTAAGGTAGTAAATGGCTTGCTCGTGGCCTGACTCATTCTTCTGTGCTAGCAAAGCACCCAATGAATGGTCCATAGCCCTTACATATAACTGGAAGGGCCTTCCCGAAACTGGGACACGAGCACTGGTGGCTTCGTGAGATATTGTTTGATCTCTTCAAAAACCTTTTGGCATGCGTCATCCCAGATGAATGACACTCCTTTTCTCATCAATCTGGTGAAAGTTGACATTTACTAGATAAATTTGATATAAATCTGCGAATGTACGCCGCCTGCCTTGCAATCCTCTTAACTCTTTGAGGTTATGGGGAGGTGGCATGTCTTGGATAGCTTTGACTTTATCTAGATCAAGATGTATTCCTTTCGAAGTTACGACGAAGCCGAGGAATTTCCCACTAGAGACCCCCAGGAAAGACTTAGCTGGATTCATCTTGAGCTGGTGCTTCCTCATGAGGTCAAACACTATCTTCAAATCTTTCAAGTGATCTTATTTATTTTTGCTTTTAATTGCTAGGTCATCTACGTAGCACTCCACTGTTTTCCGGAGGTGCTCCTGAAAAATTGTATGCATGGCGCGTTGATACGTAGCACCAGCGTTCTTTAGGCCTAAGGGCATGATTGTATAGCAGTATACTCCGAGTGGTGTCCTGAAGGACGTATACTTCTCATCATCGGGATACATCTTTATTTGATTATATCCCGAGAATCCATCTATGAACGTCATACGCTCATACCCACAAGTATTATCTATCATGATATCAGTGATGGGTAATGGGAATTCGTCTTTGGGGCAAGCCTCATTCAAATCCCTAAAGTCTATACAGACTCAGATTTTTCCATTTTTCTTGGTCACGGAAACTATATTTGCGACCCAATCAGGGTGTTGTTCCTTGCAAATAAAGCCTGACGCGATCAACTTTTTGATTTCAGGTTCTATAGCTTCCATGATCTCCGGGCGGAATCTTTGTTGTTGCAGCTTTACTGGCTTAGCTTCTGGTCGGATCTTCAACTTGTGAACCGCCATGCTTGGGTCCAACCTTGGCATCTCCTCATAACTCCAAGCGAAAATATCGATGTATTCGCTGACGAGGGATATCAATTCTTTCCTTTCTTCCGAGAATAGGTTCTCACTTATAAATATGGGTTTAGGATTTTTTTCATCTCTCATATTGATTTGGATCACTTTATCCTCAGTTGGGGGCTCCTGCTGTTCAAACTGAATCTCCCACTTCATATTAAGATACTTGTTCCAAGGGTCGTCTCTTACTGGTGAGGTTTCCTTCAAATCTTCGTCTTCTTGGATCGCGGAAGCCATGTTCGCGGATACCTCGTGGAAAATCACACCTGTGCTGACATCTGAATCCCAGCATGATGAATCTGACGAATAATCGTACTGTCTTTCCTCAGCCTTGTCGCTTGAGGAGGCCTAGGAAGTGGTGACGCAGCCCAACCCCCTGCCGGTTTTCTGGTAATAGTCTGACATCTTCCCTTCGGGAACAAAAGATTGAAGAATTGTCTTCCTTCCTTTTCCGAAATTCAACCCCCTGCCTTCGGCCAGATTGTATCCCATTCCACGGAAATTTTCATCATAATGGAAGAACTCGGGTTTTCCCTGTTCTTCCTCAGAATCTGAACATTTCTCTGTATTCATGTGACTTGCTCTTCCAAATATTATGGCATTTTGGGTTCCGTTTTTGGGAGAGACCTCAAAAATAACTTGGTCAGCACTTTCAACGTCATCACTCAATTCATATAAGGATGATCGGATAGGTGGTTTGAAGGAAGTAAGAGAATATATCTCATTTACACAGTCGCTAAATGCATCTGTGCTAGTGCTTGAGGGCTCAGAATCAATACCAGAAGAATAAGCAAATTCCAGATTTTCATTTATCACCCATTCACCATCAGAGTGAACGTTGTTATTTACATCAAGGCCTTCGAGGCTTATCACAATGGGCTCACCATCCCAAATTACATCCTTGGATTTCGAATCTTCGGATTCTGATTTTGTATCAGCCTCTTCGCCACTATCAGAGTCATCTTGAACGGGCCGATCTGCGATGCCAAATGCATCTTGATATAGCAACGCGTCAGTAAAGTAGTTTTCAACTCCTTTAAAGGGTTGTTTTTCCGCAATGAGCGTCTTCACGTTCGCGTCTTCGTCGACATACTTCATGCATTGGTGTAACATGGAAGGCACGATTAGATTGCTATGGATCCAGGGTCTCCCTAATAGCAGATTGTATGATGTGTCCGCATCTATCACGTAACACGTGACTTCCATCTTCAGGTCGCCGATTTGACACTTGAGCTTTATTTTACCTAGGGGTCTACTACCGTTAGCATTGAACCCAAAAATAGTAGTGTTGGTTGCAGCTAATCTGTTCATCGGTACTCCAAGATATCGCAGCATCCTTCGTGGCATGATGCTCAAGGCCGAGCCTGGATCAATTTGAATACGATCAATCTCCGTAGATCCTATATATCCCTTGTAATACAAAGGGCGATGATGCTTATTGCTTCTGACTTGCATATTTTCCGGAGAGAAGGTGACGCAAGGGATGTTTTTACCAGAGATCTGGTGACATGTCGCGTAAAAAGACTCTCTTTCTTCGATTGTCTCCGGTATTTGCACCAAGAACACTTCTGAATCTTGCAGAGCTTCTCTTAAAGCTTCCCTAGTAGATTTGGAGAGGTTAGGAGCTCGTACAAGGTTATCCTTGCAGGGATATTGGCCAACTGTATTAGGATGTCGAACTGGAATGACTTTCGCGAGTCTTCCGCAAGTTCTTTTCCCTTCTTCCTTAGAGCTTTGTCAAACTTCAGCTCCTTTTGCTTGACTTTCTCTGGAGATGGTTGAGAACCCGTTATTTGGCCGTAATTCTTTAAGTAATCTTTTCCCGAACAGGTCCCCGCAGAGGGAGGGTCTGCATCGGCGACCAAGGAATTTTCGATTTCTTTTTCCAAATCGGTCAGAGCAGGAATGATCTCATCGTCTTCGGGAATTATGGAAACGACATTAGAGATGAAGACCCTCTCTCTTCGCTTCTTCCCAGATGAACTGGAACTCCATTGTTCATCATTTAGGAGATCAGGATGTACCCATAGTATCTCCCCCCTATCAGTTTCAAAGGGGAATAGTCCTTTCTTTTGTTGTTGGTGTGGATCAAAATTTACGACTTGCATCGTACCTTTATGGATGGGTTGCACTCCATCTTGAACTGTTGACTCTATCCAGTGGGGCACTTTACCGAACTTGACAGTCACCATGTTCGCAGTCACCTTCTGGTGCTCTTGAAGCATGATGACATTAGCGTCCACTAAGGCTTGAATTTTGTCTTTAAGGATGTAGCAGTTTTGGGTGGGGTGGTTAATGATCGTATGGTAGACACAGTAGTTAGGATCATTAACTTTCCCAGTTTCCTCTGGACGTTTAGACTCTGGCAACTTCAGCATCTTCTTACTCATGAGGAAGTTGAAGATACTCTTCGTGTGCTCATCCTTAAAGGAGTACTGCTTTTGTAGCACTCGCGCCTGAGGATGAAGTTTCGGGGGAGTTTTCATGGGTTGTGGCGCATCAGTGACCATTGTTTCCTTCCCCTTATACCCTCGGGGTCGGGGCTTATAGCTGTTATTAGCACTTCGCTTCGGTTTCTCCTTGCCTCCTTCTTCTTTTCTCCAACGCTTATCATGTTGGAGGTCATCGCGGGATATTCTGGCTCAGAAAACTCGAGCCCGCGTCGTCTCCTTTTTGCCAGTTGGGATAACGATGTTGACAGAGACGACAATCGACAAAACACCGAGGATCGGGCATGAGTTGAACAATGACAGTGAGACAGTACTGCATTGATCAGTCGTTCACAGTGGCATTGAGATACATGGGATTCTTCTCTTCTTCTGTTTAGAAGTTCCCTAAGATCTCTTGCACTGGAGTCCCTTATGATGGGCTCATTTATGAGGGACGGTGGAGTTTCAACCTCGCGGATAGGCATGCACCTTCTGCGAATTTGAGGTTCGTGAGTTTCTTCAGATTTTCCCCTTGGGATGCGAATGTATGCTCCGCGTTGATTATGGACAATTTTGACGGGTTCACTCCGCTTCCTGTAGGAAACGTGAGTGAATCTTTCTGCATCTTGAACATCCTCGCCCTTAGACTTCCATATTTTGATCGCAGGTTTCTGCCGAGATGTGTTGGCAGTTCCTTTTTGTTGCGCGTTCCTGTGAAGGGTACGAGCTTTGCTTCTCCTCAGGTTTCTTTTCGTCGTACGAGTGGGCGGAACCTCCTTTTCTGCATGACAACTTTGCAGAGCGAGTGGTGGTCGCTTTCCCTTGTTGAAGCGGGGACCTTGGTCCACTTTGCTTGACAGATCAAGAGTCTTTATCGGAACTGGCAGAGAGCCCGTTGTTAAGGAAGGGGATTTTGGACTATCTTGGTCCGTTGATTCCCTCAACTGGGCTATTGTCATCTCCTTGGGAATTGACCCCTTGGAGATTTTATAGTATCCCCTTAGGGAAGTAGGGCTCTTGGAGTCTGAAGAAAGAAATTCTTCATACCTTTGCTGGTCGACGGAAATGGTGAGCGAGTCGACCATACTACCAACTAGAATGTTGTCGGATTGAGCCACCACCAAGTCACCGTAGGTGATGATAGTCCCCAGCGGAGTCGCCAATTTTCTGTTCACCATGAAAGTTGCACGCTCTTTATATCGAAGTATTTTCAATAAAAGGGTTACAATCGGACGGTTTCCTGTTTACAGAAAATGAGGAAGATAGCTTTTCCTCTTTGTTTAAAGCTGGGTTTCTAGGTAGCTATGGAGGACGATCCTGCTCTCTGTTGACACTCCGTACAATCTCTCTCAGTTAGCTAAAGGAAAGAAAAAGGGGCTCTTTACTCTTGATCACAAAGGGATAACTTCTGGGAGAAGACGTCCATCCTTCTGTCTCTGTCCTTCTCTTCTTCTATTTTTTTTTATCTCTTTCACTCCCAGCCTTTTATAGGGGGCTTGGAGTAACGTCCCGCATATTTGCTCGACCGTTAGCTCCCACTACTCGAGAAGTGCCGTCATATTCGTTGGGTAGTTATTCCCACGATCGAAGTAACGCCGCTGCATTCGTTTGGCAGTTATTCCCACGATCCGAGGTGGCAATTCTTCTGTTCGGATCGGGTGACTTTGTATTAAACCCCCACCCAAGAGCTATGGGTAGTGTCGCGAATCTCAACTTTAGATTCGCGAACATATTCCGTCGCCTGGATTGCTGACCTCAGTTTCTTAGATTCGCAGACCTCAGTTTCTTAGATCCGTGAATCTGATGAGTTGCGGGCTTCTGTCTCTGAATTCGTGGTTCTGCTTTGCTTTTGCGGAATTTTTCGCCGACAACTGACCAAGTGAACAGTATAAGAAATAACCAAGTGAACAGTATAAGAAATATCAGGGCGAGTAACTGAGAAATAATTAAGACTACCAACCAATTGTTAATAGAGAGTAGAATCAGATAGAGGCACGCCATCAGTAAGGTTGAGCCGAGTATTATATTCTAAAAGAGTGTTGGCAATCTTACTATCTGCTAGACCAGCATTGGATATAAAATCTGAAACATATTTGGCCCGAGAAAGAGAATAACCATCTGAAGAAGATGTCATCTCAATATCAAGAAATTAACTGAGGGTGTCCAAATCTTTCATTTCAAAATAATGACCCAGAAAAGCCTGAAACGCATGAATACTAGTAGCATCATCACCAATGATGATCATGTCATCAACATAAAGAAGCAAAAGAGTGGTGTCAGGGCAGTCATACGGATGAATAAGGTAGTGTTTATGACACTGGCTACAAAATCCTATTGTGTGATGACAGAGGTAAACTTGGCAAACCAAGCACGAGGAGCCTGCTTCAAACCATAAATTCTACGACGAAGGCAGCAAACCTTGTGAGGAGGATACTCATAACCAGAAAGAGACTTCATATAAACATCTTTAATAAGATTGTCATTAAGAAAGGCATTTTTGACATCTATCTGAAACAATGATCAATGCCAAACAGTAACAACAGCAATCAAAAATCTAATAGAGGTAAGTTGAGCAATATGAGTAAAAGTATCCTCATAGTCAATATAATACTCTTGAGAGTAACCCAACGCAACAAGACGAGATTTGTATCGCTCAACTGAGTCATCTGTCCGAGTCTTAATCTTGTAAACCTAGTTACAATCCACTGCAAAATTTGTAGGAAGTAAATCCACTAAGTCCCAAGTATGTATTGGTAAGCGCATCTAATTCATCAGATATAGCTTGCTACTAAAGAAAACCAGAACTAGCCTCACGATAAGAGTGAGGCTCAGGAAAAGTAGTAAGAGTAGAGAGATAATAGTAATTATGAAAATAGGAAGGAGGAGTTCTTACCCTATCAGAACGATGAGGTGTAATAATTTGGGAGGACTCAGCGGCGGGACGTGGTATAGGCACATCTTGAGGAGAACTAGGTGATGATACCAGATCCACAGAAAGAGCAAGGTCATTGGAAGATGCCAAGTAAGGATCATCAGAGGAGCTGATATCACCTGCCAAAAAGTTGGTAGACTCGGAAAATAGAGTAATAGAGGGATCGGTGAAGACAGGGGAATGACTAGAGTGAAGTGAGAGAAAAGAGGAAAGCGTGGTGAAGAACTTATGTTCTTAAAACTTTACATGGCGAGAGATACGAAAGCATTTGGTAATAGGATCATAACAACTATAACTTTTTTGTTCAATGTCATAACTAAAAAAGCAACATAGTTTAGAACGGGGTTCCAACTTCGTTCGTTCTTGCGGGGGAGAAGAACGAAGCATGCACAATAAAAAACTCGAAGAGAGCTGTAATCAGGAATGGTACTATAAAGAGTTCAAAAAGAGTTTTGTTGTCAAGAATTGGTAGGGGGACACGATTGATGGTGTAGACAGTAGTAAGAGCAGTCTTTCCCCAAAGACGCTTAGGAAGCAAGGTAGAAATGATGAGAGATCAGATGGTGTCTAGAATGTCACGGTGTTTACACTCTACTCGACCATTTTGTTGTGATGTATAGGGACAAAAGTGATTGGTGAGAGTGCCATTTTATTGCAAAAACTCAATGAAGGATTTTTTCGTTATACTCTAGAGTATTATCAGAACGAAAAACCTTGATCGCACGAGAAAACTGAGTAAGTACCATTTGGTGAAAAGTTTATAAATTGCAAATAACTTAGAATGCTTATGCATAAGATAAATCCATATATAACGTGAAAAATCATCCACAAATATGACAAAGTAGTAGGAGTCCCCCTAAGTAGAAATTAGGGAATGATCCCAAATATCAGAATGAACAAAATCAAAAAGAGCAGAAGAAAAAGAGTCACTAGTATTAAAAGGTAAATGAGTTTGTTTTTCAAGTTAACAAGAAAAAAATCAAACTTATCAAAAGTGACAGAGCCAAGGAGACTATTAGAGACTAACTGTTGAATACGAAGTAAGGAAGTATGACCAAGACGAGAATGTCAAATGCTAGAAGTGATAGCAAAGGCAGCCAAAGATGTAGTGGAAGGAATATACAAGTTTGTCATTTCAAATATACGTCCAACTTTACAGTCTGCCCCAATGACCTGACCCGTCCGAGGATCCTACACATTAACCCCACGAAAAGAAAAGTGAAGCTCAAAATATAACTAACAAGTTGTCCAACAGAGAGGAGATTCGATGATAACTAAGGAACTAAATAGGTATTACCGACGGAGATGTCAGAGATAAAAATAGAACTAATATGGCTAACAGGTATCACAGAACTATCGGTAGTGTAGGTTATGATCTAGAGAAGATTTAGTAAAAAAATAGTGGGATCAGAAGTCATGATTATAACAAGCAGAATCCTAAAACAAAAAGAAGTACATGGAGTGACAGATAGTGCAGTAGATAAACGAGACAGAACTTGATAGACCAAAGTCTCAATGTCAGCAGTAGTGAGCGAAGTAGACTAAGAAGAAGATTCAAAGGCTGAGGGATCAGTATAGACAACTGCAGCAGCTTGTTGGAGGGAACCACGAGAGTTGCGGGTCTTTTTTTGCTACAACTTGAAACAATCAGTAATCAAGTGGCATCTTTTCTTGCAATACCGACAAAATAACTTCTGTAAAGAGGATTGTGACTGAAGCAGAACGTTGGAAGGAAGGCGAAGAGACAGCATCCAAAACAAGATCGGGAGACGTAACTTCATAATAAAGCGACGGTGCTTATCAGAAATTAACTCAGCAACAGTAAGATCCATGGTAGGAGTAGCGTACGATGAAGAAGATCAGTCCGAGTGGGCTCAAAGTCTTCACGAAGGGTCATTATAAAATGCATGAACTTGCGGCGATCCCGATACTTGGTAAAGAGCTCAATATCTACAACACTATGAAGTTGGGGTTCGGCAACAGTCAACTGATCCCAAAGAAGAGCGACTTGAGAGTAAAACTCAGTAATGGACTGGCCGAATTCTTGACGTATCTAGTAAAATTTTGTCTCAATCTGAAACTAAAGAGAAGTACCATTGCAGCAGTTATACGGAGTAGCCAAGAAATCCCATGCAACTTTAGGATTCTCAAGCTTACGCAGAAGACTGTTAATAGATGAGATTGATGTGTTAATAATACATTATAGAATCATGCTATGAATACTCTCCCAGTCGTCCAAGTAAGTAGCATAATCGGTGACGGATTTATCCTTAGCACGAACTGACTTAGGAGAATCTTTAGAAATATAACGCTATAATTTTCTTCCTTTGAGAAAAAGTTACATATTGGAAGCTCAAAGACTACAGTTGGTTCCATCCAAAACAATATCAAATAGACGAATAATATCACGAACAATATTATAAAGGATATACTAAAATCAACTCCCGAAAAATCAACCTAAAAATCAGCTTTCGAAAAGTCAAACATGATTTAAAACAGAATTGATTAGGGCGAGTGGGGCTCACGTGTTGGAGAAGAGAGGTGTGTGAAGACCACTTGCAGAGACTTCACACGGTGTGGAAGAGCGTGTCAAATCCAATAGGGCTGAAATTTCGACGGAAGGAGATCGAAGGGAGACGATCAATCTGAAGGTAGAAAATTATCGAGATCTGACTTCAAAGTGGCCGAAAATGAGCACAAAGAGCTTCGAGATGTGTGATGACAAAGAAAAACTCATCTAGGGTGGTTTATGACTCACAAAAGAAGCTATAAGAGGCACCAAAATTCCGATAACTCTGATAGCATATTGAAGAAAATAAAGTGAAAGCGAAATGAAGAAATTTTTGTATATCTTCTTATTGTGAACTGTACAATGAGCCATTTTTTTATAGTTGAAGGAGGAAAGGAAAAGAATAATTACTGAATCTGTAATTGATACTAATTACATAAAATCTTCAATTAATCCAATCAGAGATTCTTCAACTATCCTAATTTAAGAAAATATCTCAACATCTAATAGGAAAGAATCTCAAAATTTCTCAACAATATGATCATATCTTATCATATCTTAATTATATCTCAAAAAAGTATTTCAAATTGGTACTATCATCAGTTTCCACAACAAGTTTACAAGCACACCATTGTTATCAAACTACTCTTAAATTTGACAATGGTACATAATCTTCTTATAAAAACAAAGATTGCGACTTTCCCAAAAGGATATGCAATTTTGTCGGATAAAAATAGCTAAAAGATTGTGGAAATGGTAAAAGTATAGAAGACAAAGGAAAAAATTTGCTAATGTTAAAGATCACTATGCATTCTCTCTCCTATGGGCATTTGGTTACCACTTACAACTTGTAAAGTAGGTGGCTTGTAACTACTTTTACTACTAGTTGTAATTACACTAACTCAATCTATGTAATTATTTGTTGATACAGTTTTCTCGTAAGAATATGCTAAAGAGAACATTTAGGATAAATTAAGTTAGGTAGTTATTATTGTGAAATATTTCTTAAAGCCTACAAACCACTTTCCTAAATATGGATTATTTTATGAGAGCCAATGATATATTATTTATATATGAGATCAGGCCCAATTGCTAAGTCCGGACAAAACTTTTTTTGTGTAAATAAATAAATAAATATTGCTTAAATCAAGATTTGTACACAAGACTAATTACCACATAGATTACTCATCGACCAACAAAATAGGAAATCACCATGTCATAAAATAAAATTCAATTAACTCAAGCCTTTCCGAGTATATCCCTCTCTCCTCCCATGCCTTAATACCCCTTCGTCAGTTGTCATTTGACCACAAGTAATACATATTAAATTTCTTTTACATTCCTCTACTTTAATACCCATTCATCACAGAAAAAAAATATACATGGGTCTATTCATTCAAATGAGAATTTATACTCATTAACTCCATTTAAATTCCCTAAGATCCTCCCTAAATATCTCTCCAATAACATATTTAAACTTTCCTTCACCATGACGAACCCTCTTAAAACTCATCACCAAACTCTCTCTCTCCCCCCTTCCCTTCACCAACCGCCGGAGACCTACTGACCATCTAAGCACCACAGATCGCTGGAGCGCCACCGACTACTGGAGAGCAACCGACCACTTACAGCAACCGTCACCACAACCAGTAACCCAATCGATCGACCGAAGTCCTAAACTGCTAGCCACTATCCTTGCATCGTGTCGGCGCCGCCTCTTACTGCCGAAGCCACAACTTCTCACTAGAAACTTGTTGTTGTTATTTTTCTCATAGCCTTCCTTTTTTATGAATAATTATGTAATAAAAATAACCTTTTGTTTAGTTCTATACTTAGTTTAATTCATGTCTTACTTTTGATATCCTGTTGTAGTAACTTCTACAATGGAATAAAAGAACTTTCCTTATTACATTACTTGTATATATTGTTCTCTGGCTATGATAATTGTGACCGATATATTACTAGGCTTAAATATTCATTTTGGGTATGTTGCCGATATCTGTTTAACGTTCTTGCATACCGTATTTCATAAGTGGGGCATGGCACAAGTGGAGCTTTTCCACTATTTAGGTACAGTTATAGTTGTAAAATTTTGCAACCATTTTCAAACTTGCGACAATTATAGTTGCAGAAAAAATTGTGTGTATGATAATTTACGTCTCTCATTTGTAAACAATAATTATGTTATTGATAAATAAGATACTTTGCATAACTCTAATTGCCACTTGTAACTTTCAATCCAAACATAGTAATACATTTTGCAGTGATTTCTATTACTGCAGTTACACATCTAGTAATATAAGTTGAAACTTGCAACACTACATACACGCATCCAAATAGTCCCTAGTAAAGGATGATGAAGGGAGTTTCCCAACTTGTTCATTCAAAAGATAAAAATAATAAGTATGAATTTATAGTTGTTTTAGCTTAGGGCTCAATTCCTCTATTTTAGCCACAGGAATGTATTATAACTTAGAAACGATTAAACTTGGGAAAAAAAAATTATTTTTAGAACTAGGAGCAAAATAAAATATTTTGTACTGTCATTTCAAGAATTATGAGGTATATTTCATGATTGTGAGTCACAATCATAAACAGGAAAAGGTAAAATAACGTATAAGAACAATGATATGTGATCTCTCTTTTTGATGAAATTAGGGTTAGATTGAACCATGATGTAATTTCTTTTTTATGTTTAATTATAAGGATTATGCATTAGATTTAATTCAACTAACTAATTATATTTAGAAATATAAGAGATTTGTGAGTTTATTCTCAGTAATCTTTAAGGGATAATTAGGTAGGTCATGTTTGCTAATTAGATTTGGGATTAATTGTTGAACTGATTTAAGAAATATTAATTGATGTGTTCTAATTTAATTGTTTGATGTTTAATTGATAGTTTATGCTCACTAATTAGATTTGGAATTAATTATCAAATTGATTTAAGAAATATTCAATGGTGTATTCTAATTTATGCCTTACTTGAACATATTCTTTTTTTTGCTTTCAGATTGAACTTGATTATCCTAGAAAAATATATTACAATTTAATTATGTTACTTAACCGTATATAATTAGATTAGAGAGATTTGCTAAACATGTTCATGATATAAATAACTATAATGGATTCTACAATCTAGATTTCATTTTTCTTAATGTTTTAGTTTAATTTAATTTTTCATTAAAACTGCTCGCTTTCTAATCGATTCGTTAGATAAAATTTAAAGTAAGAATAATTGACACTTAATATCGAAACAATCTGTTAGTACTACAATTAGGCTTTGTTGTAATATTTTACATCAATTTGATTGATGAAAAACCCAAAAAATTAGTGTTGAATTATCAAATTTTTTGAAATTTGATGCTTGAATGCTAGAAATTGATGTTGAAATGATGAAAACCCAAAAATTGTAAGAAAATGGAGTTGAAGATTTTGTTTGCCACTCTAGGGTTCTTGTTACCATATGCCAATGCCAAACAATAATGAATACTAGAATCCATGTACATAGATATACATATATTTAAGTAACTAATAATGACTTAAAATTCAACTTACTACAATCGAACAACTAATCAGATAGTTTTCTAATTATTGGCAATTTTTATATTTTTATTTCTTGATTCATATTCACTTGCCCGTGGTATTATTTTTATAGTAATTTTGGATGACTCTTGGTTACTAGACCATCGTAATCTTGATTATAAATTTATTATCTCTCTTAATATTATCAGAGCACTTAATCCAACTTGGCTTCTAATACTTGAATCCTATGTATGAACAAGAATTAAGTTTTCCAACATATTGATGGTTCTTGGTGAACCTAGTCCTACTAAAGATCAAACACATAGTGAGCAGTGAGCACATTATGATTTAGTAAAAAATGGATACATTATTTTTAAGTTATGATTTGGGCTTTTGTTATAGGCCGCTTGAACTTGTTTGTTGAAAAGGCACAAAACTCAAGCAAATGGCCTAAGCTCATTTAAATGATTAAATAAACAAATACAAACACCACTAAATATTTTTTTTAAGTATGATCATTCCATCTTTGGAGCTTTTAGTACAGTAATTTGCCCATGCTATTAATTAGAGCACAAAAAATTAACCAACGTCTTAACTATCAGCCGTTAAAACAAACATTATTTAGAATTTGGGGCTTCAGGTATCTAATATGACATAAACCACAAACTATCAATGGCGTTACTATATATATTGCTAATATTTTCATTGACAAATTCCATTTTATCAATAAAATATGTTTGTGTGTTTCAAAAAATCAAATTAAGCTTGATGAAAATCTCAGGGTGGAGTAATTAAAATTACAAAATTTTTCCTTCCATCTCTACATAATGTAGATTATGGTAAGGTACATAATGTAGATTATGGTAAGGTCGAGCAGTTAGGGAAGTGGGGATATATATTCTTTGACTGGTTGATCCGCAACTTAAGTTCATCAACTACTTGAGATGGGATGATATGGAGATTATGAAGACATCAAACATCCAAGACTTGTTAGCATTTATCATTTGGATTTTATTATCTCTTTCAATATTCTTTTCAGACTTTATGAGATTTAGATTTTATTGTTATTTCTTTAATTCCACATTTGATTAATTGGTGAAACTCTTATGTAATTGTCTATTTAAAGGCCCTAGTTAATGAATAAAATTATATTAGTTGATTAATAAAAAAAATGCTGATACAAAGCCAAGAGGGTCATTAAATTATATTAATTTAGCAATTAGACTAGATTAGATTATTATTTCTTACTCAAAATCCTAATTTAGCTCCGAATCCCAAATCCCACCATAAATCATAAATTGCTTCCGCAAAGCTATGAAAACCATAAAAATCTTCTTCCAGTTTCAAATTATTCACTAAAAGCTTATCTATTTCTATCTTAGCTTAAAGTCAAAAAGAGCCTAAGCCCAAGCTGATGATAGAGACATAAGAAGATATATAAGACTTAGAAATAAAGTCTTAAGTAGAATACGAGACGGAGTCTAAGACAAAATTTAATACATATCTAGAGTTTGAAATTGATACTTATACTTCCTAGCATTAGTAGAACTTTGAAGTTATTGATAAGTTAGAGCCACAAGTTTCCTAAGTTATTATAATTATTTGAAGAAACTCCTTAATAAACCATAAAAGTTATAGATTCTTTTATCTTCTATAGATCTTTTAGCGAAACTAAATTTGAAGTATCGTTGTCTTCACCAACTAGAAATTTGACACATCCATGAGATTGTCTAATGCCTATGATTCTTTTAAAATCTTTTTGTTACAGTAGGCAAATTTACAGGAGAGCAAAGTTCTTTTGATAGAAACTAAATTGAAGTCCGTTCAAAGATATTGATGTTATGATCAGATATTTCATATCACATCTAAGAGTCCCAAATGAGTTCTGAAAAGGATTTCTTTACCACCTAGAGATTGATGAAAGGGTAAATAAACTTCAAAATTCAAAAAATGAGATTCTAAGAAAGCCAATGATAAAGAGATTATGATCCTAAAAAATTTTTTAAAAAATAATGGGATCATTATTTTCTCACTATCGACTCACACAATCTACCTTAACTATCGACTTATATACACTAATATATATGTATACATATGGAAAAAAGTGTACCTAAGGTAATAATATAGCGGAATTGCTTATGGTAGCACTCTAAATCTCAACATAAATAGCATTTGTAGAAGATTCAAGCTATAATTGTGATTTCCACATTAAAAAACGATGCTATACCAAAAATTATGCATTTTGGGTATATTATGACGGTATATTGGATATGTTCAAAATGACCAATAATAGAATAAATAAAGCTTCTTGATCGATGATAAAGAAGTGTCTAAATCATATAAATTTTATATGATATCTATTTAGAACATGGAAATTACAATCAATAGTTCTGATTGTTCACATATACTTTTTATATTAAAATTTAAGGTGTTTCTATAGGCAATTCTCTTAAGGCATATGCACACCTTTTCCCTACATACGTACACACACACATATAACAACAACAATAACAATAACAATAACTAAGCCTTTTATTCCAAGTAATTGGGGTAGGTTACATGAACTAAAAAAGAATCACGTTAGGTCGATCACATTGATAGTTCTTCTCCATTCATTTTTATCAAGTAATATCTCCTCATTTAGAACTCTAGAATCCATATCTTTTCGTATCACCTTCATCCATATTTTCTTTAGTGTTCTATTTGTTTTTTTAACTTGTCCTACATTGATAAATTTTTCTCGTCGAACTGGTGCATTTTTAAATATTATATATATAATATTTATATAATTGTGTACACACGTGCGCATGCACATGCGAGCATGTATATATATATATATATATATATATATATATATATATATATATATATATATATATATATATATATATATATATATATATATATATATATTAAAACAACATATTGCTCTGTACAACGAACTTGGAATAATTAAAGTTTTGTCTTAAGTTCTATGAGAAGAAGTGAAAAGTGAATAAGCAATCTAACAAGAGCTGTGATAATAAAACAAATATTATAATTCTTATCTCTTAACAAAAGCAGTGAAACTACTATTTGGATTCTTATCATTCGTCACACACTTATATAAAGCCAGCCTCAGCTCACATATGTGCCAAGCGTGTTTAGAAATCGCTAGTGTTGTTTACCGGATTAAACTACCATGAAGCTTGCAGAACTGTACGTAGGTCATTTAAGTCGCGATCACTGCCCTCTCGCTCTCAAAATGCCAATTTCTGAGCCACCGCTCTTTCATTCCGGAAACTCTGCACATAGATTGTTTCGGTAGCGATCACTGCCCTCTTAATATAGAAATGCCAATTCCTAAGCCACCGCTCTCTCACTGTAGAGACGCTTCCCACACGTCATTTCAGTAGAAATCAACACTCTCTCATTCTAGAAACATCAATTTCTAGACCACCGTTCTCTCAATCCAGAATCTCTAACCACTAGCATAGAAAGGAAGTTTGCATGCATAAATAGTAATACCAAAAAATTACTGCTATTTAAAAATATTTCCTCAATATTTCTTTTATCAATCACAACCATATTTAATCGTATTAATGAGATGACACTACCATACCATAGGGTTTTCAAACTAAATCATAAAGCCAAAGTACGTTTAGTTGGTGATAGTAATGAAAAAGGGAAGGTGGGTGAGCCACAGCTATAATCACCTGTCCCCCGCCACCAATTAAAAAATAATAATAAAAAAAAAACATTAAAATAAAGGGGTATTTACTGGTTTGTACCTCATATCTTTATATATTATGATTTAGTCCCCGAATCTTTATATTTAGGATTTAGTCCCCAAATCTCTTAAATTACTATAATTTACTCCTCAGTTTATATTTTGGCCCGATTTTCCCGTTTTACCGCTAATTTCCTTCACTTAATTCCCCTTCCCTCTTCCCCTCTCTTCTTAGTTCTTATTGGGTTTTCTCTTTTTCTTCTTCTCTTCTCTCTCTATTTATTTATTGGGTTCCCCATCTCTATATTGAGACGAAATATATTATTCTTCATTAAATGTATTAAATTTAGGAATGAATTTATCCAATATAGAGAGGGAGAACCCAATAAATGAATTTATATTGAGACTTAAATGTTTAATATATTTAGTGGAGAATAATACATTTGGTTTCAATATAGAGAGGGAGAACCCAATAAATGAATAGAGAGAGAAGAGAAAAACAAAGGATGAACCCAATAAGAACTAAGAAGAGAGGGGAAGAGAGAAGGAGAATTAAGTAAAGGAAATAAGATGTAAAACGGAAAAATCGGACCAAAATACAAACATGGGACTAAATTGTTTTAACTTAAAGGATTTGAGGGACTAAATTCTAAATATGAAGATTTGGGGGACTAAATTATAATTTATAAAGATGTAAGGGACAGATCTGTAAATACCCCTAAAATAAAAGTAATCTGCAGCTTTTAATTATTTACCCCACTGTCAAAGGTCTCTCACTGCTCTCTCTCGTTTCTTCTCCCTTTACCTTCCCCTGCGATATAAATGCGCCCTTCTCTCTTCTCTCTTTTCTCCGCTACTCTACTCTCTCTGCTTGCCATTCTAGGGCATCGAGATCTCGCCCTCGGCCATCGTCATAAGCGGCAGCCATGTCTTCAGCGGGCCGATACATGGCCTACTCCCCTTCTCCTTCGACCGCTCCTCACTCGCCTCACATCTCGGGGATCCGAAACGCCACCAATGTTCTCGCCGAGCAAGAGAAGTGAGCGCGCTACCCTTTTCTCTAAATTCTGAGTAGTTTTTCTTGATCTGTGGTCTCCGATCTTAATGAGGGTTCGAGATTTTACCTCGATTTGGAGGTTGATTAGGGTTTTTTATATATGATTTTTTTGGTTGTGGATTGTTGCTCGTACTTATTTGTATGAGATCTGAGAGGTAGGATTGAATTATCAATGGTTTATTTTTTGGTCCAAGTGGATGAATAATTGTAGACTTTTGTGAGGTTCTGAAATCTTCTCTCTTTTATTTGATGGGTTTTTTTTTTTTCTTTCGATTCATAGCTTTATTGCTTTTTGGGGTTTTATTACTGCGATCTGGCAATTGAGGATAAATTATTTACTAAATTGGGGCTTTCAGTGGACGGGCGTGATACTGTGTTATTGAATTATTTGATTAAAAGCAGCTGTTAATACTATTGTTATTCTATGTTAATGAAACATAATTTAGATTGTTTCTTTCTTTCCTATTTAGTATAGGATATGTTTCCAAAGAGAGAGATTCTTTTCTTTTCGTTGTCTATGGTTTGTAGTTTGGTGTTGTAAATTTTTCATACAAAAGATTGAATAGTATGGACTACATTATTAAACGGCATTTTACGATTGTGAATTTGTGATTTCATGTGCTCTTGGAATCATGTTGTTTTTATATAATCATGTAATGCCATTTGCTTATCTTAAAAGTTCTTTATACTTATAAGATCTGAGGCAACCATTGCAGGTATCTTTCGGAGCTTTTGGCAGAACGTCACAAGATTGGCCCATTTATGGCGGTTCTTCCACACAGTTATCGCCTGCTGAACCAAGGTGAGCTCTTAAAAACTTTGTACTATGGGTTGATTGATTTCCTTTCATTCTCAGCTCAAAATTGTTCTCTTATTAGAAGGATGAAAATGCTGGTTGGTATGATTTTCCAAGTGATTATGTGATTTGATTCATTTGAAATAGGAGGATATCTTTGTATGTTTAATTTACGATGCTCGTAGTTGCTGATATTTTGGCCGCTTTCATTGGATTGTATGTCTTGCTAAGGTAATTTTATGCTAAAAATGTGACCTAGTGATCAGATTTGACGGTTAGATTTAAATAGGACTTAATTTGTTCGCGAGTATATGGTTTGGTCGATCTTAGGTGTGTACATTGTGTTGAGAATGTCCAATAAGCAAAACCTTTCAGAAAGTATATTTCTGACTTACCTCATTGAAACTCTTATATCTAATAGAGATGGATAGCAGCATACATGACACCAGGTGGTTAATTGAGGGGTAAGATAATTGGTGATATAAGAACTAGTTCTGTAGGCTGGTTTTATGTGAATATATTCTCTTCCCTTGGTGTATTCATGTATTGAAGACTATGTTTGCTACAATCATTAATATCTTTGGAGCATAGTGTAGCCTAATCATGTTAGCAAGTTCCCTTGGCATGAATAAATTATTTATTAAATAGATGCACAAGATATTATTTTTTTAGAAGTTCAAGTTTCTTCCAATGGAATTATTGCCATCGTTCATTCCCCTGTTAAAAAAGGGTCAAATTTTGAGAGTCAAAATCAAACTGTATCCATTAGTATATTAAGGAATCTTCCAGTTTCTTAATGATTATAAACTAAGGTCAAGTACTTTTCAATGTTGAAAATAACACGTCATAGAATCCGTTATATTGCATTATGATACCTAACACAAACTCACCAATCTAACAGTAGAAAATAACTCAGTGCATCGTAACGGTACATTTTTACATTATTTTATGCTATTTATGTTATGTTACATTATTTGCTATTTATACGTTTGAATAATTTTTATATTGTTGCGGATTATTTGTTATTGATTGTTAGCTTATTGCTATTTTTTTTTTTTTACTTTATTGCTTGTTGTTTGCATGTTTGATTACTTGTGAAATTGTTATTTTATCAATTTATGATTGCTTGTTGTAATTCCTCTCCGATTATTAAATTTCTTAATTGTTGTTGATTCTATTGAATTCTCAGCTGAACTGAAATGAGTATTATAAAATATAATTGGAGAATTACAAAATATTACAGTATTGGTGATGGATGAAACTGAAATAAATAAATTTGAATTTTTGTTTTCTTATTTGGTGATGATTAAAATTATGATTACAAACTTAATGATAATTTATACAGATAAAACATTAAAATTATTTGAAACTGGTTAGAAATTTAGAATAGTTCTTGTATAATATAGAATGGTTTTACATTCTTTCTTTAGAATTTTTAAATGTATTTTTCAATTATATTTATTCATATTAGATAAATAGAAAATTGCGTAGCCTACTTTATGCAAAGGCAAAACGTTACCGTTATCGTTTGTAAAAAGAGTTTAATGGGAAAAAGTGAACTTGAGTAATGTAGCTTTTACTTATCATCCCAGAGGTTTTAGTGGGTTGTGTTGACCTATGTTGTATGGACAAGAACATGTCAAATACATAGCATGGACTCATGGTATATGGAGACAACAATTTCTCAAAAGTATGCACAAAACCAAACTGTCGTGTCTAATTTGGCCAATGACATTTATAGCTGTACAAAAACATTATCAATTAAGAAGTATGGACATACTGCCGAGGATACTGTGTCCATGTCGGATACGTGTCCGATGCAGACACTCGACAGACACCAAAAACCATGTCAGACACGCCATTCGGCATGTCCAATAAAATAAACAAACAAATATCATGTCGTTATCGTGTCCATACTTATACGTTGTGTCTGAAAAAAGAGTTAAATAGTTCGGTAAAATAAAAATAAATATTATTAAATTGGTAATTTTTTAATACCTACATAGCTTTATGAAGTTGTACTTTAATATTTTCTTTTAGACATGAGTTTTATTTAGTTCGTATATTTGAAGAAATGTTTTTTTTTTTGCATTCATACTATATCCTGATCAATGACTCGATGTCATTGCAATCTTCGTTTTTTATCTCTTTACCTATATGGGGGGAGGGAGGGAGGGAGAGAAATGTATGGTTGATGGCGAAACTTTTCTTTTGTAATGGAATAAATAGACATATTCATACACTGCTATTGATTTCGTTTTGGATATTTTAGTAAAATTATTATATTAATAATAAAAGAAATATAAACTTATATTTATAATTTTTTTCGTGTCTATGCATATCTGTGTCCTTATTTTTTCACTAATGTCGTGTCCATGTTTGTGTCTGTATCATTATCTGAATCCTTGTTCGTAGCCATGCTTATGATATTATCAATTTATTATTTTGTAGGGGAATTTTGTTTGACTTCTGGCATTAAGTTTTCCTCGTAGTTGAATTTGATTCCTTGTAGAAAGCTTATCATCTTCCCCCTATTTTCTAGATATTTCCCAAGTGTAGGAAAATATGATGAATGCTAGTCAACCGTCCTGGAGTACTAGAAGTCCCACTCTTGTCCATAGTCTTCTACCAGAAGATCAGCGCTAATTATTTGTTTACATCATGTTGATATTTGGTTGTTAAACTTTGACAAATATTTTGTGAAGTCTTGCTCCATAGCTGACCCATTGTGATGGAAAAAAGCTTAGATGATGATAATGAACCTTGTTTTCTGCCAAAGACCTATTTAAGAGCATGCTTTGCCCTGGTCAAGATTTAAAAGATTTTCACATTGGATATGTTATCTTCTTAGTTCTTTTGATTTCTATTGTTATCAGTAAGATTCTTATGTTAATTTCTTCTTTGTTTATTAGTTATACAGTGTCTTACTTTCATTTTTTAAAAATATTTCTTTTTTTTAATTATACAATTTCTAGATTTATGTTTTCCATAAATTTTTTCCACTACTTTCTATTCCTAGTGCTTTTTTTATGCTCACGCCCTAAAACTTTTGTCCTACTGTACTGCTTCACACCCACTTCCATTTTCCACAATATCGATGTGCATGTGCTACATAGACTTTTGGCTTGTTTAGAAGTTGGGTTTTGACATACTTCCATTCTAATCCAATAATTTATATAGGCTAGGTTCAAGTTTATTTTAAATGACATTTGGTTGTGTTAGGTTGGGTTGTATAAGTTGTATTTCCTACATTGTTCCAAATATTGACCGCTATGGACGATATATCACTTGATATATCGTTTTGGAGAGTATGCTAATACGATATATAATCTTGATATTGACTCACATCTACCATATATCGCTCGATATCCAACTATCTGATATGAAAACCCCTAATCCTATACAGACCCGATATTCGATATTTAAAACCTGGATATATTCGTTTTTCTATTCATTCTCATACATTAATGTCAAGAAGGTAAACTTTTGAGTTGGTTGAAAACAAAGCCCAAAGCAGATTTTATGAATGACTAATGTAGGCATCCATACACTATAGAATAAGCAACACATTTCAATTTATTATTGAATTTCATTACTTGCGCAATGTACATAATGCCAAATGCATCTATTATCGTGGCCTAGTTTCTAATGACAAATATCTTAATAGTTTCGGGGATCTAGGTCTAGATTCATTAGGTTTGCTCCTATAAGACTATTCTTGATACAACTTTGATCTTGATGTAAAAGTAACCATTAGCAGATTTCAAATGGTTTCATAGACTAGCTTTTTAATAATTACTAGGAGTATTAATTCTAAACTTATGCGTCTTGCTTGAGCAAACACATTATGATTAGTTGTAATCTTGTTCATCTCTATCTGCATGTTATGCTGATCTAGCACTCCTGAGAAATAGTTTATATATTGCACGTTGAATGGGTATGGGTTGAAACTCAAAAACAAGTAAATCAAGGAAGGGGTTTTGTCTGTCATCATCCTGGCTAGTGAGCTCAAGTCAGACCGTTTTCTATTTCTGGCCAAACATGACAAAAATTTATGTTCAGATGGTAGAGATACAACTATTTGTTTCAATGATTCTCAAAGATCAAGAGTTCTCAAATTGGTTTCTTGCTTGTCTTCCTTTTTGGGGATCTGTATCTAATTTAATGATATACCCAACCATTTATGTCACAAGGTTGCTAGATTGCTGGGTTTTTTCGTAGCTTTCTGAGCAACCTTAACAGAAGTGAGGAAGGAAGGCCAGGATCCAAATAACCATTTACTCACAAGGCTCAGTAGTCTGTTGGGCTAATTGGTATCTTTCTACACATCCTTTTCAAAAGTAGGATTAGAAGGCAAGGAGCCTGAAATTCAAAGATATGCATTAAAAAGGTGCATTTTCCTTTATCCTAATCTCTATTAGGTTTAATCGTCCGAAACACATCGGCGGAATCATACTTTATCACACCTAAAGGTAAACATATTTATAAGTGTGGAATATGAGGATGCATGTGTTATGTCCGATACGGATGGACATGCCAATTTTTGAGTTTGAAGAAGTTTCCTACATATCATAGATTGATTGTCTAGATATAGGTTCCATATGAATTGTTTTGATTTAGGATTGCTCGATAGAGTATATTTGTGGGTAAATCTAGATTTGGATATCATATGAATTTATATATTGATGAATATATTGTTTCTGTTACATATATTTCTGTGAGTTAATCCCTCAGTCTTTAGCTTTTTAAGGAAATAAAACACTTTTTTTGTTGCATATTACTTTAATTTAGTAGTTGGACATATGTGCTTCTTAAGCCCAACTACTGACTAGGAAAGTGTCTCTGGCCCTTGAGCACGTCTATACATGTGCCTGCACATGTTTTTGGCTACTATTTTGTTATTTTCGTTTTAGGGGATCAGATATTTTTCTGGGATCTGTTTTGGCATTCCAATTAATTTAATTTATAATGTGAAAGGCTACTATGAATTTATATCTAAAATTTATTTCAGTAGTTCTTTTTTCTTAAAAGATAGTTATGTCTTTCTGTTCATTATTAATGGGAGATATTATCTATTCATAAGTTTCCTTTTTCCCCCCACCAAACTTCTAGGCCTAACATACTTTCATCTTCCACTAAACTCCTTTAGGAATGCCCTCATATCCCACTGCCCGCACCTGGATTCGTTGTTGGTCCACTGTAAAAAGACCGCACCTTCTTTTGGACTGGATTTGAGTAATCCAATTTACTGCTAGTTTGTCATGACTATTTTCACAGAAGTAGTCTACGTGGTATACCTTTATCTCCTTGTTTCTTTCTCTTTTACATCTCTTTTTCCACTTTCTTTTCCCCGTCTCTTTTTACCTTGTGCATTTGTGATGCATTGTCATTGAGTTTTTGGAAAAAAGTCTCGTGAATGGAAATGGGTGTCCAGGCTTGTTTGAAGATTGTTTAGTAGGGATTAGAGAGGGTTGTTGGACCAATCCCTACAGTATCATAGTGAATTTGTAAGGATAAAATTATTTGTTCACCAGTCCATTGTAATATTACTCGTTTAAGTTTTGGGAAAGATGTATATAGAAATTTTTGTATGAGACAGATCGATGTCGAGATTTGATCCCATTGGGCTTAGTTTGGACTTTGGAAACCTGTATGTCTACCATCCCCACTTACAATTGAAATGAAGTTTTGCAAACTGATCTTTTCCTCAAAATGGAGTTACCAAAATCCACTTGATTTTCCAAAACCTAGTTTTCACTAGCTTTTGGACTTGGCAAACTCCGTGGTGGTAGCTAAACACAGCCCAAGTTTCGTGGTTTGGACTTTGCCTTTGAAACACCATGAACTTTGCATGTGAAATCTGATGTGTAGTCACTTCATAATTTAAGTCATTTTGTCTACAGTTCTAGGACAAACATCCATAGGAGTATTCACAAGAGGCATAAAATAACAAGGATATGTTCCCTTTATTGTGTTAAAAGTGATTCCATCGATTGATGAGCACCCTGCATTTGTAGATGTCATGGCTATCACCATATCTGACCTCCTGTTCAGGTTCTGAGATCCCAGAAGCTAATGAAAAATGCTACTTTAGAGGTTTAGAAAGAAAGAAGGGGAAACTTAATCTGGTGATTAGGAGGAAGAGTAGAAGTGTATTTTCTTGTAAAATTGGCTTGTGGTTAAGTTGAACTTTGAGGATGGGGATGTTGCTGAATTCTTTTATGAGGGATTTGTTCAGGAGTTTCTTTGTGAGGTTGCACTTTACATTATCTATTTGTTTGTTGATGTCATGTTTAGTTCTTTGCCATCATTAATATGTTTTCCTAGTAACTCTGAAAAGAGCCTATCGCGTAAGTTCTCTTTAAGATTGCGTTCTAGAAATTGTGACATCTCTCTGGAGCTTCTAAAAATTTTCCATCAAAATCTAGAAGGCTGGTTTTAACACTTATTTCACCATACATTCACAATGCTCCACAATTTCTTTATCCCTTGGCTACTATTCCCACGTTCAAAATTTTTAGTGAGCCCATATTCCATAGCAAATAGGAGGTGAAAGATGCATAATGGTTGTAGCCCTGTTCTGATTCTTGTTCGCGTCATTGGTTTTTTCTGTCATTGGGATAATCAATCATGAGCTTTTGACAATATTTACCTATGCCTTTTGTCTTGTACAAAATGGACAAAGATTTGAAGTTCTGAAATATGCTGAGCCTCAGCCAGATATTTAGTTTTGTATTTTGACATGTTTTGTTCTTGAAGGAAGTTGATGCTATTGCACAAATTTTTATTCCAATGAATTATTTGTTTCATCACAAGGGAATGTCCCTACCATATGCACAGTACAGTGATGAGCATCCGAGCATGCACTTTTATCTTCATCTTTATAAGTAGGGGTGTGCATTAGTTTGTTTAGTGATTCATGCTCTTAGTTGTTGTTTTACTGCATTTTAATATGTAATGTCCTTTTGTGTCAAATGCAAGCAAGTATAGATTATATTATTCAACATACTATATTTAGTTAATAAATAGTTGGCATACTGTTTGCTGATTGTTAACTTACTATTTTACTTGACCAGTATCTGCCTGTATGCTGATAATTGACTTACTATTGTAGTTGACCAGTATCTGCCCATTTACTACTGAGTGCTGACTAATTTCTAACAATTGCTAACTGGTACGTCTTTTATGCTTGAAATTGACATTTTGGAGCAGAAATTTTGCGTGTAACTACACTGTTGGGGAATGCTTCTCTTTTAGATCAAAGTGGGCTTGAGCAAGGTAGCCCCCTGACTACTGGTGGATTATTTTCAAATGGAGCAGCAGCTGATATGAGTGGGTGGGCATCAGCATTTCAATCAGAAGTACGAATACTAACCATTAACATAACATAGCTTTCGTCTAATATTTACTGCTTGAGGAAGGGTTCTTGAGGTACTTCTTTACAGGTTAATGCTAACTTGAATTAATTTAACAGTTTGGATGCTTTCCATTCCTGAGGATTTGTCTACATTTCATGCTAACTTTAGTGCCTAACTCAACTGCTTACTACACTGTAGTATTATATAAGATCTAACTTCTGACTATCTGAGGGCTTGCCTTTGGACTGTTTGCTCTCTTACTCGGTCTTTAACCTTAGGTTCTGAATAGATTAGATGTGTACAAGTATGCAACAAGCCTGGTCGACTTATAATGAAATTAACTTGGTTTGCAACATTATTTATTCCAATCTCTTTCTTTTTTGGTAATATGTGAGTGGCTACTTCTTGCTGGAAAAATCCTCTTTAACTTGCAAGGTGAGCCGAGGCTCATTTTTTTCCGTGATTTTTTTCTCTGCAAGGATGTTCAACATCCAGCGGATGTCATGTTTCCTGACTGTTGATTGCCTCCTATAAATGATGGCCATGAGAAGGTTCAAATCCTTGTTAACATAATTCACTGTAGTATTCATAATGTAGTATTCTAGAAGCCATCCTATTTTATTAATGGTAATACTTTTCTAGATATCATATGGATTAATTTAGTTCGGCACCTTCTGTAGTCTTGGCTCATTTAATGTTTAGTATGCATGTGAATAGGAACTCTATTATGCCTTTCCAGGTTGAAGATTCTTGTGGATTCATACTTTGATTTTATACATTTTACTGCATTTCCCAGAGTGATTTACTTTAACTACAATAGTTTGTTTAATAACATCAAAAATTGTTATGCAGAGATTGGGTTTGCTGCAATCTTCATCTTCCCATAGTTGGCTTGGTTCTCAGGGTAGCTCCTCCAGTCTTGTTGTCAAGAAAACAATCAGGGTTGATATTCCTGTTGACAAGCACCCTACTGTATGTAACCATCTTTATCTTTCAGGGTGGGTTTTCTACAATTTACGGAGTCGTTCATTTATCTTTCAATTGGTTCATGCAGTACAACTTTGTTGGTCGCCTCCTTGGTCCTAGAGGGAATTCCCTCAAGCGAGTGGAAGCAAGTACTGACTGTCGTGTTCTGATTAGAGGGCGTGGCAGCATCAAGGATCCAACTCGGGTAACATACTCTAATCACGGTTTTCATGCAAGCATAATGTGCACATGCATCTTCTTATACAACTTAGTACTTAATCGGGGAGGCTTGGCTTATTGGTGAGAAGAGGAGTCGTGTCCTTTTTCTGGAAAAAAACCTTACTCTTGTGGAGAAATTAAATGTTTTCCTTTTTTTCGCATGTTCAATCAGAGTTATATAGTCTGATTAAGGGTGAGCATCGGTCGGTTCGGTTCGGTTTTGACAAGAAAAAATGCAACCCACAATCGAACCGAACAAAGAAAACCGAAACCGAACCGACCGAATTCCACACTTAACCGAAATCCGAACCGAAACTTCGGTTCGGTCGGTTTTCGGTTTTGCTGGGCTGCGGCCTAGAAGCCCATTTAATTTGAAAAAAAAGGAGTTTGGGCTTTCTGAGTTGGCCCAGTTAAAAAAATATAAAAAAAATATAAACATTGCTGGGCTCCAGAATTGGTCCCATAGGCAAACAAAAAAATTTAATTAGGCTGCAGAAATAATATAGCAATATTACATGAAATGATGAAAGTATAAAGCATTAAATAATTAAATATAGCAAGTTAACACTTAAGCATTACATGCTAATAAAAAAACCTACCTACTCGTTTGCAGTGAAGCATTACAATATTACATGATATGATCACGATTACAAACAAAAATAATATAGCAAGTTAAATTACATAACATGAACACAAATTCAAATTAACATTTTTGTTTTCTAAATTTATTACAAACGGATTCAGTCTTCACAAATAAGTTGCAAAGTTCCATCATGCACTGAAGTTGTACAAATCTGCTTAGCGTGAAAAAAATATATTAGATATTCATGCAAAAATGACTAATTGAGAGCTATTTGCAAATTTAACTAATCAATTTTTAATTTAATGAAAAAAAAGCAGGAAAAAAGAGAGCTCTCTGTCTCTGCTGCAGGCAAAGACAAAGAGCTCTCTGTCTCTGCCTGTAAGAGAGCTCTGGACTGATGCATCAATATGCATGACATGCACGACATGTACAACACAATGCACAACATGCACGGTGTAAACAACAAAGTGAAAGGAATATATTTACAACATGCACGACATGCACAACACAATGCACAACATGCACTGTGTAAACAACAAAGTGAAAGGAATATATTCAAAAACCAATGTAAACAACACAATTAAGATACACACCTTTGTTTATTCTCTTCTGTAAGTGCACGGTGCATCATAGCTTGGTGATAACCGAATCCGTAGATAATATATCCAAATCTAAAAGGAAATAAAGCTAATTAGAGCTTATAATTTATAAAGTCAATAAATATAATAAATATAAGAATAGACTAATGAGTTATTAGGAATTTAGGAGATATTTTGATCAAACTTCTCAATGTCACAAATCTTCTTCAATGCTGATCATTGGAACTCTTAATTATCCTCGAAGCCAATCCCGAGTACAAATGAGACACTGGACGGATCTGATAGAGAGTGAACTTCGAAATGCATCAAGAACTCTCCCAACGATGCTAAACGCCGATTCCGAAGCAACTGTGGATATTGGAATTGCCAACACATCTCGAGCCATTCTTGACAATACTGGAAATCTTCCACTGTTAATCTTCCAGAAGTCTAGTATAAGAAAAGATGACATGTCCTCGCCGATAATTGGAATCTCCTTGGCCTCATTCAAGTACTTATCCAATTCACTTTGAGTTGGTTGCATATACACCGAAGATGAACTTTATGCATAGAACTTATCCAACATGCGATAGTTCTTAATTGCACCACTGTATCGAACTGCTGAAGGTTGTGATAGTCTCACTGGTATATCATCTCTAATGCCATTCTCCTTATCAAGTATAACTTTGTACTCATTGAATAAATCTTTAAGAGTTCTCTCCAATTTTGATGGCATTGCACGACCCCTCTTACCTTGAGATTTGAATCTCTCCTATCACGTACTGGGCAAAGTCTAGCTTGAATCGAGGGTCGAGAATCAATGGTATAAATATCAACAAGTTTACTTTATCACAATTTTTCCAATATTTATCATACTTCTCTTTCATCCTATGAGCCATCTCACAAGTAAGGATATCATTGCCTATCATAGCCTCGTGTAGTTCACTTTCAACATTCGTGATCTGATGAAGAAAAATATTAGATGTTATATATAAAGTGCCTGATACCATCAGAGTCAAGTCATAAAAAGCTTGCAAACAATGACATAACCGCCCAATACAGTCCCAATCATTTTCATCTGGTATGTCCTTTCCGTCATCACCCCCAACTTCTCGCCTAAACATAGGATCCTCTAGCTCGAATTGATAAAAAGCGGACTGGCATTTCTTAGTTGCTTGTAACATCAAGAATGTTGAGTTCCAACGCGTCTGTAAATCTATACACATTTCTGTCTCAACTGCTATTTTTTTCTTTCTCATCTCTTCTATTTTGTCCACCGTGAAGGTGATTACTGCACATACTTTGTAGCACTTCAAACCCTTGAAATGGGTTCAATATTGGCATGCAGACCATCCTGCACAAAAAGATTCATAATGTGTGCAACACAATGTACGTGAAGATATTCACCTCCTAAGAATGTACCATGCTTATCATTCCAATTTACAATTTTCCTCTACAAATACTGTATCATCTTATTGTTGGAACTAGTATTATCAACCGTTATTGTCAACACTCTCAATTTCCCAGTCATGTAGACACGCTTCTAGCGTGGTTCCAAGAGCTTCACCTCTGTGGCTTGTTATAGGATAAAAATTTAGATTTTTCTTGTGGAGATTCCAGTCAGTTCCAACCCAATGAACAGTAAGACACATGTAATTAATTTTTTGAACTGATATCCATGTGTCAGTGGTGAGGCAAACGTAGTGGGATGTCTCTGAAAGATATTTTTTTAAAGCAATCTTCTCGTTCAGGTAGAGTTGATAGATGTCTCTTCTTATCGTCCACCTAGACAGGATCGTGAATTTGGGACACACAATAGCCATAAAAAGCCTAAAACCAATACCTTCCACAAACTTAAAAGGCAATTCATCTAAAATTATCATTTTAGATAATGCAACTCTGATCGCCTTCTCATCATATTTCCATGTAGTTAAGGTACCTATCCTTCTATCTTCTCTATTTGGTTGGAGACTTAATTGTGCTTGGCATGTGTTCTTATTGTAGGGATTTTCCTTACAATTATTTGCATGATTTCTATGAGAAGACGTGCTACTTTTTTTGTGTTGCAACTATAAACTTTTCTACAATACCTTCTCGCATGTCATTAGTTTCTTTATCCCACTTGATAAAATGGTCCCAGACATCAGATCTTGTAGATAATGCCTTCCATTTTTTGGTTTCAGAAGCTCCAGTTCTAACAGGCCCGCTAGTAGTAGTTATTTGTATTGGCCCTGTTAGGCCTGTTGGTGCAGCTTTAGTGGTTAGGTTTGGCGCATCTTCGTTGATATTAACCATCTCATTCGGGTTTGTCTCACCAACACGATTTTGAGCCATCTAAAATTAATAAAAAAGGAAGTCTACATAAGCATTGATTAATAACGGAAGTTTTTCTAGATAAGAACTAACTTATTTCAATTTTAGAAATCTACGTCAGGCTGCACAGCCTGCACTTATTGTGATTTGTGACTTGTGAGCTCTTGATTTGTGGACTTATTGCAATTAATTGGAAACAAACATGAGGGACTAATTCACAGTTCACCCTATCCATCAAATACCTAATTTCCACGCATTTAAAAAGTATCACAAAAAATTTGCCTGAACTGCAGAGTGCACTCAGTGCAGAACACTGCATTAAAAATCAAGAGGCAAACAAAAATCTACAATGCAGTGGCATTGAGACTATAATCAAATGAGATTATACTTTCTTTAATCAAGTTAGATTATCAACAAACACAAGCAAATATACTAACTGCAGAGTGCACTTAGTGCAGAACAGAACACTGCATTAAAAATTAAGAGGCAAATGAAAATCTACATTGCAGTGGCATTGAGACTATAATTAAATGTGATTATACTTTAATCAAGTTAGATTATCAACAAACACAAGCAAATATACTGAGTTTTTGGGCTACAGCATGATAAAATCTCCTCTTTTATAAGGAGAAAACAAATTAAGAAAATTATTCACAGGAGAGGATATTGTTGTTAATTGTTTCTATTGAAAACAATCTCCTCTTTTCTCATGGCTTATAATTTTAAATTGTAAATCCAAAATAGATGACCGAAGGTGAAGATACCTGATTCTGAACACTATAGTCAACAACGGAGCTCGATTTGGTAGCCAAAAGAGACGACCGAAGCTAGGGAGGACTGGTTTATCAGGGCAACCGAGGAATCAAGAGATTCAGGGCGATGAGCCGATGAAGCGCCCGGACTGGGTTATCGGGCGAGGGCTAGGGAGGATCGGAGAAGAAGAGAGTCAGGAGATTAGGATTGCGCCGGTTAACGAGGAGAGGAGATTGGAAATTTGGGATTTTTAGGGTTTGGTCTTGGGGAAAGATCGCGAGCGAGTCGACTGAAGTGGGGAGTGGCCGAGTGGGGAATCGGGGATGACTGGATGAGTGGAGAGAATTAATTGGAATGAATAAATATTTCGGGTAATGGGTCGGGTTGAATGGGGTTACTGTTCAGTTTTTGGGTTGGTGATTACGCCACCGAAATCCGACCCGATAACCGAATAGAAGTTCGGTTTTATAACCTATCCGACCTGTTAACCGAATTAACCGAACGGGTCTGGTCGGTTTGTCGGTTTTGTGTGGTTTTTTCGAAAATCTGCTCACCTCTAAGTCTGATGGTCACATATAGTTGAAATTTTACGTCTGTGTGTGCTGAAAATGTAGCATTTAGCTGTAATATGTGTGCATGCTTATTAACTAGTAGAATGGGAGAGTAGGATAAAAATATGAAGAAAATAAGAACAAAAAGCGAATATGAAGATGACATGAAAATATATTGTTTAGCTATTTGGGGCCATACTCGTTAATGTTTAGAATGGAAAGGATATCGTGAAAAGACAGAAGAAATTAGAATAAAATGAAGGCATGAAGATGTCATATGATACTAGAAAGGAAGTTATTCAGAAGCTCGAGTATGGGGTTCCTTTGAAGTTCTTGCTGTGTCAGAGCTAATTCCTGTATTGACATATGTTTGTGTCACATTGCACCTATGGCAGTGTCCCTGTCACGCAACCTAGGGATAAGATTAAGCCTTTTTTATAAAGATTTCGAGTTTGACCTGTAATATAATTATTATTCAATGGCTACTTGACGCAGAAGGAAGCAGATTAGAGTAAGAGATTTGGGAATTTAGGGTTTTTGGACAGATTTGGAAAAGAAGAATGGGGTGCGAGAATCCACCCAGGTAAATCCACGCCCACTCTCAACGCCATGAGGAGATATTTTTTTAGAACACAGCGAATCTATGCAGTTTCTCAAAATTTAATTGTCTACAAAATACTTCATTCAGAGCTTATTTATAGGAAAATTCTAACAAACAAAATCCTAATAGAATCTAAAATTCTATTAAAATCCCAATGAAATAAAAAAATCCTATCAAATATCCTAATAAAATTCAAAATCCTAACAAAATTATAATAGAATCCAAAATCCTAATAAAATCCTAATAGAATCAAATCTGATCTCCATCAATTCTCCTCGGCTTTGAATCATTCATCCCGATGAATGCGAAGATGAGAAATGCTAATACATGTTTGGGTTGAACTGATCTGCATCCATGAAATATCCCAATTGGGCCATAGTAGTGGTCGAGGAACTGTAGCTTGTGATCACATCTGAAGCGAAGTGGAGGAGGAGAAACTGACTTGTTTAGTGAACTTGTATCAAACCACGGTAGATCTGAAAAGTCACGTACAATTGAAGTAATTGAATAAGGATTCTACGAAATATCCAAACTATAGGTAGTGGAAGTAATTTTCATCGAAACTTCATACAAATCTGTTTGTGGAATATGTAACTTCACAATTTTTGGAAGGAACTTCTCAGTGAGAACCAAAACTTTCACTTTATTATCAATAATGTTTTTTTGTCCGAAGTCTCGCTTTGGACTGAAGTTCCTGTACTCCTTGTATATCTGCAACTGGATTACAAATAACCATCGGTAAACACAGATTGTCGTCGAAGTTTCTTATGAAACTTTAGTAGGAGATTTTCTAAAGAAACTGTCTGTTTTATGGGCACGTCATATAGGAGAGTAGAAGATATTTCTGTTGGTTTTTCCTCATAAGTATGATCATTAAAAGAATCCGCGGGTGGCTGAAATTTCGCAGTTAGTTCTGTTGAAGGATCTTCAAAAATCTAAACCATTGAGTTTTCAACTTGTATGGGCGGAAAGGAAGTTTCATCTAATATTAATACTAGCTTATCATGAACTTCTGTATTCAATGTAGGCTCCAAAATATATTCGCCATCAAAAGTAGGAATATCTGTTTCGAGCTTGTTGGCGATGCTATTATCGTCAACCATTTAATTTCTTTCATTCCTTTGCTCACTGTACTCTTGAAGATATGGTTGTTCGTGTCTTTTGTTGATACTAACAAGTATATGTTTGCATTTTTCAAGTTCATTAATCATATATTGAAGTTTTTCATCAGTCATTATTTTAGGCTCAGACGATTGAAACTGATGAGATGATGACAATAAATTTGGAATGTGGTGTTGAGTATACCGAATATAAAATAGACTTCACAAGATATCCTAATCTAAATATAATTTATACTTTCTACTCCAAATATAAATTTCTTCACACAACTTCTGTCGGGCGTAATGACATTTCTGTGCTGATGTTGGATCAAAATATCTAAAAAATTTTTGAAGATGATTCTCTCAATTTTCATAATTTTTCCGATCATCAAAACTATAAAAAAGGGGGATGGTAGCATACATATCATGCTCAACTCATAATATTTTAGCATTTGTGTTAATGTAGTGAACATGGAATATGAACTCCATATATATTAATTCAAAATTTTAGCTCAAAAAGTTTAGAAAATATCCAAGAATCATGTTGGCTTGAAAACGACTCGAATTGGAGTTGAAACGGGTTTTGAATCACGAAAATGTCTTTAACGGGTCTGCACTGTCTTAACGGGTCTGCACTGTGATGTGAATTGAACTTGGGTTGGATTTGGAGTGAGTCGGGTCTGAACTCAAATCCAACCCAATTTCTTCTTTAATTTTTGGATGCAATCAAATCCAAACCCAAACCTAATAACTCAAACCAAACCCAAATCAATTCGTTCTTCTCCTTTTTTTTTCTTTCTTTCTTTTTTTTATTTGAATTTTTCTCTCTTTTTTCTATCTTTTTTTTTTTTTTTCTCTTTTTTCTCTTTTTTCTTTCTCTCACAGATCTAAGATTTCAGACCCAATTGTTTTTTTAATTTATTTTTTCACTTTCTTTTGCTGTTTTTTTTTCCTGTACAGCATATCTGTACTCTTTTTTTTTTTTTTTTTAAAAATAAACTAAAACAAAATCAAAAGCAGATGAAGATAAAAGGGAGAAGATGAGGATGAAATTTAGGCTCTGATACCAAATTTGATGCAGTGTGGAAGCAGAATAGAGTTATGGATTTGGGAATTTAGAATTTTTGGACAAATTTGGGAAAGAAAAAAGAGGTTCGGGAATCCATCTAGGCGAATTCACGCCCACTGTCAACGAATCCACGAGGAGAGATTTTTTTGGAACACAGCGAATCCACGCAGTTTCTCAAAATTCAATTTTTTATTCAATATTTAATTGTCTACAAAATACTTCATGCAAAGCTTATTTATAAGAAACCTTCAACTAACAAAATTCCAATAGAATCTAAAATCCTATCAAAATCCCATTGAAATAAAAAAATCCTATCAAATATCCTAATAAAATCCAAAATCCTAATAGAATCTAAAATCATAGTAGAATCAAAACTGGTCTCCATCACTACTTCTCCTGTTGTAGTTTCTTGAAAATCTCAAGGCTCCATTTGAATGTGCAACATTCGGATCTCAATATTTTTAATTTTTTTGTGAGTTAACTTCATACTATGAAATATCTTTTTTAATGTGTGATTTTGGACCATTTGGATAGGCATTGAAATCATAATATCTTTTAGGATAAGATGCGAAAAACATGGAGAAAAAAATGCCGTTTGGAAAAAGAAGTTTAGATCTGCCTGAGTACATTGGGTAAAAATAGTGATTGTAAAATTTCAACTCATACTTGAAATTCCAGTGTCATGATCTTTTGATAAGATCATGGTATTTCAACTCTTTAATTTACCTGTCGAACATCCTTCTCTAATGTATCCTCTCTTTTTCTTGTTATTTGTCGTTGTCCAAACGGAGCATACATATAGTGGTCCTTTTTCCTTTCTGTTTTTCTTTTATTTCCAGAATGGCAATAATAATTTTGTGTTTTACGTCATAAGCTAGGCACACTTCTTTTCGGTTCCCTGCAACACTTTTTTTTATTGTTATTTTCTTTTAAGGAACTTTCATTGTTTTGAGATATACATGCACACAACAAATATATTTATTGAGAAATCAATCAAATTTTAAATTTTAGATACATCTCACAATTCTATATTTTTGTAGAAAACCTGAAATTAAATTAAGTCCATGCTACCTACTACTGCTAATATTGCAATCTCTTTAACAGGAGGATATGATGAGAGGGAAACCAGGTTATGAGCACTTAAATGAGCCCCTTCACATTTTGGTGGAGGCAGAGTTACCAATCGAAATCATTGACACCCGTTTGATGCAAGCTCGTGAAATCCTGGAAGATTTGCTCAAGCCTGTGGTACATTACTTCATTCTGAAAAGTTTCCAAGCATTGATCTTTCTCAATTTTTACCAATAAACTAACTAATATTATTTTTCTTCCCTTTCTGTACAGGATGAGTCACAGGATTTTTTCAAGAAGCAGCAGCTGAGAGAGCTAGCTATGCTAAATGGTACACTCCGGGAGGAAGGATCAAACATGTCTGGGTCGGTATCCCCCTTTCACAACAGCCTCGGCATGAAGAGAGCCAAGACAAGGGGGTGACTTGAGAGCTTTATTTGGTACTACTGTTATATTGGGGTTTACCCAAGAAAGCCAATTCCCTGATTGCAGTCGGGGCACTGGCACCAAGAAGGTCCTAACTAGATTATGTCTGAAGTGTGCTATTGGGGGTTGATGTTACTAGGGCATATAGCCAGTGAGCCAGGTTGAGGCCTTGTGGAGTTTGGCTGTCTGCAGTGACAAGTTGGCAACAGGGATGTACTTGTATTTGTCGTAGTGATACAATTGTGCTTATGCTTCTAGAGTTTTGTTTAACTTTTGTCAGAGTTTGGATAAAAGGATAGTTATTTTGCTGTATAACTGTGAGACTACACTCTCCTGAGCTGGTCTGGGTAGGAGTGATATTTTAAGTGCTACTAAGTTTTGTACGGTGGAAATAATTCATGATGGTCGAGTACCTTCAGCTATTTCTCTTCCTTCTTCCTTGCCTTCTATTTGCTACTGTTGTATGTGTTTTTCAGATCCAGTATGTCCACAGCTATATACGCCATGGGGAAGGAGATTTTATTCAGGTATGTATGTATATATTTTTCCCTGTAATCTGGGCTTTGGGGTCATTGTAGAAGTAAATTGAGCCAAGCAATGCTATGATGGTGATATGATAGTTTGTATCTATTGTTTCCCGATTCTGCTCTTTAAGATGATGTATTAAACTATTAATTATGTATTGTTGCGTAAATATTTATGATCTTAGTATGCAGTTACTGTAGTTTAATTTGATATCAAGATCGTGTTATATTATTTTTATGTTGTATAATTTGCTTGGTTCAATTTTGTATAAGTTTATTATGTTATTGTGGAGTACCACATGTCTGGCAGTTTGTATAAACTACACATGCTGTAAACTACACATGCTGCAAACTACACATGCTGCGCAAGAGAACTCTTGCCTATTGGTTTCTGCCTGTTCTTTTATCTGCCTACGTGGCATTGGCTCTTTCCTATTGGCTATTCAAAGTATGAAAGTTGCTTATGCGTACAATTTATTCATATTCGATCTGATAACGGATCATTATTAGTTGAATTTCTGGCATTTTCATATTTTAACAGTTCTAGCTTTAGTTATTGATTGCGTATTTTTAATTTTTGGATTTGTTGGTGGATATTGAGTTCCAAGTTTTTACTTGTATAATGCACATTATGTGTCTAAATTACTTGGTGAGTGAATAGCTATATACATCCTTTCATCATAATTATTGTTTGAGACTTAGATATTATTTGATGCTTGAATTATATCTATTTCAGTGCATGAAAATGTTGAAAATCTCCAATGCATCCCAATTGAAGGTTTCTTTTGTCAAGTATCTGTCGGTTTCCTCCCAACCACGATTACCTTCACATTTCTTTTTGTTTTAACCTCGTGGTTGTTCAAGCAATAGGTAACAGGATACTGAGCATTAGTATGTGCCAGAATCATGTTATCATCCGGGTGGAATCTGGAGATTGTATGCACGACTGAAATCCTCCAGTCATGATTCAGTCTTTCGGTCAGCCTTTTCCCTTCTGCCCAAGGATGTGGTCCTGTTTCCTTATGAAGCCTTGTCTGGGTAGTATTTGTCAAGTTCAATTTCTCTTCTAGCAAAATCGATCCATCAATAACAATTGAGCAATTGTAAGTGCAGTGAATAGACTCAACGACTAGGAAAATTATTTTCTTATGGCACTTTTTTTCTTCCTCTTAAAACCATAAATGTTGTGGATAATATAAAACTTTCAGATATGACTTTTGGAATTATTAAGTATACATGATCGATCCAAGCCCTGCTTAATTTTGATTTTTAGCATTTGTGAACAGTGAAACTACACCCTTCCACTTTTATATAGATAACTGCTGATTAGCTAGTTATATATTGTGCTTCCAGCTCTATACATTGTCACCAAATGATAAGCCTTTTGTCGGGGATCGAATCCCCTATTGATATCGTAGAGAGAAAAAAAACAATACAATACAAAAAAAACACAAGAATTAACATGGTTCGGCCAATCAAGTTCGACCTACGTTCACGGGAATAACGAGAGAAATATTCATTATGAGAAAAATAAGTTACAAGAAAAGATCAAAGTATTGCTCTACCTCTCGCATATCTCATAATAACAGAAGTATCTCTCTCAGCCAATTCTCACATCTCTCGTATCACATACAAGAGATTATATAGTGTTCATATCCTAATTTTATTAGAATAGCACTATCACCATTAATTGGTATTCCAATCCAATTAAAACTCTGGTTTTTCTAATCCAAATTTAATTGGGACTCATTGTGATCCTTGATCACATCTGAATACTCAACGGATGCGAGACGCAAACCCAACAATCTCCACTTTGGTTCGTATCCAATGAGCCTTACATCTTGGAGAAAATCCGTTGTTCTTGCCAACCACTTCGCAGACATTCTCCGCACGATCACCATACTCCACCGATCGGGAACAATTTGTATAATCATCACCGTCTCTATACTTGAGCTCTTATGATCACTAAACCATATTCTCTTTTGAGCACTCATGATCACTAAACCGTACTCTTTTGAACGCTCACAATTATTATACCACACTTTTCACCAAACGTTCATAATCTCTACATCGTGCTCCACCTCGGTCAAAATAGCTGGACCTCCTGAGTACTTTCAATCACTTATCATATTGTGCATTCCAAAATAGTGATCGATACACGGTACTCCATCTTGATCCAAAAACTACGACCAACTCTAAAGACAGATGATTATATATTACCATGTGTTTTATTATGTCACGAAATAACCATATCCATCATCATGAAGTACCACGCCGTATCTCATCATTGTACAATCAAACAACCATCAACCATTGATCATTTCGGTTAACATTGACCCCTCAATCATCGTCGATCATCACTGGTCTGTACAAAATCTGCTCCAAATAGTAGATTTTGCCAAATCTGCCTCCACCACTGCTTCTAGAATGCTGAAAAATATAGGATGACTCCTGTATCACCTTAATCGGACACCGATTTTTCGATCCACGCTCCGATCAACCATAACCATCGATCCGTGCCTCAGAATCCATCTCAGCTCTCAGTCACTCCTTTTGTTGTTTGTTGTTGTAGAGCTAACAACAAATTACATATGACACATCATCAAAGTAGATATGGTGTTTATTGTTTATGCCAATACCAAATCGCAGATCTAAAGAGACTCCTCTTCCAGATCCAAACACACACCACCAAGAACCCATCACTGCTGCTCGTCGCACCGCGCTGGCCAACAGTTGATGATCGCGCGCGCCCCTTTGGTGCGCCGCTCGTGCGCCATCAAGCGGTGCTGCTCGTGCGCCTGTAGGGAGCCGCCACGCTTCAACCTGAGCACTGCGAGTGCACTGTTCTTCGGCCAAGCGCCCGCTGATCGGGCTCCCTCCGTCCGGCTACCCGCCGCCCTTGTTCGCTCCTATTGCGGGTGCCTCGCACTGCTGGCCGGGCGCGGCCACCTGCCGATTGCCGCCTGCTGGCCGGTTGGGAGCCTACTGGTCGGCTCCTGCCGACCCTCCTCGCTGGGGCTGCCTTTCCTTTTTTTCTTTATTTCTTTTATGGTTAATCTTGATACCTCTGCCAATCATGCTTGCCGACTTAGCATCAATCCATCTTCCATCTCGTGACCTCAATCCCGGATCCTTAATTTCAACTCTGATACCACATGTTGGGGATCGAATCCCCCCATCAAGATCGTAAAAAGGAAGAAAACAATATAATATAAAAAGAACACAAGAATTAACGTTGTTCGGTCGACTAAGTTCAACCTACGTCCATGGGAACAACGATAGAAATATCCACTATGAGAAAAATATGTTACAAGAAGAGATCCAAATATCTCTCTATCTCTCTCATCTCTCATAATAACAGAAGTATCTCTCTCAACCAATTGCTTACATTTCTCGTACTACATATAAGAGATATATATATAGTGTTCCTTTAATAATCCTATTAGAATAATATTATCATCATCTAATTGGTGTTCCAATCCAATTAGAATTCTGGTCTTCTAACCCAAGTGCAACTGGAACTCTTTATGATTTTTGATCAAATCTGGATACTCAACGGATGCGAGACACAAACCAACACCTTTGTGGTATATGGGGCCAATCCTTTCATGTCCTTTATAAAGGAAAATGCATTTACTACAAATAACCTAACTGCAAGCTAAAAAACATTATTATTTAATGCTCTGCAATTTATGTTTGAACACACTTGGCACCATGTAATGGTTAGAGGATAGTGAAACTTTTCGAGTTAAGAAAGTGGGGCTTTTTTTTTTTTTTATAATAGTTTTGAGTACTAAAATTTTTTTAGAATGAGAAACTTTTTGAGTTAATAAAGTGGGGCTTTTTTTTATAATAATTTTGAGTACTAAAATTTTTTAGAATGAGAGAAATGTAGATGTTGAAGCAAACAAAAAGGTCAATCAACACATAGAGAATAGATTGGTGAAAAAAAAAAAAAAAAGAAGCTTTCTTTGCTAGAAGAATAATGCTAGCATTCGCATGTGACATGATATTTGATATACGAACTAGCTTTTAGATAAATCAACAACACCATAATGTGATAGCATCTCCACTATGCTGATGGCACAACCTTGATCTAGCTTCATATTTTGATCATTAAAATTGAGCATGGTTTAGCATGCGGCATTGTTAGTGTCAGCAAGCGACAAGGTTGACTGTTGAGAGCATTGTTGAAAATAATGCGTTATGAAATCCGTTATATTGCGTTACGTAACCTAACAGAATCCCAACGCTACGTAACAACTGGAAATAACTCAGTGCACCATAACAGTACGTTTTTTACGTTATTTTACGTTATATTACGGAACATTACGTTAAATTACGTTATGTTACATTATTTACAATTATTTTTTTAGTAATTTATACATTATAAATTGTTGATTATTATTTTGATTATTAACGAATTGCTGTAATTTTCTTAATTAGTTGTTGGTTTGTTTGATTGCTTTTGGAATTTTCTAACTTGATAATTTAAGTTTGTTTCTTTGTTCACTTGTTGTATTTCTCTTCCGGTTGCTGAAATATTTTACTTATTGATTTTATTGAATTTTTAATTGAACTGAAATCAATAATCATAAACAAGATAAATTGAACATTACAAAATATAAATTACAACAATGATAATAAATGGAATAGAAATAAAAAAATTAGAATCTTGCTTTTTTATTTAAATGATGATTGAAAATACTGTTGCAGACTTAATATAATTTATGAAGATATATGAAAATTATTGTAAAACTTAATATAACATTTGAATAGATTATGTATTACAAAATAATTTTATATTTTTTATATATTTTAAATTTATTTTTTAATTTATTAAAATTATTTTATATGGTTTTATATTTATTTTTATTAAATAAATAGAAAATTGTATAACCTACGTTATGCGTTACGCTATTTGCGACATAACCTAATAAATGCAAAACGTTACGTTACCGTTACCGCTATTTTAAACATTGATCGAGAGGTTTAACTTAAGATGACAGAGAACAAAAATATGACAATAAGGTCCATAAGAGAACAAAAACATGACAATAAGATCCATAGTTTCCATGTTCTTATCTCCCAAATTATTAAAAGCTGCCTAGTGATAGAGGAATCTGCAGCTCTTATTTAGAATGAGAGCCATTAAAAGTTTTCCAGAGCCACCCATTCCAACTATAGAAATCTCGTCAAGACAGATACTTTCTAGTCATTTTCCCGCAATACTAGCAATTTTTCATTTCTAAACCAACAAATTTTGAAGCTTCCATGGGTGACCAAGAACAGCAATGTTATACAGGGTTCTGCTATTAGAAATGGAGGCAATGTTGGCGTTTCTTCAATCTTCACCAAAACAGCATGACAAGCTGCAAATTAAGAGTAATAAGAGCATAATTTTTTGATTGAAGCTGTCATGCCTATAGCATTTCCCCTCAGCATGAATCAATCATATCTTTGGCTTTGCGTCTGTGACATTTTACCCAGCTCTTGAAGAGCTTACTTCTGCATTCAGCATCTTCAAGGATGTTGTGCATCTCACAGCTCTCTCTCTCTCTCTCTCTCTCTCTCTCCAGCCATTAGACCTAGCTTGCAGTGTTCTCACATAGAGATAGCTTCTTGAATGAGAAAAGGTTGAGCTTTTGAGCTACCAAAGTAGCAACAACATGAGGTGCTTCTTACAAATATTTCTTCCACCAAGGGGAATCAAAATCTTACCTTTGAAACAAAAATTTGCTCAACTATTTAAAGAAAGCTCTCCTTGATATTCAAAAATCATCAACATAAGTGGCTCATGCATGGAAAGGGAATCTAGAAAACATATTGCTTTTGATTTGAGTCCCTGCTATTTGTTTAATGGGAAAATTTACTGGTCCTGACAGTGTCATCATATTAGTTATACCTGATTTGTCTTTGGTACTAGTTTATCCACTATGAAGGATTCTTCTTGAAACTATAGTTCTACAAAATCTGCCAAAAAGAAAACCGTGATTAATCACACTGTTTGTTAACAAGATAAATCTCATAGTATAAAATGTACAGATAAAGGTGCTATAATGTCTCAAAATTAAAATATTTAAAGTGCAAGAATATTGGAAACTTTGAACTGCTAAACTCGAAGAAATCAGTCCTAAAAAGGTTTTTTTTTTTTTTTTTCCTTTAAATTTTAAATACCTTCTAATAATTAACATAGAAGACAATATAGATTAGATTACATCAACAACAACGAAACAGAACTGTTGATGCCAAATTTGGTCGGCTAAGATTATTGGACCAAATTCAAGGACTTAGAATCGTATCTTGAGCTAGGTTAGGGTGATGTCAGAACTTGAACAACCTGTAAATAAGTCATTAAATAATAAGAGAAAAGAACACAAGTAGAATGCAAATACAGAGATGTAACGAGATTTGGCTGAGAAGGGCTCTCAGGCCTATATATATCCTTAGAAGAAGCTAGCCGTTCTGACGTATGCTTTATAGTGAAATCAAGGTTGCAATCTCTTTTCTCTCTTGATTACTGGAAATATGTAGAGAAGAATAAGAAGGGAATTAAGAAGAAGTAGAAGAGAATCTCCGGCTGCTGCAAACTTAAACTATTGAGATATGAAGTCTATAGAAGGTGATGCCTTTTCCTCAGGGAGGAGGGGTGTATTTATAGTAATTAACTAATAGAGTCATAACTGAAATCTAATACCACTTCCGATTGATAGAGGATTCTATTACCTTATAGAAGGATATTTCCTTGTTATAACCAAGCTTGGTTTCCTTTTCTCAAATGGATCGTGCCCGGTGAAGAATTCTCAAGTTAATTGGAGTACCTTGTAAAATTTATGGATCCTTACTTAATGGGCGTTCTCTTATACAGGTTTGAACTAGTTAATTTATGGACCAATAATAACATCCATTTATGATCTTTATTGCAATGAACTCCAAGAGTATTTTTCCAAATTGTGCTTTAGGGTGAGTCGAACTCATAATTTGACCAGTTCTGAGCCATTAAATGGCTTCATTAATCATCATCTTGATAAGTGTGAGCATGTTACGGTGATAGACTGTGGAAGTTCTTCCTTGATTGCTCTCATAACTAGCGTGCATAGATTGCTTTGAGCTTTGCCTTGGGACATACATGCCTTATATGGATAGTTAAGATTTTCTACCAATTCGGCTTCGAATTTACTGGCTCTGATTGCAAGAGATGAACTACCGCATCCATTTTCTTGCTCCTTATGGGTTCAACACCCTATGGAGCTTATAAACTGATGGGAGGAGGTATTATGTCCTTAGCCATGTAGAGAAACTTTGATTTTGAGTCAATCAGTTACGAGAGCCATTGCCATCCACCTTCAAGTGTGATGGTGATGCTAATCATTGGATATCAACTCTTGCTGTGGAATGGGATGCCTAAAATACTCTATTTGGTTTTCTAAAAGATTCACCGTAAGTTTTTTGATTCTCAATTGTTTAACATTTCGTTAAAGGGACAGAAAACTTAATGAAGTGATGTTTTTGGAGACGAGATACTGCAGGTCAGTGGACTTGTGATTCCTCATCTTCTACTGTTTCGTAATCATCAACTCTTGTAATGGGGCTTCCATTTGAGAGCTTGCTTGAGCATCAATGGTGGAAGCATAAGGGCTCTTGGAGCCTTCAAGTGCTTTACATGAGCGCTGAAAACATGAAGTGAAGAAACTCCTATTTTAAATACATAGTGTTCATGTGTGGATTAGTCCACTTTGCCTGAGTGACCACTGTAAGTGCCAGAAGTAAGTCTTCATCTAAATGGAAGATTCTTATTGGAGCGATTGTACTTATTTTGAGTTGTAACTTATATGTTTTGCTGAATGAATGAAAAGTTAGTTTCATTTGATCGTTGTTTTCTTCTATTGAATTTGGTAATTGTTTCTGTTTGAGCTATTGAGCAATATGATAGGAACTTGTTTGTGGAATATTCAAGTACTTTCATGGGCGTAAAGTTAAGTACTGCTTTGTCCTGTTAGCTTGTACAAATCTCTGCTAATCTTCATGTTTAGAATTAAGTCTGGAAATTTAAGTACGGGAGAAGAAAAATCTTGTTAATGGAAAAGATGAATTCACAAAATTAAAATACTTATCTGATTTAGTCGAGTAGCGTTGATTCTTTGAGAGACTTTTATGGACCTATTCGTAGTCTGTAAGTCTAGTTGCCTTTGTACTGGGTGCTCTCATACTTGAAACTCGTTGAGTTCAGAGTGGTGAACCGTTGATGCGCGTAAAAACTGGCGTCTTGGTAGCACTTTGGGATGACATCTTTTATTTCCCGATCATTAGAGTTTCATATTTGTCCATTAGAAGAGGTAGAGATCATTGTCGTTGCACCGTAATGCTATGTACAAGCCTACTAGTAAGCAAATTGATTCATTGCGGTAAGGCTATCGTGATGTTTTGCAATGGAGCAGGATGATGATCGAGTCCCACATAACTTTCATTATTGCTGGTATGAGTATAATTACGGCAAAAACTACTGAGTATTTTTATGTAGATAAAATATTTAATATCATCGGGACAAGTGCCATTGGGACAAAAGTTGCCAAAAACTGCTCAAGGGGGTGAAATGTAACCTGAGCAAGTACTATTAGGAAAGAACTTATCAAGTACTGCCACTAAGGGCCTGAGATTCCCTAGATGAGTATCATTGGGGAAAGAACTTACAGGGTACCAGCGATGGCATGAAATTGCTTGGATAAGTACTATTGGGCAAAACTGTCGAGTACTACTAGCAGGGGTATGAGATTGTTGGGCGAGTATCATTGGGCCAAGAACTTGCTGAACACTATCAAGAAGGGCATGAGATTGCCTAAGAGAGTATCACTAGGAAAAAACTTACTGAATACTATCACTGAAGGCATGAGATTTTCTAGGAAAATACTATTGCTGCAAAATTGTCGAGTATTGGTAGTAATGATATGAGATTGCCTGGGCAAATACCACTGGAGCAAAACTACCAAGTGCTATCAGCAAGGAAATGAGATTGCCTAAATGAGTACTATTAAGGAAAAACTATCGAGTACTACTAACAATATCTCAAGATTGCCTGTGCGAGTATTATTGAGACAAAATTGTCGAGTACTACTAGGATGAACATAAGATTGTGCGGATGAGTACCACAGGGGGAAGTTTTTGAGTGCTTCCAGAAAGGGCTTGCCTGGGCAAGTACCATTGAAGTAAAACTGTCGAGTACTACTAGTGAGTACTTAAGATTGCCTAGCGAGTACAAATGGGGAAAAACTATCGAGTTCTGTCAGCAAGGGCATGAGATTACTTGGATGGGTACTATTGAAATAAAAACTTATCGAGTACTACCAAAGGACATAAGATTTATCTTGAACTCCATAAATTCATAGACTCAATACATTGGTGGCTTTTTGCACCATAGGACTCGTATTACTAAGTGCGAAATATAGATAAGTGCTAAAACTAATGTTCAACAAATAAAATTATCACATAATGTTGCTGAAGTTTTGACTTGGGGCTATGCCCAAAGTTTGGCTTATTGCAGCTGTACACATGAAACTGGAGAATCTAATTGCTTAGGAAAGATTGTTGATCAATGGACCACATATATTTCTTAGATATTAAGGAGGTCATCTCCATCTTGCCTATTGTTAGGATATATTTCTGGGGTCTTAGTGTTCTTCTAGAGGAACTTCTTTAACTATCCTTATTGGAGGAGCTTTATAATGTCCTTTTATAGTTGGATTCATTCTTTGGTTGTGTGGTCAATATCTTTATGGTACTTGTAGAATCGTTGCGAGTCTTTTTCCAATCGACATCTTAATAGGGTGTGGGCCCTGTAGAAAGATAGTGTTCTCTCTCGATCTGATTGAGGACATAATTTCGGAAAGAGTTGAGGAAATGAACCTATCCTTTTGATGGTTGTCATTCTGATGATTCTTCTGCAACGTCCATTTTCTTTATCGTCCCACATCTTGTCAGTCAGAGAGTTCTTTTTGTCTTTCGAGACTCCTCCTGAGCAATGTATTTATCGATGCCTCGAGGAGTTCATCCAAAAAGCTTGGCTCGCATTTCCCAATTAAAAGCTTGATGTGAGTATGATGAATGTCATTAACCAAGTCTGTCAATACTATGTAAGGCAAGCAGTTCTCTATTTAGAATGTTACTTCGTTGAACCGCTTCAAGAAGTTTCGGAGGGACTAGCAATGTTTCTATTCAATGTTGAGGAGAGATATTATGCTTCTCTTTGCGTTCTTACATGCCGAGAACTATTGAGTGAATTCCTATCAAAGTTGATCGAATTCCTCGATTAAGTCTAAGGGAATATTGTGATACCAAACAAACACCCCTTTTTAAGAGTCATAGTGAAAGTAGATCATATGACTTCATCTATTGCCCTTATAGTTGCATAGCATTCTGCTACTAGACAATATGATCCAACGAATTAGTGAAGTCATCATACTTTCTGTCTAGATTGGAAAACTTGAAGTTAAACTCCTTCTAGAGTATGGAGCTATAGAGAGGCTCATAGTAATCAAGGAGCTTGTCATGATGCAGGAGTTTAGCTCTCTTCAGATAAGAAGAGGAGGTTTACTCTTCTAGTTGTCATGCTTTTACTTGTTATGTCGGGAACAGTGGATAAAAGTTTGATCTTGTCATCCATCTGGTATCCTCTCAAAACCTTTATCTTGGAGATGACTCCTCCCTAGTGAGTCAGATCTCCTAGAGAGATTTGATGAACTCATTCATCTAGTTCATCAAGATTTCAACTTGTGCCTGGATAACCAGGGGTCTAGGTTCGCTCAAGATGCAATTTCATTATTTGCAAAAACTTGTTTTGGAGAGAGTTCTTATTTCTAGAGTGTGTATTCACCACACATTGTCTTATGTTTCCATAGATGATATTAATTGTTGATGCCAATTTTAGTCAACAAAAATCACCGAGCCAAATTCAAATACCAAATAAGAATTTAGCTTAGAATCATATCCCGAGCTTTGTCAGATTCATAGAGCGATTTTTAATCCCAAACAACCTACAAGTAAGTTATCCAATAATAAGGGTAACATAAGTAGAGTGCGTATAGAGAGATAGTAAGGTGCAACAGAGAAAGACTCTCACAAGTCTATGCTCTCAGAGGAAGGTGGCCATTCTGGCTATATAATGAAATCAAGATTACAATCTCTCAATCTTTCTTTTCTCTCTTTATTATAGGAAGTATGTAAAGAAGAATGAGAAGGGGATTAAGAAGATGTAGAAGAGAATCTCTAGTTACAATCTCAAACTGTCGAGATCTGAAGTCTGTAGAAAATGGTGCTCTTTTATCAGAAAAGGGTGTATTTATAGTTATTAGTTGATAAAGTCATAAATGCTATCTCTGGATGCTAGAGAGACTTCCTTATTTTTAATTGAACTTGGTTTCTTTTCCTTAAGGGATCCTCATCGGTGAAGGGTTCCCAAGTTACTTGAACATTATAAGTTTCATAGATCTTTACTTACTGGGCCTTCTCTTATGCAGGCCTAAACATGTTAATTTATGAACCAACAAGAACATAGTCTAATAAGGAGTCAGAATTCAGATTACACGATGGTGAGAGAAAAAGGTTTTAGTTCTAATACTTTGCCCATTATTTAAAAAAAAATTAATTTATGTGATTGATGTTATTAAGCTACAACATTGGAAACGCATGCAATAAAATTAAAAGGCGGTAATGTAGCCCCTGATCATAATAGGAAACATCCATAAAAAGTAATCTCTCCATTATAGAAGATTAGAAAGTATGCTGAAAACTCCTTGGTAATGAGATCAAACAAATATGAAATGACAATGACATTAATTTGCTGATTATTACGGATGCACTTTCTACATTCATAACTTACAACTACTTGTCTCCTGAAAAGCAAGAAATATTTGTAAATGGTTAAAACAAAACGTTACTAATAGGATGGTAATGGACACGTATATAGGTCAAATTTTGATCCGTTTTATACAAAATTTTGAATTGAAAATGAAATTTTAATTTTTATAATTCAAAATTTTGTATAGAGAGGGCTATAATTTAGCCCGTGGACGCATTCATTACCATCCTTAACTACTGATCACTCTTAATTTGAATAATAATGAACTACAAATTAAATTATGCACGATAAAGACAAATAAAGGAGCATAATCTAATTAAAGATTCAAACCTGCCTAGTTTCGTAATATATAAATGTATTAACATAAACGTATTTAATACATTTATTAAATACTCTAGCAAAGAATAAACTATTTAATACAATGGCACATAATCCCATATATATATATATATATATATATATATATATATATATATATATATATATATATATAATAATAATAATAATAATAATAATAATAATAATAATAATAATAATAATAATAATTGATTTACTACATTAGAAAAATTATTTGTAATGAATGGATATTTCTATACTAGAATGAGATTTAAAAAAAAAAAACATATTGTCGGTTGCACAAACCAACCGTGTCAACCAAACTACCCTAGCATACACTTGTTGACTGCACAAGCATGTTATCCAGGCTACATTTGTAGCCTGCACTGTTTGAGTGATGTCATGTCCATCTTAAATGTATAATTTCCTTAATTAGTAAAATCAAAGATTCAACATTTCTAGTCAACAGACTTTTAAATATTTGAAATACGGAGATTCTAGTCACAAAAGTTTGATCTTGGACCAATCAGAATAATCGAAGGTTAATTGGATGAATTATACTAAAAAGGACAAGTACAGAAGCATCGTGATCACAAGGACCTGAACAAACTCCACACTATTGTTGTATGGTATGAACTAATTTTACTTTTCCAAACCACTCATTCCAATACAGAAATCACACTTGAGTCTACTCTCATTGTCAACTAATCTTCATTATAGCCATTCTATTGTAGAGTTTAGACTGAAGGTCCCTCTTCAGATCATTAGCCACTTTTTTCATGATTTTGTCAAGCCCTTCCGCAAAGATGAGCAATAAAATACAAGATTCTGCTATTGGATATAGCTTTTATCTCTTCAATCTCCACAAGAACAGCATGACAGGCTACAACTAATTGATGATGAGAGCGCATTTTATTTTATTTTATTTTATTTTTTTTGAAGCTATCATGCTATTAGCATTTTGCTGATCACGGTTTTGCCTTGCAAGCAATGTTTCCGACATTTTTTTGTTATAACATACTTGTCGACCTTTTTTCAGGATTTTTAAGGAAGCTCTACATCAAGTGCGATTTCATCATTAAAGATTGGCGAGGTCTTAAGTTACCAAATAACAGTACAACGGGAGAAATCTCTATTCTGTCCCGTGAGATAATTGGTTATTCCCTTTTAAGAAGCTCTACATCAAGTGCGATTACATTATTAAAGATCGGTGAGGTCTTAAGCTATCAAATAATAGCACAACGGGAGAAATCTCTGTCCTGTCCTGTGAGAAATCTTTGTTATTCCCTTTTCATCACAGAAACATGTGCATGGGTTCCCCATTAACAGTTTGACACTCATTTCTTTAGTTAGTAAAATCTATGTGTTGCCCAATGTACAAAACTTAAAAGTGAAATGATTAAAAAAAGAAGATCAAAGCACTTATCATTTTACTACGATTTAATTCTCACTTCAATTTTTATGCATAAATATTGACTTAATACTTTTAATTTATATCAAATGTTAGGTTTAATACAATTTTGCTTCTTATGGAAATATGCAAACCTGATCTACACCTAATTTATCCTATCTAAAAACATAGTCTCCTCAAAGCTTTTTTGTATTGTTTTTCTAAAATACATACATACATACACACATATATATGAGAATAGTAGAAATGAGCTGACAAGTCAAACAACTTAACTTAGCTACAGTTCATTTTCACTATCTTCAATAATATTTTAATATTTTTTTTCATGGATTATGATCTCAATCCCCTAAAATTCACTCATATCCAATTTCTTGGACTTTAATTTTGATTTGTTCCTCCATCAAATTGACACAAAATTAACAGTCATGAAAAAATAAAATATTTTGTATCCACTTGAACTCCAAATTTATGAAATCTAATCTGAAAGAAGTTAAAGACAAAGAGATACTAATTTTAGAAAAAAATTTGAAAAAAAATTATTGGATTACTATATTTTTACTGTTAGCTCATCTAACTTTTCCTGAACTAGTGACTCACCTATAATAATCCCTCTATTATACACCTAGTGTGTCTTCTTAGATGACATCCAAAGAGGCACCTCCGTGGCACAATCTCAGCCCTTCATCATAGAGTAATTTAATAGTTATTTAAATGCAACTTTGCAAAAAACACCAAAGTCAAATTGATTTATGAGCTGCGAGCCCCACAAATAAATAAGGTGTCTTCTTAGATGATATATAAAGAGTCACATTTGTGACATAATCTCATTCATTCGTTATAAAGTAATTTAATAGTTATTTAAATGCAAATTTGCAAAAAAAAAAAAAAAAAAAAAACGAAGTCAAATTGATTTGTGGGCTGTGAACCCCACAAATAATTACTCTTTTTTTTTATTATTCTTATGACTAATGTTTGAGATTATGTCGCGTAGGTGTCTTCTTGGATGTCATCTAAATATATATATATATATATATATATATATATATATATATATATATATATATATATAATTGATGCGTCTTTTATTTTGACCATCTTCTTATTTTTGTCACGTGCATTTGCACATCTAGTTAACTAGTGTGAGGAAAAGCAAAGCATCACGATTAGCAAAAAGAAGAATGTACCTTGTTGCATCATTGTGTGCGTGTTTCTACTTTCTAGAGGGGATTAAATTGTATGTGGTTTGATATAACTGCTCTTGTGTAAAATTTAATTTCAAACTTCTGGCTTTCCGATTAATCGCAAGAACTACAATTAAGATGAATACATTGCACAGCAAAAGATTTTACAAACAAATGCCAATTTCTGAAGGAAAAAAAAAAAAAAAAAAAAAAAAAAAAAAAAAAAAAAAGAGAATCAGAGTCGTTTCCATTAACTTTTAACTGGAGGAATCCACCGTTTTCATACAATTTTTAACTCAAATATCAGAAATAGAGAAACTCAAAAAAGAATTATTCTCCCATTATTTTGTAGGTCCAATCAGATTAGAAATCAACATTAGAAACTATACAGATTAGGCTATATCAGAACTTTGAAACCTACTCATATACTGTTTTTAACTGCAAAATAATATAATGGAATTTTTCAAAATAATATAATGGTCCCCTTCAAGTAGTGAACACTGGACTATTTCAGTAGGCACCCTTATAAAGAAATTAAGCCATTAAAAGAGGTCAGAAGTTACGATGATTTCACAGTAAATGAGATAAATCCAGAAGATAACAATTAGAATTTTATCTCTTTTGTTGCTGTTGCTGCTAAGTCACTGTCATTTTAGATAAGAATGTGAATGGATCGGATGTGGAGCGGTTGTGAGTATTTATCATATTTATATTTGTTTCCTTCCGACTATACGTACACAAATATGAATATTGCTCGAATATTAAATTTACTGTACATATTTGACAAAATCAAATAAGAACTTGGATCAGATCCAAATATTAGTTATGATGATATTTTTGAAAAGAGAAAAATATTACACATTCCCAATAATTATGTCTTATTATTACAAAAATAATTCTTAATATACTACGAAGTATACATTACTTTTTATATTGACATTAATAGTCATGTGTATTCGTTCGGATATCTATTTGAATATAGCAGATATAATAAGCATTATTCATATTTATCATATTTTTAAACCTAGAATGTCCAAATTCATTAAAAAAAAAAAAAAAAAAAAAATCTAGTCAAAGAATCAGAACCGGCCTTTTGCACTTTCTAACGCCAAACAGATCATATCATGTTAAATTTCAATACCCATTGAATCAACCATCAAAGAAATAATCAAATCCCTCCCATTTTCCATCAGCAAACCCAAATTAAAAAAATTAAAAAAATATCAAGAACATAATTTATCGAAGAATCAGATCCTGATCCGTCTCTTTCGACAAACACATCCAAACCCTCAATAGCAGAGTATGAACTTGCTAGCGGGCGCGACGAGCCCCGCGACCGCGACAAGGCAAATGCTTACCACATACCTCTTCAGCCACCGCAGCGGCCGCCACTCAATCTCCACGCTGGAGCTCTTCATCCTCCTGCTCACCTGCGGCTCCTTGGACAGATCGAAGCTGGACCCCTTCATCCTCAGCTCCTGCACGCACCGCGTCAGCGCTCGGGCATCGCTTCGGTCCCTCTGCAGCCCCCCAAGGGCCCTCCAGTAGCTCCACACGTTCGCCTGCACCGACAGGACCAGCACGGCCGAGGTGAGCAGCGAGAGGCAGCAGGGGATCCACCAGTTCCTGCAGGCCCTGGCGTCGTCGCTGCCGACGGAGGAGGTGTAGAGGAGAGTCAAGAAGAGGGCGTGGAAGGCGAAGAAGAGGGAGGAGAGGAAGAAGGCGGAGCGCTTGAGGCCGTCGAGGCGGGTCTCCTTGAGGCCGATCTGGTGGGCGATTTGGTCTTCTTGGCGATTGAAGAGCTTCAGGAGGAGGAGGTGGCCGGGGCTTTCGGAGATCTCTGTCAGCGGGTGGGCGACCATCAGGGCTTGCTGGTCTTGTTCTTGTTGCTTTTGGCTGGTTTCCGAGTCGACGGGGATCTCAACAACGTGGACGTGGGCGTCGCTGATCCTGCAGCTGCTGCTGCTGCTGGGTTGGGCCATTGGGAGATTGAAAGATCAAGAAATGGAAAGATTGGGAAATGGAAAGATGAGATCTTGGAGAGGAAATGGAAAGTGGAGAGTTTTCTTTTTTGTTTTTCAAGTGTTGGGGGAACAGGATGGGGGGAGAGAGATATTTGAGGGATTTTGGGAGTTTAAATGTAACGGTCGGATTTTGGGGGATTGGGGGATTTTGGATGTGGCAACGGTCGGATCTTGGAGGGTAGAAGTGGAAAACTCGCGATATTTCTGGAAACGGCCGCCTAGTTATAATAGCCGTCCGTTGGGGTGTTAAGGCCTAAGCGACAGTTTGTTTCAGAAATTGTTTCTTCAAATGATGGATTAAAAATTTAAAAAAAAAAGTCTAGAATAAATTTCGTTTCAAGAAAACTCAATTACCAAGCAATGGGAAAATTTTCGCTTTGGAGAACTTATTTTCATACCCTACTTTAAAGGGAAATTTCTTATATATCCCAAACTTTTAAATTTATCTTTATGTTTTTATTTTTATGCCTTAGTTCTCTCTAGTATACACACATTTCGATGCATAATGCTATCATTACTATAAATATATCCGAATTGTCCCCTGAGTATATTATTGCATACTCAGCTCTTTGGAAAAAAAAAATTACAGTATGTACTTTTTTATAAAATGGGGGAGATCTAAGGGTTCTTCTAGGTGATCATGAACGAAAAAAATATTTGCTGAATGGAAAACTCTCCAATCCCAATCTTTCCCCCCAACAACAATGACCTCTAGCTGGCCTAGCATGCTTCACGATCCATCTTTCCCTAACTCTCCTCCTCTCTCATGCAGTTCCTGGTAATTCGTGGATATGACCTAGATGTAGGTGAAGAAGTCTGTTAGTTTCAGTCAACTTTTTTTAATTTGGTATGATTGCCAAGATAATTACTAAAGAGAATAAAATTTGATTAGTCCTTAGTTATAAATCGATTGGGAGTTTTCATTTCATAATTGTGTTATTTCAAATGCTCATTGGCAATGATCTCTTGCCTTTCCTTCTGTAACTCCATCCATTATATCGCCACGAATTATATCAGTTAAACCGTCTACGGATCCCAAAAAATTTCTCAAAAACCTTCAATGTTTATGAAAAAATTGCTACTTATGCTGATAATTGCACTTTTTCGAGATGCTTTTTGTGGTAATTTCTGAAGGGAAAAAATAAATTTTTAATCTGATCTTCTTTAGTAATTTGTGCAACCGCTACCTATGCTAGTAATTTCACCTTTGATTTGTTTTATGTGGTAATTTTGAAGGAAATTTTTTCAATAATTTAGGAAACTTATAATTTCATCTTGAGATGTTTATTTAAGGGAAAACTTTGGTAACTCTCTAGTTGATTTTTCAAGGAGTACATTTGTCTACTTTGTCAAATTAGATTTATATATGTCATAATCTATAATGATCCTTAATTATTTCTCTAGTAATGATTTCTTCCCTAAGCTGTAATATTCAAATTTAAAATAGCATGAAGTATCAATATTTCAAAATTATTTCTAGATTGCAGTAAAAAAAATTCATTATTTTATAAAATCTTAAATGAACTCTCATATTTTTCAATTATTTTCTAGATTGTAGTCAAACTATAGACTCGAAGAAAATCATTTGCAAGTGCCAAACGTGGAATTAATGTTAGAATAAATTCATATGCCTCGTTAATAGGTCTAGTACATCTAGAAATTCAGAACGCCTTTTTTCTAGGATTATCCGCTCTGAGGAACATCCAATTGTGAGTGGATTTTAATAGTTAGGGTTAATTACCGTCAGACCTCCTATAGTATTGGGGGTGTGTAAGTCAACACCCCTGAAGTTTGAAACTCTCAAAAAAATCTCTGGACTGTTAACACTATTAGTGAGAGTTAGTTATTTTTACTCTCCTTTTTTTACTAAAGTGCATTTCTGTCTCTCAAATTCCTATTATACCCAATCCCTCATTTTAACCAGCACACTCCCTCTCTCTTTCTCTCCTCTCTCTCTCTCCCTCTCTATCCCTCTCTCTTAGTCACTCTCTCTCTATCCTCTCTCTCAGTCAGAGAGGGAGAGTGAGTGACTGAGAAAGGGATAAAGAGGGAGAGAGAGAGGAGAGAGAGAGAGTGTGTGTTGGTTAAAAGGAGGAATGGGAGTAGAATATGAATTTGAGGGACAAGAGTGCACTTTAATAAATAAAAAAAAGAGAGTGAAAATAAATAACCCTCACTAACAGTGTTAACAGTCCAGAGAGTTTTTTGAGAGTTTCAAACTTCAGAGTTGTTAAGTTACACACCCCCAATACTACAAGGGGTCTGACTGTAATTAACCCTAATAGTTACAACTCGTTTATTTATGAAGCTATATGGATTAGAAGGAATCAAAGACAGTAAATGTAAACAACCCAGCTGAAAGCATTTGAGTCTTTGGTACTCTGTTAGGGTGGTTCATATTAGGGATAAGGAGTGAGTGATGTTGAAGCAAGCGACAAGTAAAACTAAATAAAACAAACAAAACAATGACTTGTTTAGTCTTTGCTACTCTGTTAGGTGGTTCATATTAGGGATGTTGTAATGAATATGATGCAAACAATGTTGATGTACCAATATGTTGTCTTGTGATTAGTCGCTTGTTAGGTTGATACAGGAAGAATTAATGTAAGGAAAATATAGCTAACAATGTCAAGCTAGTTATTGTTTGAATGTAATCAGTTAATTTTCTTTCATACCAATAATATTTTAAATATTCATTCCAGTATATATATGTATTGATAAATTGATTTCTCATGTGACTATACATAAGTACTGACTACAATTAGCTTGGGTGATAAATTTTTCATGCTTACTGCATGATTAACATATAGATTTTTCACCATAAATAAATAGACATACCCATGAATAAAATTGTGTTGTTGTACAGACTTGCAAGCAAGCACAATTACAAAATAAACTTTTTGAAAGACAATAACCAAAGAAAACTATTAATAAACCTTTAAAAATAACTGATGCATAATATTGAGAACAAGTTTAATAGTCAAAGCCAACTTAACACAATTTTATAAGTTTTCAATATAATACAAGTCTTTTGCATTATAGTACTACATCAAATTTTTAGTCAAAGCAAGTTAACATGAAGGTCGTATTTTCTTCTTGCGCTATCTTCTGAGCTTCCAGAAGATAACTTGTTCTTGCAAATGTCTAGTGAACTTCTAGACCTATGCTCAATAAACTTGCATTTTGCATCTCATTTAAAAAGTTATGTAGAAAACAAGCCTTCTGAAAATGATGATGTTTTTTAGCAATACCTTACTTGCCAGTAGAGGTTCCTTAATTTATATTGGTGTCTTGAGAAGCATTCGTGGTGCGCAACTAGGCTGTTCACATATGACTAAAAAAGCTTAGAGACATTAATCTAGAATTTTAGTGTAAACAACTAAAGATTTTCTATATTGTACATACACACTGATATACACAGATACAGGTACACACACTGGCATACAATTTGCTCTTTGATACCCACTGATTAATTAACACATACAATATCGAAATCCCCCCTCCCCAACACATACACACAGATATATGCACACTGATCAATCTCCACTTTGCGCAAGCTAAATCTCAAGCTCGGGTTCAAAACGAATGATACAAACTCAGATTTGAATTTATACAACTCAAGCATTGGTTTGAATCCAATTTGATAACGCAAAATATTTGCTTGGGGATCAAGGAAGGTGGAACTTTATTAACTTGTTGTGATCTATGTCAGCATCCTCCAATGGAATCTATAGTTGTATCTTCTACAATCACTGACTAAAGATAAAGTTGAGTAAGAATAATATGAGAACTTCTCATACTGAATGGTGGTATCTATGAAAGAGTTCTTTGCTTATATAGATATATAGTTATCACCTCAAGGAGCAAGATAATCAGCTATATGGTAAGTGTCCTCGCTATAAGTAGTGGAGCTTGTACTCCTATCAAATAAGGCAGGCACAGTGATGCACACCAAGCATAAACAATAGTGCCCATAGGTATACTGGCACAACATATCAAAGTAAGTAAAACAAAGTTTAGCATTTATAGTATATTTAAGAAATAGAGCATGTAATATCATATTAAATTTCTAATTCATATAAATGGTCAAGCAAAGAAAGCTAATGAGTTCATTATTATCCCATATCAAGTTACTCTTGATCATCGAGAAAGAATATATCCTTTTTTTTTTTTTAAATCTATCAATAACTTAAAAAATATGACAAGGAAATACATCTTGACTTCTATTAATAAATAGGAACTTTACGATTATTGAATTGGTAAAGTATCAATCTATTCATAAACATATGGAGTCTTTTCACATTAAGGAAAAAATCTATTTTGTTTTGTTGGGAAAATAGAAGCTTGGCCTTCATTCACTATGGTTGCTTATCAGAATTTTCTGCTGTTCATTTTCTAACTAAGTCTTTTTTTTGTTCTATATATTTAGTTCATTCACTATTCATGTAATTAATTTGATTCTGTTTGAAGGAAGTCAGAATATACTGGAATCTGGAGTTATTGTTGTTTGAGATCGGGAGTGTCATATTTTATCCTTATATAGCAAAGTTTATTATTTAGTCATCTAGACACATAAGGATGACATACCGACACTGGCCTAAATAATGATAGAATAAAAAGGGGTCTGGCTGGACAAGTATACAACCTTGTCAAGGCACACACATCTATTAACAATGATGGATCACCAAGAAATTTATTTGCTTTACTAATTTTGATGGCCGTTCTTTCTTCATGAACGCATTGAATCGAGTCTGATGTAGTTGTTGTAGTATATATGTTCACAACAAGGGCACTTGCAATGTGCTCACAATTGATTGATTCAATGTTCCAACAATCTTTTTTCTAGTTTTATCTTTTGGCAGCAGAGGTAACACTATTTTGTAGCTTAAGCATGTCTTATCGACTTTGTTGAGGATTTCTCCTTCCAAATAAATCTAAGATATAAATAGACAATCAAACTTTTATGTGATATGTTCTATCAACCTTTAATATGTATTAACCTGCAAAGTGCCATAAATTATAATGAGCAGAACTGACTATATACAAACGTAACATACTTTATCTGATCATAATTGATTATAACTGAGGATATGACCATTTCTTTGCATAATCGACTATATTTGAATTTAACTAAATATATCTAAGTTTAACGGACTATACTTGAGCACAACGAATTATATCTAAGCACAATTGACTATATACGTGCTTACGTGAATATCTATACATAACTGACGATATCTAAATATACTTATTATATATAAGAATAGCTGACTATATATGAGCACACTCACTAATATGAGCTTAACTGACTATTTCTGAGTGTAAATTGATGTATTTGACTATAGCTAACAATATGTGAGATTAATTTTCTATATATGAGAATATATTACTATATTGTAGGTATATTACTACATATAATCATCACTTACTATATCTAAATATAATTTACCATATCTGAGGATAGTTTACATTATCTACCACAACTTACTATATATGAGGGTGATTTATTATTTCTAGGTATGATTTACTATATTTGGACATATCTTACTATATGTGGGCATATCAACATGTCTGATCATTACATGTTATACCTAAGTATATCTTACTATATCTATGAATAACCGCTATATATCATATCTTACTATATAAGGACATAACTTACTATATTTGGGTACTCTATTATATATATACATATCTTACTATATTTTGGCATAATTTACTATATATTAACATATTTTACTATATCTTGGCATATTTTATCTAAGCATAATATACTATATTTGGGCATATTTTATTGTCTTTCCACGTAACCTGCTATATCTGCATATATCATACTAAATCTAAGCATAACCTGCTATTTTTGCACATAACCTAATACATATGAGTATATCTTATTATATCTTGACATATCTTACTATATTTTATCATATCTTACTATTTATAAGCATAATGTACTTTGGATATATCTTATTATATCTAGATATATCTTACTATATCCAGATATAACCTGCTATATATGCACAATTCTTACTATATTTCTACATAACCAGCTATATGTGTGCATAGCCCGCTAATATCTGAGCATATCTTACATATCTTGGTATAACCTTTTATATCTGAGTATAACCTCCTATAAATGAGTATTTGTTACTATATGTGGGCATATTTTACCATATCTAGCATTTTACTATATCTCTGTTTCAACTAATCATATTAATTAGAAATTCTTAAAATTTTCAATAGCAACTCCTTTTCATATGCCGTATATAACAATATTATTTTCAGCCACAACCAGTCTATTTTTCATTACACATGAGATCAAGGTATCAATTAATCATCAACTATAGCAAAATTGAATGAGTATTTTTACTTGGTATCTCAACTAATGAAAAACAAGTATAATGTAAAAACGGGTATTGTTCATGAATAGGCCATATCTTATATTTCAGTACATATAATAAAGTTTGATACTTAAAAAATGCACAGCACTTTGCATCCCGGAAATTATACACAAGATACGATTGTTTAGTGTGTACATAAAAAAAATGCACAATACTATGCATTTAGGAAATTGTACACAAGATACGGTTGTTTAGCGTGTAAGTATCCATGATATTTAACGTGCATATGCAACGCATAATATTTAATTTTCAACAAATTCCTATCCTATGGTGTTGCCCCCTCATCAAAGTACATCTTGAAATTCATTACATCTTGCAAATAGCATAAATTCGTGTGAGATGAATAATTGATCCATCTTTTCCATTCATCATCATAATCATTAGATGTCAGTGACGTTGCTGACAATGGGAAAGAGAGGTGCCAAGTTTCATTATACGCACTAAGAGAGAACTTTTTAAAGTCATGCTCTATTGCTATCTTGTTGTTTCCAACAATAGTCCTCAATATAATTAGAAAAAATCACGAGGATAAGCAGAAGATATGAACATAATTGATAGCACATTTTTGTGGAACCATGGTTTGAAGACCATAATGATCAATACTCGTCTTTCTCAAGAATCATCTTCCATGTAAACGAGGCAGTCTATAACTTGTAAAGATGCATTTAGTAGTACGTTGTCAGATACATAACCACAAAAACAAATATCATCTGTGCTAGAAAACAATCTTTCTTACATTGGCTGCAATATTTTTATCCGTAATAAGATCAAGGACATCCTTCCACAACATGCTTATCAAAAAAGACTGCCAAACATAATGGGTCTTGAAAAGTGTAAATGATTGGAATTATAGTTACAAATAGTATCATATGAACATATCTTACTATATGGTGATTTATTATTTCTAAGTATGATTTACTATATTTGGACATATCTTACTATATGTGGGCATATCAACATGTCTGATCATTACATGTTATACCTAAATATATCTTACTATATCTATGAATAACCGCTATATATCATATCTTACTATATAAGGACATAACTTACTATATTTGGGTACTCTATTATATATATATATACATATCTTACTATATTTTGGCATAATTTACTATATATTAACATATTTTACTATATCTTGGCATATTTTATCTAAGCATAATATACTATATTTGGGCATATTTTATTGTCTTTCCACGTAAACTGCTATATCTGCATATATCATACTAAATCTAAGCATAACCTGCTATTTCTGCACATAACCTAATACATATGAGTATATCTTATTATATCTTGACATATCTTACTATATTTTATCATATCTTACTATTTATAAGCATGATGTACTTTGGATATATCTTATTATATCTAGATATATCTTACTATATCCAGATATAACCTGCTATATATGCACAATTCTTACTATATTTCTACATAACCAGCTATATGTGTGCATAGCCTGCTAATATCTGAGCATATCTTACATATCTTGGTATAACCTTTTATATCTGAGTATAACCTACTATAAATGAGTATTTGTTACTATATGTGGGCATATTTTACCATATCTAGCATTTTACTATATCTCCGTTTCAACTAATCATATTAATTAGAAATTCTTAAAATTTTCAATAGCAACTCCTTTTCATATGTCGTATATAACAATATTATTTTCAGCCACAATCAGTCTATTTTTCATTATACATGAGATCAAGGTATCAATTAATCATCAACTATAACAAAATTGAATGAGTATTTTTACTTGGTATCTCAACTAATGAAAAAAGAGTATAATGTAAAAACGGGTATTATTCATGAATAGGCCATATCTTATATTTCAGTACATATAATAAAGTTTGATACTTAAAAAATGCACAGCACTTTGCATCCCGGAAATTATACACAAGATACGATTGTTTAGTGTGTACATAAAAAAAAATGCACAACACTATGCATCTAGGAAATTGTACACAAGATACGGTTGTTTAGCGTGTAAGTATCCATGATATTTAACGTGCATATGCAACGCATAATATTTAATTTTCAACAAATTCCTGTCCTATGGTGTTGCCCCCTCATCAAAGTACATCTTGAAATTCATTACTTCTTGCAAATAGCATAAATTCGTGTGAGATGAATAATTGATCCATCTTTTCCATTCATCATCATAATCATTAGATGTCAGTGACGTTGCTGACAATGGGAAAGAGAGGTGCCAAGTTTCATTATATGCACTAAGAGAGAACTTTTTAAAGTCATACTCTTTTGCTATCTTGTTGTTTCCAACAATAGTCCTCAATATAATTAGAAAAAATCACGAGGATAAGCAGAAGATATGAACATAATTGATAGCACATTTTTGTGGAACCATGATTTGAAGACCATAATGATCAATACTTGTCTTTCTCAAGAATCATCTTCCATGTAAACGAGGCAGTCTATAACATGTAAACATGCATTTAGTAGTACGTTGTCAGATACATAACCACAAAAACAGACATCATCTGTGCTAGAAAACAATCTTGCTTAATATTTTTATCCGTAATAAGATCAAGGACATCCTTCCACCACATGCTTATCAAAAAAAACTGCCAAACATAATGGGTCTTGAAAAGTGTATATGATTGGAATTATAGTTACAAATAGTATCAGTAGTACAAATATGACCTATAAATATCTTTTTATCTGATTCTACTAGAGTTACACCATCATTTGCAAATAACCAAGAAAGCTTCAAAAATTTCTAGCTGCTCTCGTCACCACAAAATGTATAGTAATAAAGTGACCTAGGAGTGAAGACACTAAAAGGGGATATATGGGGTTACCAAAAGGCAGACCCAAGACTATTAGATGCATAGAAATTAAGACTGTAAAAGAAACATTAAGTCAAGTCTTGACTTCATGATGATTGAAGTGATAAGCTTTTCTCTTCTCAAATACCAAAAAGAAATTAATATCATTCTTAGCTCACAAAGCACTTTAAAAAAAAAAATAGCAACAAGAACATCCCTTTGTACGTAAGAGGTGAAATGGCATCAGGGACACTAGTGCTAAAATGAAGGTATTTTTTAATCTTCAGTTTATATTTATTTTCTTTTAATAAATTCAGTCAATATATTTAACAAAAGTCGAATAAAATCTGATACTTTTATACTTTCCTTTTCCTCTCTATTCTCTTTTTGGGCTTTGTTTTTTCTTTTTGAAACTTAAGGCCATGATCCTAAATAAATCAAGTACTGCTACTACAAGCCACAAAGAAAGATCAAATTTCTTGTCATTTCCTTGCATTATGTGGGATGAGAGCATAAAAATATATTTGCAAAACTATAAGTGTTTCTCTTTTCAAAGAATGGTTGTGCATTCCAATTGCACCTTAGAGGATTCCCTCAAGTACGGATGAGAGCAACAGGGGGGGTTCTTTAGGTTTTAGCTGGTCAAAAGGATAAATATTGACAGCTAAATTACATTAGTTATATATGCACACAGGTTGTTGATTATGAAGTCCACATGAAGCACAACAACATTGGGATAATGCATCCCAATCCCATTTTCATAGTATCGTTGCTAACCATCTATATATCATTGTTCTTCCTATTGCAACTCATCAATCTCAACATTCACTTTTATACTAGATTAGTTACAGATATATTTCTTAATAGTCCAATATTTTTGTTTTCGGGACATGACTGGTCATATGGCTATCAGTTATCTTGTCAAATATATCATATATTTTCTACAGTTACATGTAGGGATGATAATGGATTCGGATCAGTTTGAGGTCCAATTGGACCAGCCTGAAAAGGCTGAATTTTAACCCGTTCATTTCACCAGCGGATCCAATTAGATATAAGTTATTTCAATTTTTCTCTTATCGGCTTGGGTTTGGACATGCCCAAACCCATCCAAAAAATATAGGGTTAATTACAGTCAGACCCTCTATAGTATTGGGGGTGTGTAACTTAACACCCCTGAAATTTGAAACTCTCAAAAAAATTCCTGAACTGTTAACACTGTTAGTGAGGATTAGTTATTTTCACTCTCCCTTTTTTACTAAAGTGTACTCATGTCCCTTAAATTTATATTTTACCCTCATTCCTCCCTTTAACTAGCACACTCCCTCTTTTTCTCTTCTCTCTCTCTCTCTCTCTCTATCCCTCTCTCTCAGTCACTCATGCTCTCTCTATTCCTCTCTCTCAGTCACTCTCTCTCTATCCCTCTCTCTTAGTCACTCACGCTCTCTCTATTCCTCTCTCTCAGTCTCTCTCTATCCCTCTCTCTCAGTCACTCACGCCCCCTCTCTGACTGAGAGAGAGGGATAGAGAGAGAGTGACTAAGAGAGAGGGAGAGAGAGAGAGAGAGAGAGGAGAGGAGAGAAAGAGAGAGGGAGTGTGTTGGTTAAAGAGAGAGATGAGGGTAGAATAGGAATTTGAGAGATATGAGTGCACTTTAGTAAAAAAAGAGAGTGAAAATAACAACCCTCACTAACAGTGTTAACAGTCCAGAGAGTTTTTTGAGAGTTTCAAATTTCAGAGGTATTAAGTTATACACCCCCAATACTACAAGGAGTCTGACTGTAATTAACCCAAAAAAATAAGCCCAAACGACCAAATTTCAGAGTTCACTCGCTCATCCCCATTCCCAAACTCCATCTCCGCGTTCGCCTCATCCGAAGAAGACGAAGAGCCCTCCTCTCTCCTCTCACTCGCTCTCCTCAAATCTCACCTTAGAGATCTCAAAAACCCTCCTCTCTCTCCTCTCCATCGCTTTCTCCCTCACTCTATCCTCAAACTCTAGGGTTTTTGCTGAAAAACAAAACCCTAGTTTTGACTTCAAGATACGCACAAGCTCGTCTAAGATTGATTTATTTTGAAATGATTATGTTGATAGTTTAGGATTCATCTATGATTGATTTTATTTGTATCAAAATTGTCTTTTTTTTTGTATCATTTTTTTTAAAGATTTCATAAGAACACTGATTTGGATTTGCACAGTACAAATAATCCATGATTTTACTTGCTCAATTTAGCTCCTTTAATGCTTATTTCCGCAACAAATTTAACAAGAAATTGTTGATGTGCATTTGATAATAGGGCAAGGATTTGAATCTGAATAGTTCAGAATTTCTTCCATTTAACAAATTCAAGATTTTTGAAGAATCTATTCTGAGGAATTTGTAAATTTTGAGTGATTATCAGGGTCACTCTCAGATCTGGACTGAGATGGCCCTACAACTCCGTGATTCTTGGGCATTTCTGCAAAATGTGGGTGAGTCCAACAGGAAATATAACAATATCTAAAGGTGCAGAAGATTAAAAGGGAAGAAGATTGAGGGAAAGAAGAGAAATAGCAAGAGGAAAAGAAGGAGAAAGTGGAGAAGAAGAACTTGGAGGGCAAAAATATAGATGATAAGATTAGGATTAAAATCTCAGCTAGGGTTACAATTAGGACAAGAGAGCTTATATAGCTACTCCATTACAATCGATTACCCGTTTTACCCTCTCTTCTTTCTTCTCTACGCTCGGATGAGACCGCAAACCCATCAACGGATCCCTTCAATGGCTCTCCAGGCATATCAGTGTGCACGCGACTGGGCTGAATCAGGTGGGTTTCTTCTGACCCGCTACCGATTCTGATCCGCTACCGCTTCCCCACTGCAATAACAAAAATGGTGGGCCCTCCCCAAGGAAACCTGGCCCATATCGCTATAGGTTAGTTATAACTAACCCAGAGCGGAAGCTTCACTTGCGGTTGGGCAAGGAGGTGTTGGCGCAGGACCCTGACATCCCTCCCTCCTTGAGAACGACCTCGCCCGCAAGATTGATTTGCGAAAATTTCTCGCAGATGTGCTGAGCATCCTCCCAAGTAGCCTCCGCCACTTCCCTTCCATTTGATGAGCCATTGAGTTGCAGCTCTATTCCCCTTCTTCACCATTCTTCTCTCTAGAATAGATTTCGGTTCTGTAGGGTCTTTTTCCCAAAATGCAGGTGGGTCTTGCTGCACCGTCACTGTCTTCCCTTCGTACCTCTTCAATTGTGAGACATGGAAGACGTCATGAATCCAGATGGAACGGGGTAATTGCAATCGATATGCCACCTTTCCTATCTTCTCAACAATGGTGTATGGCTCGTAATACTTTGCAGCAAGCTTCTGAGGCAGGGCGCCCCTCACTGACACTTGCCTATCGGGTTGTAGCTTCAACAAAACCAGGTCTCCTACTTAAAAACTCCTCTCCGTCTGATGTCGATCTGCAAAGAACTTCATGCAGTCTTGAGCTTTGATCAGATTATCCACAATAACTTTTCACTCGATCCCTATCATATAAGAGCTCTTCTACTGCTTGAACCGTGGCTGTTTTAGGTACATATTGGAGAAGGGTAGGAGGAGTTCGACCATAAACAACTTCAAATGGAGTGAACCCAGTAGCTGACTTCTAGGTAGTGTTGTACTAGAAGGTGGCCCATGGAATCCATCTGCACCATTCCTTCGGTTTGAACCTACAAAAGCACCTCAAATATCATTCCAAACACTGGTTCACCCTTTCAGTTTTTTATCAGATTGGGGGTGATATGAGGAGCTCATATGGAGTGTAGTACCCTGCAATTTAAAAATTTATGTCCAAAAGGAACTGAGGAAGATGCGATCTCCGTCACTCACTATGGATTTGGGAAGTCCATACAAGCAAAAAATCTCTTCAAAGAACACCTGAGCTATTTTTGTAGCAAAGAAAGGATGTTGTAGGGGAATGAAGTGCGCAAATTTTGAAAACCGGTCAACCACAACCATGATGGTTGTCTTACCTTGGCTAGCAAGCAAGCCTTCCACAAAGTCCATTGAGATATCCTCCCACACACCCTCGAGTATAGGTAGCGGCTCTAGCAACCCTGGCAGAGCAACCAACTCCCCTTTGTTCCTTTGGCAAATCTCGCATTCTTTAATGGTCTGTCTAATGTAACTCTTCATGCCAGTCCACCAGAAGGATAGTTTGATTCTTCTCAAGGTTCGGTGGTAGCCAGAGTGTCCCCCGGCTGGAGCTTCATGATGGTCCTTGAAGATAGTTTCACACAAAGTTGAAGATGGATCCAGCAAAATTCGCCCTTTGTAGAACCAGACTCCTTCAATCCTTCCGTATCAATTGGAAGGCAAGGCCCCCCTGTGAGCCTTAGCTTGTAACTCCTGAAAATAAAGAGAATAAGCCACCATCTCTTTGACCGCTGCAAGCCAAGAAGGCTCCACCACTAACACACCCCTAACAACTTGGATTTCCCCTTCCTCTCCCACTTTTTCCTCACGCCTAGAGAGAGCATCTACCACCCGATTCTCAGTCCCATTCCTGTACTCAACTATGTAGTCGAACCCCATCAACTTGAGTAGCTATGAGTGTTGAGTTTTTTTGTCTAAACCTCTAATCAAGGAGAAACTTGAGGCTGCGTTGATCAGTTTGGATGATGAAACGCCTGCCAATAGGTATTGCCGCCATTTGGACTGCTAACAGAATAGAAAGTATTTCCTTCTCATATGTGGACAGTGCAAGAGCTCTCCCCTTTAATGCTTTGCTAATGTATGCTAAAGGATGCCCATTTTGCAATAACACCGCCCCTATTCCCACCTTAGAAGCATCACATTCTATAATAAAAATTTCTTCAAAGTTGGGCATGCACAAGACCGGTGGTGATATTAATGCTTCTTTGAGTTGCTCAAAAGAATGCTTAGAGTTCTCTTTCCACAAGAATCCTCCCTTCTTCAACATCTGTGTCAAAGGGGCAGCTATGCTCCCATATCCCTTCACAAACTTGTTGTAGTACCCAGCTAAACCTAGGAACCCCCTTAGTGCCTTTGCGTTCTTGGGTAGAGGCCACTCCTTGATGGCTAGGACCGTGTGCGGATCCACTGATATCCCATTCTCAGAGACCACATGGCCTAGGTAATCCACACTCTAACATCCAAATTTGCATTTAGATCTTTTAGCAAACAATTGATTCTCCTTTATGACTCGCAATACCTTTCTTAAGTGCTCTTTGTGTTCATCCAAGGTAGAGTTGTACAGCAGGATATCATCAGATGAGTACATACCTCCTCAGGAGTGGTCAGAAAATTTGATTCATAAGGTTTTGGAATGTCGAAGGAGTATAGTGAGCTCAAAGGGCATCACTAAGAACTCATAGAGGCCCTCATGAGTTCTTAACGTCGTCTTGTGCACATCTTCTTTAGCCACTCTAATCTAGTGATATCCCGATCTTAAATCTAGCTTCAAGAAGAACTTAGCTCCATGTAGCTCATCCAAGAGGTCGTCAATGAGAGGAATGGGAAATTAATCTTTAACTGTGTTGCGGTTGAGGGCACGATAATCCACACATAACCTCCAACTTCCATCTGCTTTATGAACCAGAACCACGGGTGACACAAATGGACTAGAGCTTAATTGAATGATTCCCTCTACTAACATTTCCCATGCTTGCTTCTCTATTTCATTCTTCTAGAAAAATGGATATCGATAGGGTCGGATGTTGGTAGTTAGCTTCGGATCATGTAAGGGGATTTTATGGTCACATTCTCTGGACTGAGGTAGACCCTTTGGGGTCTAGAATACATCAGCAAATTCATCAAGGATCTGTTGTAATGCTCCTATATAGGGTTCATAAGCCTCTTGTTCTTCTTCCTCCATGAATTGTAGCAAATAAGCCACTCCTTTCAATTTCAGCAGTTGGTTGAACTCCTGTCCACCCACCACATCTACTTTCTTGGCAGACACTCCCCTTAGTGTTACAAGCCTTCCTTCCCTCCAAAACTGCAAAGTCTTCTGAGTGAAGTCCCAAAGAGTTGGTCCCAAGCTTTGAAGCCAAATAGTTCCAAGGATAACTTGAGGATCTCCTAATGGAACCACCAGCAAATCTGTTTTGGACTACTGCCCTTGTATGTGAAGGATAGTAGACTTACAACACTCCTTTCCAGAGATCTCCCCATCTGCAACCTCCACCTCAAAGGACTTCAACATTTGATGTTGTAAGCCCACTCCTCGGACTGTTGTTGGGTCGATAAAGTTGTATGTCGCTCCTGTATCCACCAAGAAGCTGACCTTCTTCCCCATAATTTTTCCCACTAGTCGAATAGAGCTGACCCCAACAACTCCGGCCACCGAATTAGCAGACAACTCTATTTGAGGTTGCTGCTCATCATGAACTTCCTCTTCGGCTTCCCATTCTTCCACATCCGCTCCCAAGTCAGGTACAATCTCCAATTGAAACACCCTTTGAGATTGGCATTTATGGCCCGCTACATACTTCTCATTGCAATAGAAGCACAACCTTTTTTCACGCTTCTCTCGCATGTCCTGGGGTGTTCAGTTTTTCACTGGAAGAGGAGTGTTTAGGGGTGTACTCACTCCAACCCCTTTGCTTGTATTAGTTACTCCCCCTAATCCTCCACTTCTCCCCGGATATGTTGTGTTTTTCTGATAAGGAGTTTTCTGATTTTTTCGAAATGATGTGAGCTTCTCTTCTTCCACTTGCGCCAACCTCATCGCTTCCTCAATGGAGTTGGGATTTTTTTGCAATTAGTTCATACTTTACTACATCCCTAAGCCCGCTGTTGAAACACCCCCACAAGATAGGACTCGGGGAAATCTTGCACTTGATGCGACAACCGCATAAAATCCCCTTGATATGCCTCATAGTTGCTTCCCTCCTGCTTCAACTTTGACAGTTCTCCAGATTGACTCACCACTGTCTCTCGCCCATACAAGGCTATAATCTTTCTTTCAAACTCTGCCCAGGTGGGCACACCCTTTTTTCTCCGTAGCAGCCATCTATACCATTCTAGTGGTGACCCTGTGATATGCATTGCGGCAACCTCACTCTTTGATTAGGTGTCACATAGTAATTGTCACGCTCCACTCCCGATATACGATATACGAGCACGTGCAATAGGTACCGGCAACATATTCAGTTTGAATATGCTAAACCCTCAATAAATTTGCCACAATAATACTCATAATTACGATAAAAAAATTCAACAAAAATTTAATTTTTCATTTATTGGAATGAATTTTAAATACAATTGAAACAAAATATAATAAAATTAAACAAAGAAAGCAGGAAATCTCTAATCCATTATTGGATTTCAACCTGATCTTCACATACACCAGATTCTGCGTCAGTTTTGGCATGTCTATCGGTAAGTTTGGGTATAAACACCCAGGTCGTCAGATTACGACCAAAATAAAATACGCAGAAAAAATGTAAAATATAACGGTTATATCCAAACATAATAATAATAATAATAATAATACAAGTTTTAGAAAATATGTAGTGAGATGTTTGTAATAATGATGTCAATTGATTTAGGTTATCTTAATGTTATTTTTAGTGAAGTTAACTCTATAATAGAGATATTTTTGTCTAGAATATCATGTAATTAGAAAAACTAATTGATGAGATACCACTGTTTCGATTGTTTCCTGTACAAACCCAGAAAATGATTACATGGATTTTCCGGTGCTGAGTCGGATCTGCTGTCAGGCAAACATGAATTATAGTTAGGTATGATCCAACAAATCATCACGCATTCATGGTGTGCGAAATATTCAGTTGTACAACTTAACAACTTTACAGCCAAAACAGAGTATATTTTCATCATTCAGTTTCTCCTCCAACCCAGTGTCATTTAGGTATAGTCTATGTAGGTCTAAGTTCTGATTTTTGTAACTTCTATATTAATTATATCAGGTACAATATTTTAATTGGATTTTTCTTAATTTGTTAACAACATGATTTATAGAGTCCGTTCAGTTTATTCTTTATTCAATAAATCACAATTAGCTATATTTAAGAGTTACTGATTTGAGATATCATAAAGATATCGGCCAGGCAATTATATGGATGCTACGCGGTTTTCCGTGCGTTGCGCGTTCCTTAATTAGAAAACCAGCATATAAGGTAATTTTTCTAGATACCGATACAAAATGATATCGCAAATAATATATTACCACAATTATAGTTTTTATGTGATTTATCAAATATTATATATTTTGATTATTATAAAATAACTATACTATGTAAATTAACATGCGATCATCAATAACAAGATTAATTGAATTTCTAAAAGAATAAAGAAAGAATAGTAATATCGATGGTTACACTTATAATAATATTTCTACAAATTAAATACTATATTGAAAATAATAGTTTTATAAAGAAACTAGCATGTTTAGTGAGTCCAAAAATGAACTCACCTGGATTTTTGTTTACCGATATCGTTCAACAGAGCAATCTCTTGTCAAAAGGTGAGAAGCTAATGTGAAAAGAGATGGAAGGAGATGCTCTTCTTCGGTGAAATGGTGGCGGGTCCAATAGCGGCTCCTACGGTGGTTTTAAAGGTGGTTCTGGCGAGATGAAAGAGAGAGAGATGAGAATGTTAGAGAATAATCTTTAGAATGAGAGGAATATCTTTTGATTTAGGGGTTTATATATGATTGGAATTAGAGGTTTAGAATATGAAAGATTTTAATTTAATTTAGAGAGTTCAATTTTAGAATTAAAAAGGAAAGTTAAGTTGAGAAATTAATGATTGAATATGAAGTGATGGGAGTTTAGAATATAAAAGGTTTTAATTTAATTTGGAGATTTTAATTTTAGAATTAAAGATTGGAGTTTTATTGTTGAATTAATAGAGAAAATGAAAGGTTTAGAGTTAGAGAAGATGAAAGATTTAGGAGGATAAAGAAAATGAAAAATGTAAGAGTTAAAGAAAAAATTGAAATGTTATATTTATTATTTATTTATTTATTTAATTATTTATAGCTATAAAAGATGAAGGGTTATTGCATTCTATCTCCTTAGAAAAATAATTTCGTCCTCGAAATTAAATAAGGTAATGTAGAAAAATATTATTTATCTATTTTTGAACTCATATTAAAATTTTTCTTTTTTATTCATGATCAATAGGCTACTTTGTCTTTTTTTTTTTTTAAGTACGACTGCTTAACAATCTCGTGAATTAAGCTTGAGGTTGATCTACGGAATAGGCAAATCATTTTTTAAAAAAAATGGAAATAAATGAAGAGTTATGGAAAATATAATTATAAAATAAAGGGTAAATATTTAATCCATATTTAGGATGTAATTCATTTTAGATACTGAAGAATTTGGACATGGATTTAAAATAGGTGGGTTATCAATTAAGATAAATAAGAGATGTCGAAATAGTCAATAGATTGGGACATTAGAAATTTCAAAGAAAATTATTAAATAAATGTGGCAAAATTTTATATTAGGATCCAAATTAATTCAAGTCACATGAACTGATTTGAGAAACCTGGCTCTGATACCACTATAATATCTATCACGCCCCGCTCCCAATATACGATATACGAGCACGTGTAATAAGTATCGGCAACATATTCAGTTTGAATATGCTAAAATCTCAATAAATTTGCCACAATAATACTCAGTAATTACGATAGAAAATTCAACAAAAGTTTGACTTTTCATTTATTGGAACAAACAATTGAAACAAAATATAATAAAATTAAACAGAAGAAAGCCGGGAATCTCTAATCCATTATTGGATTTCAATCTGATCTTCACAGTACACCAGATACTGCGTCAATTTTGGCGTGTCCATTGGTAAATCTGGACATGCACACCCAGGTCATCAGATTGCGACCAAAATAAAATACGCAGAAAAAATGTGAAATATAATGGTTATGTCCAAATATAATCATAATAATACAACTTTTAGAAAATATGTAGTGAGATGTCTGTAATAATAATGTCAATTGATTTAGGTTATCTTAATGTCATTTTTGATTAACTCTATAACAGTAGTATTTTTGTCTAGAATGTTATGTATTGGAAAAGCTAACTGATATGATACTACTGTTTTGATTATTTCCTGTACAGACATAGGAAATGGTCAGATGGATTGTCCGGTGCCGAGTCGGACATGCCATCAGGCAAACATGAATTATAGTCAGGTATGATCCAACAAATCATCACGCACCTATGGTGTGCGAAATATTCAGTTATACAACTTAACAAGTTTACAGCCGAACAGAGTATATTTCCATCATTCAGTTTCTCCCACAATCCAGTGTCATTTAGGTATAATCCATATAGGTCTAAATTCTGGTTATCGTAACTTGTATATTAATTATATCAGGTACAATTCAATTGGATTTTTCTTAATTTGTTAATAACATAATTTATAGAGTCCGTTCAGTTTATATTTTATTCAATTAATCACAATTAGTTATATTTAAGAGTTCTGATTTGAGACATCATAAAGATATTAGTCAGGCAATTATATGAATGCTAGGAGTTTTTCCGTGCGTTGCACATTCTTTAGTTAGAAAACTAGTATACAAGGTAATTTTTCTAGACAACGATACAAAATGATATCGCAAACAATATATTTCCATAATTATAACTTTTATGTGATTTATCAAATATTGTATATTTTGATTATTCTAAAATCTAACTATATTATGTAAATTAACATGCGATCATCAATAACAAGATTAATTGAATTTCTAATAGAATAAAGAAATAATAGCAATATCGATGGTTTCACTTATAATAATATTTCTACAAATTAAATAATATAATGGAAATAATATTTTTATAAAGAAACTAGTATGTTTAGTGAGTCCAAAAATGAACTCACCTGGATTTTTGTTTCCCGATGTCGATCAACAGAGCAATCTCTTGTCAAAAGGTGAGAAGGTAAAATGTGGAAAGAAATGGAAGGAGATGCTCGTCTTCAATAAAGTGGTGGTGGCTCTGATGGTGGTTTCTGCGGTGGTTTTAAAGGTGGCTCTAGTGAGATGAGAGATATTAGAATGTTAGAGAATAATTTTTAGAATGAGAGGAATATGTTTTGATTTAGGTGTTTATATAGGATTGGAATTAGAGGTCTAGAATATGAAATATTTTAATTTAATTTAGGGAGTTCAATTTTAGAATTAAAAAGGAAAGTTAAGTTGAGAAATTAATGATTGAATATGAAGTGTTGGGAGTTTAGAATATGAAAGGTTTTAATTTAATTTGGAGGTTTTAATTTTAGAATTAAAGATGGGAGTTTCATTGTTGAATTAATGGAGAAGATGAAAATTTTGAAATTGGAGAAGATAAAAGGTTTAGGAGATTAAAGAAAATGAAAGATATAAGAGTTAAAGAAAAAATAAAATGTTATACTTATTATTTGTTTATTTTTTAATTATTTATAGCTATAAAAGATTAAGGGTAATTACAGTAATAGTCCAACATTTGCTCCATACGGTGCAACCAACACTTCACATCTAGCCCGGAAAAGAATGGGAACTCCACCTTGGGTTTTGGAGTGTACCTGGCTTCAAAATTTCTATACAGGTACTGGTGTGGATCATATCCACTCATGGGAGGTGGGTGTGTATAGGTGGAATAATAAGGAGGGAATCCTGATTGTGGTTGTGATGGTGTTGGAAGTAAGGGAGAAGTATGGAGTATACCTACCTCAACTGGTGGCGGTGGATTGGGAAGCAATGGTGGGGTAGGAGGTGTAGGGCCTTCTCTAGAGTTGCTTCCCCCTCCCTCTACTTCAATCGCGGAACCAAATCTAGGAGGAGGATGGTGTGGTGGTCGATGCACAGATTCTGGGCTCTCCCCCTTCGGCTCAAATTGATGATCAGCGCCTTCAACTTATCCCAATCGTTTATCCTCTCCATTCGATCGAGATACCGATCATTATGGATCTTCTTCAGTTCTCCATTTATGGATCTAAGCTGCCCTGTGACATCAGCTAGCTGCACTGCATGATGCCTCACCACCGTTTGTATGGCATCGACTTCACCCAACAGCAATGTGATGGTGGTCGCAGATTTTTTCGGGCTCTCGGGTATCACCGAGAGTCCACCCTGTGGGTCACTCTCAGATCTAGACTGAGATGGCCCTGCAATTTCTTGATTCTTAGGCATTTCTGAAAAATGTGAGTGAGTCCAACAGGAAATATGACAATATCTAAAGGTGCAGAAGATTAAAAGGGAAGAAGACTAAGGGAAAGAAGAGAAATAGCAAGAGGAAAAGAAGGAGAAAGTGGAGAAGGACTTGGAGGGCAAGAATAGAGATGATAGGATAAGAATTAAAATCTCAGCTAGGGTTATAATCAGGACAAGAGAGCTTATATAGCTGCTCCATTACAATTGATTACCTGTTTTACCCTCTCTTCCTTCTTCTCTACGCTCGGATGAGACTGCAAATCCATCAATGGCTCCCTTCAACGGCTCTTCAGACGTATCAGTGTGCACGTAACTGGGCCGAATTGGGTGAGCTTCTTCTGACCCGCTACCGCTTCTAATCCGCTACTGCTTCCCGACTGCAATAACAAAATGGTGGGCGCTCCCAAAGGAAACTTGGCCCATATCTCTCTGGGTTAGTTATAACTAACCCAGAGCGGAAGCTTCACTCGCGGCTGGGTAAGGGGGTGTTGGCGCGGGACCCTGACGGTTATTACCAAGAAAGATCATGAATTTCTTTGGTTTTTGTTTTCATTTTAAACTCAATTGAAGAAATCTCCAGATGTAGGGTCGAAAGTCTTGTTCATGCAAAATCAAGTACCGTTATTTGATGCTTTAGCTAGTGATGACGTTAAAAGAGAGCAATTTGTTATAATTTTTATTCTTTCCAATTGCGTAAACGGTTTTGTTCTTTCTAATCAATAGTCTTTGTATAAATTAGGTGAAGTTCTTTCCCCTTGAATCAATTGTATTAGAGGTGCAGATCAAAGCCAATATAACTGAGGCAAGTACGAATTAAATTTTTTGTTAAGAATCCCCAATGTTTGCTTCAAGTAGTATAACTGATATGTTCTGTTGAATGTGCACTGCATAGAACTTCACCAGGCAGAGTACATTCAGTTACGGAATCACACTGCAAGAGATCAGAACACACGATGAAGCCGGTGCTATATTTGCTATTTTGATTACAGAGAAACTATCAGCCAGCTGCCAGACCTGCCACTCTCGGGTCATCATAGTCGTTTATTGCTACACTGGTATCTATGGGTTTTGACAACAACTTTGCCAGACAAGCCCTCATGCAGAAGGCGTTCCAATTGTTATCAGATACTCAATTGCACTAACATTATACCTTTCTTCCTGCCGAGGATACAATATCTGTCAAAGATGTTCAGATTTTGAGTCCTTTACAGATTATGTTATTGCCCAAGTTTATCTATCTTCAATTACATTTTGATCATATAGCAATTAAAATTAATAAATTTGCATTGTATTGATTCCATAGATCCCCAGTACTAGAACTGTTTGTATAATTTTCTGGATCAAATGCTTGAAGTGAAATCTTTTGAATACTAAAGGCTTAACCAGTATGGTTTATTTTGCTAGATTCTGTGATATTATTGTTGGAGATGATCCTAATTTGAAGTATTTTTCTTGTTGCAATTTTTTTTGTATGTATCATGTTTTTAGTGCTTGGTTATGGATTTATATGATAATTATTAATTATATTATCTACATTTTCATGGCTTGTATATAGATTTTGTGGCAAGTTATTAGCTTAATATGTCTTGCTTTTTTTGTCATGATGAACTGTTCGAAGCCCATTAGGTATGACTGGGTTTATTTTACAATTACAATGGCCTATTTGCGCTATGGATTAATTCAAAGTCCAAAATTTTAGTATGGACAATGAATGGATCCGGCCCGGCCTGACCCTACCCATTATCATTCCTATTTGCAAGACAAAGTCCTACCCTTTATCATCCCTATTTGCAAGACAAAGTCCTACCCATTATCATCCTTATTCGCGATACAAAGTTTTCTAAGGATTAGCAACACAATAATTAGTTATAACAGCGATACAACCCAGAGAAGAAAAGAAAAGAAAAAGAATCATTTGCCTTTAACCAATATCGTAAATGTCAAAGCAAAATTTTCCGAACGTGACAAACTTTCTGTGTTAATTTGTTGACATTTTTTTTTATTGCAAGAGGCAGTAGCTGTCGGATGCTTATCTGATACTTGAATAAATGCAAGCAGAATACAAAGAATAGCCAGCTTAAAGTGAGACCAAACTAGATCTGTTCAAAACCGAAACACAAGAGAGAAGCATGTTGCCCAGTAATAACTTGATGCTTACCAAGTTCAGAAAAAATATTATAGATATAGAGCAATTTGGATTTGAACATGTTTTCTTATACTCTCCCCCTTCAATTTCCGTCCTCAGCTAGGATGGACAAAAATATAATGAAGGAAAAAAAAAAAAACATAAATATTTGACATACAGATTGAAAATCATGCACAGATCTTTCTGCGACATAATTGTCACTAAAATAGCAAGTTTTAATATATTATGAAATTTCTATCTATGACAAGGAGGCAGCTGCCGGCTTCTTCTTTGGTGGCGGGTTTCCTCCAGAGATGAGCACATATGAGTAGAAACAAAGCATTGCAGCACTGCCACAAGACAAAGTATTATTTTCAGATGATTCAAAGATCGATCATCTTTAATCATAAATTACAGAATGTAAGAATAAAATTGGTTTCAAAGGTATACTGTCAGATTATAGGCTGGACAGTTCAGTAAAATCCCCATTTCAAAAATGTGGAGTAAATAGTTGGCAAGGAGTACCTCATGACAACATAGAATCCCGATGGAAAGATTTTTTTCGTCTGTATCAAGAAACAAAATCATCAGTAAGCATAGGAATGAGAGCATGAAAGCCTTTAGATAGTCTGTTGGCGTTATGTCTCACCGAAGAGTACACCTGGAGATGCTTCCAGAGAAAAGTTGTAGCAAGGGCTGAAAAAACAAAACAAAGATGGCAGTGTAACTCAACACTCTGTCCAGAGAGAGGCTTGAGATACTAACATTATAATTCCTAGATCAGGAAAGAAAAAAAAAAAAAGACAAAAACAAAACCATTCTGCTGTTTCATAAAGTGAGAAAATGCATTCGCGTTGCATTGTTCTTGTAAATAGAAATAAAAAAGACCTGTACCTGCTTGCCCCAACATGAATGGTAAGCTGGATAATCCTTGTCTCCAGACTTTTAGGCTAAGGAAGCCCATGGCCATTATAGCACCCCCCAACAACCCGCCTGTAGTTAGACTCGTAGGATTTCTTGAGAAAAGGAACCCAATCAGGCCCCCACCAAATACGATCCCACCTGTACCAGAGAAGTATGATTATCATTCAGGATGTTCTACCAGCTCTAATTCTTGAAACAGCTAATCAGCAAAGCACCAAAGAAAGTATGAAGTTTCTGAGATTTTATTTCCCCTCAATGGTGGGGTTCCTTTCCGCCACTAGGAGGCTATCATGTATGTCTACAGGAAATTCTCAAGAAAAAGAGAAGGGAGGGGGGAAAAAAAGGAGATACACACACTAAAGAAACATACATGGAATTCTGTGAACATCAATCATAACATTTATTCTTATCGCTACTGATGTTTTGGTGGTTGCAATGACACTATTAATATCATTTTGTATTTTTTTTTTTTTAAATATGCCTTGCCATCTTAGTCTTAGAACCTTGCATTAGGAAAGCAAAGCAGGTTGCATGTTAACCTGCCACAGGGATGGGTGTCATGATTACTATTATATCTGAAGGAAAAGCGTGGAAAATGATGACCTGATGTTAAAAAAGGTTAGAACTGTTTTAAAGCAAATAGCCTGTTTTTATACTGTGGCAGTGGCGCCACGGTCTTGCTCACCACACTAGCATCCAAGTTCAACTGATAGTCGAGACAGCACACAAAAAGATAATGTTCTCTCTTTTTTTAATTCCAAGATATATTTTATAGCTCTAAGTTATAATCAACAGTTAGGTTCAAGAATGCATGCCTGAACCCGAACTTTTTCAACTGAATTACTTGCACCCATTTGATCACATTGCAAAATTGAAAATTCACTCAGTTTTATCAAGTCATAATAATCTTCATGCTGAATGTAATAAACTCATTATGTCAAGTGTGTGAAATTCATCTTGAAACCTCTCAACATGCCTTGATACAATAGAAATGGTCATAATCTACTAATTGTCCCCCACAAGAACTTGTAATTACATTGACCACTGTATTAGAGAAAATTCCCGCCAAAATTGGATATTTAAGCTGCAAACAACAACCATGATTCTTCTCTCTCATAAACCAAAAGTACTTTTTTACAGTTTGCGAAAAATGATGATATTAAAGAGGTGAAAAAATTGTTTAAAACATCTTGAATAAGCCGGAGATGAAACCTCTCGACATGCCAAGAAACAATACACATAGTCATAATTTACTTTAATTGTGCCCCACAAGAACTTGTAACTATCTCCACCACCATATTAGCTCATAAAGATGAGAAATTCAATGCCTGCCAGAATTAGATATTCAAGTTGCGAATAATCATTATTCTTCTACATCAAAAATCAAAGGTACCTTGATACTGATTGCATGCATTGATTATCTTTAAAGAGTAGAAGAAATTGTTAGAAACAGCTTGAATAGGCTCGAGAAATGGAAATAGCACCATCTATAAAGAGCTCAAGGAGAGAAAAAAAAATGAATAAATAAAACTAACATCTGAAAGGGAAACATGTTCAGAATATATGAGTTGCAAACACCAATCAAGAGTAATTTAATTTTCACTAATTAAATTATATGCTTCTGTTATATATATGAATATACAACTGAGAAAGGCTGATATTCATTTCTCATCTTATAAGGTAGGTTTACCCATTGAAGACCAGATGTGATAGCCACACCAAGGTAAGTTTTTATGACAGTCATGTAGTCTTTATACATAGAAGTAACAACTATAGGAAAAGGTTCCACACAAGGATTTGAACAAATTCTACAATTGGATTTAGTGTGCCACTGATAAATCCAGCCAGGAAACTACGGACAAAAGAAGCGGACAAAAATGCAAGAAGACCAGCCATCAATTATCAGAGAAAACTACCTTCTTGGTTTTGGTCATTCATTTAAGTTCATGCTACCAGAATCAAGTGCCCTAGGTGCTTCCATACTAAAAAAAGAGAGAGAAAAGCGGGAAGGATAAGCATATTGGATTTTGTAATGCAAGTAAGAAGTAGAGCTATAATAAAAGTAAAAGGATCCTGAGATAGCACTTCCAACATAACAGAAGGGTCACTAGATAATAATACCTAGTGCGTCCAGGCAGTGATAAGAGGAGAACCTATTTTTGCAAAAGTTTTTTGATGGGATGGACACTTCGACCTGGACATTTAGTCAGACACTTTTCACATAATAGAAGAAGGGAAATATGATGTCATTGTGCGAAAAGAAGGAAAGGATTAGAAATGATATCATAAAAGATCCAGAAAAGAACATAATTAAGTAGAAGTGCTGTATCTTTTTGCTCCCAAAATTATCCGAAACTGTGTTGTTAGGGATGTAAACAGGTTCACTTTTGTCCTAATCTAGTCCACATCCATCTCCTCTTGGAAGTTAATTTGTATATCAAAATATCCAACTCATCCAAATGTGGATATGGTGCAGAGAGTAATATTGAATTTCTGTAGATAGATACAATTTTGGCGGGAAAAAGGAGGTTTAGATTTGGTATCTGATCTTAGGTGATATATTCTTCATATATTACCTTTTCCATTAGTAAATTCTTACTGCATACTAATGAATAAATAAAACTAACATCCGAAAGGGAAACATGTTCAGAATATATGAGTTGCAAACACCAATCAAGAGTAATTTAATTTTCACTAATTAAATTATATGCTTCTGTTATATATATGAATATACACTGAGAAAGGCTGATATTCATTTCTCATCTTATAAGGTAGGGTTACCCATTGAAGACCAGATGTGATAGCCACACCAAGGTAAGTTTTTATGACAGTCATGTAGTCTTTATACATAGAAGTAACAACTATAGGAAAAGGTTCCACAAAAGGATTTGAACAAATTCTACAATTGGATTTAGTGTGCCACTGATAAATCCGGCCAGGAAACTACGGACAAAAGAAGCGGACAAAAGTGCAAGAAGGCCAGCCGTCAATTATCAGAGAAAACTACCTTCTTGGTTTTGGTCATTCATTTAAGTTCATGCTACCAGAATCAAGTGCCCTAGGTGATTCCATACTAAAAAAAGAGAGAGAGAAAAGTGGAAGGATAAGCATATTGGATTTTGTAATGCAAGTAAGAAGTAGAGCTATAATAAAAGTAAAAGGATCCTGAGATAGCACTTCCAACATAACAGAAGGGTCACTAGATAATAATACCTAGTGCGTCCAGGCAGTGATAAGAGGAGAACCTATTTTTGCAAAAGTTTTTTGATGTGATGGACACTTCGACCTGAACGACATTCAGTCAGGCACTTTTCACATAATAGAAGAAGGGAAATATGATGTCATTGTGCATAAAGAAGGAAAGGATTAGAAATGATATCATAAAAGATCCAGAAAAGAACATAATTAAGTAGAAGTGCTGTATCTTTTTGCTCCCAAAATTATCCGAAACTGTGTTGTTAGGGATGTAAACAGGTTCATTTTTGTCCTAATCTAGTCCACATCCATCTCCTCTTGGAAGTTAATTTGTATATCAAAATATCCAACTCATCCAAATGTGGATATGGTGCAGAGAGTAATATTGAATTTCTGTAGATAGATACAATTTTGGCGGGAAAAAGGAGGTTTAGATTTGGCATCTGATCTTAGGTGATATATTCTTCATATATTACCTTTTCCATTAGTAAATTCTTACTGCATACTATAATTTTTTACTGGCTCACTTTCCTAGTTCGCTTGTTGATGTAGGACGGAAGGGACTTACGATTTTTTTGTGGAGATTTATCTGGGAATAAAATTAGGGTTTGATAAAGGATTTGGACCTCACACCCAGAAGAATCACATGCCCACTCGTATGAATCATCCACGACCCTTCTCCAAGCTTCCCTAAGCTACGACTCTTCCCAATCCTGCAGCATCTTACATTGAGGCCCCCGCTTGCTGATCAACATCGCGTGCCTTCACCACACCCCCAACAAGCCTCCACCGCCTCCTCGATCTTCGCTCGGCGAAGATCAATCCTCCTAAGGCCCCCTCAAATCACCACAAGGCCTTTCAAGCCACCCCATAATCGAAGTCGCCTTGCCTTGCCATAACTACTCAACTAAAAATCCATGCAGTCATCTATTTCTGATCATCCCTAATCATCTCCTTCCACAAAATCTCACCGGAGTTGGCTTCTCTCTCCCCACGTCGTCTCCAAACAATCTTCCGACCCAGCAGTGAAATTCAGCCTCTTTCGTAGCCTCACCACCTTCGCTACTTCGATTTGATAGTTGACAACCCCCATCAGAGATCCCCGATTGTCACCTGTAAGTTCGCAATGCCGCCACTCTTCGCCGACGCGCACCCTCCATTACTTCAACTAGCCTGCTTGCTATTCCACCTCAAAGTCAGCTCCAACTTTGGTTTCTAACTGTCGAACAACTCGTAATGGAGTCACTCAACACTTCTGCAATCACCACAAAATAGCTCGAGTGCTCGACTGCCCATAATCGAGATCAAACCTAGGTTTATTCATGAACCCAAATTCGAATATGTTTAAGACCTAACCTAAATGCAAAGATCCAGACCTGAAACTGACTTGGTTTCAGAGAGCAAATTCGACCCGATTTACAATGTTGAAGATTAGACCCAACTACTTCCAATTTCAAGTTCAATCAACAGTACACTGTAGATCCATTAAAAATTATTTGATGATTTGGAGCTCGTTTCAAGTCCAATTCAAGTTTAAGTCGAGCCAAATTCAAAACACTGAGAATCTTGCATATTTGTGAAACTTCGTGCACTGAATTTTTGGATTTTAGTTAATTCTTAACGGGATATGTATTTTGGATCAATACATCGACACCGATGGAGATCCAAAGGAAGTTAAGTGCAATATATATGAAGTCCCTAATTTTTATGGTTTTAATTATTGATATGGTTATGAAGACTAGGAGAGCCATCTTGAACATTTCTTTCATTACTTTTCTCTAACATGTTAAAAGAAAAGTCTTTAAACTCGAGTTAAGTTGGCTAGGAAACTTTTTCATGGCACGTAGGTATCTATAAATTTTGTCCACATTGGGATCGCTGGCAAGTTTTTCGTGCTCGTTATACTTAGCACCATCTTTCATACTATTCACCAAAATTTTATAAGATCAGGAAGCTATGCTTTGAATGTGAAGAATATGGACACTTCGCTTACTAGTGTCCCTTAATCAAGTGTTCAGAGCGTTGAGAATTTTAGCACTATAACTACCACTGCCTCTCGAAAATTTGACATATCGATATTGGGGCACTGATGTTGCTTCTGAGGATACGAGTGATGTTATAGATAAGACGGAGTCAATGCAAAATTTATCACAATCAGAACCCATAACGCTAGTCAAACTTGACAATCAAGTTTTCTATCCTGAGTTGAATACAAAAAATATTGATGTGTTAGCGTCAGAAGTTCTTGTTCTTGTTGACTGGACGTAATTGCTAAAAGAAACTTTCTTGCAGCTTGTAGACTATGATTGACAATTTTTGAGATCTTTCGACTTAAAAACTAGTTCTAATATTACTGTCTTCACCCAAGGTTTTAAATATCAGGCTGTTGCGGATATTATCGGATTGAAAAATTTTATAGAAGTTATCGTTATCGGAGGAATATCAAAAATATTTTTCAAATATCGGATAATATCATAATGCAACTATACATGTCATAGAAAATAAATGAATAAGACAATTCATGCATACATCATAAAAAACTACAGAAAGCATAATATAGTTTCCTTTCTAATATAAAATTAGGGTTTATATTATATATCTACGACAGTATTAAATAAACACTAGACAAAGGGAATTGTGATTACATGGTTGATGGTTTCCTTTCTAATAGAAAATTAAAATAATTACCAAGCAAAAACTAAAGCAAAAAAATCTGAAGCGAAAATTGTGAGAAAAAAACTTTCATCTATTAATATCTATATATATGACATACAGTACATAAGTTAAAAAACAATGAAAAAAAAATCAAAACTGAAGCAAAAAACAATGAAAAAAATCAAAATTTAAACAAAAAACAGTGAGAAAAAATCAAAACTGAAAACAGAAAAAAAAAACATTTTAAAAAAATCAAAATTGAAGCAAAACTAGTGAGAAAAAAATCAAAATTGAAACAAAAACATGAAGCAAAATATATGGAATTCTAAGCAAGATTCAAAAACTGAATCAAAAATCGGCCACAACTTAGGATCCGATATATCGGACGCAATATCAACTTGGACCCAATATTGCGGCGCAATATTTTTGAAAACGATGAACGCTTTGAAACTCTATATATCGTTGCGTTTTGTATTAAAAAATGCAATATCGACTGCAGTATCGATATTGCAGCCGATATTTAAAACATTGTCTTCACCAATCTTGAGGTTTCTATTTTCTAGAAGATTACTTGACGCCTTCAATCTATTTCAAGTCTTTTTGTCATATCATGCATGTTTACAAAAAATTAGCATTATTATGCTATAAAGAACAATGAAGCTTGCTCAACAATATCAACATCACGATTAGATACCATATATCACATCTTCAGGTCTTCGTTTTGCTATCGAGGTCATTTTATTTAATAAGATCAAGTTCTCGAGGGAAAAGTTTCTGCTAGAAATTATAGCGCTTTTATTCACCAGCGGTGAATGTTTTTTTAAGCGTGAGAATTGACGAGGGCAATGAATTGATCAAGTTTACTAGGATTAGACTTTTTATTTTATTTGATTAGGATTAATTTTAGTCTTTTATTTTAACTAAGATTTTAGAGCTTGATTAGGTTTTCAATTTTACTTAATTTTATCTTGTTTTCCCATGTGGTACATGCAGGTACTTTTTTTATATACGTTGCCTTGTGAATATGTATTATGAATGAACATAGGAGAATTGATTTTGAAACCCTATTTTATTGGCATGTGACTTATTAGTTTGCTATAAATATTTTCTAGAGTGATTCATGCAAGTAAGCATATAGTTTGATTGGGTGTGAGGCCTGAATTTTATCCCTTTTATTCTCTACAGTGTTCTAAAAAACGGTTTATGCAAGCACATAGAATGCGGAACTGAACCGCACCCATTTTGGACAAATCGCCCTGTCCGACAAATCACCCTGTCCATGCGGACAAGGTGATCAGGTGTCCTCATAATCCATTATACGGGTTATGCACTGCATAATCTATTATGCGGGTTATGCACATAATCCATTATGCGAGTGCACAACCCACATAATGGATTATGCGGACAAAAGGGTTAGCGGGTCGTCGATTAAAAAACCCAACCCAAACCCGCTTTCCTTTATCCATTACATCACACGCAGAAATCCCTCATCGTCTCGTCTTCCGCGGAGAAACCCAAAAAAAAAAACCTAAATCCCTTCTCCTCCGATCGGCCAGCAAATCATCTTCCTTTGACCTCGCCTTCGCCTCTGATTCTCCACTTCCTGAAACAAACTCGCCTTCAACCGAAACGACCTTGCTTCCAACTTCGATCCTCTTCTTCTATAAACCCCAAAAATTCAAAAACCCTCTAATCTCCGGTCACCCTTTTGAAGTGAAGGATCGAAGGACCAAATATTCTCGCCCTCAAGTACAATCGGAGGTCCAAGGTTCTGCAATTGTGCCCTGTCGCTCCAACAATTTTTCCGACGGTCACAGGTAAAGAAATTTTTTTCTGCAACTAAACAAAAATTGTGGTTAGTTTGTGGTAACTGAGATCAAATATATTGTGTTGAACAAATATTGTGAAAGAAAAAAATTAAACTGAAAGAAAAAAATCGTGGCTAAATTGTAGAAATTTAATCTTCCTCTTACTCTCTTACTATTACAGTAGCTTATAATGGCTTGGATCAACCTTTTCATGCTTTGCACAGGCGTTACATTTTTGCAGGGTTTATGGTGCATAAGCTTATTTTTTTCTGCATTGATGTTGTAGCAACTCCATATTATTATTTAAGACCACAATTGTAGCAACTTCAAAACAAAATTGAATTGCAGAAAGTTACATGTCATCTAGAAAAACAAATTTTAGCACAACACTTGCATCAATGCTAACTATATGTCCAAATGTATATAAAACCAGTGTAGAACCATATTCAATATGCATTAAAAACAAATTTAATACCTAAGAAAAAGTTTAAAAGAGAAAAGTATTATTAGTTTTTGAAATCTCCAAACTTCCTAAAATTCTACAAAATAACAAAAGCACTGATCCGGAGCCGGAAAAGTCATTTTTTTCATTGTATTATTTGTTCACTTCGATGAAGTTCAGATTACTAAAAACTGATGATTATATCAACAAGAATATGATTTACACTACGGCTCACAAATGACTAACCCTCGGTTTTAAAAAGCTCGGTTCTTGAGACTTCATAGACACAAGTCTCAGTAATCATATTTTAGCATCATTTGTTCACTCAACTCAATAACAGCAGCACCAATGCAGAAAAAAAATAAGCCTATGAATCATAAACCCTGCAAAAATGTAACGCCTGTGCAAAGAATGAAAAGGTTGATCCAAGCCATTGTAAGCTACTATAATAGTAAGAGACTAAGAGGAGGAGAATTAAATTCCTACAATTTAACCACTTTTTTTCCTTTCAGTTTAATTTTTTGGATTTCTCAATATTTGTTCAACATAATATATTTGATCCCAGTTACTACAAACTAACCACAATTTTGTTCAGCTGCAAGAAAAAAAAAATCTTTACCGACGACAGCCGGTAAAATTGCCGGAGCGACCAGGCACAGCTACGGAGCTGCGGAACCCTAGACCTCCTATTGTACTCGAGGGCGAGAATATTTGGCCTTTCGATCCTTCACCTCAAAAGGTGAGCGGAGATTAGAGGGTTTTTGGATTTCTGGGGTTGATGGAAGAAGAGGATCAAAATTGAAAGCAAGGTCGTTTCGGTCGAAAGCGAGTTCGTTTTGGTCGGACGCGAAGAGGAGAATCGAAGGTGAAGGTGTGGTCTAAAAAAGATGATTCGTTGGCCGATCGGTGGAGAAGGGATTTAGGATTTTTTTGGGTTTCTCTGCGGAAGACGAGTCGACGAGGGATTTCTGCTCGTGATATAATGGATAAAGGAAAGCAGGTTTGGGTCAGGTTTTTAATCGGCAACCCGCTAACCTTTGTCCACACAATCCATTATGCGGGTTATGCACCCGCATAACCCGCATAATGGATTATGCAAATGCAAAATCACCCTGTCTGTATGGACATGGCGATTTGTCTAAAACGGGTGCGGTTCGAATCCGCATTCATTTATGCGGGAACATATGCACCCGCATAAACGTTTTTTAGAACACTGCCTGAAGATCTTGAAAAAGTGTAAATAGGGGCTCAATAACTTCTGTAAACTGCGAAAAAGTTTCTTCTAGCAATGGTGTTTACTCAACAGGAACATTTGGCTCTAACAATCAAGAACTTCTGCGTTCGGCTCCAGCAGGAAGATCTGATCATCAAGCTTGACAAGGACTTCAAAGTTCTTGATCTATAAGACTCCGCACTGGACTTTGTCTCATTCATAACATCACTTATATTCTCAGAAGTAAAATCGATATCAATAATTCTCGATTCTTCAATATTATAGTAGGCATATCGACATGTCAACTCTTCAAGGGACATTAGTAACTATAGTGCTAAAATCCTCCATACTCTGAATAATTGATCAAAGGACATTGGAAGCAAAGTGGCCGTATATCTCACACTTAGAGCATTATCTTATGGTATGAAAAGATTTGGTAAATAATCTGAAAAGATATGGAGCACATCAAGCACAAAGAACTAACAAGCAATTCCAATGTAGACAAAATTTATAGATGCCAATGCACTAAGAAAAAGATTATCCAACCAACTTAAGTCAAGCATAAAGGCATTTCTTTTCACATGCAGGGAAAAGTAATAGAAGAATATTCAAAATGACTCAATCTTCATAACCATAATAATCATTAAAAGCAAAATAAATTGGAATTGCATATATATATCACATTCAACTTGTTTTGAATCTCCATATGTATGGACTACAAAATACAAACCCCATCAAGAATTACTGTAAAATCCAAAAATTCAACACACATAGTTCATAAAATACTAAAGATTCTCAGTGGCTTGATTTGGCTCAGATTGGACTAGAATCATGCTACAAATCACCAAATAACTCTTAATAGGTCTGTTGACCTGGAAACGTGGTCGGGTTGGCTTTGGAGTTTGATCTTAAGCTCTGATACCAAATCTAAAGCGATTTAGAGATTGTAGTGGGAAATTTAGAGATTTTATGGATGAATTAGGATTTGAAGCAAAAGGGATAAAATTCAGACCACACACGTTGATGAATCATATGCCTACCCTTACACAAATCACTCGAGAAAAGATTTGATAGCAAACTAGCAAATCGCATACCAATAAACTAGAAAAAAAAAATCAATTCTCATCTATTCATTCATAAAATATATTTACAAGGCAATATATATTAAAAATAGTACCTGCATGTGGTACATGAGCAAACAAGATAAAATCAAGTAAAATTAAAACCCTAATCAAACTTTAATTAAGCATCTAAATTAAAATAAAAGACAAATTAATCATAATCAAATAAAATAAAAGACCAATCCTAATAAAACTTGATCTATTCAATGTCCCCAGAACTTGTTCTTTCGTTTTTCCACGATTCATGTTGCTTCTTTTTCTCCAAATAAATGCCTTGCAGCATAAAAACAAAAGAAAAACTCAAAACATTAATCATGGTTTTGGTCATTGTCTATATCCGCATCTGTTTATATTGGATATGAACATTCTACATATTGGATAGTATTTATATCTTTTTTTATCGAATATGAATACTAAATTTTCTTTCGAATATTGTTCATATCCAAATCCATACTTAGACATGGTAAAACCTACATCTACATCAGCCTTTGACATCCCTACATGTCATGCTTGTGTTTTTTTATCACTATACCAATGTCATGAGGCTCATGAGATGCAGGAAGAAAAATAGTCCAGGAGAGAGCACGTCAATCTCCTAAAATAAGGTGTGCGTGTGTATGAGCAGTTGTGTCCGTATGTCCTATTTAAAACTTGTGTTGACACAATGGACACTAAAGGATATTAGGACACAGGCCATATGACTGTTCCTCGAGAATCTTTGCATATCAATCAATTGCACACAAAAAAAACACCTACTTTAGCCCACTTAATTTAGCCATTGCAAAATAGATACCATTTTTTATGCATAGGTACGGTAAAATATTGAAACCTCTTGAATCTTGTGTTTTTGTTTTATCTCATTCAAGGTTTGTATGTGAAAAGCGAAAAGTTAGTATCACAGACACATGCGAACTTGAATCTAGGGCCGCCTTTGTTTTCATGAATGGGACATGCAACCTAACTACTTCAGTCAATTGTTTAGGATAGATGCAGGTGCTTTGGCTTTCTTTTGGACAATTCTTCCATTGGTTTTGTGAAAAGATCATACGACAAATATGAATATGCTTTTAATCATCCCTAACCTTCTGTGTATTCCTACCTCCTAACTAATTACCTTCTGTATTTGATTTTAGATTTGACATAACTACCTTGATATTACAGGTGTAGAAGGTAAAGAAGGTGACAGGAACATATTATGTAGGTAGTGGAAATTGATGAGAGCCAGCAACCGCAATAAATAACCCAACATTATTATTATAGAACTGAGTTTCCAGCAAAAGAAAAGAAAAGAAAAGAATGCGATTAGAAAAAGCAAGACAGAACAATGATTTTGTCCAAGTAGTTAAGGTTTTAAATTTTTCAAGGTAAATTTCTGCGAAGAAGCTTAGTGAATGAAATCCTGTTTATAACTTGTTATAATCAAGTTAGCAACATAGCAAGGAATCTACATGAAATAAAATTTGTTAACTAAATGGAATTCAGTGTCAAATGCTAAAAAAGAACTGCAGTTTATGCTTCTAAACCTTTCAATGTGATAGTGGCTGAGGTTAAACAGTAATACGAAGAACAAAGATAATTGATATGTTAAAAGAATGTAATGGGTATCAAAATGTCAATCAAAGCAATGAATGGAGGTAGAAAACACACATTATTCACATGTAGTACTGCATGCCCCTGGTATGCATGTATGTAGGAAGCATGAAGCACTCATGGGGCACATATTATACATATATGTGGTACTGCATGCCCTCTTTGTGCACGTATTTTGGTGCATGCATTCATGCGTGCTTGCATCTTTGAGATTTAGACTTACCAAAGGGGATGCCCAAACAAAAGTCATGGATCTTTGCATATCTCTTAGGTTTAAGATCTTCCTCTTCATGTAAGGCAGCGTCCATCTCTACTTTTCCGTTAGTTGATTCTGCAGTAGTATGCGATTTTATAGTTTCATCTATAAATGGTTTTGTTTGATCCTCGACATAGTTCAAAGAAGTTTTGCCTTCAAAACCAGGAGCTCTCGTACTACTTTCACTAAGACACAGAGAAACAGAGAGCTGGAAATAAAAACAAACGATTAGCCAGTAACATCATCATATGAATATTAACGGTAAATATTTTTGCCAAGCTAAAGAAACTTGTGCCTCTTCATTTTTTTTACTTTTCTGTTAATCAAGTAATATAGGAATAATGCATCCAACCTAAATCACCCAACCCATGAGTTCAGCATGAGCTATGCCAAGGTCTCAAAGTCTCACACAAAAAACTGGCATACCTTGATGCAGCATTTGTTTTATTCCATTAGTTTTTGTTTCGTAGTTGGTCCATAGGACAATGAGAGGGATTAAAACAATTTAGCAAGCCTGATTTATGCATAAAAACCATGCAACAAAATAATGTTTTATATAGGAAACAAGTGTACCAATTTATTATATCTCCTAGGTTTAAATGAGGAGATATTACTTGATAGGAATAAATGGAGAAGGATTATCAATGTGATCGATCCGGCGTGATTCTCTTTTGGTTCATGTAGCCTACCCCAAATACTTGGGATAAAAGGCTTAGTTGTTGTTGTTGTTGAGATCCAAGCTTACAAACTATGGTCCATGAAGAACTGGACGATGAGGGATTGGGTAAAGGGTGAATAAAAGAAGGCAATGTTCTAAAATACGATTTTATTATGTGTGCGTTTCGGAAATGCATAATGCATAAATGGATTGCACAAAGATTAAACGGATTATACAAAATTATGCGGAATATTAATATTTTAATATATATAAATATACTAATACATAAAAATGCATAAATTGAGTGCTATAAAATTCACAAACATTCAGAAAAAGCATAACAAGAAGAGGATAACCTAATCACCTAACCTGAACCTACAATTTGATGATCTCTCTTTTGTATTCATTTGTTTCTTTCCATAATGTTGCTTGAATGCCATGATTTCTCTTTTGAAAACAAAACAAACGCATATTCACTTAATTACTACTTCACTTAATCACAAAAATTAAACATCACACTATCACAAGTTCACAATAAACTGATCTTAAAAAAATCCATAAAAATTAATAGGTTCACAGTGAACTATCAGAAGTAAATTAATCAACTAATTTCAAAAAAGATAAAAAATTAATCAAAATTTAAACATCACACAAATCTCAAAAAAAAAAAGAAACCAAATTAATATTCATCAAGATTGAAGAGATAAAATACCTTCATAGTGACCACACAATCCACACGCAGTTGTTTAACTGAAAACTTGGCTAGAGTCGAGTATCACAAGGCTCAGCTGAGACTAAAAGAGAATGATTGAAAATTGAAAAAAAATCAAAAATTGAAGAGAGAGCGTCGACGATCGAAAATTGAAGAGGAGAGAGTTGGGTTAGAGTGTAGTAACCAGGTTCATATTAGAGCCAGACAAATCGGTGAACGGAAATTAAATTGAAGCAAGGGAAAGAGTCAGATGTGATATGGTGAGAGAATCGGGTTAGGAGCGGCGACCATAAATTGAGGGGGGGGAGAGAGAGAGAGAGAGAGTAGCGTGTGAACGATTAGGAGGTGAGAGATGATAGGAGGTAACGTGAGGCGACGAATTGGAGATTGATTGAGAACCGGAGAAAAGAGCGAGAGAGAAAAGAGATCAAAAGATTCGGGGATTGAATTTGGGTGTCATAAGAGCTGAGGAAAGGATTTTTAAAAGAACGAATAGGATTTTTTAAGCTTTAAAACTATAAACAAAGTAAACCCGCATGCGGATTATGCAGGATATGCAGGCGCTTAACCAACATAATCCACATTCAGAACGATTAATCGTCCTATCCACATGGACAGGGCGATTTCTCAATTCTACGTGTGTTTCAAGTCCGCATATGATTATGCGGATGCATAATCATCCGCATAAAACACTTGTTAGAACACTGAAAGAAGGTATGTGGAAACATGCCTCTTTAATTCTGTGCTTGTATGTTAATTATAGAATGAATCTGAATTCACAAACCGATAGTCAGAAAAATTGGAAAAGGCAAATTTCTCAAATTTATAATGAGTTAATGTCTTCTCTTTCGTTTCAACATGGCACGTGTACAATGCCATAACCGTTTGACCAGTAACTGCTCATAACTTCGTGGTGCATCTTGAGAAGAAGCATCTCTTAAAATTGAGTCTTTTAAATGTAGATTTTCATTAAAGCATCTAATAAAAAAGGTTCTCCAGAATAAGAAGTAAAAGGTCAAACCTATAAATAATTGCACGACTAAAAGGAAATAAATATGTAGAAAAGAGCAAAATTGTAGTTAATTTCAAGGTAGAAGTTGTAGTTGTACTTTATTTCTCTGCTCTCGTAATCTTCCTTTCAAATGAATAAAACCTTCAACACGGTAAATATGAAACAATTAAAGGTTGTGATCTATACTATAATTCTTTCAGCTGAACTTATTTCCAATAAATATAAAACTTTAATCAAGTATAACAAAAATCTTATAGCAGCTCATTAGGACCTATATAGTGTTCATAACATAGACCATAGCTTTATAATCTCTGCATACCAAAGAGTCCCAACATACTAGATGCCACTAATTGAAGATTTCACAACACATCCCGAATGATCTCGATAACAAAGTTATTAAGTAGAGTGACCAGGTTATTTGTTTCCAAATTACTATATAAAAGAATTAATGCAGAAGTACAACATACCGAAGGATTGGAGCTAACTGAGGATTAGGTTGATTTCTACTAGACTGACCAAAAGATTGGTTCCTTAAGGATAATAATAGTGACTTAAATGTTATAAATTTCAGTCGTAGGCAATAACGAGGATTAAACCAAGCTCAACGCAGATAATATGAAAAAGGTTAAGTTTGTTGTATACGCTGGGATTAATGTAGAAGGTACATAGCATGTGTCAACTAAGAGACCAAGGTGATAAAGAAACAACTAGGAAGGCATATGCTTGTGAGTACAAGAATTTTTATAAAAGGGCAAAAGTAGGAGGGAATTATCAAAACATGAATGGAAAAAACAAGGGTATGCAAAGCCATGTTGCAGTCCAAATATAGACCCCCTCAGGAAAGAATCAAAAAAAGAAAGTAAGCAACTTAAACGGTTGGATAAAACAATATAGTTGAAGCACAATACCAAAGATAATAGTATAATATGAAATTATGAATTGGTCACTCACATAACAATATTAAACCCTTTCCCAGTGAACCATATTTTTTCAATCATCCCATTTATGCACCATTTCCGATATGAAATTAGCAAACTTCATATCCTTGATTCTTCAAAATTTAATATCACTCCTGGTTTTAAAATAATACAGAACAATGATAATACTTGACTAAATATGTCCACCAAACTAAAGCTTTTATGCCAAGAGTAATGTCTCCCCCTCAATTTCCATCTCCCTGTTGCCCTTCAGCAGCCCCAATAGCATCTAGACACAAGCATGGCTCGCCAAACTTATGCCCATATGCCAAACTACCTATGCCTTATTATCCTGCCCGTATTGTTTCCTTTTATTCATTTTTTTCAGCCTTGGAAATGTCATCAATTTTGTCCTAATTTTCTTTAGCAAGTCATGCACATCGTACGCACAAAAAGAATCTTTGATCCCTCTGACATGAGGTGGCAAAGGAATGATATGTTGGAAAATTATGTTCCTCTATTCAAAGCAAGAGGTACAGAGTTTTGTCCATCAGTCAAGTGCTCGATTTATATGGTTTTAAGCTTAGCTGAAGATGATACATATATACCTATGGCTTTATATCACTTTTTGAAGCTCAATTCAGAATCTGGATTTAAATCACCAGGACAATCAAATTTTGAACACTACCTAGAATATTAGAAATCGACACCAAAGCTTTATGCTATCCAAAATCCAAGAAAGATAGGGGTGAGGGTTGCCGAGCACAAGGCACTTGCACTCCTCGCATTTGCAATGCATGACATCTACAATACTTTATGTTTCTTTCCTCCCTCCAATAATGTATTCTGAGAGCAGCTCAAAAGTTAATTTGATTTTTTAATGTATTTGGCCGAGTTGGTTCCAGTTTGGACTTTAATCAGTAAAATGTCAAGCTATTATGTAACTGAGATCATATTTCCCCCCATAAATACTTAAAATGAATAAATCCAATCTGATTAACTTGAAATGACAACTTTTTTTTTTTTTTTTTGCCTTTTTGGTTCTTAGCATGCATTTGACACTCTTTTAAACTAATAATTGCATTCCCATCATCATGAATATTGCAAGCTCTAATTAAAAAAAAATTAATCAAAAATAAGGGTTTCAAAATTGCAATTTTTACCTTCTTTCGAGCGTTGAGGAGTGGGATCTTAACAAAATGGGAGCTTGAGCACCTTCGATCGAGGCCGAATCTAGGAGAAGAAGAAACCCTAGAAATTGAGAGAGAAGGGCGGATCTGTACGGCCTCCATCGATGATCAAAACCTGAGAGTAGTAAATTAAAGTTAGACGAAGAATACTTGGGAACTTTGGGGAGAATCGAAGAGAAAATCTAACCAAGTTGGGATGTGAAATTTACGGCGACTTTGAATAGTTTTGTGGATCCAATTGCAGAAAACAAAGAGAATTTTCTTTTTTTCTTTTTTTTTTTTTTTTTTTTTTTTCCCTTCTTCTTTAATGGAAAGAACTCTCCATCGCAGTGGGTGGTGGGACGATTGGCGGACCGGGTGGGTGTTGCCAACCCGCATGCGATAATGTAGCGAGATGAAGGGAGTTTCTAGAGGGGCACACCATTTTTCCCAGTGAGCCCAACCGTCCTAGTGAGCCCACCCTCTCTTTTCAAAAGAGAGGGCTTTTTCTAGTGAGCACACCGTAATTTCAAAAATATCCTTGAAAAGAGAGGATTTTTCCGAGTGAGTGTACCGTAATTTCAAAAATACCCTCACTTTATTACTCTTCCTCTTCCTCTTCTCTTATCTAAACCTAACTCCTCTTTCTCTTCTTTTCTCTTCTCTTCTCTAAATCCAACTTCTCTTCCTCTTCTCTTCTCTTTTGAAAAGAGTGGGCAGCTCTTACAAGGCACCCTCTTTTATTTCTCTCCCCCACTCCCTTTCATTCTCTCCCTCACTTCCCTGCTAAACCCAACTCTCCTCTCCTTCTATCCCCCAGTCCCTACTCTGGCCCTTTGCACGAGAAAAATAGATCGCCTCCACTGTAAAATTACCCCCACAGCAAAACCAATTTCTCCCTCCTCTCTTTTTAATGGCGGATTCAAAACCCTAACCTTAAAAAAATCACTGCCCAAAACCAAACTTCAATTCGAAGAAGCAGCCATCGCTGCCGTCCGATCTCAACGATACAGGATTTGGTTGCGGCGAACATCAAGAACAGGAACTCGACCGCCAATCTGAAGTTCGTTGAGCTTTACCAGAAGTTTCTTGGTGCTCAGAAGGTGAGACCCGCCGATTTTTGTTGTTTGGGCTCTTTATGATACTTCCACATTGTAAAGTTTTGATCTTTACCTCTTGCTTGGCTTAATATAAGGAACCAATTCTAATCAATGTATGCTAAGCTAAAGCAAGAAATGCAAACAAATCGAGTTCACGAGAGAGGAATATTGTCTTCAATTGGAAATGAATTGGTGAATACAATCTTTGGCATGCTTGGAATTGGAGGTATTAAATGCTAAAACATAAAGAAGAAGAATCTGATGATGATGAATCACAATCTTATACATATTCGGGTAAAGATAGTGTATATCTTTTTTCAGATCTTGATTAACTAGTAAAACTGACTCGATACTTATGACTTACTATCTGGTGTAAACCTAATGGCCATGAGTTTATCTTGATAATGACAAATCCATGCTCTTGGGACTTTTATAGTCATGATTGTTTCATGTAATGCTCGGGGTAGTCGATGTTATGGAGATCTTGAGAGTGTAAGCAAAGAGAGAAGGTGTCAATTGCTAATGATATCTGTTTGGAAAACTTTTAGCTTCAATATGATCCATGATGATTTGTTAACTTATTTATCTTATTTCTCACTTGTGTGCTAAATATTTATACTTATCCACTTGTAGGGGTTAGGGCATAGATAATAACAAAATCTATTGTTACTTAAGAGTCTTACGAAAGAGCAAACATTGATAAATCAAACTCATAAAAAGAGGAAGTGCAATCAATTAGTGGAGGACCGGTTGAATTAATACTCCTTAGGAGTTTCAAAACCTGGAGACGTTAGAGTTAAAAAAAAAAAAAAAAAATTGTTTTGGGTCATAATTTGAAAGGACTATAATCTAAAACAATGTATTTTTATATGGTTATTCGAAAACTATTCTATGCAAACAATACTTTGTATATATTTTTTATGTAATGTTGTTTCTAATTATGAGCTAATTTGTTCATGATTCTCATTAAAGTGAATTTACATTGTTGTTTGAATTTGAGTTTCGTATTTATGTATTATTGATGAAATCTCTTGCTGGAAAGAGATAAACTTTGTGTATAAATTTGAGAGATGAATGAATTCTTTGTGTTTGTTGCATAATCAATTCTTAAATGCAATTATATTTTGATTTATTCATCTAATAGGTTTCTATAACAAAAGAGCCTTCAAGAAACAACATGGGGTGTTATTTAATACTTTTGCAAAAATTAAAGCCATATAACATATTATGGATATGTTATAGACTTTTTTGATAGACTTTGTGATAGACTTCTTTTGCATTTACTTTGTTATGGATATTATTATAACTTGTTGGTTTCTATAACATATTATGTTTTGTTATGGTTATTATTATTGCTATTATTATGACTTGTTGCTTTGTTATGAATATTATTATTACTATTATTAATCCATGACTTGCAGTTATCATATGTTAAATAACTTATTAGGTTCTAGTATAACTTGATAATGGTAACCAATTTTTAAACAGGGATCATTATCTCCTAACTGGGGTGTACACCCCAGACAAAATTGCCACTGTCTGGACTGGCAGTCCGGACAGTGGACTGCTATCCGGACTGGTAGTCCGGACCAGTCTAGACAGTGGACTGTTGTCCGGACTGGCAATCAGGACAAAAAAAATTTCGTCCAGACTAGAAATCCGGACAACAGTCCACTGTTCGGACTTCCAGTCTGAACGGACATTGGACTCTCTGGACTTCCAGTCTAGACAGTGGAGAGTCGTCCGGACTGGCAGCCCGGACTATGAGTTTTTTTTTGGCTTCATAACTTTTATCAATTCGCATTTTTTTTTTTAAAGATTTTCGACTAAGAAAAGGCCTAATAAAGTCAATTTTTAAATTTAATTTGTGAGATAATTTAATATAGGGAAAGATTTTATGGAATAGTTGTGGGTTTTAGGATTTTTTTTTTTTTGATTAACTGAACTACAGTTTGAGAAGAGAAGAAGAAAAGAGGTATTTCAGTCCAAAAATTCGATGGCAAGTTTGTAATATGAAAGAAGTTTTTAAGTTGGCTCACTAGGAAAAATGGTGTGCCCCTCTAAAAACTCCCCGAGATGAAGATGAAGGATACGGCTGGCAATGGGGCCTAGCAGTCGGTCACCTATATCCAATTTTTTATGTGGAGATCTTAGATACAATTTTCTTTCATATATATATATATATATATATATATATATATATATATATATATATATATATATATATATATATATTAGATTACTGTATGTGAGCCGCCAGCTCAGAAAAAATTACTTGAACTGGCAGCAAAGATATAGTAATATATTTATCAATTATTTTTCTTCAAATATTTTTAGAATTAGAATCTCTATCTCCTTAACTTTAATAAGATCAAATTTCATGAATTTTAGATTTCATTTACACTTTTATTAAAGAGATATAAAATGTTTATTCATTGGAAAGTGTTAAAATTTGTGTCAATTGGATGGAGGACCAAATCAAAACAAAAATCCAAGAAATTGGGTGTGAGTAAACCCTAAAGAGTTGAGATCATGCTCTAAAAGAATTTTTTTTAAAAAAATTATTGGAGATAGTGGAAATTAGTTGACAGCTCACGGAATTTACCTGAGCTGCAATTTATTTCCCTTATCTCCAATATTTTTTTTAAAAAATTTTCTTGTTAATTATTATCTCGACTAGGAGATTACCTTTTTCTCTTGGGATCTCAAAGAAATTGAAGCCCTGCATGATGAAACTATTGTCATCACAACCAATAAATATTGCTCTGAAGTAAGGAGGATCTCATGGATACGCCATGATATCGTGATAAATCATATGTATCACATATTTTTGGATACCAGAATGCAGGAAACTCAATAATGGATAATAAATTATTGTAATAAACGTCAATGATTGTGCACTGAACCATTAGTCCAAGTGCATGGCATTACAAGCCCATAGCCCTTCTTCTAAAATGAAATATAATAGATCATCAAATGATACCCTCTGGGGAAGTATAACATAGTAGTCAATGATATTCCACTTTGGTGGTAGAATACAATATTCCACATCAGTGGTAAAATATAGTAGTCAACTCTTGTGGCCTTCCTTAGAGGCAAAATACAGTTGTACCTACACTTGGTACAATACTTTTATGATATGAGTTTCCTGTGTTAGCAAAATATAGCGGAATAATACTAATGCAACAACCAGCAGAATCAAATAGTTAACCGAAGAGAAAAATAGCAGAGACAGAGAACACGCAGATTTTAACGTGGTTCGGCAATATGCCTACGTCTACGGAGACACGATCGAAAAACTTCCACTATATCAAAAGATGATTACAATACTTTAGTTCTCAACCACAAGAGAAATCACACAAGATTTTGAGATCAAACTCTAATCTCTTATTGCAGTAATTTACCTCTTTACTTCTACCGCCGAAAATCCAAAGGAAGCCGCTAAAACACCTCTGGCCAAATATTTACCTTCGGCCAAAAAAATAACAAAAGCAACCGCACAATTGTTTTTCCCTTTTGGCCAAACCTTCAGCCGAATCCAAGAAGAGCAGCAACAACAACAATGTCTTTTTGATTGCACCCACAAAATAATTTAACCAAGAACTTGTCACCTGCCGAAGCAAAGAGCAACAACACCCTTTTCTCTCTATTTTGTTTCAGCCGCCCCTCTTCTGTTTTTTCGGCTTTTTTTAATTTCGGCTCCTTTTTTAGCTCATAAAACCTTAGCACCACAACCCCGTATTTATATTATATCATAACGGGTTTGGGCCGGTTTTGGACCCGTTTCGGTAGACCGAAACCCGCTGCGGCAATGGGCTCCATTAGCAACAATCTCCCACTTGGAGACCTATTGCTAAACTGTAATCTCTATACATGATAATCCCAGTGTCCAAAGTTTTTATCTCGATCGTTCAAAGTCCCAATTTCAGTATTCAACACAAATGCACCAAAGTTGAGCAATAGCTCAACTTTTTCCCATCAACCGGCTTTGTCAACATATCTGCAGGATTCTTACTGCCCTCAATTTTCTCCAACTTCAATTGGCCATCCTCTAATAATGATCTAATGAAGTGATATCTCAAGTGAATATGTTTAGTCCGTGAATGATATGCTGAGTTCTTAGCAAGATTAATTGCACTCTGACTGTCACTGAATAACCTGCAATCCACTCCATCAAAATCCAACTCACTCATCAATCGCTGCAACCAAATAAATTCCTTACTTACTTCTGTAGCTGCAATATACTCAGCTTCTGTCGAAGATAAAACAACAATTGATTGTAGTCTTGAAACTCAGCTTACCGTTGTCCCTCATACAGTAAAGACGTAACCTGTGATGCTCCTGCAATTGTCTCTATCACCCGCATGGTCCGAATCCGCAAAACCTTTCACATCAATGTTATCACCCCCAAAACATAAACAATACTTTGAAGTATCTTTCAAATACCTGAAAATCCACTTCACCGCTTACCAATGTTCCTTTCCAGGATTCTCCATGAATCTACTCACTACTCCCACTGCATATGCAATATCTGGTATTGTACTCACTATTGCATACATGAGACTCCCAACGGCCGATGAATAAGGCACATTCTCCATGTGCCTCGTCTCCTCATCTGTCTTGGCACCTTACTCCTTTAACAGTTTGAACTGACCACCAAGAGCTGTAGTTACCGGTTTTGCATTCTCCATGTTGAATCTCTCCAATACCTTCTTGATGTACCTCTCCTGAGATAATCACAATTTCTTGCTTTTCTTATCTCGGGTAATTTACATTCCAAGAAGTTGTTTAGCCTCACCCATATCCTTCATAGATAATCTCCCTGCCAACTTCCTCTTTAGATCATTGATTTTCTTCATGCATGTACATGCCACAAGCATATCATCTACATACAAAGAAAGTATAATAAAGTTACCATCCTTAAACTTTTGTAGATATACACAATGATCTGAATTGCATCTGGTAAAATCCGAATTCAACATAAACTTGTCAAACTTCAAGTACCATTGCCTCGGCGCCTGTTTCAACCCATACAAGCTCCTTTTCAGTCGACATACCCAATTCTCTTTTCCTTTAACTTCATATCTCTCTGGCTATTCCATATATATTTCCTCCTCCAAATCACCATGAAGGAAAGTAGTCTTCACATCGAGCTGCTCTAAATACAATCCTTTTACAGCCACAATACTTAGTATTGCTCTGATAGAAGTCATCTTGACAACATGTGCAAATATTTCATTGAAGTTAATACCTTTTCTCTGACCGTATCCCTTCACCACAAGTCAGCCTTGAACCTTTGTATCCCTCATGCTTCATGTTTTACCCTGTATACCTACTTATTATGCAATACTTTCATCTTTTCCGGTCGTTTCACCAATTTCCATGTGTGATTCTCCTCCAAAGAAGACATCTCATCACGCATGGCTTGCTCCCACTTAAGATGAAGTTTATCCTGCATAGCCTCTATGTAACTCTTTGGTTCACCTGCATCAGTATACAAAATATGATATAATGGAAGATAACGTTTTTGGGTTGGCTTCCTTATCCTCGTGCTCCTCCTCAAAATGGTAACACTCTCTGATGAAGTACTGGAACAATCTACTTCAGTCAATGGCTCTCTTTCCTGTTCGGTCTCATCTGAAACTTGTGTATTCTCAGGTGTAGTCATTTCTTCCCCTTCAGATGTAGGTATTTCTTCCTTTCTTTTATCCATGGGATCCATCCCATCTTGTGGTTCATTCAGTTCCAAGTGCTCTTTCTCAACTATTTTCTCACTCTTACTCTCCATTCGGTCTTTATACATACAGCCCTCATTGAATACTACATCTCTACTACGAATTACCTTGTTATGCTCATAATCTCATAAGCGATAACCATATTCGTCGCCACCATATCCAATGAATGCACACTTCTGAGATTTAGAATCAAGCTTCTTTCTCATCTCATGATCCACATGTGCATATGCTATACAACCGAATACTTTTAAGAATGAATAATTCACAGTCTTACCAGACCACACCTCCTCTGGAATTCCTCTATCTAAAGCACTAGCTGGACTCCTGTTGATCAGATAGACTGTCGTATCTACAGCGGCTCCCCAAAATTGCAAAGGCAAACCTGCTTGTAGTCTCATACTCCGAGCTCACTCCAAAATGGTTCTACTCATCCTCTCTGCCACGCCATTTTGCTGCGGTGTCCTCGGTACAGTCTTTACTCTCCTGATCCCGTGGGTAAAACAATAGTCATCGAACTCTCTATTGCAAAATTCCCCACCATTATCTGACAACAGACATTTCACCTTCAAAGTTGTTTCATTCTCAACAAGAGCTTTGCATACCTTGAAAATTTTGAAGACATCGGATTTCTGCTTAAGTGTGAATACCCATGTTTTCCTGCTTGCATCACTATAAAAGTGACAAAATAAGAATTAATTCCTAGAGACTTCGCCGAAGAAGACCCCCATACATCTATATATACCAACTTTAATTTCTCGGTTTTCTTCTCCTTGCCATCTTTCATAAAACTAACTCTTTTCTGCTTTACAAACACACAGTTCTCACATAAATCAAAATTAGCATTTTTCATATCTTTCAACATACCTCTGGATTGCAATACCCTCATATCACTTTTGCTCAAGTGACCGAGTCTCTGATGCCATAAGGTAGCCTTCTCATTTTTCACGGTGGCCAAAGAAACAACGTGATCCACCGAGTCTGAGAGTAAATATAGAGTTCCCACTCTCTCACCATTGACCACTACCATTGCTCCTTTACTGATCTTCCACTGTTTCTTCTTAAATGAGATTTGATAACCTTCGTCATCTAGCTTGCTAACAGATATCAAATTCTTCTTCAAATCCGGTATGTGCCTGACCTCTTGTAAAAGCAACTTTCCACCATTGTGCAACTTCAACTGAATTGTCTCTTTACCGACAATCTTGCATTCCTGCCCATTACCAATAGTCATATGCCCAAAATCACCTTGGACATAATTCTCAAACCATTCTCTGCGAGCAGTGCAATGGAATAAAGCCCCTAAATCCACAAACCACAGACCTGACCTCGATTCTGTATGAGCAGATAAGCACAAGTCATCATGCTCTTTACTTGGATTCACCACATTCGCTCCTTCCTTATCTTTGTTTGGACAATCTTTCTTCATATGACCCTCTGTCTTACATTTCCAATACACTAACTTTTTCTTGAAATTTCTCTTAGATTTTGATCTTCCTCTTTATTTTGACTCCCTACTTAAACTTCTACCCCTTTCCTTCCTTCTGTCATTATCAACCGACAGAGCAGTACTTGTAGAAACTATACTCTCACCCATACTCTTTTTTATCAATTCATCATTCGTAATTGTACTCACAATATCATCAAATTTAAGAGCAGTATTGGAAGAATTACTGATGGCCATAACAACATTACTCCAACTATCCGGTAACAAACACATAAACATCAAAGTTTTAATGTCATCAGCAAAGATAAAATCTAAGGATTTAAGTTGTGCCCATAATGTGTTAAATTCGTTCAAATGATTAACAACAGAACTATTAGAAAGCATTCTCAAGTTGAACAACTTTTTCATTAGAAACAGTCCATTTGAAGCAGATGGCTTCTCATAAAATTTAGCCAACGCTGACATCAAATCTGAAGTGGTTTTCTCCTTGGAGACGTTGAACACAACCTGCTTTGTCAGGCACAATCGAATCTGCACCAAAACCCTCCTGTGCAACAATTCTCACTCCTCATCTGTCATCTTTTCTGGCTTTTCTCCAAATAGTGGTTGATGTATATTCTTTTGATATAAATAATCTTCCATCTGTAATTTCCATCATTGGAAATCTGTCCCATCAAATTTTTCAATCTTTCCCTTCCTATCTTCCGCCATAACTCCCACTCAAAATCAACACCGATCTGAGTGAAATCTGACCCGAACCAGGGCTCTGATACCAATTGTTAGCAAAAGATAGCGGAATAATACTAATGCAATAACCAGCGGAATCAAATAGTTAACCGAAGAGAAAAATAGCAGAGACAGAGAACACGCAAATTTTAACGTGGTTCGGCAATATGCCTACGTCTTCGGGGACACGATCGAAAAACTTCCACTATATCAAAAGAGGATTACAATACTCTAGTTCTCAACCACAAGAGAAATCACAAAGAAATCACACAAGATTTTGAAATCAAACTCTAACCTCTTGTTGCAGTAATTTACGTCTTTGTTTCAGTGCCACACACAAGAAAAACAACCACCACCTCTTCTCTTCTTTGCTTCAAGCCACCTCGCAAAGAAAAAAATTATTTTTGGCCAAAAATAATTCAGCCGCCGACCAAAAATAATTCAGCAGCCACGTTTTTTCTTTCGGCTTTTTTTAATTTCGGCTCCTTTTTTCAGCTCGTAAAACCCTAGCACCACAACCCCATATTTATATTATATTATAACGGGTTAGGGCCGGTTTTGGACCCGTTTCAATAGACCGAAACCCGCTGCGGCAATGGGCTCCATTAGCAACATCATGTTTATCTTTTGGTGCAACTAATGATTATAGGATATTTACCCGGACATGCTCGACATGTTATCCGATTTTAATATTGATTTATGATATTGGCAAACTCATCTATACTCATCCTCATCTTAGCTCAAGCTCATGCATTATCGATGTTATCACGGATATGCTATCATGTTCACATGCATTTATCCTAGTACCACGACAATATATTTTATTTCACTTGTTTTACTTACTGGATTAAATCCTCTAAATTCTCCAAACCCAAGTGTCAGGGCTGTATAGGAAGAATTTTCAAAATTGAGGACCGGTGCCTTACCAAGTACCACTCAACGGTCAACCACTACCGTAGAACTTTTGTACACATAATTTGCATTTTCTTCTATAGGGCATTATTGTCATGTTTTGCTCTTTTAATTCTCTTGCTATATATGTTCAAAAGCAGTGTGTTTTATATTGTAACCGATTATATACATAAAGGTAAAAATTTTTGGTTTCAACGTGTTTTTTCCTATCAAATGTGGCTATAGTTATGGTAATTTAGTATCATGTGCATGTGAGGTTAGATATTTCTGAACTCTTTGTTTGATGGAAGCAACTGAAAAACGAGTGTTACAGATACCTTTTGATTGGATGACTAACCAGAGAGATTGGTCGACCAACCCGCGAGACGGGTCGTTCAATCCAAAACTCATTTTTTATAAACTCTTTGATTGATCGACTAAGTCCTTAAATTGGTTGACTAATAATTTTCTAAATCGCTACAATTAAATAAAAATATATACCGATTAATCAAGACAATTTTGTATATTTTTTTTATTACGTTAGATGCATATTTAACATGGACTTTTTGTGCTAATTCTTATAAATAGAAAAAAAAAATCATAAAATTATCTTAAAAACCCCATATTTCCTACTCTTCAAAACCTAATAGAAATTTGAAAGAATTAGCTCCCCAAGGGTATCAATCAATTCTCTAGTTTTCAAAATAAAAAATTTTCTCTCGTTATAAGAATAGAGAAAAAAATTTAAAATTTACCTATTAATAATAATCCCAAGTCAAGGATTGTAGGAGTGCTGCTATAAATGGAAGACACAACAAGGGACAAGAGAGAGAGAAGGGAGGCTAACTTTATCCCTCCCCCTCACACCTAAAAGTATTAATAAAGCAGGGGAGGGTAACTTTCAGCTGAATTCAGTGCAAAATGCACTGAGGAACTGTTTGTTTGCACTGAAGTTGTATAGGAAGTAGGTGAAATAACTTATTTCCGCTACTTCTATTTGCCTGGTTTGGAAGTAATTCGAAGTTACTTCTATTTGCTGAGTTGAATCCTACGTGGCAATATAACTTCTCAAATTTTCTTCCAAAAATAATTTAAAAAAAATCAAAAGATTCCTGTTTGCTGAGTGGTATCGGAAAATGGACGGATCTTATATATCGAAGAAAAAATTAATTTAAAAAAAATCAAAAAATTCTTTTTTTTTATTTTCTTCTCTCTTCCAAAATAACTGAGTCCCTTCACCTCCTCATGCAGTATTCTCCTCATCTCTTCCTACTTGGAGTAGGTCTTCCAAAAATGAATACTGAGTTAGTTTTTGAATTTTTTTTCTTTGAAAATAGCTGTGAATTTTTTTTTTCTCAAATCTCTCTTGCAAAATAGCTGCAATTTTTTTTCTTTGAATTATAAAGATAAGCTATCCTTTTTTTTTTTTGGAAATTTAGGGCTTTACCTTAATCAATTCATGCAAAAATTCTTTATTTGTGGTTTTTTGTTACTTGCAAAGAAGGCATTATTCATAGCCTCCGCTTTCAACTTTAAAAAAAAAAAGAATCAGATGAGATAGTTAATAGATTATTGCTTCCCAAATGCGACCACTTTCTTTCGACGATGGCTCTCTCCATTCATTGTTTCTGTGAAAATTTGGAGATTTTTTGTTCAAAGGTGGGCCTAGGGTTTCTCCCCCCTTTTTTTTTTCTAATGTTTCGTTGTTTAGTTTTTTTTTTTTTTTTGATAGTCAAACTCTTGCACACACATATTTTTTGACAACATTACCTAAATTACTACCTATCGGGAGTCTAAATCAGAACATTTCTTTTGCAAATTGGAGAGAATTGATGCCACTTGAGCTAAGCCTCATTGGCATTTAGTTGATAATTATTTAATTTGTGAGTTTGTGTTGATCAATTTCGTGCTGGATTGAGTGATACTGCTGGATAGGTTTTTTATTTGATTTTAAAGTAGAATTTGTGCGTTTTTTATTTAATTTTGGGGTTAGGATCAGTTTCGTGTTGAATTGAATAATTCGCCCTTGCTAGTTTTTTGTAATCGCATATGGGCATCTTTTTGTAATTGCTTCGGATTTGGCATAAAATCCTTAAGATGGTATAAATTTGGATTAGTGGAAATGAGTTTGTGATTGTGGCGATTCTTTTTTTTTTTTTACTAGTCAAACTCATAAAGACATTGTTTTAGCAATATTATCTAAATTGAGTCTCAATCGGGAGTCGAACTCATAACCTTTCGCAAATTGGAGAGGGGTGGTGCCACTTGAGCCAAGGCTCATTAGTTTCACACTTGTTTGAAATCCAGTGTGTGGTACTGAGATTTTATTTTAAAAGAATTGTAATTCTCTTAATGCTCCATTGTCCCAGTACTTTATTTTCCTTCTCAGGCAAAGATGTATTCTTTTCCATGACAAATAGTGCTTAAATAAAGCATTAATGTAGTTAATGATATTTCAATGCCACTCTGTCTAGCTTATGCAGACTTGAATGCAAAATATGGGTGTAGATTCTAAAGTCAACTATCAGCCTATGCAAACTTTCTCTAAAAAAACAACTTGTGCAAACTCTATTCCATATAGATGTAAGGTTTAAAAGTGGCTATTAGCTTCAACAATCTAAAATCTTATAAGGAAGAAACATTGTGATCTTGGTTAACAAGTGCTTTTGTGTGCATAATAGATTGAAAACGCGTATACATTATGCAGCTCCATAACAGCATTAAAGAAGCCAGTTATGCTTTTTTTAACATAGTGGTTCTTATTATATAATCTATGGAATGTAGTGAGTTGTTTTTTTTATGTCAAGATTGGTTTTTTTATTTTTTATTTTTAAATCAGAATTTGGTATAATTAGGTGTTAATTTTCTCTTGTTTTCCTGTGAATGACGAAGAGACCCCGCCATATTTTGTCTCTCTCTCTCTCTCTCATTCTAACTGTGATTTCTTCTCTTTTATGTTTTGCTTGCAGAGTTCAGCATATGATGAGGCAATATCAATAGTGGTATTTGGTTTCTTAAGCGAATTCTTTGAAACTGGCACTTTTAGGTACAATTTTCTTGCCATTATTTATACATAGGGAACTCATTTTCGATTTACCAAAATGTTTTTTGTGGCGCAAATTATTTTTATTAAATTTAAAATTTCAATAGAACAAGTCAATATCTGGAATTAGTTTGTAATTCTCTTTAAAAAAAAAAAAAATGAGAAACGTTTGGTACATCTGTTTTAGTTGGATTTGGTGGAGCTCGAAAATAACTTTGATATCACTTGAATTGTGAGAGTTGTCTACCAAGCAATTACGAAACTTTAGTTCAATTAGTCATGTATCTTACTGCCTACTTTTAAATGCAAGGGATCATCTTGAAGATATGAGGGTTCTGCCTCAAACTTTTAAATGCAGGGAACCTATCTTCGTGTACCATCCTGAAGATATGCGGTGGCATGTACTGTTAGACTACGCAGCTGAGGGTCCTGCCTCAAACTCATTTACCGTTGTCTGGAGAATTTATCCAAGAGACTTAAAACATTACCCTCAACTTCATTTTTTGGAGAGCAATCTCTCTACGAATGCCTGTTGTTAGCAAAAATAGTGGAATAATACTAATGCAACAACTAGTAGAATCAAATAGTTAATAGAAGAGAAAAATAACAGAGACAGAGAACATGCAGATTTAACGTGGTTCGGCAATGTGCCTACGTCTACGGAAACACGATCGAAAAACTTTCACTCTATCAAAAGAGATTACAAAGTTTCTTCTTTTCAACCACAAGAGAAATTATATTGAAATTACACAAAATACAAGATCAAATTCTCACCTTGCAAAAGGAATACGATGATCTTACTTATGTTACAGCCGCCGCAAAATTTCCTTTGCTTCAGCCACCGAAACACCAAAGGAAGCACCTTCTCCAATGCCTTCGGCCGAAAACAAATAGCAGCAGCCGCAAATACAATTGTAGCAGCAGCAGCCGCAATTATTTTTTCCCTCTTTGATTACTTTTGCTTCGGTTAACTATTTGATTATGCTGGTTGTTACATTAGTATTATTCCGCTATTTTTTATAACAATTGGTATCAGAGCCATAACTCCCACTCAAAATCAACACCGATCTGAATGAAATCTGACCCGAATCAGGGCTCTGATACCAATTGTTAGCAAAAATAGCGGAAAAATACTAATGCAACAACCAGCAGAATCAAATAGTTAATCGAAGCAAAAATAATCAAAGAGGGGAAAAATAATTGCCGCTGCTGCTGCTGCTGCAATTGTATTTGCGGCTGCTGCTATTTGTTTTTTTCGGTTAACTATTTGATTCCGCTGGTTGTTGCATTAGTATTATTCCGCTATTTTTGCTAATATATGTGCCTCTGCGATCTATGCTTCCGATGCTGCATTTTTGTTGGAGAAGGCATGGCCGGTGTCTAACTCCACGCATAAAAATTGAGATGCATTAGAAATATCTGCAGTTGCTCTGCTGCCCTCAGAGACGCATTAGAAATATCAGATGTGTCTGGCCCACATTATTACCTATATATTGAGTATGATTATATTGTCTCGATGTACAATAATCTTATAAATAAACGCATCTGTTCTAGTGACAATGATTTATCCCTTCAGGATTTTAATGTTATCTTGTTTTGCTTTTCTACATCATTTCATTTACAAGAGGCATTAGTCATCTGTAACCCTTCCATTTGCTTGTTAAGGGGACAACACAGTTTTGGGCTGTTATTGACTGCTTGCTGAGAGTTTCTAGACATGGTTTATGATGGGGGAGTTTCTAAAAGAGCACACCTTTTTTCCTAGTGAGCCCACTTTATAACTGTTCGGACTTACGAAAGAAGCCTATAAAGTGGGCTCACTAGGAAAAATGTTGTGCTCCTTTGGAAACTCCCTATGATGGCTTTGTTCATTTCTACATTCATTCATTGTAAAATTCTTACCTAAGTCTTTATTTCAGCCTACAGTGGTCCGATATAGCAGGTTGATTGCTATGTTATGTTTTCGTTCAAAGTGCGATGGATTGGTTAATTCTAGGGTCTGTATGCTTTCCATTCAGTAGAGAAGTATTTCAAACTGAAAGTTTCATCATTTTATCACCTCTCTTCATTGTAAGATTTTGTTTTTGTTGCTTTTTTATTTTAGTTCTCAGGAGTCTTCTAGATCAAAGGTTTCAAATTGAAGTGCAGAATGTAGTATTTTATCGTTTCATTCACTTCCGTCGATATATTGTCCTTGTTTATCATGCTTGAAAAGATTATCAGTGATGGCATACATCCTTTAAAGGGCATTATCTTTCCTTCTTTCATAGTTTATAAGTTTTTCGATAGTTTCTTCATCAGAAAGTTGGCAAGTAACTGAGAGTAGTGATATCAGTCATAGCATCCACTAGTTACAATTATGGATGAAGTTAACAACTAATCATAATATAAATTGAAAATGTCTATTCTTGATGCATGAAACTGACTGGTCATAAAATAAAATGAAAATAAAAATAATTATTTTAATATATTTCATATTTAAATATTAATTTAGTTAATATATTCATTATCATAATTCTTCAAAATAATGACTTTCATTTTTCTTTCTAAATTTGGATATGTTATGGTAATGATCTGAAAATGAATTGGAGCATTGAGGGTGGTAATTTCACTATGATGTTTGGAACCTTACTTCCAATTCTTTCTTTTCACTAGCCAAACAAAAAAAATAGAGGAAGTATTACTTCATTGGAATTTCTTTCATGTGCAAAACAAATAAGCTAACTTGTAGCAATAAAAGAAGTCATAGACCAATCAAGAAGTTGTCTTTTCTATCACTTTATTTTTAGAAAGTTAATATTTCCAAGTAAACAAACGGGGCCTAAATCCCATTGCTCGCTCTTCCATGTCATTTAGTTAAATATTTTACTTTCTACAATATCCACTTTCCATGGACTAGTCCAGGAAAGGTACTGTATTGTGGAAAGTTGACTGTAAACATAGACTGACATTGCATGAATTAAATTTTCTAATTAATTTGAGTCCAGACTGATTTCTTAAAATAAAATTAAAAGAATTGTCCCTTTCACCTAAATGAAAAGCAAATTCCAAATGATGAGAATGGGCAAAATATTGGGAAATTCTATTTGCACACGTCATTTTACACATCATTTTACTCTTGACGTACAGTTAGTATCAGAGGACAAATCCACAGTACGATTTGAAGTTTTTTTTAGGTTTTAAGAGTTTTTGTTGAAATTTATCATTAATTAGATTTATTTTGTAGAAAAGACTTTGCTTACTAATCAGATATTAATACCCGACCAGCACATTTTTTGGTTTAATATTAATATCCGACCAAGATTTTTTTTGCTCTTATACTAACATAACATCCAACTCAAATAAAAATAGAAAAAAATGGGATCGGACGGAGTGAGGAGTTAGAGAAAAGGATGAGAGGTATTTTTGGAAAAAATTTTGGATGTAAAGAGTAAAATGATAGCATTTCAAAATATAAGTTTGGTGTAAAAAGTAACCAAAGTGTCAAGAGTAAAATGCTGTGCGCAAATAGAATTTTCCCAAAATATTGTTGGTATAAATCTCCGAACATACCTTTTTTTCTTCGAATCAATTATTGATAGTACTAAGCACTAACAACCATTTTGACAACGAGATCATCCACTTTCATTGTGTATTTGTGTGCTTAAAATATTCAAATATATATATAAATTGATTTTCAAAGCTTTTCGATACAGAAGAAAGCTTCCTAGTAAATATAGAAGGTTCCATATATGTCCTTTTTACGTACTCTAAACAATTATTTATATGTTAAATAAATAAATAAAATGCAGATATTTGCTAGCAAGGCCAATCAAAAGACATCTTAATTAAAACTGTTATGCTCATCTTTTTTAAGAATAAAATAATTTATTATCCAAGTATAATATTGTAATTAAATTTAGTTCTTTAGTATCGAGTAGAACAACTTGGTAGATTGCAAGGCTCATAACCTTCATAACTTTAAAGGTCACGGGTTCAAATCTTGTCTCTACAACATTTTTTTTTGTCAAAAAAAAAAAAAAAAAAAATCCAAATTTGGATTTTTAGTGCGATACTATTAACTAGTAATTAATTACTATTTTTTAAATTAGAGATAAAGGAAAGAAAAATACAGAACTACCTACTTGTACGGATAATATAGTATGAAAATATTATTGACTAGATTAATCTGCATGTGGTTATTGTATTCCTGTGGACCAATTCCAAACTTTATGTAGAATAATAATTTACTTGAATTTACCAGCTTCTAGAGCAATAGCATTTTATTGTATCACATGCTTCCTGTGTTTGTCGATGGTTCTTCGACAGATGCCGGTTTCGTAGACAATTTGGTTAGAGTCGTGTACATACTGATTACTTTGATAGTTTGACCTTATAGCCGGCACCAAATGGGTTGCATTCGGGTCTACCTCTTTATGTTATACCCGAATGTGCTTCCTTATAGGGCTTCCAATAGCAAAAACCAAAACCTTAAGAGCACCCCATTCCTAAGGGCACCCCCACAGAAATTGAAGGCCTATTTTTTTCCTGGAGGGTACCCATGAAAAGTTTCACCGCCCACTCCGGACCACCCACCCCACCTTGATGAGCACCCCCACTTCGCCCCCACCCTTGTTGAGAGTTCGTTGAGTAGTTTGGCGTGTGCCCTCTACCTTCTCAGCCATGAGTAGGTAGAGGGCAGTTTTCCTTGTTGTTAGTGAGCCCTCTACCCTTGTTGTTAGTGAGCCCAGTTTTTCTAGCGAGCCCAGTTTTCCTAGCGAGCCCATCCTCTCTTTTAAAAAGAGAGGGTTTTTCCTAATGAGTACACTAAAAATACCCAAAATATCATCTCTACATTCTCTCACTCACTTCTCCTAAAATCCAACTCTCTCACTAATTCTAGAAATTCCTCTCTTTCTCTCTAGCCGGCCACCTCTCCCCCAACCTACTGCAGAACTACTATAGATCAAGTCAAGTAGATTGGATTTGAAGCTTTCTAAAAAAAAAAACTATGCAACAGTTCGATCGGAAGAGAGGAGGGAGCTGAGGTTGAAGTAGATGGCAATTTGCTCCTAAAAATTTAGGAGTTAGCAAACTTTTAAAAAAACTTCACTAAGAAAAATGGTGTGCCCGTTGAGAAACTCCCCATTCGTATAACAAACTTGCGGGTCGGGTAATGTCTAGACCGACACCTAACCGCAGTGGTCGAACCACTCCGAATTCAAGGTGGGACCCAGTTATCTATAAATAATTGAGGGGTTAGTGAGACTGGGCTAATTATTTAATTTTTGTATAATTAGGCGGGGTTAGTAGCAGATAAATGGGAAATTCTAAATACGCACCATATTTTAACAGTGAGCATCATTTTCCCCTATGTTGTAAATCACTTTACTGTTTAGTATGTGGTGCTCACTAGAAAAATGTGGTGTGCATTTAGAATTTCCCCAGATAAATCCAGGATTCGGCCGAGTATTATATGGGGTGTTGCTTTCGGTTGAGCGTTGGCTCTATCATTTTCTAAACGGGGGTATTTACAGATCTGCCCCTCAAAGATTTATAAATTATAATTTAGTCCCTAAATCTTTATATTTGATTTAGTCCCAAAATCCTTTAAGTTACTACAATTTAGTCCCTAGTTTTTATTTTGACCCAATTTTCCCGTTTTACCTCTGATTTCCTTCACTTAATTTCACCTTCTCTCTTTTCCCTCTCTTCTTAGTTCTTATTGGGTTCCTTCTTCTTTTTCTCTTCTCTCTTTATTCATTTATTGGATTCTTCCTCTCTATATTGAGACCAAATATATTATTCTCCACTAAATATGTTAAACCTAGAAATAAATTTATCTAATATAGAGAGGGAGAATCCAATAAATTAATTTATATTAAGACTTAAATGTTTAATACATTTAGTGGAGAATAATACATTTAATCTCAATATAGAGATAGAGAATTCGATAAATGAATAGAAAGATAGAAGAGAAGAATAAGAGGGAGAACCCAATAAGAACTGAGAAGAGAGGGGAAGAAGGAATGTGGAATTAAGTGAAGGAAATCAGAGGTAAAACGGAAAAATCGGATTAAAATATAAACCGGGGACTAAATTGTATTAATTTAAAGCATTTGGAGGACTAAATCCTAAATATGAAACTGTGGAGGACTAAATTATAATTTATAAAGATTTTGGGGGGACGTAAATACCCTTTCTAAATTTATATTTAGTTTGGAACGACGAAACAAACCCGTTAAGCTAACAGATTCCACCCAATCAACTCAGTTTCCAGGTAATACATCGCATTCATAAACTTTCCATTTTCTCGTAATTTCTATCTCTATTTCTCTTTTTCAAGTTGGGTCTCGGAGTCTGATCGATTACCAGCTCAGGTTGTTTTTTGGATAATTATTTGCTCCTGAGTCCATCACCGTGAGTTGTGGTAGAAAAGTTCTTTTGGGAATGGAAAAAAAAAAAAAAAATTCAATCTTTTGCAGAACCCAGTCACGTTATGAAGTGTTTGTGTGTGTTTTTTTAAAATATTTTTTTTGGGTTTTGTTATAATTTTCTGGGTTCACAAATTTTGACTTAATTTTTCCTTCTAGCTAGTTGAGAAAAAAATTGTTGACCGTAATATTGTTAATCGTTGAATTGACCTTTGCAATTGATTGAATGTAATTTAACCCATGAAGGTTTTCCTCGAATTTTAGGGATTTATTTAATTCTGAACTCTGAATTATTTCTTAATTTAGTTGATTTTTATTGTATTTTAATGAGTTTTCCTGTGAATAGTAACAGAGTAGTTTTTCGAAGTTTTTGTCACTGTTTTTTTTTTATCGGTTTTATTTCGAAAACTATGCATTGATTATGTTCATGCGCATATTTTAATTTAATTTACTAAAATTTGCAATAGTCAGTTAGGATTTTGTGTTCGTTTGAGCATCACTTAGAATTCAATATGAAGCTGAAAATTTTATCTTTTAGAATGAACTGTTGAAACTTGCAATACGTTATGTTTCTTATTGCCCTAGGTTTCTGGATTTTTTTTCTCAGCTAAGATGGAATTGGATGTTTAAAATCATGTATTTTTTTATATTTAATTTTCAATATTCATTATAGAAACCCTACATGAGGTTGTACTGTTCCTTTTATGCAATTTTATTTATGGAAAGTTTTAGATTAACTAGTATGCAGTGAAATAGTAGCTTGTTGATACCACTCTTGGATATATTTTTTGAATGAAACAAGTAAAAACAGCAAGGTAAGAGACACTAAACTAATCTTTCATTACATATAACCAATAGCTTACGATGAATCATAACCATCTACTCTGTTTATAGATCTAATCCCCAACGGTTATATGCATGAAAGTAGAGATATGCAGTTACTGAGTTCTAGATAAATGCAGAACGTGTGAACAAAATAATAAACCGAAAAAACTTGGTAGAAGCATGCAACAGACTCAATGCGTGTTCCCTTTGAGTTTATTGTTACGTACAAGGAAGCTCTAAGCATGATGTGAACTGTAGGAAATTAGGTGGTTTGGAAACGTAATTGAGATACATTAAGATTGACTGAGTGCACAAAAGTAGTTATGAGTTTATGTCACTTCCATCAATTTCTTAGCAAGTTTCTTTGGGACAAGGGGTGTGTGGTGGGCGAGATGAAGGAAATTTAGTGCATGATGTGAAGTGTAGGCATCTAGATGATTCAGTACCTAATTATGACAAATTGAATGCAGACAATTAGTAATGAGTTTTCGGCACTCATGTTATTGACAAGTTTGTTTGGACAATTGATGTGAGAGAGGGAGAGGGAGAGGGAAAGATAGAGGGTTTAGTGAGTTAGCGAAAGGACTGTCATTCAGATACGTTATCATGCAACCAACTTTCGGACCAGCTAATCCAGATGATCCTTCATCTCTCACATACAGTCGCAGGGAAACAATCCTCCAAAGGGAAGAACTATTTAAGAGCATGAAACTATGAAGCTATCTGAGAAAGAGATTTAAGTTTTCCCCCATGCTACAAATCATGTGCCTAGATTTTCTACTGCTAGGTCTCCTTGCAGGTTTTGTGTCGTCATCTTAGCTTTATATATTTACAAAGGCCCCTACAAAAGATGCCATAGTTTCCCCAAATAGCTGAAAGAATGGAGAAACACATCTGTCCACTCTTTATTTCACATGTCTAAATGAAATAAAAGGAGTGTGACGGTTTATTTGCACTCCGTTTGTGCCACTAACTTACTGACTGAATCTTTCATAAACAATATAGTTGAAAGATGAGCGGCAAGTTGATTTTTAATTACCTAGAGAAAGCCTAACGGGATTAGTATGGTTTTGTGTAGCTTGCAATGTCTCATCCTTTTAGTGTCAATTTCTAGACTCCGTGTTACTTTTATCTCATTAATGTAACATTCCATTAATATACCTAAAATTCAAAGAAGGTTGCTTCTGCACAAGAATTTTTCTTATCATTTTTACATTCTGGCACTAGTTAAAAGACTTACTGACAATCTATATGGTAGATAACAGCTTAAAAAGCTTGATTGTTCTGTACCAAGCCACATTGGCAATTAGTAGGTAGGTCACAAATAAAACTGTACCATGGATCATCAGAATCCGATGAATGAAACAAAAAATAGAATATTTTTAACTTTCCATATTATCCTTCTATCTAGATATCAATTTGGAGCATTTTCACATTCCTCGTTTTCTGGTAGAGACCCCCTATTATTTCCTCCTGAGGTTAGATTTCAAAACCTTTCTGGATACTTCGGACTCCATCTGTCATATGACTCGGTATCAAGTTTCATTCTTCTATCGAGCCAAATCATCTGGAGAAACCCCCTCAGCAAAGTAGTTAAAATCTCTCACATAAACCCTGTGCATCATTTTGGATTATGCAGAGTGCAGACTTTTCAGAAATTATATTTATAACAGACACCCTTCAACATAGTATCTATGTTCTCAATGCAGCTTATTTACGTGCATGTGTGTTGACAATTGTTATAAAGTTTTAGTGCTTTTTCATTTCTTTCCCCATTTATATCAATTAGACTACCTTCTTCAAATTATCGTGCATCCGAGTGGAGAAAAATGTGCATATTTTATTGCATGAATGTTCAGTTCTTTATTCTGAATATGCAGGCCAAGGCAGCGTTATTGGGTTGTCACGGCTTGTCAAGGTTAAAGATGAGCAATCGCTACTATGAATACAGGAAACCTACTCAAGGTACTTAGTTGATGTAACTTGTCATGTGCATTTTTTCTTATTTTTATTTGGACACTCATACTTCAATTTCTGGGATCAGATATGGGGTGTTTTCATTTGGGGTGTTTTAGGAGGCGAGAAGGGAGAGGGGGGGGGGGGGGGGGGGGGGGGGGGGGTGGGGTGTTGGTGGTGTGGTGGTGGTGGTGGTGGTGTGGTTGTGTGGTGGGGGGGAGGTTGGGGTGGGGTGGGGTGGGGTGGGGTTGGGGGTTTCAAGACTGATTACAAATAAATATTCATTAAGAAGCTTTGTCAAGGTTGACAATTAGTGAAAGGGATGTAGTATGTGGAGGTACTGCAGTTGGCAATTAGTAAATTTAGTTTCTGCATGCCATAGCATGGTTTGTAATTACCTTCAGTGATACAAGTTTTTTTTTTTTTTTTTAATAAAAAACTCTAAAATCCTTATGTAATCAGATGATATTCTAAATAGGAATATGTTGCCTGTAACAGTTCAGACTTCTTTTTGAGCATGACAGTTCAGACTTCTTGCTGAGATATAATCTTGTTAATGGCGGGTCCTTGTTGAACAATTTGTAGTAGTCAATAAGCCATGGTTCTGTTGGATATTAATCATGTGCAGTCATCAATAGCAGTCATGGTAATATATCCGGTAGTATATTAATCATATGCAGTCATGGTAATTCTGGAAATATTGGAGTTGTTTTAATCTAATCTCGACTGTCATATTTGTTATGGAGCTCTCTTTGCAAAGGGAATTGTAAAATTTGAGAAGGAAAAAGTAATTTGTTCTCATGTGTAGTATAGCAAGGTTTGAAATCTCAGAATAGGTATGGTATCAGCCGGTGGTTTTTGGTATCAGAAATCAGTATTATCAAAAATATTGTGGCAGCTACATTGGATATGTCGATAAAATATCAACTATACCGGCAAGATTGAACTGGTATCATAGGCTTCTACTTATTGAATATGACAAAATGCCCATACAGTATTATATATCTGTATTGGTCGATATTTAAAACCTTAGCATATAGAGTCTTTCTGCCCCTTTTACTCATCGCCATATCTTTCGAGTTAATAGAGTATATTGTTTATTTCTGATTTGCACAGTGCTAATATTAGGGCTAGAACTAGAACATTCTTAGACCCTTTTATGTGAGTTTGTGCCTTGTTAGTGGTGAATCATGTTTCAGCATTTCTTTTGTCATGCAGTGGCATGAAGTCTGGGGTTATTTGAACATCTTTTACTAGATTGTAATTATTCCTAAACTGACAAAAGCCTAGTTCAGGGACATTTATGTCAAGCCCTGATCTCAATGGTGATAATACATTTTGATGTTCATTGAATGGAGTGTCACCGTGGTGCCAAGCTATGGGTGAATTGCATTCGTTATTTAGTCATTACGAAAATAATATAGCTTGAGATGGGCAGGTATTGTTTTTGACAACAACAAGAAAAATAAAAGCACAATGTTTTTTCATGAATTTGGGGATGGCTACTATCCTTTTTGTCTAGTCTGCTCTGTTAAGGGCTAATTCCTCTTATAAGCATAAAGTCGAAACCTCATTGGTGTTTCCTCAATTCGTCTTCAATTTGGTTCACCCTAGTCCCAAATGATCCTTAGCAATGCTCCTGTACCTCAAGACACTTTTTAGTCAGTCACTGCTGCATATGCCAAAATAGTCTCAAACTGTTCTCCCTTCCCGATTATCTTACATATATTTTCTTAGCATATCTATTAGAATGTCACTGTAATCAATATCAACATTCCTGTTTCACCAACCTTTGCTTATTGGAAATTTTCTTTAACTGGACATGGCGGATCTTAACTATCCTACATGACTTCCCCTTTAGTTTCCTTGACGGTAATATGGTCACGTAGTACTCTAAGCACTTCTTTCTTAAATCATGTTTTCAGTATACAAGGAGCATCCTTTTTTTATATATTAGAAAGATCGAATGGTCTATTACATACCTTCTTGTTCATTCGAGTGCACATATATATACAATGAAATTATACTATGAGCTTACTGCTAAAAACCATTCCATGATACCCTGACTAGGGTTGTCCAACTTGTTGCTAATGGAGCCCAAATTGTTGCATGCTGGGGCGGGTTCAGTCCGTTGAAACGGGTCCAAAACCGGCCCAACAATAAAAATAAGCTTAGATTGGATTTAACCTAATCTTGATCAAATTGAGTTTTCTTTGGCCGCAAGTTTTTTCTGAGGCGGCTGCAACAAATAAATAAAACCTATTCTCTCTATATATATATTTAGAAGAAGGGTTTGGTGTCTTCAAATTATTTTTTGGCCGAAAGAAAAGGGGCGGCTGCTGGTTTTTTGGCCACAGAGAGAGAGAAAAATAATTGTGTGTTGCTGTTGAGTTTCGGCCGAAGGTGAAGGAAAGAAAATAATTGCGGCTTTCCTTTGGAATTATTTCAACGGCTGAAGCAAAAGAGAAGCAGGGTTCTTTTGTGGTTGCGGCTGAAGCACAAAATCACAAGTAAGATCATCGTATTCTTTTTGCGAATTGAGGGTTTGATCTTGTATCTTGTGCGATTTTATTGATTTCTCTCTTGTGGTTGAGGAAAAGAGAGTTGTAATTTTCTTTTGATATAGTGTGATCGTGTCCCCGTGGACGTAGCCACATTGCCGAACCTGAAAATCTGCGTGTTCACTGTTTTTGCTATTTTTCTCTTTGGTTAACTATTAGATTTCGCTGGTTGTTGCATTGGTAGGATTATTGCTTTTTGCTAACAATTGGTATCAGAGCTCTGGTTCGGATCAAATTTCACTCAGATCGGTGTTGATTTTGAGTGGGAGTTATGGCGGAAGATATGAAGGAAAAAATTAAAAGATTTGATATGATAGACTTCCAATGGTGGAAGTTGCAGATGGAAGATTATCTATATCATAAAAAATTATATTAACCACTGTTTAGAGAAAAACCAGAAAAAATGACTGATGAGGAGTGAGAATTGTTGGATAGGAGAGATTTGGCACAGATTCGATTGTGCCTGACAAAACAGGTTGTATTCAACGTCTCCAAGGAGAAAACCACTTCAGATTTGATGTCAGCGTTGACTAAATTTTATGAGAAGCCGTCTGCTTCAAATATACTGTTTCTAATGAAAAAATTGTTTAACTTGAGGATGCTTTCTAATAGTTCAGTTGTTAATCATTTGAATAAATTTAACACATTATGGGCATAATTTGAATCCTTAGATTTTGTTTTTACTGATGATATTAAAATTTTGATGTTTATGTGTTCGTTACCGGATAGTTGGAGTAATATTGTTATGGCCATTAGCAAAACTTTCAATATTGCTCTTAAATTTGATGATGCTGTGAGTACAATCATGAATGATGAATTGATGAAAAAGAGTATGGGTGAGAACACAGTTTTTTACAGGCTGTTTTGTCTGTTGATAATGACAGAAGGAAGGAAAGGCATAGAACTTTAAGTAGGGAGTCGAAGTAAAGATAGAGATCAAAATCTAAGGGGAAATTCAAGAAAAAAATTAGTGTATTGGAAATGTAAAACAGAGGGTCATATGAAAAAAAATTGTCCAAACAAAGACAACAAGGGAGCGAATGTAGTGAATCTAAATAAGGAGTATGATGACTTGTGCTTGTCTGCTCATACAGAATCAAAATCAGACTTGTGGTTTGTGGATTCAGGGGCTTCGTTCCATTGCACTGCTCGTAGAGAATGGTTTGATAATTATGTCCAAGGTGAATTTGGGCATGTGACAGTTGGTAATGGGTAGGAATGTAAAATTGTCGGTAAGGGAATAATTCATTTGAAGTTGCACAATAGTGGAAAGCTATTTTTACAAGAGATCAGGTACATACCAGATTTGAAGAAAAATTTGATATTTGTTAGCTAGCTGGATGGTGAGGGTTATCAAATCTTATTTGAGAGGAAACAGTGGAAGATTAGTAAATGAGCAATGGTAGTGGTCAAGGGTGAGAGAGTGGGAACACTATATCTACTTTCAAGATTGGTGGATCACGTTATTTTTTTTGCCACCATGAAGAATGAGAAGGGTATCCTATGGCATCAGATGTTCAATCACTTGAGCGAGAGCGGCATGAGGGTGTTGCAATTCAGAGGTATGTTGACAGATATGAAAGATGCTAATTTTGATTTCTGTGAGAACTATGTGTTTAGAAAGTAGAAAAGATTTAGTTTTATGAAGGTTGGTAAGGAGAAGAAAACCGAGAGATTAGAGTGGGTGCATACAGATGTATGAGGGGCTTCTTCGGCGAAATCTCTTGAAGGTAATTCTTATTTTGTTATTTTTATAGATGATACAAGTAGGAAAACATAGGCATTTACACTTATGCAGAAATTTGATATTTTCAAGATCATTAAGATATGGAAAGTTCTTGTTGAGAATGAAACATATTTGAAAGTGAAATATCCATGTCAGACAATGGTGGGGAATTCTGCAATAGAGAGTTCGATGACTATTGTTCTACCCATGGGATCAGGAGAGTGAAGACTGTACCGAGTACACCGCAGCAAAATGGCATGGCTGAGAGGATGAATAGAACCATTTTGGAGCGAGCTCGGAGTATGAGACTACATGCAGGTTTGTCTTTACAACTTTGGGCAGCCGCTATAGATACGACAGTCTATCTGATCAACAGAAGTTTAGCTAGTGTTTTAGATAGAGGAATTCCAAAGAAGGTGTGGTCTGATAAGACTGTGAATTATTCATTCTTAAAGGTATTTGGTTGTATAGCATATGCACATGTAGATCATGAGATGAGAAAGAAATTTGATTCTAAATCTCAGAAGTGTGCATTCATTGAATACGGTGGCGATGAATATGGTTATCGCTTATAGGATTATGAACATAATAAGGTGATTCGTACCAGAGATATAGTATTCAATGAGGGTTGTATGTATAAGACCAAATGGAGAGAAAGAGTAAGAAAATAGTTGAGAAAGAGCACTTAGAGCTGGATGAGCCACAAGATGGGATGGATCCCATGGATGAAAGGAAGGAAGAAATAGTTACACCTGAAAGAGAAAATTGACTACACTTGAGAATACACAGACCGAATATGAGAGAGAGCCGTTGGCTGAAGTAGATGGTTCCAGTTCTTTATCAAAGAGCGTTCCCAATTTGAGGAGCACTAGGATAAGGAAGCCAATTCAAAAACTTTGTATTTCTTTATATCATATTTTATATACTGATGCAGGTAAACCAGAGAGTTACCAAGAGACTATGTAGTGTAAGTTTCGTCTTAAGTGGGAGTAAACAATGCGTATTGAGATGTCTTCATTGGAGGAGAATCACACATGGAAATTGGTAAAGCGATTGGCAAAAATGAAAGTATTGCATAACAAGTGGTTATACAGGGTGAAACATGAGGTAGGAGGGACACAAAGATATAAGGCTAGATTTGTGGTGAAGAGATTCGGTCAAAAAAGGTATTGATTTTAATGAGATATTTGCACCAGTTGTGAAGATGATTTCTATCAGAACAATATTAAATATTGTGGCTGTGAAAGAATTGTATTTAGAGCAGTTTGATGTGAAAACTGCTTTCCTTCATGGTGATTTGGAGGAGGAAATATATATGAAACAGTCGGAGAGATATGAACTTAAAGGAAAGGAGAATTGGGTATGTCGACTGAAAAGGAACTTGTATGGATTGAAACAGGCATCGAGGCAATGTTACTTGAAATTCGACAAGTTTATGTTGGATTCGGGTTTTGCCAGATGTAATTCAGATCATTGTGTATATCTACAAAAGTTTAAGGATGGTAACTTTATTATACTTATTTTGTATGTAGATTATATACTTGTGGCAGGTTTATGCATGAAGAAAATCAATGATCTGAAGAGGAAGTTGGTATGGAGATTCTCTATGAAGGACATGGGTGAGGCGAAACAACTTCTTGGGATGCAAATTACTCGAGATAAGAAAAGTAAGAAATTATGGTTATCTCAGGAGAGCTACATCAAGAAGGAGTTGGAGAGATTCAATATGAAAAATACAAAATCGGTAACTACAGTTCTTGATGGTCAGTTTAAACTATCAAAAGAGTAAGGTGCTAAGACATATGAGGAGATGAGATACACGGAAAATATGCCTTATTCATCGGTCATTGGGAGTCTCATATGTGTAATGGTGAGTACAAGACCAGATATTGCACATGGTGAGTGGATTCATGAAGAACCCTGAAAAGGAATATTGGCAAGTAGTGAAGTGGATTTTCAGATATTTAAAAGGTACTTCAAAATATTGTTTGTGTTTTGCAGGTGATAACATTGATGTGCTTTGTTTTGTGGATTTAGACCATGCGAGTGATAAAGACAATGGTAGGAGCACCACAAGTTATGTTTTTACTGTAGGAGGGACAACGATAATCTGGATTTCAAGATTACAATAGATTGTTGCTTTATTTTCGACAGAAACTGAGTATGTGGCAGCTGCAGAAGCAAGTAAGGAGTTTATTTGGGTGCAACGATTGATGAGTGAAGTGGATTTTGAAGGAGTGGATTGCAGGTTGTTCAGTGACAGTCAAAGTGCAATTCATCTTGTTAAGAATTCGACGTATCATTCACGGACTAAACATATTCATTTGAGCTATCACTTCATTAGATTCTTATTAGAGAATGGCTAATTGAAGTTGGAGAAGATTGAGGGCAGTAAGAGTCCTGTAGATATGTTGACAAAACCGGTTGATGGGATGAAGTTAAGCTATTGCTCAATTTTGGTATATTTATAATGAATGCTGAAATTGGGACTTTGAACGATCGAGCTAAAAACTTTGGACGTTAGAATTATCATGTATAGAGATTATATTTTTTTGTAATAGGTTTCCAAGTGGGAGATTGTTGCTAATGGAACCCTAATTATTGCATGCTGGGGCGGGTTCAGTCCGTCGAAATGGGTCCAAAACCGGCCCAACAATAAAAATAAGCTGAGGTTGGATTTAACCTAATCTTGATCAAATTGAGTTTTCTTTGGCCGCAAGTTTTTTCTTGAGGCGGCTGCAACAAATAAATAAAACCTAATCTCTCTCTCTATATATATTTAGATGAAGGGTTAGGTGGCTGCAAATTATTTTTTGGCCAAAAGAAAAGAGGCGGCTGCTGGTTTTTTGGCCAGAGAGAGAAAAGATAATTGTGTATTAATGCTGAGTTTCGGCCGAAGGTGAAGGAAAGAAAATAATTGCGGCTTTCATTTGGAATTATTTCGGCGGCTGAAGCAAAGGAGAAGCAGGGTTCTTTTGTGGTTGCGGCTGAAACACAAAAGCACAAGTAAGATCATCGTATTCTTTTTGTGAGTTGAAGGTTTGATCTTGTATCTTATGTGATTTCATTAATTTCTCTCTTGTGGCTGAGGCAAAAAGAGTTGTAATTTTCTTTTGATATAGTGAAAGTTTTCGATCATATCTCTATGAATGTAGCCACATTGCCAAACCTGAAAATCTGCGTATTTACTGCCTATGCTATTTTTCTCTTCGGTTAACTATTAGATTCCGTTGGTTGTTGCATTGGTAGGATTATTGCTTTTTGCTAACACAACTTCCCCAAGTGACGATGGATTGGTTCTTGAATCAGATGATGAGACCAGGAACTTATGCCAGGCACCTCTGTGACTTTCTGTTGGAAGATTTTTCTCATTCCTTGCTTTCCACCATAACCACAATGTATGTGCGACCATCAGCTGTTTGATGCTTGTACATCCCCTTAATGCTCATGTTTCCATATAGAGTCTTAGTGACTTGGCGTATGTCCGTATATGCAGATTCCTGTGCAGGTAGATTTCCATCTCACCATTAGCTCTGTGATGGTTGGGCAGAGTAGGGGAGAATAAAGTTCTGGGCTTCAGGTGCCCTAGTTTCACATGCGACACAATACAGTCCATATTCAAAGTGTCTCTCTCTTACAATGAATTATACAGTCGGAGGTCGCTTATTGATCACCTTCCAAACGAAGCACTGGACACATGATGACATGCATGACTTTTTTGATTATTGGTGCAGCCTAGCAGGATTAGAGTTCCCTAAGAAGTTTACATGTCGCTGACATTGAAGCATCCATTTTTTAGTTGCGGTCCTATGTAGCAATGTCACTTCCTCATCTCTTGGCAATTTAGTGCTCACTATCTCTGAAATTCATTTCTCAGCTTGTGTGTCAGACTTGGTATGTTTCATTCACCACCTTGCACAAAGTCACCCTCTGTTCTCTCCAAGGCCGGTACAAGATCATTTTTCAACAGGTAATCTATTAGTGATATATGCCTCAGCCATGAATCACGGAGCAGACTCATAGTCTTCCCTGATCCAATTTCTCGCTGCATTTTGTTTCTTGTGATTCCCAATAGCCTTCGGATTGCTTTCCAGATAACCTGAATACTTTTATTTTTTTTTTTTTTTGCCATAGCCAGGCACCATACTTGCCTCTCAACATCCTAGCACACATATTGCTTGGGCTGGTGGTCACTTTTATCGCTTGCTTGACCATTAGCATGCAATGGAATTTCGAGGTTGACTTATATTCAGGCCTCCCATCCTCTGATCCTTGAATAACATGTCCCAAGCCACTAGGTGTACTAATCCTTTGACCCCCACAGAAAGTCCCATATTTCCTTATCAAAGATATCCAGAACCGATGGCAGTATTCGACAAGGTCTAAAGTGGTAGTAAGGGAAAGCAGAAAAGATTGATTTCACAAGTACCAATCTCCCTAGAAAATGTAGGTATCCGGCCTCCATCCTGCTTCTAGCTCTCACATTTTAACTATTTTGTCCTTGGACCATGGCTTGGTGAGTCTTTTTTGACTGACAGGTGCTCCTAGGTATGTAAATTCAGAATGTTCGCTTCCTCACTCTCCTTGTTTATCAATTGTGAAAGGATGTCAACACATACTATGAATATGTATGGCGACAACCGGTCGCTCTTTCACAGCCCATTCCTCAGTTAGATAGGATCACTGATACAATCATTGGCAACCACCTTGTTTATGATAGCTTGTAGGCATGTAAATTTAGTAGCTGTACTTGAGCATAGCCGATGCGTCATTGCTGATTCTTTGTTTCTTATTTCGTATTAGAAGTAGTATGTTTTTCAAAATATTTGATAAGGCTAACCAGCTGTTTATAAATGGAACGATTTTCTCCTGGCATGATTTAAAGCTGTAGCAAAATATACACACCACACATTTTTCCATCTTCCAAAATAAAATGCCTATTTTACTTTGTTTTCTTGATGTCATAATAGGTAATGCCAGGAAATTGAAGGAGTTGCTGGCTAGAAGTGATAATCACATTTGTGCGGATTGTGGTGCTCCAGATCCCAAGTGGGCGTAAGTGCTGGAATTTTATATTCAATATTTATATTCATCCCTTGTTGAGAGTTTAATTTTTTCCCCCCTATTATATTTGACTCTCACAAATTTACTTTGTATAAGTATGCATTGGTATATTCTTGTTCTACTCTTCCAATGGTTAGCATGATGGAATGCTTACTTATAGGCAATTGTAAAATGTATTTGATTCTTATGATAGCTTGCAGTCACCTAATGTGGCTATAAAAACAATATTCTTTGTGAACTTGGATCATCCTAAAGATTTCATCATACATGTCCAGTTCCAATTTTATGAGTTTGGTTGATATTTTTCTGTATGGAAAGCATATCAAAAGATAGAATACATATAAGAACTGCAAGTTCATAGAAGTATATTAGGCCAATACTGGACCATATGAAATTTTATTCATGGTATGTCAAGATGGATCTGGGATAAGGATTCAATGATCATTATATTCTGAGGATATAAATTGGATAAGGTTGAAATGGCAGATCCAAGCTGGCTGGTTGAAATGAAAGAGTGCAACGAAAGTTTTATGCAATCGTAACATTCCGTTAAGAGTGAAGAGAAAATTTTATAAGACTGCTATTAGGCCAGTTTTATTATATGGTACGGAATATTAGGCTATAAAGAAGCATCATTCATAGAAGATATGTATAACAGAGATGCACATACTTCTTTGGATGTGCGGCAACACTAGGAGCAATAAAATGAGAAATGAAGATAATCGTGCAAAGATAGATATAGCCCCCATCGAAGAGAAGATGATAGAAAATTGCTTACATGATTTTGTCATATGCGACGTAGACCTACAAATGTGCCAGTTCAATAAGGAGAGTTTATCAGTATAGGACAACTTAAAATAATAAAAGGAAGACCGAAGAAGACATGGATAGAGGTGATATGAAAAGATATTGATTCTAAAGGTTTAAATGAGGACATATTACTCGATAGGAATGATTGGAGAAACAATTATCTATATGATCGATCCAGCGTGATTATCTTTTGGTTCATGTAGCCTATCCCGAGTACTTGGGATAAAGGGCTTAGTTGTTGTTGTTATTGTATAAATTGGACAAGGTGGAGTAGCCAATGAAGAAGAAATGAGACTGACCTTCCTTCTAACATTCAATTAGTAAATTTCTTAATCCAGCTATTGCGATTGTTGTTTAGATGTATATGCAGATGCAATGATGATTCTAATGCTCTAAGACTATACATAACCTTGAAGAAATTTTTATGTCTTTCCAGGTCAGCCAATATTGGGGTGTTTCTCTGCTTAAAATGTTCTGGCATTCATGCAAGTCTTGGTAGGCACATCTCAAAGGTAGCATCCTTTGTAACTTCTGCTTGTTCTATTTTTTGACATATTCAAATATATTCTATATAGCTTCTCTTCTGATGCAACCGATACTTATGAATCTCACGGTTTTGCAACTTTTCTCAACTCCTTCTGTTCCTGTCTCTTGATCAAGTACTAAATTTATCTGGTTAGAGTTTTTCTCACAACTTAAACAGAACAAAAGTCATGCACAAATTCAGCTAAACAGATTCTGGTCCCTATACGTCAAAATTACTCGAAATGCATGTTTGCTCCACCCAATTCAGTCAAGTTTCGTCATATTCTTACCTGAATCCCAGATCCACTATCTCCAATCTCTAGTTCAGTCATCCTGGATAGTTGCTCCAAATGCATATTTGCTCCCAAGCTTATAAGTTTTTCTACTCATTGCTTAGCAAGTATATATTTTAGGTGATTTCTCTAATTTATGCTCAGATTCCTAATTTCATCAGGTTCTATCTGTAACGTTGGATGAGTGGCCTGATGAGGACGTTGACTCCATGATTGAGGTTGGGGGAAACTTGTCTGCCAATTCCATTTACGAGGCTTATCTTCCTAAAGGAATCTCAAAGCCTAAACCAGACTCGAGTAATGAGGAGCGAACCAAGTTTATCAGGTGGAATATATCGTATTGTCTTGTAATTTAAATAATAGAATCAAGTTTACCATGCTGAATTTTCTTTATTTTTTTTTTCTTAGGTCCAAGTATGAGTTGCAAGAATTTCTGAAACCAAGTTTGCGGATTATCTCTTCAAAAAGCTCTTTCAGATCTTCTGATTCTGCGAAGAATATGGATACAATGTTTGGTTCAGACAGTTTTAAGAGAACAGTGCGTCATTTTTTATCCCTTTATACCTTTACACTCAAATTTAAATGAATTATCAAATTATTAGCAATTTTTTTGACATTAGTAGCTCAACAACATCCTGTCACTATTCCTATTAAATTTTGTTTTCACTAGGCTGTAACTTTAGATAGGCTCAACTCAAAATCTACCAAACTACCAATTTGCTGGATTGGTGTAGGCTGAGAATTTTATGTCTGGTTCCGAACCAGTTTCGGTTAAAGTTGAGATACACTCGGTTACCAACAATAACAGTACAGATATACTGTAAGCTTTTAGTGGTAAACAAATTCACATTACTGTTTCTCAACCGTGATTACAGGAGAGCTCGGGGGAGTTCATTGGAACTCTGAAGGTCAAAGTAAAAAGAGGCATGAATTTAGCTATTAGAGATTTTCGATCAAGTGATCCTTATGTCATTTTGTTTCTTGGGCAGCAGGTCAGTTATTTTTCAGAGCAGAAAATCCTTTCTCACTCAATGGGAGTATTTCCTTTTAGACTAACAGTTTGTTCTGTGTATTGGTTTTGTTTTGCAGAAAGTCCAAACAAGAGTAATCAAAAGCAATTTGAATCCAATTTGGAATGAGGAGCTTAAGCTATCAGTTCCTCGACGTTTTGGGGCTCTGAAACTGGTTAGTAAATTAATTATATATATATATATATATATATATATATATATATATATATATATATATATATATATATATATATATATATATATATATATATATATATATATATTGAGAGAGAGAGAGAGAGAGAGAGAGAGAGAGAGAGAGAGAGAGAGACCAACAACTTAAGCCTTAATATATGAACATATTGATACTGGGTAATATACAACATCCAAATTAAAATTTTACAGAACTAATACCTCTTTCAGTAACAAACAAACAGTGAACCTCAAATCAGCAAGAACAGTAGAAATATTAGAAGCTACATCAAGAAGCTACTTTAGCACAAATTGATATTAAACCAGGCATGCATACCACAAGGGTTGAAAAAAAAAAACAACTTGTATTTTGAATAATAGATGGAAAATTTGAATTCTAAGTCCCAGCCTATTTCTAATGGATGGAAAAGAAAAAATAATTGTTTTCTGGTATTTTAAGGTTAATTTAGTTGGAAAATTGTATTTTGAATGATATTCACAAACCATTTTTTTAAAAGATATTCCTCCTCCTGAATTTTATATTATGCGTACTATCTTGGACATATGCCGATGGTTTTACTCCGGCAAAGATTTTGCGCCAACTCATAAAAAGGAGAAATGTGTTTGTATCTTGATGAAATTAATTGCGGTTCATCTGAAATAACACGCCAATTTTTTTTTTTTTTGCTCCAGCAAGTATATGATCATGATTTGTTCTCTGCCGACGACATAATGGGTGAAGCAGAGGTCAACCTGCAGTTGCTGGTAACAGCTGCGACGGAGCTCGGGGATTTGGAGCTTCTCCCAGACATGCAGTTTGGGAAGTGGTCGAAGTCGAGGGAGAATGCACTGGTGAAGGACAGCATTATCAGTGTGGTTGGGGGGAAACTGAGACAAGAGGTGCATTTAAAGCTACAGAATGTGGAGAGTGGAGAGTTGGAACTAGAATTGGAATGGGTTCCTCCAGAACAATAGTATTCCTATCTGTACTTTTTTTTTTTTTTGTCTGTTTCTCTTCTCTTTTGTAAGTTTCTACAACATTTGTTCAGTCTTGTACAGTACAAGGTGCAATTTGTTTCATTTGTGTTTTGTTTTGTGCTTGACTTTTCTTACTTGTGGAAATAATGGAGCTTGATTGATGTAACAGAGATTTCTGTTTTTATCAATGGAGGAGGAGGATGGCTAGAAATAGACGAACTTTTGATTAAGAAGCATAAATGATTGCTTTTAGTAAGATGCTCAAACAATCAATTTATGGAACTGTTCTATTATGGCACATTCTTCTTTTCTTTATATATATATATATATATATATATATATATATATATATATATATAAAAGAATAAGTTGGGTGGGAATGAGTCCTCCGACAGTTCATTAATTAGAAATTAACAGAACTTACATAATAAAGCCCCTCAATGAAGAGAGTATCCAAAATAGTAAATAATAGAAAAAAACCAAAAATACAAGAATGGGAGGGGAAAAAAAAAACAAGAGCTCTCTAAATATTAGTTCGATTCGAAGATCATTCAGGCGTGCTTCATCCCTTCGTTGATGAATCCAACAGCACCAATTGTCTATTTTATTAAGGCGAATTCTAAAGATGATTTTATTTATATAAAAGACACTTTAATATTTTGCCAACTTCAAGTATACTCTCTCTTAAGGAGGCACTACATATCACAGGAAGTTACTTGAAGAAAGAAATCAACAACCGGCTTAATCTTCGAAGTAGCGGATCACAGTGGGGACTAGTTTTCGAGCTGGAGGCTTCCTGGCACACTTACTTATAGTTAGGGCTATCATTCCATTAGTTTCATAATAATCATATATTATGTACTTTTTTATTTTAGTATTGTAACCTAACTCAAGGGCAACAAGCCTACTTGTGACCCAAGACTTGCTTATGTTATGTTATGCAATCATTAATGGAACAGAGGATCCGACGTGAAAATCTTCTACTCGGTGAAGATGATGGCTGGCCCTATCTCTCTCTCTGCTGATCTTAATGAATTCAAGATTCTTACGCATAACTTGAATTGTCAAAACCAAAAAAGATCCTCAAGTCTCCTCAAAAAGTGTATTTATAGAGTTTAGTTGGATATGAGAGTTTCCATAGGGATACGAATAGAAGGTGTTTGTATTCATCAAGGATTCTAATCAAATATTTGACTTTGATTTAAATCTCTTGAATTTGGATTCTGATTGGACTCAATTCGAGTATTGAATGAGTCCAAATCTCAATCACAATCAATTTAGAATTGTGAGAATCTACTTAAGCGGAGTTAAATAATCTGAACGCTGAGCTAAGGATTTTGCTCTGCGTTTTACTCCAACACAAAGTTAAGCTTCTGCCGACGCGAAGCTATGGGTATAGCTCCACGTTCTGCGAAGCTATTTTCCTCTTTTCTTTATTTTGGAATTTTTTTTTTACCTCCAACAGGACCCTCTCCAAAATTTTCAAGATGGCTTATGACTTGGCAAATTTTGAAATACTTTGGATTTCAATTTGGTGATTAGGTTAAAATCAAGAGATTTGGCAAAGGTACAGCATTGTACATACCTGGAAGTTTGGCGAAAGCAGTTTAAAACTCTCATGCGTAACTTGAATTGCAGATGCTAAGATGATCGGGTCAGGATCATCGATCTTTGGCAGAGGCACCCAATTGCACATGCTTGAAGTTTTGTCGAAAACAGTTCAAGTGCTCTCTCTCGTATGTTGAACCTACTGTCAGAGGTAAGATTTTAACATGGTAGAGTTAATTACATAATATTGCGGTAATAATCCAAATCTTACGGTCAGAGGTAAGAGTTTAACATGATAGCTTTATAAGTTGGTAATAATCTAAATCTTACTGTTAGATGTAAGAGAGCTTAATATGATAGATTTATAAGATGATAATAATCCAAATCTTACTGTTAGAGATAAAAGTTTAACATGATAGGTTTATAAGATGGTAATAATCTAAATCTTACTGTCAGACGTAAGAGCTTAACATGACAAGTCTATGGGATTTTTAACAAACTCTCAAGTATAAACGGATTTGGGATGTCTTTATCAATAGCCATTTGCATTGGGCAACCATACTATTCTTCTAAGCATGATGAGTTGTCGAGGAATTGATTTTCTCTTCCATTTGCTTTTAACAATATTGGTTAGTTAATTTTATAATTTTACCTCTAGTATGATAGGGGTGACGAGAAATTTGATCTCCTCTTTTTGCTGCTTTAACAATATTGGGAGGTTCATGCTTTATCCCCTAGCATGATAGGTTGTCGAGGATTTGATTTTCTCTCCCCTTTTGCCTTAACAGCATTGGACCATTTATGCTTTTATCTCAGAATGATGAATTGTCGAGGATATGATACCCTCTTTCCATTGCTTTAATAACATTGGACAATTCATACTTTATCCCTTAATATGATAGGTTGTCGAGAAACTTGTTCTCTTCCCTTTGTTTTAACAGCATTGGGTAGCAAAATTATATTCGTATATATATATATATATATATATATATATATATATATATATATATATATATATATATATATATATATATATATATATATACATACATACATACATACATACATACATACATTTTTTTTATTTTTTTTCTCTCTTTTTTTAATTTTTTTAAATTTATGGCAATCATTTTACAATCAAATTTGCAATCATCACACAAAATTTTCCAATGGCTAACAAGAGCAGTAGAAGCAACATAATACTTATCACCGTCAATGTTTTCAGCGCCCCCGACCCAATCCGGCTGCTAGACAATGAGAACGACTCAGTTGCAGCTGTGGTTCGGAGCGTACCCAAAGGGCAAGCTTGCAAGTGCAGGCTGCCCGTGCTTGGTGTCGATTGAGTATTTTTCTTGGTTTTTATGGAGTTAGCTGAGCAAGTCGATTGTTCGTCTTTCAGTAAGTATGAGTGTATCCCTATGGTTTCTCCTTTTTTGGTAGAAATCAGAAAGAGTCCCTTCTAATTCATTTTATGGGGATCATGGTTGATCAACATTGGCTTCGCTGCTGGTATAGGGGTTGCTCCGGCAGGGAACTTATAGTTCCTACCACCAAGATTATCATATTTGTTGAAACTTCTATTTTTTTAAGTGTGAGAACTCCGGCTTCTATCAACGTCTGGATTCGGTTCTTAAGAGGATAGCAATACTTAATCAGATGCCCAATATTCTGATGTACAGGCAATAGTTAGGATCGTTGGTCTTTTCTGCATCTTCTGCCTTCCGGTTCTCTAGAAACTTTAACATCTTCTTTTTATTGAGGAAGTGAAATAGAGTACCAACTTGCTCTGTCTTGAACGAGTACGTCCCGTCATATCGGGGCTTGTTTGGGCCCGTGCCTCTTGGATTTTGGGGTTTCAGATTTGGATTTGCATCTGACGCCATCACAGCCTTCCCTTTATTTTTAAGATTATGTGAATATGACATGTTATTTATAGAGTTTCTCGTACTACAAGATTCCTCAATCCGGCGGATTATATCTTCCCCTACACTCTTTACTTCAGCAGGTATTTCCAGATTTTGGACTCTACAGCTCCCATTCTTATCAGCACGTCGGTCTTGAACTTATGTTTGCAGGTTTCCACCAGTGTTTCCTAGGTCATACCATGTCATCATTGCACAGACTTTTCCCGAAAGATTTCTATGAAGCTTTCGACCATTTCTTCTTCCCTCTATTTCGTTGCAAAGAGAGAATGAACCGATATTTCGGTATCATTCATAAAGAAACGTGCTAAGAACTATTTCTCCACATCATACTAAGTGTTAATGGTCCCTGGAGGCAACTGCACGAACCGCATGAAAGCAGGCCCTTGCAGGGTACCCAATTATACTTTGGTCATTATCGGATTGTTTTCCATCAGATGACCAGCTTGCGACAAAAAAATAATATATGTTCTGCTTTGGAGACCCCTTCCCATTATATGATTCCAGTTTGTGGTTTATATTTTTCAGGATAAGGGGCGAAGTCCCATTCAACCGGGTATGACCTTAAAACCCCTGATTCTTTCAGTTTCTTTTTCTGTATTAATGAATCGAGTTTTCTCTGCAGCTTCTCCATCTTCTCTTCATGAGGATCATGGAAGGAAACTTATCGTCTTTTTCATGCATTTAGTAAACTTTTTCTTCTTTATTTTCTTTTTCTTCATTTGTCTTTGGTGGCGGTTCCAAGGAGGAGGTGTTAGCCTTATGTTAGACTATCTTCTGAGTGTTTTCAACCACTTTTAAAAGTATTAGTTTGAGGTCATCAATGGCCTTTTGCTAATCTCGAATCATTTCTTCTTGGGCTACAAATCTCTAATCGACGTCATCAGATCTGTCCAACGCGTGTGACACCAATTTTATTAGTCGGGAAGAAGTACATGACTGCGGGGAAACTATAGCTGAGTTGTCGCTTCATCGTTGCAGAAACCTTTTGCAAGTTTCTTGTAATTTCGAGGAGCGAAAACACCTGACTTGAGCTGGGTAAGATAGTGAGGTTGTTCGTCATCTGCATCCGACTCATTTTCTTTTTTCATGGCCTTCTTACCTTTATCGACCATATTTGAGGTCACCGCCTTCAATTCTTTTTCCTTGACTTTATATCTTAGATTATTCTTTCTCCTTTTTGGAGTATTTTGATAAGACTTAGTTATTCTATCAAATATAGAAACTCTTTTTTTGCCACAACAATAATTTTTTAATACAGCTGGTATTAGTTGCTCGCAATGGCATGTTGAGTGCGACTGAGTTTGAGTCGCTTTACTTTTATTTGTCAAATAATCTCTTATGTCATGGATTTTAGAAAATGGAGAATCTTCAGTTATGTTTTGGTCGTGGGGCCCACTCGATTGTAGGAGAAACCTCGGTGCCTGTTGAAACTCTCCAAGACCAGTGGTGTCATATTTATGTTTGACAGATTTCTTATCCGTCTTAATTCTATATACTGACCTTTTTATGCGGAGTTGGGTGTTAGCTTCGCGTTTCAAAGCTTCCATGCGAGGCTGAACCATAGCTTCGCGTATGCTAGCCTCGCGTTTTATGCTGACTTGGCAGTTGTTCGCCATAAAAAAATTGCAACGCTCTTTATATCGAAGTCTTTTCAATAAAGGATTACAATCTAACGGTTTCCCGTTTATAGAAGATGAGGAAGATAGATTTCCTCTTTGTTTAAGGCTGGGTTCCTATGTAGCAATGGAGGACGATCCTGCTCTCCATTGACACTCCGTACAATCTCTCTCAGTTGGCTAAAGGAAAAGGAAAGGCTCTCGACTCTTAATCACAAGGGGTAACTCTTAGGAGAAGATATCCGTCCGTCCCCCCCTCTCTTTCACTCCCCCGCCTTTTATAGGGGTTTTAGAGTAACGTCCCGCCATATTTGCTTGACCGTTAGCTCCCACTACTCGAGAAGTGCCATCATATTCGTTAGGTAGTTGCTCCCATGATCGAAGTAATGCCACTGCATTCGTTTGACAGTTAGCCCCACGATCTGAGGTGGCAATTCTTCCGTTTGGGTCGGGTGACTTTGTATTTAATCCCTACCCGAAAGTTAAGGGTAGTATTGCGAATCTCAATTTTAGATTCGCAAACCTGTTCTGTCGTCACTGGGTCGCGAACCTCAATCTTCAGGTTCGCGGCTCATCTGAGTTGCGGACTTCTAACTTTAAATCCGCGGATATGCTTTGCTTTCCAAAATTTTTTGCCGACAAACCCCTCCAAAGTTTCCAAAACTATCATGATTCCTTGAGGAGTATTGGAATACTTTGGATATAATATTCTGTATTAGAATCTCCATTGCATTTGTAGAAATCTGTGACTCTGTATTAGCGCCACATTTTGCAATTCTTGGAACTTACGACTCTGTGTTAGGGTCGCAGATTTGTATTGCGAAGAAGAAGATGACTCTGTGTTAGGGTCGCAAATTTTTGCTTTGAAAGGGATACGTCTCTGTATTAGGGGCGCGAGCCTTCATTTTGGAGTAGGAAACGACTCTGTGTTAGGGTCGCAAACTGTCTTTTCGGAAGGAACGCGTCTCTGTATTAGGGGCACGAACCTTCATTTTGGAGTAGAAAACGACTCTGTGTTAGGGTCGCAAACTGGAATTTCTGAAGGATCGCGTCTCTGCATTAGGGACGCGAGCTTTTGCTTTGGAGAAGAAAGCGACTCTGTGTTAGGGTCGCAAACTGAAATTTCTGAAGGATCGCGACTCTGTATTAGGGACGCGAGCTTTCACTTTTTGGTTGCGAAAATGCCGGAAGGCGGTTGCTTTTTACGGCATAAGGATTGAGACGTTCTCTGAGCCGCATTAAATGAAAAGGTACCCACGAGATTCGGGCCAGATATCACGTCTTTCCAGAGATCTCGGCCGTCAAATCATTTGCTATATAACCTCCACTTTATGAGAGAGGCTATTCTTATCTCAAGAAATTTGAAATTCGAGTTTTTTCGTTAGAGCTCCTTAGACTTATCGTCTTCAATCTCGTATAGCTTTCGATTCTCTGTGCGAAGGATTTTCTCAATCTGCAAAAGATACCGAAGAAAACTTCTTCTTCCGATACTGCTGCCGGTGGTCATCAAGATCCTCAAGCAACTTCTAGTTCAATAGTGGTTCGACAGAAACAATTGATTGGAGGTAATAAAAAAAGAACTTTCGAAAGGCAGTCCCTTTGTCATCATTTTTTTTTTTCTTATCTTGAATCTGAATGTCTCTTGTAGTTGATTATGCCTTAAATCCTTGGCCTAAGGATCATTATTTCGGATACTCGGATGGCTATGATGGGAAGAAAGAGTTCAGATTTGTTCATGTCTTTCCACATTGTACAACATCAGATAGCCAAGAGAGAGAAGGCAAAATTCTCCATCCTTCTCGCTCAACGTTACGAGAACTGATAACTAATGTACCTTTCGAAGGAGATGATCGGTCTCTGCTGTGCTAACCTACCTTTTTGTTTGGGGACCATGTTTCAGTGCCCGATAGCGGTTTGGAAGATGGAGATTACAAGTGGCTTCGTCAAGTTGAAGGTCGCTACTTGTTTCTCCCCAATATGGAGAGGTCTTATCCGTTCTTATTCTTTCAGTCCTTTTCCGTGCCCAGATGAATGGGCTGGCACATAAACAGGCCGCAAGACAGCATCTTATTGGGGGGTTTCAATACTCAAGGTACTTTTCCTCGTACTACTGGAAAACACTTTTATGGACCCAAAGGCGAGATTCCAATAATCGCACAGATTTTCCTGCACCGATTCACCAATGACAAGGAGAGCTTCCTGTTCAGGATTTTCGTCCCCCTGGATGGGTTCACTGCCCTTCTAAAGGAGAGTGAGCACTCTTAACTGATTTCTTCTTGAAAACCTTCAGGGATCAGCTTCATTATGCGGGGCTATATCGTGCTATCAGGGCTGTTCAGCACGGCATTCCCGCTAGCAGATTCTATTTTTTTGCTTTACTGGAATTGTACAATCCTGATACTTGTACAGTCTTTAGCCCTCGTGGCGAGTTGGGTTTTGCCCTTCATGAAATGTATGAAATTTTGGGCTTACCCATGGGAGATATCCCGTATGAAGAGTATGTCCTTACTGGGGAAGAACTCCACCTGCTGAAAACCTGGGACCCTTTGATCTATAATACTTACTGGGAGTTGCTTTGTTATTATCATATTTGTACCCATACATCCGGCACCTGCAGCCTGAAGCCAAAGAAGTGGCTGCAGTATCTTCTGTCCAATTTTTCTAGAAGTAATCCGAACTTTACTCGCCTTTCTCCAGTTTCTGAAAAGGAAGTTGAGAGAATAATCGTCAGTTTCGGGACAGATGTTTATGTCGCTGAATCTGACGAGGACGTCTTCAAGACTGGAATGTCCTTTGAAAGTTTTTACTATCAGGCCCTCCAGCCTTTGTCTGATCCTGCCTTCTTGGCAGGCTATTTAATGGTATGGCTGAAGAAGTGTGTTATTCCTTGGCAGGAAAACATACCCATTAGGGCCGTATACCCAGCCGTCCTACTAGCATTTGGTAGGCGGCTCAGTTTATTGCCCGCGATGGTTTGCAGCATCCAAAGCGGACTAAGGAGGTTATCTGATAAATTCTGCAATGTGAAGAAGAAGCAAAGGAAGAAAGGAGATCCGGTTATTAAGACTCCTAATCCACGTGTAGAACTCTCTTATACTTATTTGATGGCTTGGCTGGTTCTATATTGCCCCACTTTGATGAGTCCTGCAGACTCGCAAATTGACTTAAGTGCTCCCAAAGTGCAGCATTACGAGAGGTCACAATGGAAAGGGGACTACATGGCCGCGATCCGCAAGACCCTTCATCATTTCTCGACTTTTGAGTTGTTCAGATGTTTTCCGTACTTCCCAAATGCCGGGTACGGGGAGGAATTCGCGGATACTGCCGGTGCCGACAAATTTACTGTTATGTCATCGGGGTGCTTCTGGTGGTTGATAAACATCCGCCCAGGATATCTAGTTCTTCGTTTGGGGAACCATTGCTTCATAGAGCCTTACTACCCGAGTCGTTTCGCTCGATAGTTCGGGTATGATCAGTTTTATGTTGGTAATCCCAACAAAGAAGTAAGTTTTATTAGGAATGCTCTTGAAGGAGCTCGAGCTTGGTTTCACTTCGTCGCAGGTGGAACTCAGGCCAGATTTGATCTTCTGCTCAAGACCCCAAATTCGAGTATGAACTTCAGTTTCTGTAAGTGGTTCGCGGATGCTAATTCCGCTCCCCAGAATTTCAACATAAATCATACCAGTCTGCGGGAGATCAGAGCTTGGTATGCCCAGAAAAGGAAGGCTGGCAGTACGAAAGTGGCAGGGATGGAAGATTTTAGGGGAGACAGCGCATCCAATAAATCAGAACCGATAACTCAACAGAGGGAAGAGGTCGATAATGCATCAGCTCAAACTGCCTCTCTTGATGCTTCTTCTCTCCCGACATCGAAGAAGACTTCTCCGCAACCGCAGTCTTCTCCCAAGAAATTTTCACATAAGCGGAAGAGACTAAGGCACCTCAGTGACTTGCCTACCATTCCGCAGAGGATTGATTCACAGAGCACCCCATCTGGGACTGGCACTGCAACACCCACTCTGGTTTCTGAGTCCCTCGTTGAGGAACCCGAGGAGGATGAAGATGACTCATCTTTAACTCTCCGTTCGCTTAAGAGGCGTCGGAGTCAAGGACCTGTTCTCTGTAGTGATCCTACTCCCGTTACTCAAGAGGGTTCTACCCCCCTTATTTGTCAGGCCACTATTGAAGTCGGTGTTTCTCTGGCCATTCAAGAGGGCCCTTCAGCTTTTGCCATTGCAGACGACGAAGTACAAATCATTGGGGAGACTCGCGCATCAGATTTCCCAAAAGCAGCACCTCCTTCAAGAAGTCAGAATGATTGGGGAGACGACTATAATGTCGACAGTGATGATTTTCGATCTTCAACCCCTCCATCAGACCATGGTAAGTATGTCTATTTGAGCGAGGACGTTCGAACCGAAGTATACATGCCTGAAGTGTTTGGTCCTGAGGTGTACGGACTTGGAGAATCAGTGTCCAACCTTTAGGTCTGCATCTTCTTCCTTTAGCAATTATGTTATTATCGAATGATATTGTATCATTTAACTATTAACTTTCTCCTTTTGATAGCTCCAGTTTCAACTCCTGATTTAGAATGCATGGGCGCGAAGGTAACTTCGCCAGATGACACCATTGCGGGAGCTGACACTGATGAGGCGACTGCAGTTACGACTTCTACGGAAGTAATGATTCCCGAGACTACTATGTCTACGGTTTTGGCCGCAGCTGCTCAGACTGATGTTTTGGTTTAAGATGCTGTAGTTGTTAGCTCTGCTGAAGTCTCCAGAAGTCTCATTCCTCATGATACTAGTCTGGTTGCGGATCAATCCGCCTCTGCCTCAACCAGTATTACTCTCTCTTATGCGGAGATTGATCTGCTTGAGGTTCATTTATTGAAGGATACGGTGGAGACCGTCCTTCACTTCCTTGACTGCTGTATTGATAAAATACTGAAGGGGGCTTCTTTTGTTTCACTCGCCAATGTTCTCAACATTTATTAACTGGTATTGTCAGTATTGCTGGAGAGGATAAAGCTGCTCCCTTTAGGCTTATGATAACTCAGCTTCAAAAGCATGCTGAATTCCTATCAAAAGTCAGAAGTCCTAATAAATCTGAGACAGTGGAAATCAATTTTCAGAAACTGAAAGAGGAACAACTTAAGTTCCAGAAGGAGACTCGGGAGAAGGCAAATGCTTGCAAAGCCTCTTTAGAAAATGGTCAATCAGACCATAAGTCTCTAGTTCTTCAAGTGGAGGCCGCTGCTTCAATTGTCAAGGACCATGACCAGGCTATTATTAAGACTCAAGAGACTATCGCCAAAGCTCAAGCTTTCTTGGCCAAAATCACCAAGGAGCGTGATGAGTCAATGAGGAATCTCGCCAACTTATCGCGCCAGCGGAACAATACAATCAGAGATCTCCAGGCGATACAAGCTGAATTGGATATGCTGGAGGCTGCTACAGTGCAGAATGTTGTTGCTAGTGACGAGAAATTGCATCGTCAAGCTACTGTCCAAGCTTATGAGATCCTTCAGCAAGATATTGACGATGCTGAGGAGAAAATTAAAACTCTCTTGAATCATTGAGTTGTAGAAACTTGTATATGCATATTTTTTATTCTTTGCTGTTCCTTCTTTTGTAACAGTCCTCTGACATTTGTTGTGCATGGTATGACTCCTTGCTTATGCAGAGAACTTAAACTTGGTTTTGTATTTCTAAGGCATGATCTTAGCATTTGTCTTCGAAGACTTGCAATAAACTCATCCTCTCGTGTCTGAAATTCTCGTGTCTGAAATTTGCGATTCTCTCTAAAATTCTGGTATCCGTGTATCTGTCACGTGACTTCCACGGATCTTTGTCAGGTTTGCGACTTCACATTCGGAGGTTCACGAGTTGACTAAACCCATAGTAAACGCATGATCCTGACTTCCAAGGATTGCGAGCTTGAGTTTGCGATGTTCCACCCGGAAGTTTGCGGATTCATGCTAAATTCGCTATCTTTGCTCTTGCGGACTGCAATTTTCAGGTTCGCGGTATTGCGCCTAAAAACTTTACTCGATGACTCAAAATTCTTCAGAATTTGTAGAGACTTCTGCGAGCCTTGGACGAAGCCGTCGGGCATGGAATCCCAAGCGTTGCATGTCTCTATTAATGACGAGATCTCCGGGCTGCGATATCTAAACGTCCCATGCAACAGTAATAAATTCTGTTGAGATCTGAACTGAAAATCTTAACCGAAGATTTCGGCCTTATCTTTTCCAAACCGAAGATCGCAGTAACCAGACTGTCTATATAAGATGCATGATTCCTTCAATGGAAGATCATTCTGACGTGAGAAAATTTCTTCCCGATTCTCTTCTCTTCCTTTCTTTTGTAGTTGATTTATTTGTGCAGCCATAGTTTCTTCTTCTCCAACCGAAGTGATGGTTAAGAGTTGGCATGTTACAAGACCTCCAGACTGCATCAATCCAGCGGGGTGTTCCACCGAAAAGATTCTCCTGACCGTTATTTTTCTTAATTAAGGTAAACTTCTTCTTCTGAATAATATCATCCTCTTTCTTCCTTTCTTCCTTTTTAACAGGGATTTGATTTGGCTACAGGAGATAACCGTAGTCATTCTCCTTAACAATGACCCAAACCCGATGGGCTCATAATTGCTTCCAATACCTCAAGGGGCTTGGAAGGTCTCATGTATTTTTCATGAGAGAAAAGATTTCGGGTCTGGGGTATTGTTTTTCTTCTTTCCTAGTATCCCACAAGGTTGGGGTACTAATGACCAGGACGTTGAATTTGTGCAACCCCTCGCATTATACATGTGGAGAGTGCATTTGGTATGCCCAGTTTTGAACTAATCAAGTCACTGGCATCATCACTGGGAGAACCAACCAGGAGGTCTTTGATTGTGGTCGGAAAGAAAAAACAAGATTGTGCCTTTAAGCCGTCCTTAAAAAGGAGGCTACAAGAGCAAATTGGAAGTGGAGGCCATGGAGCAAACTTTTTGATCCGAGCCATGCACAAAGAGAAGACTACGGAAGCAAGTCTGTCATTCCAGAAGAAGAGCCTGCAGGAGCAAACTTTTTGATCTAAACCATGCTGAAAGAGACGATTACAGAAGCAAATTTCCTCTCTTTTTTTTTACATCAGTGATTTGTATCCACTCTTGTTGACTGTACAACACTAGAGAATTCTCTGTAATTTTGTTCTGATGATGAATAAAGAAGTTCTTTTCTTTTTACGTAACTAAGAGTACATGAAGGATGATTATGATATTGATTACCAGAGGTAACTGTTAACTTGATAATCTCAAAATGAATCAAAATTTTCTATGTACCCGAAATTACTGTGAATGAAAGAACTTCTTGTTGACAAATTTGATTCGCCAGAGGTGTTTTTTTTGACTCGGCAAATTTGATAGAAAGAAAGTTTTGTTCGCCAGAGGTATTATTTAACTTGGCAAATTTGATAAAAAGAAAGTTTGGTTCGCCAGAGGTATTATTTAACTTGGCAAATTTGATGAAAAGAAAATTTGATTCGCCAGAGGTATTATTTAACTTGGCAAATTTGGTAAAAAAAGAATCTGGTTTGCCAGAGGTATTATTTAACTTGGCAAATTTGGTAAAAAGAAAATCTGGTTCGCCAGAGGTATTATTTAACTTGGCAAATTTGGTAGAAAGAAAATCTGGTTCGCCAGAGGTAATATTTAACTTGTCAAATTTGGTAGAAAAAAAATTTGGTTCTCTAGAGGTAATATTTAACTTGGCAAATTTGATATAAAGAAAATTTGATTCGCCAGAGGTAATATTTAACTTGGCAAATTTGATAGAAAAAAATTTTGGTTGGCGGCTTTAAAGATTTTTGGTCCGGAACCATAAATCTTTATTAATGAACTTCCTATTACAAACAAACTTTGGTTCATGGTATGCGTCGAGCTACCCAGGTCAAATTACAACTGGTGTTCCGCAATTTTGCTAAGAATAATATTTTTTCACGAACTTGCCGTTGATTGGCATCATGATCTTGTCACCGTTCGGTTTTGTCAACCGATACGCACCGTTGGAGTAGACCGTATCAATGACAAAGGGTCCCTCTCACTTCGGCTGGAACTTCCCTCTAGGCTTCTGGCTAGTTATGATCGGCCTTCTGACTGACAGGACTAGATCGTCTTTTTTGAAAGTTCTTCGCTTAGCTTTTTTGTTAAAAGTTCTGGAGATCCGCGCCTGGTATAGTTCAATACTCTGTTGAGCTTCTAAGCGCTTATCGTCCAAAGCTTCTAATTGTTGGAGTCTTTGTTGATGTCTTTCTTCTTGCGTCATTCTAGTTATTAATGCAGCTCGTAATGACGGGATTTGGATTTCCAAAGGCAAGACTGCTTCTGACCTATATACCAAAGAGAAGGGTGTGGCATTAGTGGGGGTTCAGACTGTGGTGCGATACGCCCACAGGCACTCTTCGAGCTTTTTGTCCCAGTCCCTTTGATTGGATGACACAAACTTTTTAAGAAGTTTTACAATGGTCTTATTGAAGGCTTCTACTAGACCATTAGCTGCAGGGTAATATGGCGATGAAGCTACATCCTCGATCTTGTACTTGTTGCAGAATCTGGAATACACTTGGCTCACAAACTAGGGTCCGTTGTCATGAATTATTTTTCTGGGCACCCCGAAGCGATAAAGCACATGGTGCTTGATGAATTTGATAACATCTGATGACTTTACTTCGGTTAGGGAAATGGCCTCGGTCCATTTCGAAAAGTAATCCGTTATAGCTAAAATGAACCGGTGTCCCCTTGTTGATGATGGAGAAATTGGCCCTACTATATCCATACCCTATTGTTCAAATGGCCATGATGTAACCGTTGGGTGAAGATACTCCGGAGCTCGATATATAAAGTCTGCATGTATTTGGCAGGCCCTACATTTCTTGGCGTAGTTAACCGCTTCTGTCATTATCTTAAGCCAGTAATAACCCATTCTTCGGACTCTATCCCAGAATTTCGGCCCTGGCTGGTGTGCTCTGCAGATACCAGCATGAGCTTCTTCGAGTACCTTTTGAGCTTTGCGGTTGGAGAGACAGTGAAGTAAAATTCCGTCGTAAGATTTCCTATACAATGTCTGGAGTTCTGCGTTGTAGTAGAACCGGACAGCCCTTCTCTGAATTGCCCTGGCTTCTTTTGGACTTTCGGGTAATATCCCGTAAAGGACATAGTCTATATAAGGAAAACGCCAATCCCTCGGTTCTAGGCTTGATTCGAAAGCATCAGCTTCGTCTTCCTGTGGTTTCTTCATTTCTTCTTTGAGCTCGTCCTTTGGACAAAATAATTCTTTGCTTCCTACCGTAATTTGCTTTCTAGCATGCTTGGGCAACGCTAATGTAGCAGCCAAGGAAGTTAGTGAATCTGCATAACTATTTCGGTGGCGCTTTATGTGGCTGATATAGAAACCATCGAAACTATCGGCGATCTTGGCACGATAATACAACAGGAGGTCTTCATGTTTGACCTCGTACTCCTCTTTTACTTGATTCACAACAAGTTGAGAGTCCCCATATGTTTCCAAATATTTGACTCCCAGTTGTTTGGCTATTTTTAAGCCTATTAGGAGGGCGTTATATTCTGCGACATTGTTGGAGCATGAGCTTGTTAATGAGTAAGCTCGAGGAATGATGTGGTTGCGGGGAGAGACAAAAACAACTCCTACCCCCGCTGTCATCTTTCCCTCAGATCCCATTCGGGAGGCACCATCAAAGAAAAGTTGCCATACACCTTTCGAGACTGTATTTGCCTCGGAAGACTTTCACGAGTCATCCTTTTCTGGAATCAAGTCCCATTCTTCTAACTCTCCCGGGATTTGTTCGTATAATTTCGAGGATGCCGGGATTGGATGCTCGGCTAAGAAGTCGGCCACGGCCTGTCCTTTAATAGACTTCTGTGGGACAAAGTGTATATCATACTGTGATAGCAAAATAGCCCAGTTGGATAGTCTTGAACTTAATGACCCAGGTTTAGTCATTAGTATTCTCAGAGGATTAAATCTCGATACAACGTGGATGATCTATCCAGCTAAGTAGTGCCATATTTTTTGTATTGCGAATACCAAAACTAGACATTCTTTTTCCATAGGATTATACCGGTGTTATGCCCCGATCATCATTCTGCTGAGGTAGTAAATAGCTTGTTCATGGCCTGACTCATTCTTCTGCGCTAGTAAAGCGCCCAAGGAATGATCCATAACCCTTACATATAGCAAGAAAGGCATTCCCGAGACTGGGGATATAAGCACTGGTGGTTTCGTGAGATATTATTTGATTTCTTCAAAAGCCTTTTGGCATGCGTCATCTCAGACAAATGACACTCCTTTCCTCATTAATCTGGTGAAAGGCTGACATTTACTAGACAAATTTGATATAAACCTGCGGATGTACGTCAGCCTACCTTGCAATCCCTTTAACTCTTTGAGGTTACGAGGGGGCGGCATATCTTGAATAACCTTGACCTTATCTGGATCAAGATGTATTCCTTTCGACGTTATGACAAAACCGATGAATTTTCCACTGGAAACCCCTAGGAAAGACTTAGTTGGATTCATCTTGAGCTGGTGCTTCCTCATGAGGTCGAACACTGTCTTCAAATCCTTCAAGTGATCGTCTTTGTTTCTGCTCTTAATTGCTAGGTCCTCTACATAGCATTCCACTGTTTTCCGGAGATGCTCTTGGAATACTGCGTTCATGGCGCGTTGATACGTAGCACCTGCGTTCTTTAGGCCAAAGGGCATGACTGTATAGCAGTATACCCCGAGTGGTATCCTGAAGGACGTATGCTTCTCATAATCAGGGTATATCTTTATTTGATTATATCCCGAGAATCCATCCATGAACGTCATACGCTCATACCCACAAGTATTATCTATCATAATATCCGTGATAGGTAATGGGAATTCGTCTTTAGGGCAGGCTTCATTTAAATCCCTAAAGTCTATGCAAACTCGGATTTTTCGGTTTTTCTTGGTCACGGGAACTATATTCGCAACCCAATCAGGGTGCGGTTACTCGCGAATAAAGCCTGATTTAATCAACTTCTTGATTTCAGCTTCTATAGCTTCCATAATCTCGGGGCGGAACCTTCGCTGCTGTTGTTTTACTGGTTTAGCCTCTGGCCGGATTTTCAATTTGTGAACCGCCACACTTGGATTCAACCCTGGCATTTCCTCATAACTCCAGGCGAAAATATCAATGTATTCGCGAATAAGGGATATCAATTCCTTCCTTTCTTTCGAGGATAGGTTCTCACTTATAAATATGGGTTTATGATTCTTTTCATCTCCCATATTGATATGGATTACTTTATCTTTGGTTGGGGGCTCACGCTGTTCAAACTGGATCTCCCACTTAATATTAAGATTTTGGCCTAGGGGTCATCTCTTATTGGCGAGGTTTCCTTTAAGTCTTCGCCCTCTTGGATCGCGAAAGCCATGTTCGCGGATACTTCGCAAAAAATCACACCAATACTGACATCTGAGTCCCAGCATAATGATTCTGATGAATGATCGTACTGTCTTTCTTCGGTTTTCTCACCTGAGGAACTTTCGGGAGTGGTGATGTATCCCAACCCCCTGCCGGTTTTCTGGTAATAATCTGACATTTTTCCTTCTGGGACAAAAGGTTGAAGGATTATCCTTCTTCCTTTTTCAAAGTTCAACCCCCTGCCTTCGGCCAGATTATATCCCATTTTCTTTATTAATCTACGAGAATTTTCATCGTAATGGAAGAACTCGGGTTTTCTCTGTTCTTCCTCAGAATCTAAGCATTTCTTTTTATTCTTGTAACTTGCTCTTCCAAATACTATGGCTTTTTTGGTTCCGTTTTTGGGAGGGACCTCAAAAATGACCTGGTTAGCACTTTCAACGTCATAACTTAATTCGTGTAAGGATGATCGGATAGGTGCTTGGAAGGAAGTCAGAGAATATATCTCATTTACACAGTCGCTGAATGCATCTGTGCTAGTGCTTGAGGGCTCAGAATCACTACCAGAAGAATAAGCAAACTCTAAATTTTTATTTATCACCCATTCACCATTAGAGTGAATGGCGTTATTTACATCAAGGCCTTCGAGGCTTATCACAATGGGCTCACCGTCCCTAATTACATGCTCGGATTCCGAATCTTCGGATCCTGATTCTGTATCAGCCTCCTCGCCGCTATCAGAGTCATTTGGAACAGGCTGGTCTGAAATACTGAACACATCTTGATACAACAATGCGTCAGTAAAGTAGTTTTCAACTCTCTTAAAGGGTTGTTTTTCTGCAACGAGCGTTTTTACGTTCGCGTCTTTGTCGACGTACTTCATGCATTGGTGTAACATGGAGGGCACAATGAGATTGCTATGGATCCAAGGTCTCCCCAATAGTAGATTGTATGATGTGTCTGCGTCTATCACGTAACACGTGACTTCCGTCTTTAGATCGCCGATTTGACACTTGAGCTTTATTTTTTCCAGCGGTCTACTGCTGTTAGCATTGAATCCGAAGATAGTAGTATTGGTTGCTGCCAATCTATTCATCGGAACTCCATGATATCGTAGCATCCTTCGTGGCATGATACTTAAAGCCGAGCCTGGATCAACTTGAATGCGCTTGATCTCTGCAAACCTTATGTATCCCTTGTAATACAAAGGATGGTGATGTTTATTACTCCTGACTTGCATGTCTTCCGGAGAGAAAGTGATGCAAGGGATGTTTTTACCAGAGACCTGGTGACATGTTGCGCAAAGATATTCTCCTTCCTCAATCATCTCCGGTATTTGCACCAAGAATGCTTCTAAATCTTGCAGAGCTTCTCTTAAAACTTCTCTAGTAGATTTAGAGAGTTTCAGGAGCTCGTACAAGGTTATCCTTGAGGGAATATTGGCCAACTGTGTTAGAATGTCGAACTGCAATGACTTCCGTGAGTCCTCCGTAGGCTCTTTTCCCTTCTTCTTCAGAACTTTATCAAACTTAAGCTCTTTGTTTGACTTTCTCTGGAGGTGGTCGAGAATCCGTTGTCTAACTGTAGTCCTTCAAGTAATCTTTTCCTGAACGGGTTCCTGCGGGAGGAGGATCCATGTCAGCTACCAAAGAATTTTCGATTTCCTCTTCCGAATCGGTCAAAGCAGGAATGACTCCGTCATCTTCGGGAATCACGGAGACGACATTGGAAGTAAAGGTTTTCCCTCTTCGCCTCTTTCCAAATGAACTGGAAGTCCATTGTTCATCACTTAGGAGATCTGGGTGCACCCACAGTATCTCTCCCCTATCAGTTTCAAAGGGAAACAGTCCTTTCTTTTGCTGTTAGTGCGGATAAAAAATTACGACCTGCATCGTGCCTTTAGGGATGGGTTGCACTCCATTTTGAACTGTTGATGTTCGCGGTCACCTTCTTCTGGTGCTCTTGGAGCTTGATGACATTAGCGTCCACTAAGGCTTGAATTTTGTCCTTAAAGATGTAGCAGTTTTGGGTAGAATGGTTAATGATCCTATGGTAGACACAGTAGTTAGGATCATTAATTTTTCCTGCCTCTTCTGAACGTTTAGACTCTGGCAGTTTTAGCATCTTCTTACTCATGAGGAGGTTGAAGATAGTCTTCGTGTGCTCATCCTTAAAGGACTATTGCTTTTGTGGCATTCGTGTCTGAGGAGGGAGCTTCTTCGCGGGCTGTGGCGTATCAGTGACCATAGTTTCCTTTCCCTTATATCCTCGGGGTCGGGACTTATAATTGTTATCGCCACTTCGCTTCTGTTTCTCCTCGCCTCCTTCTTCTTTAAGTCTTTGTGCAATTTCTTCAGCTTCTTCAGCTTGCAGGGCAAGATCCTTCCAAGTTGAGGACTTCACTGCTCCCATTCTGGCTAGAACCTTAGTCGATAAATTATGTCGACAGGTTTTTACCAAGGTCTTTTCTGGCATCCCATGCGGACATCTGAGAGAATCGTTTCGAAATCTTTTGATGAAGTCCCAGGCTGACTCTCCTTTCCTTTGTTTAGTGGCTAGAAGCGCCGGCATTGATACCTCCATATCATCTTCATAGAACTTGGTAAGAAAGGCTTTCTCCATGTCGCTCCATGAATTGATGGTTCCTGGCTTTAGTCTCCGGAACCATTCAAAAGCTAGTCCCGTTAAGGTACTAACGAATATCCTCTTAATAATAGGGTCATTTCCGGCTAAATGCCCGATCTGCGATTTTAAATAGTAGAGGTGCTGGTTCGGCGATTCTTTACCATCGAAAGACTTGAGATTCAATGGTTTATAACTTTATGGGAACGGCACACTTTCCCATTCCATAGGATATGGCCTTACCATGCCGAGCTCTTGTAAATCGCTCCTATGCATGAGAGCGTTCAGTTGATTTTGGAAACAGCATTCGCGTTCCCTTCTTGATGCACGGAACGGTTGCCGTCATCCTCATGATGTTCTTCTTTTTCATTATTGTGAAGACCTTCTTCTTCTGTCTTCTTTCCTGCATTCTTCAATCTAGTCTTCTCCAATTCCATCAGAACATGTAGCATATCTTTAAGCTCGCTGATAGCGTTCTGCTGTTACTGGATATGCTTATCTTGTTCGTCTATTCTCCTCATGAACTCTTCTGAGACATTGTTTTGAGTCATATATGCAGAGGCAGAATCTTTTTACAAGGAGTCGGATGTCTGCGATTCAGCCATAACAGATTTGACTATATCTTTTTCATTAGAAGGGATTCCCGCCATCCGTCGATAATTCATAGGGACTGCCGTCCCACTTTTGAGTCGAGTATTTCGGAAAGCTCCTCGCTCTTCAATGAATAGACCCTTCGAACTTGAAGAGAGTTCTGGGTCAGAAGCTTCTCTTTCGGAGACTTTCTTCGCCTTCTTTTTCTTCTTCTTTTCTCCGACGCTTGTCATGTTGGATGACATTGCAGGATATTCTGGCTCAGAAAACTCAAGCCCGCTTCATCGCCTCCTCTTCACTAGTTGGGATGAAGATGTCGATGGAGCCGACAATCAATGAAACACCGAGGATCTGGTATGGACTGAACAATGACAGTGAGGCAGTACTGCATTGATCAGTCGTTCACAGTAGCAGTGAGATACATAGGATTCTTCCCTTTTTCTGTTCAGAAGCTCCCTAAGATCTCTTGCACTGGAATTCTTTGTGACGGCGTCATTTGTGAGAGATAGTTTCGGGAACGGCACAGTCTTAGCCTTGCAGATAGGCATGCATTTTCCGCGAATTTGAGGTTCGCAGGTTCCGCGAACTTCTTCAATCACGTGATCAGACGTTCTCCCTGGAACACGAGGGACTCGGACGTATGCTCCGCGTTTGTGATCATGGATAACTTTGATGGATTTACTCCGCTTCCTTTAGGAAATGCGAGTAAATCCTTTCGCATCTCGACCAACTTCGCCTTTTGGCTTCCATATTTGTGTGGTTGGTTTTAGCCGGGATGAGTTGGCAGTTTCCTTTCGTTGCGTGATCCTGCGGAGGGCACGAACTTTGCTTCTTCTTAGGTTTCTTCTCATTGTATGAGTGAGAGGAATCTTCTTCTCCGCATCACAGTCTCGCGGAGCGGATAGTGGTCGTTTCCCCTTGTTGAAGCGGGGACTTTGGTCCACTTTGCTTGAGAGATCAAGAGTCACCGGCGTAGAGCCCAATGTTGAGGAGGAGGTTCCGGACTAACTTGGTCCGTCGACTCCCTTAGCTGAGTTATTTCCATTAAAGCCTCTTTGGGGATTGACCCCTTGGAGATTTTACGGCATCCCCTGAGGGAAGTAGGGCTCTTGGAGCCTGAAGAAAGGAATTCTTCATACCTTTCCTGGTCGACGTGAATGGTGAGCGAGTCGACCATACTACCAACTGGAATGTTATCGGATTGAGCTACCACCAGATCACCGAAGGTGATGGTTTCGATCCCCAGCAGAGTCGCCAATCTTCTGTTCGCCATAAAAAAAATTGCAACGCTCTTTATATCGAAGTCTTTTCAATAAAGGATTACAATCTAACGGTTTCCCGTTTACAGAAGATGAGGAAGATAGATTTCCTCTTTGTTTAAGGCTGGGTTCCTATGTAGCTATGGAGGACGATCCTGCTCTCCGTTGATACTCCGTACAATCTCTCTCAGTTGGCTAAAGGAAAAGGAAAGGCTCTCGACTCTTAATCACAAGGGGTAACCTCAGGAGAAGATATCCGTCCGTCCCCCTCTCTCTTTCGCTCCCCTGCCTTTTATAGGGGTTTTAGAGTAACGTCCTGTCATATTTGCTCAACCGTTAGCTCCCACTACTCGAGAAGTGCCGTCATGTTCATTAGGTAGTTTCTCCCACGATCGAAGTAATGCCGCTGCATTCGTTTGACAGTTAGCCCCACGATCTGAGGTGGCAATTCTTCTATTCGGGTCGGATGATTTTGTATTAAACCCCTACCCGAAAGCTAAGGGTAGTGTCGCGAATCTCAATTTTAGATTCGCGAACCTGCTCTGTCGTCACTGGGTTGCGAACCTCAATCTTCAGGTTCGCGGCTCTGCTGAGTTGCGGACTTTTAACTTTAAATCCGCGGATCTGCTTTGCTTTCCAGAATTTTTCGCCGATAGCAGTTTTGAAAAAATTTAAGTTCTGTTGAATGTTTAGCCTTGCGTGGGGGGTATCCTCGCACACTGGCATAACCTCACGATTTACGCAAGGATTCTTGGCTTCGCATTTAACGTTTAGCTCAAGTTTTTTTTATAGCCTCGCGTGGAGAATTTTCATTACACGCTGGCTTATTTTTAATTACTTCGCAATTTACGCAAACTTTAGCACTCTTGCCAGTTTCATACTCAAGTTTAGTAGCCTCGCGTGGAGAAATGTCTTCACACGCAGGCTTATCTTTAGAATTAACTTCGCATTTTATGCGAGTTTTAGCACTTTTGCCAATTTCATAGTCAAGTTCAGTAACTCATGTGGAGAAATTTCATCATACGCTAACTTGTGTCTAAATTTAGTGTCACATTTTATGCGAGTGTTGTCGATTTTTTTGGTTTCGTGTCCAGGATCTGTAGCCTCGTGTGGAATGATTTTTCACACACTAGCTTGAAGTCAGCTTCGTATTTTGTGCGATTTTCACTGGTCTTGCGATTAACGCAATCCACTTCGCAAGATATAGCCTCGCGTTCAGCCTTAGCCTTGCGTTCTGTTTCTGCCTCTGCTTCGCATTTAACACGGGCTTTGAGGGCTCTTCATCTTGCTGGATGATTTAGATTTCGGAGTTGAGATCTAGTAAAACCAGTCTCTTGATCATGTTCGACAGTAGGAACAACATCCCCCTTTAGGGATCTCCGCTCAAATGAAGGCTCTATAGCCACGGACTCAAAGGAACCCCGATTAACGAAGAATTCCTTATTACCCGATTTACAGGTTTTACAGATCACGCGACATAGTGCCGCGTTTCAGTCAGAGTACCTGATCCAGAGGAGGGATAATTTTCATACCGTTGCTGGTCGATCTCAACGACGAGCACATCCATGACCGATCCAATTTTCTTCACATCGGATTGCACTACGATCTCTTGTTCAATAAAAGAGCGTCTTCTACTGTGGTCACCAGTTTATTCTTCGCAAAAACCTTTCTTTCTTCTATTGATTACTTTGATTACAACGAAAGAGGAATAATAGAAAAATAAACAAGAGGATTTATATTTTTATCGCTCTCTTTTACAATAAAAAGTAGGTTCTAGTGTGGCGATGGGCTCTATCTAGTAGAACATATTGACGATCCGACATGAAAATCTTCTACTCGGTAAAAATGATGGCAGGCTCTAGCTCTCTCTCTCTCTTTCTCTCTCCTAATTTTAATGAATTCAAGACTCTCACACGTAACTTGAATTGTCAAAGACCAAAAAAGATCAAGTATCTTCAAAGAGGGTATTTATAGATTTTAGTTGGATATGAGAGTTTCCATAGGGATAGGAGTAGAAGGTGTTTGTATTTATCAATGAATCTAATTAAATATTTGATTTTGATTAAAATATATTGAATTTGGATTTTGATTGGACTCAATTCAGGTATTAGATGAGTCAAAATCTCAATCACAATCAATTTAGGATTCTGAGAATTTACTCATGCGTAATTAAATAATCTGGACGCAGAGTTAAGGATTTAGCTTTGCATTTTACTCCAACACGAAGTTAAGTTTTCGTTGACGAGTAGCTATGGGTTTAGCTTCGCATTCTATGAAGCTATTTGCCTCTTTTCTTTATTTTGGAATTTTTTTTTTTTTTTTTTACCTCCAACACTAATTAGCAATTCCCACTTGCTTTTCTGAAAAAAATAATCAATTCCCACTTGATGATAGCATCACATATTTGATTCAAAACCTAATAAAGTAATTAATTTTTTTTCCTAATGTTTTCAGTTTCCATGCTTTTTGTAACCAAAAGTAGGTCCCATCCCATTTATCATTAATCAACAATGGCAATGGTTGCAACTTGGCACGACATCAAATCGTTTTCATTCTATTTTGTATACAAGTCAAGTATGCATTTTGTTTGTGGCAAGCGGTGTTCTGAAGTTCTATTCGTGTCACGCTGCACTATTTTCCTCTCTTTTAAAAAAAAAAAAAAAAAAAAAAAACTAAAATTCTTGTCGGTAATTTATTTCTTAAGTTTTTTCCTTTAACTTTAGAGAATGCCACATAAGTTTATGGAATGGTCCTGTTTATAATCTCCTGAGGCGGCTGATACTATGCAATAAAAGAGTCTAGTATATGGAATAGTACCCTTATTTGTCGGCATTCTAGAAAGGAGTGCTTGCTAGGAAGGCAATGTTCTGATTCAGTATCTTGTTTGCATTTGGAAATGGGGAATCCATATACTTTTGGGAGGATTGATAGATGGATTACACGCATCCTGCTAAGGCAAATATTCCCTAATTGTTATGAAGTTGTATTGGACAAAAAGGCCATAATAGTAAGGTGCTAGATGCGAAATGCTTGGCACATCATAACAGATAGATCTTGCTCTACAGCAGCTACTTTCGAACTTACAGCACTTAAAGATCTCCTGGGAAACAGTATTCCAAATAGAGTCAAAAAGGACCAGCCAATTTGGAGGTGGAGAAGAGTGAGACAATTTTAAGTTTCATCAACTTACAATCATTTCATGTACGGCGAGTGCAAGATGCCAAATGTAAGACGGATATGGAATGAGGGATATCCCTTGAATGTTAGGATCTTCATGTGGTTACTATAGAGAGAAGCAATCCTCACTTGGCCTAAACTTCAACATAGGGGTTGACATGGACCTAACATATGTGTACTCTGCCAAATAGCAAGTGATGATGCAACACACATATTTCTAAAATATGATTTTTCCAAAGGATTATGGAGAGAATGCGAACGCCAATTTGGGGTGGCGTTCGACTTAAAAGAACATGGTAGTTTATGGAAGAGGGCCTGCATCTAGGATTCGGTACCTAAATTAAATGCTATATTAGTTGCTTCAATCTGTTGGAATATATGGTGTGAGAGAAATAACAGAATTTTCAACAACACCACGCATACGTTTCAGTCAATGTTGAAAATAACGCGTTATGAAACCCGTTAGATTGCATTACGTAACCTAACAGAACCCCGCGTTGCGTAACAACTGAAAATAACTCAGTGCACCGTAACAGTACATTTTTAATGTTATTTTACGTTATATTACGTAACGTTATGTTAAATTATGTTATTTTATATTATTTACAAATATTTTTTTTATTAATTTATATCGTGTTGTTGAGTATTATTCTACTTATTTGCGAATTCTTATAGTTTTCTTACTTGATTAGTTGATTGTATGTTTAATTATTTATGGAATTGCTAACTTGCTAATTTGCGATTGTTTCCTAGTTCACTTATTGTAATTTTTTCCAATTACTGAAATATTTTACATATTGATTCTATTGAATTTTTAGCTGAACTGAAATCAATAATTACAAATAAGATAAACAAACATTACAAAATATAAATTACAATAATAATAATAACTGAAATTGAAAAAAAAATTGGAATCTTTTTTATTTGTTTAGATGATGACTGGAATTACGGTTACAGATTTAATATAATTTATGAAGATAATTATAAAGCTTAATATAAATTTAGAATAAATTATATATTACAAAATGGTTTTATATTTTTTTTTAGAAATTTTAAATTTATTTTTCAATTTATAAAAATTATTTTATTTAGTTTTAGATTTATTTTGATTAAATAAATAGAAGATTATATAACTTATGTTATGCGTTACGCTATATGTGATATAACCTAACAGAGGCGAAACGTTACGTTACGTTACCGTTATCACTATTTTAAACATTGGTTTCATTCTTGTCTAGAATATATTTATTTTGATGTCATCTCTTGGACGTGATATTTATCAGAAGAAAGCCCCCGAGCACAGACAGAAAGCTCTGAGGGAAGCGCGTAATAGAGAATGCCTCCACCTCTACATGCAGGTCCTGACACAGAGGATCGCAACGGTACTTCCTCTATTAGGGTGGAGTAGAGACAGAAGTTTTTATTTCTGCTGTGGAAAAGAGTACCCTACCCACATCATTGTACTTCGTCTCTATTTTTGTACTAGGATCTATTTGATGTATTAAGTATTATCTCCGAACTATGTAATTTGTTTCTATGTTTTGTTAAAAGTTCATTAATAGAATACGGGGGGCATGGCTCACCATTCAACTTCAAAAAAAAAAAAAAAAACAGAGAGAGAGAGGGAGAGTCAAGTATATCAACCTACGTTGATGCTTCCGAATGCTGTTCTGTAATATGCTTAATGTGATGTGCTCCATGCGTAGCCTTTTGTATTCTTTGAACAAAGTTTACACGAACAACCAATTAGGTCCAGCAGTTCGAGATTGCGCTTTTAAGGCGCCATGCACTATGCTACTTCATTGTGCTCATATAAATTTAAACTGGACAGGATAGGAATAGGAAAAACATATCCAGGAGCAGCCAAGTAGCAATAGACAGCCAAGAAAAGACCTGAGGAGAAGACTAGATTTGCTCAGCCTGATATCACAGAAGGAGGAACGGGGGGAGACACACCACAAGAACTCCAAGGAAACAACTCGGCCAAGGAGAATGAAGCCTAGATAAGAGACACTCCAATCATGGAGTAGAGGGTTACAAGACTAAGGAGGGAGGGAGAAATGACTTATTCATCGCAGGAGGTACATAACAAAAAACAATTTGTACACCCAAAAGTATTGGTGATGTATCCCATTTATGGATAGGACATTATCGACAGACACCCAAATATGGGTACATAAGGCATTTAATAATAAAGAACCATGCGATCAGAGTGCACAATAGAAAATAACTACATTTCTACGATCCAAAATATTACATTGCATTATTAAAAATGGTTCTGAAGAGGATTATATACAGATGATTATAAGAAGTTGCCCATATTAGATTTTTATTACAAGAAAAGAAGGGCAATTCATTGGACAAATGAATACAAGATAAAGCCAATTGAGCCTGTTACAAAATCTGAGACAATACAAGATAAAGCCAATTAAGATGTTAATAATCGATAAGGGATCTGCTTCCTTCTTATGAGTGTGGACCTTCAGTTGGCTAGCCTTCTTTAGTGTTTCTAACATCGGGCATGTGGAGGTAACCTAGAGGATAAATCTGATAAGAAATAGAATCGCGTACATAACAGAAATAATATTAAAAGAACGCTTAATATATGCGTAAAATGAAAGTACTTGTATAGAGAGTCTAACAGGATGGTCTCAAAAGTATGCATAATAAATAAATATATAATATTCATGCAGGATAAAATAGGATGTCATGTATAACAAAATGTAGGATAACATGTAATTATGTTAATTTTTGTGAGGTTAAGTCATAGGATGGTCCATATGTCTCATGAATACTCGAGTAAACTGGAGAAAGTTCCGTTAACTTTAACGTGGCAATATCAACCTCAATAAGTATTCAATCCCCATGTGGCACTAAGTTAATATTTGATTGAACTAATTGGTGGAGAAGTTCATTTGTTATGGGAATAACCCGTAAACCCGAAATTACGGATTTGGTCACGAAAGAAGTTGGAATATTAGGCCACAGTATAAGTTGGAATCTGAGGTCACAACATAATCTGGAATATGAACAACATGAGGCTGTGTCAATTGATTAGTTTTTGGTATCTCACATAAGGCATTGATAAATCCACCTTTCATTTTCCCCATAAACCCCAATTATCATATTGATATGCATATATTTAAGAATCAAATTACATTAGTTTATAAACAATATCATACAGGGTTAGTATTATGGTAGCATATCACACAACTTGAGTTACGTCCGAAGACATAATGTTTTAAGCAAGTCAAGATCCAAGTATACGTTAAGGCAAGTAAGAGATGTGTCAGTGATAAGACAATATGCATAATATGAGTCAGGTAATCATCAGGTGAGTAACATGTTGTGATATCATAAGAACAAATTAATATATAGTATAGTGATTAGTGAAGCAAGGTGTAATCGTTGTCACCACTTCTGAGAGGTATAAAAGAATAAATCATGTAGTTATATAATAAATTTGACCTCCAGCAAATTCTCAACAAATAGATATAATAAATCCACCTTTCATTTTCCCCATGAACCCCAATTATCATATTGATATGCATATATTTAAGAATAAAATTACATTAGTTTATAAGCAATATCATACAGGGTTAGTATTATGGGAGCATATCACACAACTTGAGTTACGTCCGAAGACATAATGTTTTAAGCAAGTCAAGATCTAAGTATATGTTAAGGCAAGTAAGAGATGTGTCAGTGATAAGACAATATGCATGATATGAGTCAGGTAGTCATCAGGTGAGTAACATGTTGTGATATCACAAGAACAAATTAATATATAGTATAGTGATTAGTGAAGTAAGGTGCAATCGTTGTCACCACTTCTGAGAGGTATAAAAGAATAAATCAAGTAGTTATATAATAAATTTGACCTCCAGCAAATTCTCAACAAAAAGATATAATAACTTAGAATTGTTAGGCCATAACTTGGATCTTTAACCCGACAACAATTTGGTCCAAACCTGAGCTCTGAAAACCAGTCTGATCCAAAAGTTTAAGTTGTTAGGTAGAGGTTCCAACTCTGTATTTAAATCTATAGAATTTATTTGTCCTATCCGATGTGGGATTATACTCACATATGAACAATTAACATGAAGCAGAGGTCAACCTGCAGTTGCTGTTAACAGTTGCGACGGAGGTCGGGGATTTGGAGCTTCTCCCAGACATGCAGTTTGGGAAGTGGTCGAAGTCGAGGGAGAATGCACTGGTGAAGGACAGCATTATCAGTGTGGTTGGGGGGAAATTGAGACAAGAGGTGCATGTAAAGCTACAGAATGTGGAGAGTGGAGAGTTGGAACTAGAATTGGAATGGGTTCCTCCAGAACAATAGTATTCCTATCTGAACTTTTTTTTTTATTTTGTCTTTTTCTCTTCTTTTTTGTAAGTTTCCACAACATTTGTTCAGTCTTGTACAGTACAAGGTGCAATTTGCTTCCTTTGTGTTTTGTTTTGTGCTCGACTTTTCTTACTAAAAATAAAGCCTCTAATTGAAAAAAAAAAAACCAAAAATACAAGAATGGGAGGGGGAAAAAAAAACAAGAGCTCGCTAAATATTAGCTCGATTCGTAGATCATTCAGGCGTGCTTCATCCCTTCGTTGATGAATCCCACAGCACTAATTATCTATTTTATTAAGGCGAATTCTTAAGATGGTTTTATTTATATAAAAGATACTTTAATATTGCGCCAACTTCAGGTATACTCTCTGATAAAGAGACACTACAGATTACAGGAAGTTACTTGAATGAAGAAATCAATAATCGGCTTGCATCCTCGAAGTAGCGGATCGCAGTGGGGACTAGTTTTCGAGCTGGAGGCTTCATGGCACACTTACTTATAGCTAGGGCTATCATTCCATTAGTTTCATATTAATCATATATTATGTACTTTTTTGTTTTAATATTGTAACCTAATTTAAGGGCAACAAGCCTACTTGTGATCCGAGACTTGCTTATGTTCTGTTATGTAATCATTAATGGAACGCAGAGCGCAAAGGATCTTGTCCGCGGTATTTGCTTAAAAAAAATATTTTGCCAACTTTGTTAAAGAACTCTAATCTGATTTTGGTTGTACAAACTCTCCTTGGAGCTACGAGACCCAACGATAGACAAAGCAAGCAACACTTGTCATAGCAAAATTCGATCTAGATATCCATTTTCCCAATTTTTTTTTATTTTAAAAATCCATATTTTTCACATCTAATTATAGAACTCTATAAGAAACAAAGGCAAGATACAGATATATTCTGGACAATTTTTTTTCAAAGAGGTATTTAAGCCAAATTTTAACAAAAAAACGTCTCAAACACATTTTGAAATGTTTTAATTCATTTTCAAAATAAAAATTATAATGTAATGACCATTCAAGTATCTATGATATACGAGAGATCTAGCATATATAGCAATTACAAACCCTATTTTGTCTATCATGATTCTAAATTAAGTAGCTAAGACGTACAAACCATTTCGCTATGAAATATTAATATTACTAAAGAAAAAAGTTGATAATATGTGGCTTAGGGCTAGGAAATTCTAAATGCGCACCATATTTTACTAGTGAGCACCAGGAAAGTTTTTACAACATAGAGGAAAATGGTGCTCGCAAGTAAAATATGGTGCGCGTTTAGAATTTCCTCTTACGGGTTGGTGCATTGAAAGAACTCCCCTCTCTTGTACTTCTCATGCTTGCCTTCTTATGTTGAAATATTTGAAGAGTTCTATTTATTTCGATATTATCTTTTAAATCGGATTCCCATCAGACATGAGTACCTCTGCTTTTCAGAGGATTCGATAAAACTGTTATCTCTTCTCTGCCACAGTCTCGTTAATTTCCACCATATGATACCACCGTACCGGAGGCTAAGGAGGAGGACTATCGGGATAGCAAGGAGTGAGTTGTACCTTATATCCTTTCTGCATCTTGTATTTTTCTTGTTATTTTGTAACTTTAATTGGCATTGTGTATCATATAACTCCTTGTTGTATTACTCATTGATTAATGAAACACTGGACCCATCATTGCTTATGCAAAAAAAAATTATTACTTAATACTTTATCAAATAAGAATAGACCAGATATTGAGATCAGCATGATTCATAACATCTTACACTCATTTTCTAGAAATAAAAGTCTAGAACTATTAAAGAGTGCTTTAGTTCCATGTTGGGAATTTTTTTTTGGCGTGCAAATTTCTAGTTCCATGTTAGATATTTACGAATTAGTACAACTATAAGATCAAAGCTGATGGATTACAAGCCAACAAATCCATCTTAAAAAGCTAATTGTTCTCTGCGAAAATCTTGTTTTTTTTCCATTGATTACTTTGATTACAACGAAAGAAAAACAATAGAAAAACAAACGATAGAATTTATATTTTTATCGTTCTCTTTTACAATAAAAACTAGGTTCTAATATGGCGATGGGCTCTATCTAGTAGAACATGTTGACGATCCGACGTGAAAATCTTCTACTCGGTGAAGATGATGGCCGGCCCTAGCTCTCTCTGTTGATCTTAAGGAATTCAAGATTCTTACGCATCACTTGAATTGTCAAAACCAAAAAAGATACTCAAGTCTCCTCAAAAAGTGTATTTATAGAGTTTAGTTGGATATGAGAGTTTCCATAGGGATACGAATAGAAGGTATTTGTACTCATCAAGGATTCTAATCAAATATTTGATTTTGATTTAAATCTCTTGAATTTGGATTCTGATTGGACTCAATTCGAGTATTGGATGAGCCCAAATCTCAATCACAATTAATTTAGGATTATGAGAATCTACTCAAGAGGAGTTAAATAATCTGAACGCTGAGCTAAGGATTTTGCTCTGTGTTTTACTCCAACGCAAAGTTAATCTTCTACCAACGCGAGGCTATGGGTATAGCTCCGCGTTCTGCTAAGCTATTTGCCTCTTTTCTTTATTTTGGAATTTTTTTTACCTCCAACAGGACCCTCTTCAAAGTTTTCAAAATGGCTTATAACTTGGCAAATTTTGAAATACTTTGGATTTCAATTTGGTGATTAGGTTAAAATCAAGAGATTTGGCAAAGGTACAACATTGTACATACCTAGAATTTTGGCGAAATCGGTTCAAGACTCTCACGCATAACTTGAATTGCAGATGCTAAGATGATCGGGTCAGAATCATCGATCTTTGGTAGAAGCACCCAATTGCACATATTTGGAGTTTTGGCGAAAACAGTTCAAGTGCTCTCTCGCGTATCTTGAACTTACTGTCAGAGATAAGATTTTAATATGACAGAGTTAATTACATAATATAGGCGGTAATAATCCAAATCTTACGGTCAGAGATAGGAGTTTAACATGACAGCTTTATAACTTGGTAATAATCTAAATCTTACTGTTAGATGTAAGAGAGTTTAACATGATAGATTTATAAGATGATCATAATCCAAATCTTACTGTTAGAGATAAAATTTTAATATGATAGGTTTATAAGGTGGTAATAATCCAAATCTTACTGTCAGACGTATGAGCTTAACATGATAAGTCTATGGGATTTTTAACAAACCCTCAAGTATAAACGGATTTGGGATGTCTTTACCAATCGCTATTTGTATTGGGCTAACTATACTATTCCTCTCGGCATGATGAGTTATCGGGGAATTGATTTTCTCTCCCTTTTGCTTTTAACAATATTGGGTAGTTAATTTTATAATTTTACCTTCAGTATGATGGGGTTAACGAGAAATTTGATCTCCTCTTTCTGCCGCTTTAACAATAGTGGGTGGTTCATACTATATCCCCTAGCATGATAGGTTTTCGAGGATTTGATTTCCTTTCCCCTTTTGCCTTAACAGCATTGGGCCGTTCATGCTTTTATCTCAGCATGATGAATTGTCGAGGATATGATACCCTCTTTCCATTGCTTTAACAACATTGGACAATTCATGCTTTATCCCTTAGTATGATAGGTTGTTGAGAAATTTATTCTCTTCCCTTTGTTTTAACAACATTGGGTAGCAAAATTATATTCGTATATATATATATATACATACATACATACATACATTTTTTTTATTTTTTCCTCTTTTTTGTTTTTTTAATTTTTTTTAAATTTATGGCAATCATTTTACCATCAAATTTGCAGTCATCACACAAAATTTTCCAATGGCTAACAAGAGCAGCAGAAGCAATATAATACTTATCACCATCAATGTCTTCGGCGCCCCCGACCCAATCCGGCTGCTACACAATGGGAACGACTTAGTCACAGCTATGGTTCGGAGCGCACCCAAAAGGCAAGCTTGCAAGTGCAGGCTGCCCATGCTTGGTGTCGATCGAGTATTTTTCTTGGTTTTTGTGGAGTTAGCTGAGCAAGTCGATTTCTCGTCTTTCAGCAAGTATGAGTATACCCTAATGGTTTCTCCTTTTTTGGTAGAAATCGGGAAGAGTCCCTTCTAATTCATTTTATGGGGATCACGGTTGATCAACATTTGCTTCGCTGCTGGTACAGGGGTCGCTCCGACAGGGAACTCATTAGTTCCTACCACCAAGGTTATCATATTTGTTGAAACTTCTGCTCTTTTATAAGTGTGAAAACTCCGGCTTCTATCAACGTCTGGATTCGGTTCTTAAGAGGATAGAAATACTTAATCGGATGCCCAATATTCTGATGTACAGGCAATAGTTAGGATCATTGGTCTTTTCTGCATCTTCTGCCTTCCGGTTCTCTGGAAACTTTAACTTCTTTTTTTTTATTGAGGAAGTGAAATAGAGTACCAACTTGCTCTGTCTTGAACGAGTACGTCCCGTCATGTCGGGGCTTATTTGGACCCGTGCCTTTTGGATTTTGGTGTCTCGGATTAGGATTTGCATCTGACGCCATCACAACCTTCTCTTAATTTTTAGGATTCTGTGAATATGACATGTTATTTATAGAGTTTCTCGTACTACAAGATTCCTCAATCCGGCGGATTATATCTTCCATCTACACTCTTTACTTCAGCAGGTCTTTCCAGATTTTGGACTCTACAGCTCCCACTCTTATCAGCACGTCGGTCATGAACTTATGTTTGCAGGTTTCCACCAGTATTTCCTGGGTCATACCATGTCAGCATTTCACGGACTTTTCCAGAAAGAGTTCTATGAAGCTTTCGACCGTTTCTTCTTCCCCATGTTTCGTTGCAAGGAGAGATTGAACCGATATTTCTGTATCATTCATAAAAAAATGTGCTAAGAACTGTTTCTCCACATCATACTAAGTATTAATGGTCCCCAGAGGCAACTACACGAACCACGTGAAAGCAGGCCTTCGCAAGGTACCCAAGTATACTTTGGTCATTATGGGATCGTTTCCCATCAGATGATCGGCTTGCGACAAAAAAATAGTATATATTCTGCCTTGGAGACCCCTTCCTATTATATGATTCTAGTTTGAGAGGTTTATATTTTTCAGGATAAGGGGCGAAGTTGCATTCAACCGGGTATGGCTTTAAAATCCCTGATTCTTTAAGCTCCTTTTTCTATATTAATGAATCGAGTTTCCTCGGCAGCTTCTCCATCTTCTCTTCATGAGGATCATGGAAGGAAAACTTATCATCTTTTTTCATGCATTTAGTAAACTTTTTCTTCTTTATTTTCTTTTTCTTCATTTGTCTTAAGTAGCGGTTCTGAGGAGGAGGTGTTAGCCTTATGTTAGACTATCTTCTGGATATTTTCAACCACTTTTAAAAGTGTTAGTTTGAGGTCATTAATGGCCTTTTGCTAATCTCGAATCATTTGTTCTTGGGCTACAAATCTCTAATCGACGTCATCAGATCTGTCCAACGCGTGTGACGCCAATTTTATTGGTCGGGAAGAAGTACATGACTGCGGGGAAACTATAGCTGAGTTGTCGCTATCATCATTGTAGAAACCTTTTGCAAGTTTCTTGTAATTTCGAGGAGCGACAACACCTGACTTGAGCTGGGTAAGATGGTGAGGTTGTTCGTCATCTACATCCGACTCATTTTCTTTTTATATGGCCTTCTTACCTTTACCGACCATATTTGAGGTCACCGCCTTCAATTCTTTTTCCTTGACTTTATATCTTAGATTATTCTTTCTCCTTTTTGGAGTATTTTGATGAGACTTAGTTATTCTATCAAATATAGAAACTCTTTTTTTGCCACAACAATAATTTTTTAATACAGCTGGTATTAGTTGCTCGCAATGGCATGTTGAGTGCGACTGAGTTTAAGTCACTTTACTTTTATTTGTCAAATAATCTCTTATGTCAAGGATTTTAGATAATGGAGAATCTTCAGTTATGTTTTGAGCGTGGGGCCCACTCGGTTGTAGGAGAAACCCCGATGCCTGTTGAACCTCTCCAAGGCCAGTGGTGTCGTATTTCTGTTCGGTAGATTTCTTATCCGTCTTAATTCTATATACTGGCCTTTTTATGCGGAGTTGGATGTTAGTTTCGCATTTCAAAGCTTTCACGCGAGGCTGAACCATAGCTTCACGTAAGCTAGCCTTGCGTTTTATACTGACTTGGCAGTTTTGAAAAAAATTAACGTCTGTTGAATGTTTAGCCTCGCGTGGGGGTATCCTCGCACGCTGGCATAACCTCACGATTTAAGCAAGGATTCTTGGCTTCACATTTAACGCTTAGCTCAAGTTTTTTTTATAGCCTCGCATGGAGAATTTTCATTACACGCTGGCTTATTTTTAATTACTTCGGAATTTATGCGAACTTTGGCACTCTTGCCAGTTTCATACTCAAGTTTAGTAGCCTCACGTGGAGAAATTTCTTCACACGCTGGCTTATCTTTAGAATTAACTTCGCATTTTATGCGAGTTTTGGCACTTTTGCCAATTTCATAGCCAAGTTCAGTAACCTCGCGTGGAGAAATTTCATCATACGCTAACTTGTGTCTGAATTTAGTGTCACATTTTATGCGAGTGTTGTCGATTTTTTTGGTTTCGTGTCCAGGATCTGTAGCCTCGTGTGGAATGATTTTTCACACACTAGCTTGAAGTCAGCTTCGTATTTTATGCGATTTTCACTGGTCTTGCGATTAACGCAATCCACTTCGCAAGATATAGCCTCGCGTTCAGCCTCAGCCTCGCGTTCTGTTTCTGCCTCAGCTTCGCATTTAACACGGGCTTTGAGGGCTCTTCATCTTGCTGGATGATTTCGATTTCGGAGTTGAGATCTAGTAAAACAGTCTCTTGATCATGTTCGATAGTAGGAACAGCATCCCCCTTTAGGGATCTCCGCTCAAATGACGGCTCTATAGCCGCGGACTCAAAGGATCCCCGATTAACGGAGAATTCCTTATTATCTGATTTACAGGTTTAGAGATCACGCGACATAGTGCCGCGTTTTAGTGAGATTACCTGATCTAGAGGAGGGATAATTTTCATACCGTTGCTGGTCGATCTCAACGACGAGCACATCCATGACCGATCCAATTTTCTTCACATCGGATTGCATCATGATCTCTTGTTCAATAAAAGAGCATCTTCTACTGTGGTTGCCAGTTTGTTCTTCGCAAAAACCTTTCTTTCTTTCATTGATTACTTTGATTATAATGAAAGAGGAATAATAGAAAAATAAAAAAGAGGATTTATATATTTATCCCTCTCTTTTACAATAAAAAGTAGGTTCTAGAGTGGCGATGGGCTCTATCTAGTAGAACATGTTGACGATCCGACATGAAAATCTTCTACTCGGTGAAGATGATGGCCGACTCTAGCTCTCTCTCATGATCTTAATAAATTCAAAACTCTCACGCGTAACTTGAATTGCCAAAGACCAAAAAAGATCAAGTATCTTCAAAGAAGGTATTTATAGATTTTAGTTGGATATGAGAATTTCCATAGGGATAGGAGTAGAAGGTGTTTGTATTTATCAATGAATCTAATCAAATATTTGATTTGGATTAAAATATATTGAATTTGGATTTTGATTGGACTCAATTCAGGTATTGGATGTGTCCAAATCTCAATCACAATCAATTTAGGATTCTGAGAATTTACTCATGCGTAATTAAATAATCTGGACACAGAGTTAAGGATTTAGCTCTGCGTTGTACTCCAACACGAAGTTAAGTTTTCGTTGACGAGTAGCTATGGGTTTAGTTTCGCGTTCTATGAAGCTATTTGCCTCTTTTCTTTATTTTGGAATTTTTTTTTTTTTTTTTTTACCTCCAACACTAATTAGCAATTCCCACTTGCTTTTCTGAAAAAATAAACAATTCCCACTTGATGATAGCATCACATATTTGATTCAAAACCTAATAAAGTAATTAATTTTTTTTCCTAATGTTTTCAGTTTCCATGCTTTTTATAACCAAAAGTAGGTCCCATCCCATTTATGATTAATCAACAATGGCAATGGTTGCAACTTGGCACGACATCAAATCGTTTTCATTCTATTTTGTATACAAGTCAAGTATGCTTTTTGTTTGTGGCAAGCGGTGTTCTGAAGTTCTATTCGTGTCACGCTGCACTATTTTCCTCTCTTTTTAAAATTAAAAAAAAAAACTAAAATTCTTGTCTGTTTATTTCTTAAGTTTTTTCCTTTAACTTTAGAGAATGCCACATAAGTTTATGGAATGGTCCCGTTTATAATCTCCTGAGGTGGCTGATACTATGCAATAAAAGAGTGTACCCTTATTTGTCGGCATTCTAGAAAGGAGTGCTTCTTAGGAAGGCAATGTTCTGATTCAGTATCTCGTTTGCACTTGGAAATGGGGAATCCATATACTTTTGGGGGATTGATAGATGGATTACACGCATCCCGCTAAGGCAAATATTCCCTAACTGTTATGAAGCGGTATTGGACAAAAAGGCCATAATAGTAAGGTGCTAGATGCGAAATGCTTGGCACATCATAATAGATAGATCTTGCTCTACAGCAGCTACTTTCGAACTTAGAGCACTTAAAGATCTCCTGGGAAATAGTATTCCAAATAGAGTAAAAAAGGACCAGCCAATTTGGAGGTGGAGAAGAGGGAGACAATTTTTAGTTTCATCAACTTACAATCATTTCATATACGGCGAGTGCAAGATGCCAAATGTAAGACGGATATGGAATGAGGGATATCCCCTGAAGGTTAGGATCTTCATGTGGTTACTATAGAGAGAAGCAATCCTCACTTGGCCTAAACTTCAACATAGGAGTAGGTTGACATGGACCTAACATTTGTGTACTCTGCCGAATAGCAAGTGAAGATGCAACACACATATTTCTAAAATGTGATTTTTCCAAAGGATTATGGAGAGAATGCGAACGCCAATTTGGGGTGGCATTCGACTTAAAAGAACATGGTAGTTTATGGAAGAGGGCCTGCATCTAGTATTCGGTACCTAAATTAAATGGTATATTAGTTGCTTCAATCTGTTGGAATATATGGTGTGAGAGAAATAACAGAATTTTCAACAACACCACGCATACGTTTCAGTCAATGTTGAAAATAACGCGTTATGAAATCCGTTAGATTGCATTACGTAGCCTAACAGAACCCCGCATTGCGTAACAACTGAAAATAACTCAGTGCACCGTAACAGTACATTTTTAATGTTATTTTACGTTATATTACGTAATGTTATATTAAATTATGTTATTTTATATTATTTACAATTATTTTTTTTATTAATTTATATCTTGTTGTTGATTATTATTCTACTTATTTGCGAATTGTTATAGTTTTCTTACTTGATTAGTTGATTGTATGTTTAATTGTTTATGGAATTGCTAACTTGCTAATTTGCGATTGTTTCCTAGTTCACTTATTATAATTTCTCTCCAATTATTGAAATATTTTACTTATTGATTATATTGAATTTTTAGCTGAACTGAAATCAACAATTACAAATAAGATAAACAAACATTACAAAATATGAATTACAATAATAATAATAACTGAAATTGAAATAAAAATTGGAATCTTTTTTATTTGTTTAGATGATGACTGGAATTACGGTTACAGATTTAATATAATTTATGAAGATAATTATAAAGCTTAATATAAATTTAGAATAGATTATATATTACAAAATGGTTTTATATTCTTTTTTAGAAATTTTAAATTTATTTTTCAATTTATAAAAATTATTTTATTTAGTTTTGTATTTATTTTGATTAAATAAATAGAAGATTATATAACTTATGTTATGCGTTACGCTATATGCGACATAACCTAACAGAGGCGAAACGTTACATTACGTTACCGTTATCACTATTTTAAACATTGGTTTCAATCTTGTCTTGAATATATTTATTTTGATGTCATTTCTTGGACGTGATATTTATCAGAAGAAAGCACCCGAGCACAGACAGAAAGCTCTGAGGGAAGCGCATAATAGAGAATGCCTCCACCTCTACATGCAGGTCCAGACGCAAAGGATCGCAACGGTACTTCCTCTATTAGGGTGGAGTAGAGACAGAAGTTTTCATTTCTGTTGTGGAAAAGAGTACCCTACCCACATCATTGTACTTCGTCTCTATTTTTGTACTATGATCTATTTGATGTATTAAGTATTATCTCTGAACTATGTAATTTGTTTCTATGTTTTGTTAAAAGTTCATTAATAGAATACGGGAGGCATGGCTCACCATTCAACTTCAAAAAAAAAAAAAAAAAAAAGAGAGAGAGAGAGAGTCAAGTATATCAACCTACGTTGATGCTTCCGAATGCTGTTCTGTAATATGCTTAATGTGATGTGCTCCATGCGTAGCCTTTTGTATTCTTTGAACAAAGTTTACACGAACAACCAATTAGGTCCAGCAGTTCGAGATTGCGCTTTTAAGGCGCCATGCACTATGCTTCTTCATTGTGCTCATATAAATTTAAACCGGACAGGTTAAGAATAGGAAAAACATATCCAGGAGCAGCCAAGTAGCAATAGACAGCCAAGAAAAGACCTGAGGAGAAGACTAGATTTGCTCAGCCTGATATCACAGAAGGAGGAACGGGGGGAGACACACCACCACAAGAACTCCAAGGAAACAACTCGGCTAAGGAGAATGAAGCCTAGACAAGAGACACTCCAATCATGGAGTAGAGGGTTATAAGACTAAGGAGGGAGGGAGAAATGACTTATTCATCGCAGGAGGTACATAACAAAAAACAATTTGTACACCCAAAAGTATTGGTGATGTATCCCATTTATGGATAGGACATTATCGACAGACACCCAGATATGGACACATAAGGCATTTAATAATAAAGAACCATGCGATCAGAGTGCACAATAGAAAATAACTACATTTCTACAATGCAAAATACTATATTGCATTATTCAAAATGGTTATGAAGAGGATTATATATAGATGATTACAAGATGTTGCCCATAGCAGATTTTTATTACAACAAAAGAAGGGCAATCCATTGGACAAATGAATGCAAAATAAAGCCAATTAAGTCTGCTACAAAATTTGAGAAAATACAAGATAAAGCCAATTAAGATGTTAATAATCAATAGGGGATCTGCTTCCTTCTTATGAGTGTGAACCTTCAGTTGGCTGGCCTTCTTTAGAGTTTCTGACATCAAGGCATGTGGAGGTAACCTAGAGGATAAATCCGACAAGAAATAGAATTGTGTACATAACAGAAATAATATTAAAAGAAAGCATAACATATGCATAAAATGAAAATACTTGTATAGAGAGTCAACAGGATGGTCTCAAAAGTATGCATAATAAATAGATACATAATATTCATGTAGGATAAAATAGAATGTCATGTATAACAAAATGTAGCATAACATGTAATTATGTTAATTTTTGTGAGGTTAAGTCATAGGATGGTCCATATGTCTCATGAATACTCGAGTAAACTGGAGAAAGTTCCGTTAACTTTAACGTGGCAATATGAACCTCAATAAGTATTCCTCTTTTTCTCTTCTCTTTTGTAAGTTTCCACAACATTTGTTCAGTCTTGTACAGTACAAGGTGCAATTTGTTTCATTTGTGTTATGTTTTGTGCTTGACTTTTCTTACTTGTGGAAATAATGGAGCTTGATTGATGTAACAGAGATTTCTGTTTTTATCAATGGAGGAGGAGGATGGCTAGAAATAGACGAACTTTTGAATAAGAAGCATAAATGATTGCTTTTTGTAAGATGCTCAAACAATCAATTTATGGAACTGTTCTATTCAGGCACATTCTTCTTTTCTTTTTTTTAATATGAATAAGTTGTGTGGGAATGAGTCCTTCGGACAGTTCATTAATTAGAAATTAACAGAACTTACATAATAAATCCCCTCAATGAAGAGAGTGTCCAAAATAGTAAATAATAGAAAAAAACCAAAAATACAAGAATGGGAGGGGAAAAATAACAAGAGCTCACTAAATATTAGCTCGATTCGAAGATCATTCAGGCGTGCTTCATCCCTTCGTTGATGAATCCAACAGCACCAATTATCTATTTTATTAAGGCGAATTTTTAAGATGATTTTATTTATATAAAAGACCCTTTAATATTTTGCCAACTTCAGGTATACCCTCTGATAAGGAGAGACTACAGATCACAGGAAGTTACTTGAAGGAAGAAATCAACAACCGGCTTGAAGGAAGAAATCAACAACCGGCTTGCTTCTTCGAAGTAGCGAATCGCAGTGGGGACTAGTTTTCGAGCTGGAGGCTTCATGGCACACTTACTTATAGCTAGGGCTATCATTCCATTAGTTTCATATTAATCATATATTATGTACTTTTTTGTTTTAGTATTGTGACCTAACCAAAGGGCAACAAGGCCACTTGTGATCCAAGACTTGCTTATGCTTTGTTATGCAATCATTAATGGAATGCAGAGGATCATGTCCGTGGTCTTTGCTTAAAAAAAATATTTTGCCAATTTTGTTAAAGAACTCTAATCTGATTTTGGTTGTACAAACTCTCCTTGGAGCTACTAGATCCAACGATAGACAAAGTAAGCAACACTTGTCATAGCAAAATTCGATCTAGATCTCCATTTTTCCCATTTTGTTTTAAAAATCCACATTTTTCACATCTAATTATAGAACCCTATAAGAAACAAAGGCAAGACACAGATATATTCTGGACAATTTTTTAAAAGAGGCATTTAAGCCAAATTTTAACAAAAAAATGTCTCAAACACATTTTGAAATGTTTTAATTCATTTTCAAAATAAAAATTATAATGTAATGACCATTCAAGTATCTATGATATACGAGAGATCTAGCATATCTAGCAATTACAAACCCTATTTTGTCTATCATGATTCTAAATTAAGTAGCTAAGACGTTCAAACCATTTCGCTATGAAATATTAATATTACTAAAGAAAAAAGTTGATAATATGTGGCTTAGGGGTGGGAAATTCTAAATGCGCACTATATTTTACTAGTGAGCACCACATACTATATAGTCAAGTTTTTACAACATAGAGGAAAATGGTGCTCACTAGTAAAATATGATGCGCATTTAGAATTTCCCCTCACGGTTGGTGCATTGAAAGAACTCCCCTCTCTCGTACTTCTCATGGTTACCTTCTTATGATGAAATATTTAAAGAGTTCTATTTATTTTGATATTATCTTTTAAATAGGATTCCCATCAGAAATTATTTTTAAATAAGATTCCCATCAGACAGGAGTGTCTCTGCTTCTTAGAGGATTCGATAAAACTGTTATCTCTTCTCTGTCACAGTCTCGTCAATTGCCCCCATATGATATCACCGTACCGGAGGCTAAGGAGGAGGACTATCGGGATAGCAAGGAGTGAGTTGTACCTTATATCCTTTCTGCATCTTGTATTTTCCTGGTTATTTTGTAACTTTGATTGGCATTGTGTATTATATAACTCCTTGTTGTATTACTCATTGATTAATGAAACACTGAACCCATCATCGCTTATGCTAAAAAAAATTATTACTTAATACTTTATGAAATAAGAATAGACCAGATATTGATATCAGCATGATTCATAACATCTTACACTCATTTTCTAGAAATAAAAGTCCAGAAATATTAAAGAGTGCTTTAGTTCCATGTTGGGAATTTTTTTTGGCGTGCAAATTTCTAGTTCCATGTTAGATGTTTACGAATTAGTACACTATAAGATCAAAGCTGATGGATTACAAGCCAACAAATCCACCTTAAAAAGCTAATTATTCTCTGCAAAAATCTTACTTTCTTCCATTGATTACTTTGATTACAACTGTTCGCCGCAAAAGTTTTACTTCCTTCCATTGAATACAACTTAGATTACAATAGAAGTGAACAAGATAAAAATAAGAACAAACGAGAGGATTTTATATGTCAATCTCTCTCTTTTACAATAATATGTGTGGGATCTGTGGCGATGGGATCTACAGTAGTTCCTTTGGACGATCGGGCGTCGAACTCTTCTTCTCTTGAAGGTGGCGGCCGACTGTAGACGATCTTCTCTGGTCTTTCACGAACTCAAGGCTCTGTGCGTAACTTGAATTCTCCAAGAGGAAAAGATCTCAATTGCCGAAAAGAAGATCGATGATCATCTATGGATTGATCTATTATTGATTGATTTTCCCTAAAGTCTCCGCAAAGAGGGTATTTATAGACTTTAGTGGTTATGAGAGTTTCCATAGGAATAGGAATCAAGATATGCATAGGAATAGGAATTAAGATTTTTGTATTCATCAAGGATTCTAATCAAATATCTTAGTTTTGATTTAAATCTCTTGATTTGGAATTCTGATTGGATTCGATTCGGATATTTGGATAAGCCCAAATCATAATCACAATCAATTTAGGATTCTAATGAAATCTGCTCACGCGGAGTAAACGCGGAGCTAAATTCATCAGAACGCGGAGCTATGGATTAGCTCCGCGTTTTGCTCAAACGCGAGGCTAAAATAGCCAAACGCGGGGCTGCAGAGTTAGCTCTACGTTCTGTTGTGGAAAATCCTTTTAACTTAGAAATTTTCACTGCCAACAGACCTCCCTCCAAAGTTTTCAAAATGACTTAGAACTTAGCAAATTTTGAAATACTTTGGATACTTAAACTGAAACGCGGAGTTAAAATACCAAGTTTATCTCGCGTTTAGTTCACTTGCATGGAGCTAAATAGCTTCGTATTTTAGTGAGTAACTGCTCATTAATAGCTCGGTAATTACTCTTGCTCTGACTTTCGCGCCGAATACCAAGAGGCGGATCATTTAAATAGAGCCTCAAGCTCTTCTTCTTCTTCATTTCATCCGAAGAATTGCAAGTGCTCAGAGCTTAGGCGACCCAGGCGAATCAGTTTGAAGGGATAATCTTATTCCTTCGACTTTCTATAGATTTTCCATCATTAGGATGTCATCTAAGAAGAGTACGGCGTCGCGCGCCTCCTCTCCATCGGCGGCCAGCGCTAGCAGCGGAGGCGACGGCCAAGGTAGTGGCCACAACAGCGAGCCAATCCATGCTGCACCAATTGGAGGTAGAAATTCTTAACTTTGAGACTCCTTAGATCAATTTTGGAGTGTTTTGGCTCGGTTTTAACCGACCAACCAATTTTGAACCGGTGAGATTGCCGTTCTCCGGCCGTAAGGCTTGGGAAGAAAGGAGAAGACAGAGAGAAACTCTGATTTTCTTCTACGCGAAGTTATCGCGTCATCCTCGCGTTTAAAACACGGGACTACTTTAACTAGCAGTCGCGTTTAAATCGCGAGGCTATTTTGACTAGTAGTCGCGTTTAAATAGCGAGGCTATTTTGATTTAGCAGTCCCGCTTCAATCGTGAGGCTATTTTGATTAGCAGTCGCGTTTCAACGCGAGGCTATTTCCTCAACTGCGCGCGGAGTTTATCCTTAGCTCTGTGTTTCCATACTTAAAAGATTTTTCGAGTTTTCTCTAACTCTTGATTCTTCTTTTGCAGTGGAGTTCTTTTGCATGTGAACCAGGAAATTTCAACACTCCATGGAGGAAACTCGTTGTCCGGTTATTGATGAGTCGGTGAATAAGTTGAAGCTTTTAGGAGAGCTATAACTCCATCTTTTTTTGTAATCTTTTACTTCATGAATAAAGATAATTCCTTTTCTCTTTATCTGTTGGCTTCAAGAATTTTGCTTGCTCAACAAATAAATAACTCATTGTTTTGGTAAAACAATCTAAGGCTCACTTGTGTAACTTAGATTTGTTAGTACCGAGGTAATCGGCTAAGGATCATCAGATTTCGACAGAGGGGCCTAATTGCACATGCCTGGTAAGAAAGAAGTTCAAGTGCTCATCTACGTAACTTGAACGGAGATGGGAATATTCCAAATCATACTGTCAGAGGTAAAAACTTAACATGACAGGTTTTATGGGATTTTTAGCAAACCCCCAGCTATCAACGGATTTGATTAGCCTTTACCAATCGCCGTTTGCGTTGGGCTAGACATGCTATTCCCCTCAGTATGGTGAGTTATCGAGGAATTGATTTCCTCTCCCCCTTGCCTTTAATCAGCATTGGGCAATTGATTTCATACTTTTACCCCCAGTATGATAGGGTTGGTGAGGAACCTGATCTCCTCTTCCCTCTACTTTAACAGCATTAGGCAATTGATTTCATACTTTTACCCCCAGTATGATAGGATTGGCGAGGAACTTGATCTCCTCTTCCCTCTGCTTTAACAGCATTGGGCAATAAAATATTTTTATTTATAGCACCCAATTAGCCATTCCAATGGCTGTTGAGAATAGCAGAAGCATGATGTTTATCATCGTCAATATTTTCGGCACCCCCAGCTAAATCTGGTTGTTAACCAATGAGGACGATTTTGTCATAGCTGTGGTTCGGAGCATATCCAAGGGGCTAGCTTGCAAGTGCGGGCTGCCCATGCTTGGCGTCGTTGGCTTCCCTACTGATACAGGGATCGCTCTGGTAGGGAACTTATTAGTTCCAACTACCAAAGTTGCCATATTTGCAGAAACTTTCTTCTGTTCCTCTTTAAGTGTGAGAATCCCGGCTTCTATCAATGCCTGAATTCAGTTCTTAAGAGGGTAGCAATATTTAGTTGGGTGCCCGACATTCCGATGGTATAGGCAATAGTTGGGGTCGTTGGTTTTACCAACGTCTTCCGGTTTTCCATTTTCCGAAAGTTTTAGCAAGCCTTTTCTAAGGAGGAGATGGAATAGAGTACCAGTCTGCTCAGTCTTGAATGTATAAGTTTTATCTTGTCGGGGCCTATTTTGACCTGCACTTCTCGGATTCTGAGGTCTTGGCTTTGGATCTGCAATTGTCGCCATCACAGTCTTCCCTTTATTTTTAGGATTCTGTGGATATGGCTTGTTATTTGTAGAGTTTCTCGTGCTACGAGATTCCTCAATCCTGCGAATTATATCTTCCACTTGCTCTCCCTGCGTCAGCAGATCTTTCCAAGTTTTGGACTTTACTGCTTCCATTCTTATCAGCACGCCGGTCCTGAAGTTATGCTTACAGGTTTCCACTAGAGTTTCTTGGGTCATACCGTGTCGACAATACACCGATTTTTTCCTGAAGCGTTCAATAAAACTTTTGACCATTTCTTCTTCTCCTTATTTCGTCGCAAAAAGGGAATGAACCGATATTTTGGTATCATCCTCAAAGAAACGTACCAAGAACTGTTTCTCGATATCATACCAAGTATTTATGGTTCCCGGGGGCAACTGCATGAACCATGTAAAAGCAGGCCCTCGCAGGGTGCTCGCAAATACTTTGGTCATTATAGGATCATTTCCCATTAGATGACCTGCCTGCGATAAGAAGTAATAGATATGCTGACTGGGAGATCCTTTCCCGTCATATGGCTCCAACTTGAGCGGTTTATACTTTTCGGGATACGGTACCAAATCCCATTCAGGCGGGTATGGTCTTAAAACCCCTGATTCTTTCAATTCTTTCTTGTGCATTAAGGCATCCAGTTGGCTTTGCAATTTTTTGATCTTTTCTCCATGAGGATCATGGAAAGAGTATTTGTCATCATCCTCATGCATCGAATAAGCCTTTTCTTCTTTAGTTTCTTCATTTGCCTTAGGTGGCGGTTCCGAAGAAGTTTTAGTCTTATCATCGGCTATCTTCTGGGTATTTTTGACCACTTTTAGAAGCATTAGTTTGAGGTCATCAATGGCCTTCTGCTGACCTCGAATCATCTGCTCTTGGGCTTCCATTCTTTGGTCAATGTCATCGGACCTGTCCACTATATGTGACGCTGATTTTCGTGGTCGGAAAGATGCACGAGATTTTGGAGAAGCTATAGCTGAATTATCGCTGTCATCGTCATAAGAACCTTTTGAAAGTTTCTTATAATTCCGAGGAGCGACAGCACCTGATTTGAGTCGAGTAAGATGGCAAGGTTGTTCATCATCTGCATCTGACTCGTGTCTTTTTTCCATGGCCTTCTTACCTTTACTGACCATATTTGAGGTCACCGCCTTTACCTCTTTTTCCTTGATTTGATATCTCAGATTATTCTTCCTCCTTGTCGGAGTATGAGACTCGGTTATTCTATTAAATAAAGAAATTCTTTTCTTACCACAGCAGGAACTATTCAGTACAGCTGATATTATTTGCTCGCAATGTCATGTCGAATGTGACTGAGTTTGACTCGTTTTCTTTTTACTCGTCAAATAATCTCTGAGATCAAGTATTTTAGAAAATAGAGAATCTTCAGTTATATTTTGGACATGAGGCTCACTTGGCTGACGGAGGAGTCCAGGAGCCTGCTGTAACCCTCCATGACTGGTGGCATTATCTGTGCTATACTTATCAACCTTTATTCTGTATAATGGCTGATTTACGCGGGGTTGGGACATAGCCTCGCGTTTTACGCTAGCCTCGCGTTTTACACTGACTGGGCATTTTAGCAGAAGTTTAACTTCTGTTTGTTTAGCCTCGCGTAAAGGGTATCCTCACTTGCTAGCATTATTTTGCGATTAGCGCAAGAATCCTTGGCTTCGTGTTTAACGCTTGGCTCAAGTTTTTGTTCAAATTCAATAGCCTCGCATGGGGAGCTTTTATCACATGCTGGCTTATGCTCGCGTTTTTTGCGAGTTTTGGCAGTTTGGCCAGTTTCATAACTAAATTAAGTAACCTCGCGTGGTGACAATCCATCACACGCTGGCATGAAGTTAGCTTCGCAATTTGCTACGCTAGCCTCACGTTTTACGCTGGCTTGGCATTCCTCAGAAGTTTATCTTCTGGAATCTTAGCCCCCGTGGAAGAAAATTCCTGCACGCTGGCTTACTTTTGTGATTAACACAGATCACAAATTCGCGTCTAGCGTGATTTTTATGATTAACAACAATTTGTCAATCATCTTCGCGATTTACGCGGAGCTGAGGAATCTTGCGTTCATCGCAAGTACTACAGGCTTCGCGTTTATCGCTAAGCTCAGTATTAGCCTCGCGTGGAGAATCACATGCTAGCCATAAGGAAATTTTATCCTCGCGTTTATCGCGAGTGTCAAAAATCTTGCGGTACTCGCAAGTGCTACTGGCTTTGCATCTATCGCTAAGCCCAGTAATAGCCTCGCATGGAAAATCACATGCTGAGATTTTATACTCGCGTTTCTCGCGAGTGTCAGAAATTTTTCGACTAGCGCAAATCTTACTGGCTTCGCGTTTCTCACTAGGCTCAGTAATAGCCTCGCGCGGAGAATCACACGCTGGCTTTATTGAATTTTTATCCTCGCGTTCCTCGCGAGTGTAAGAAGTCTTGCGTTTCTCGCAAGTATTACTAGCCTCGCGTTTCTCGCTTGGCTCAGTATCAGCCTCGCGTGGAAAATCACACGCTGGCTTTAAAGAATTTTTATACTCGCGTTTCTCGCGAGTGTTAGATATTTTGCGACTGGCGCAAATCTCACTGGCTTCTCGTTTCTCGCTCAGCTCAGCAATAGCCTCGCGTGGAATATCACACGCTGGCTTTTCCTTGCTTTTAAGGCAAGTTGTAACTTCGCGTTTAACGCGATAATGACCGGTCTCGCGATTAGCGCGAGCTAGTTTGCGAGGGACCATAGCCTCGCGTCCATTAGCCTCGCGTCTAAGGCAGGCTTTGAGGGCTTTTCGCCTTGCTCTCCGATTCCTATTTCGGAGTTGGGTTCTGGTCAATCCAGTTCCCAGGTCTTATTCGGCAGTAGGAAGCTCATCCTCTGCTAGGATTTCCTGCCCAAACAACGACTCTATGGTCGAGGTCTCCAAAGATCCCCGTTCCTCGGTGGATACCTTTTTACCTGTTCCTCGGGTATTGGAGCGCACGCGACGATAGTGTCGCGTTTCGTTCAGGTTACCTGATTCAGAGGAGAGATACTCTTTATACTTCTACTGGTCGATTTCAACGACGAGTATATCTACGTCGGATCTGATCATGTCAACGTCCAATTGTGCCACAATCTCTTATTCGATGAAAGAGACGGCTCCCACTGTGGTCGCCAGTTTGTTCGCCGCAAAAGTTTTGCTTCCTTCCATTGAATACAACTTAGATTACAATAAAAGTGAACAAGATAAAAAGAAGAACAAACGAGAGGATTTTATATGTCAATCTCTCTCTTTTACAATAAATTGTGTGGGATCTGTGGCGATGGGATCTATAGTAGTTCTTTTGGACGATCAGGCGTCGAACTCTTCTTCTCTGAAAGGTGGCGGCCGACTGTAGACGATCTTCTCTGGTCTTTCATGAACTCAAGGCTCTATGCGTACTTGAATTCTCCAAGAGGAAAAGATCTCAATTGCCGAGAAGAAGACCGATGATCATCTATGGATTGATCTATTATTGATTGATCATCCCTAAAGTCTCCTCAAAGAGGGCATTTATAGACTTTAGTGGTTATGAGAGTTTCTATAGGAAGAGGAATCATGATATCCATAGGAATAGAAATCAAGATTTTTGTATTCATCAAGAAATCTAATCAAATATCTTAGTTTTGATTTAAATCTCTTGATTTGGAATTCTGATTGGATTCGATTCGGGTATTTGGATAAGCCCAAATCATAATCACAATCAATTTAGGATTCTAATGAAATCTGCTCACGAAGAGTAAACTCGGAGCTAAATTTATCAGAACGTGGAGCTATAGATTAGCTCCGCGTTTTGCTCAAACGCGAGGCTAAAATACGCAAACATGGGGCTGCGGAGTTAGCTCCGCGCTCTGTTGTGGAAAATCCTTTTAACTTAGAAATTTTCACTGCCAACAACAACGAAAGTGAAACAATAGAAAAACAAACAATAGTATTTATATTTTTATTGCTCTCTTTTGCAATAAAAAATATGTTCTAATGTGGCGATGGGCTCTATCTAGTAGAATATATTGACGATCCGACGTGAAAATCTTCACTCGGTGAAGATGATGGCCGACCCCAGCTCTCTCTTTGCTGATCTTAATGAATTCAAGATTCTTACACGTAATTTGAATTGCCAAAAACCAAAAAAGATCCTCAAGTTCCTCAAAGATGATTTTTATAGACTTTAGTTGGATATGAGAGTTTCCATAGGGATACGAATGGAAGGTGTTTGAATTCATCAAGGATTCTAATCAAATATTTGATTTTGATTTAAATCTCTTAATTTGGATTCTGATTGGACTCAATTCGAGTATTGGATGAGCCCAAATCTTAATCACAATCAATTTAGGATTCTGAGAATCTGCTCAAGTGGAGTTAAATAATCTGAATGCTAAGCTAAGGATTTTGCTCTGCGTTTTACTCCAACTCAAAGTTAAGCTTCTGCCGACGTGAAGCTATGGGTATAGCTCTACGTTCTGCGAAGCTATTTGTCTCTTTTCTTTATTTTGGATTTTTTTTACCTCCAACAGAACCCTTTTCAAAATTTTCAAAATGGCTTATGACTTGGCAAATTTTGAATTACTTTGGATCTTCAATTTGGTGATTAGGTTAAAATCAAGAGATTTGGCATAGGTGCAGCATTGTACATACCTGGAATTTGGGCAAAAGCAGTTCAAGCCTCTCACGTGTAACTTGAATTGCAGATGCTAAGTTGATTGGGTCAGGATCATCGATATTTGGCAGAGGCACCCAATTGCACATGCCTAGAGTTTTGGCAAAAACAGTTCAAGTGCTCTCTCGCGTATCTTGAACTTACTGCCAGAGGTAAGATCTTAACATGACAGAGTTAATTACATAACATAGGCTGTAATAATCCAAATCTTATGGTCAGATGTGAGCGCTTAACATGACAGCTTTATAAGTTAGTAATAATCTAAATCTTACTGTTAGATGTAAGAGAGCTTAATATGATAGGTTTATAAGATGATAATAATTCAAATCTTACTATTAGAGATAAGAGTTTAACATAATAGATTTTTAAGATGGTAATAATCTAAATCTTACTGTCAGACGTAAGAGCTTAACATGACAAATCTATGGGATTTTTAACAAGCCCTCATGTATAAACGGATTTGGGATTCTTTACCAATCGTCATTTGCGTTGGGCTAACCATACTATTCCTCTCAGCATAATGAGTTGTCGAGGAATTGATTTTCTCTCTCTTTTGCTTTTAACAATATTGGGTAGTTAATTTTATAATTTTACCTCTAGTATGATAGGGTTGACGAGGAATTTGATCTCCTCTTTCTGTTGCTTTAACAGTATTGGATGGTTCATACTTTATTCCCTAGCATGATAGGTTATCGAGGATTTGATTTCCTCTCTCCTTTTGCCTTAACAGCATTGGACTGTTCATACTTTTATCTCAGCACAATGAATTGTCGAGGATATGATACCCTCTTTCTATTGCTTTAACATTAGACAATTCATGCTTTATCCCTTAGTATGATAGGCTGTCGAGAAACTTGTTCTCTACCCTTTATTTTAACAACATTGGCTAGTAAAATTATATTCGTATATATATATATATATATATATATATATATATATATATATATATATATATATATATATATATATATATATATATATATATATATATATATATATATACATACATACATACATTTTTAAATTTTTTTCTCTTTTTTGTTTTTGTTGTTTTTTGTTTTTTTAATTTTCTTAAATTTAAGGCAATCATTTTACCATCAAATTTGCAGTTATCACACAAAATTTTCCAATGGCTAACAAGAGCAGAAGAAGTAACATAATACTTATCACCGTCAATGTTTTCGATGCCCCGACCCAATCCGGCTTCTAGACAATGAGAACGACTCAGTCGCAGTTGTGGTTCGAAGCGTATCCAAGCGGCAAGCTTGCAAGTGCAGGTTGTCCGTACTTGGTGTCGATCAAGTATTTTTCTTGGTTTTTGTGGAGTTAGCTGAGCAAGTCGATTGTTTATCTTCAGCAAGTATGAGTGGACCCTTATGGTTTCTCCTTTTTTGGTAGAAATTGGGAAGAGTCCCTTCTAATTCATTTTATGGGGATCATGGTTGATCAACATTAGCTTCCCTGCTGGTACAGGGGTCGCTTCGGCAGGAAACTCATTAGTTCCTACCACTAAGGTTATCATATTTGTTGAAACTTTCTTCTGTTCTTCTTTAAGTATGAGAACTTCGGCTTCTATGAATGTCTGGATTTAGTTCTTAAGAGGATAGCAATACTTAGTTGGATGCTCAATATTCTGATGGTACGGACAATAGTTAGGATCGTTGGTCTTTTGTACATCTTCTGTCTTCTGGTTCTATGGAAACTTTAACATCCTTTTTTTTTTATTGAGGAAGTGAAATAGAGTGCCAATTTGTTCTGTCTTGAACCAGTATGTCCCGTCATGTCGGGGCTTGTTTGGGCCCATGCCTCTTGGATTTTGGGGTCTCGGATTTGGATTTGCATCTGACGCCATTATAGCCTTCCTTTTATTTTTAGGATTCTGTGAATATGACATGTTATTTATATAGTTTCTTATACTACAAGATTCCTCAATTCGGCGAATTATATCTTTCGCCTACACTCTTTACTTTAGCAGTTCTTTCCATATTTTGGACTCCACAGCTCCCATTTTTATCAGCACGTCGGTCTTGAACTTATGTTTGCATATTTCCACCAGTGTTTACTGGGTCATACCATGTCAGCATTGCACAAACTTTTTCCGAAAGCGTTCTATGAAGCTTTCGATCGTTTCTTCTTCCCCCTGTTTCGTTACAAGGAGAGAATGAACCGATATTTCGGTATCATTCATAAAGAAACATTCTAAAAACTGTTTCTCCACATCATACTAAGTATTAATGGCCCCCAAAGGCAATTGCATGAACCATGTGAAAGCAGGCGCTCGCAAGGTACCCAAATATACTTTGGTCATTATGGGATCGTTTCCCATCAGATGACCGGCTTGCTACAAAAAAATAGTATATGTTCTGCCTTGGAGACCCCTACCCATTATATGATTCTAGTTTGAGGGGTTTATATTTTTCAGGATAATGGGTGAAGTCCCAATCAATCGAGTATGGCCTTAAAATCTCTGATTCTTTCGGTTCCTTTTTCTGTATTAATGAATCGAGTTTCCTCTGCAGCTTCTCCATCTTCTCTTTATGAGGATCATGGAAGGAAAACTTATCGTCTTTTTCATGCATTTAGTAAACTTTTTCTTCTTTATTTTCTTTTTCTTCATTTGTCTTAGATGGCGGTTCCGAGGAGGAGGTGTTAGCTTTATGTTAGACTATCTTCTGGGTCTTTTCAAGCACTTTTAGAAGTATTAGTTTGAGGTTATTAATGGCCTTTTGCTAATCTCGAATCATTTGTTCTTGGCTTCAAATCTCTAATCGACGTCATCAAATCTGTCTACCGTGTGTGACGCCAATTTTATTGGTCACGCAGAAGTATATGACTACGGGGAAACTATAGCTAAGTTGTCGCTATCATCGTTGCAGAAAGCTTTTGCAAGTTTCTTCTATTTTTGAGAAGCGACAACACCTGACTTGAACCGGGTAAGATGGTGAGATTGTTCGTCATCTGCATTCGGCTCATTTTCCTTTTCCATGGCCTTCTTACCTTTACCGACTATATTTGAGGTCACCACCTTCAATTCTTTTTCCTTGACTCTATATTTTAAATTATTCTTTTCCTTTTTGGAGTATTTTGATGAGACTCAGTTATTCTATCAAATATAGAAACTTTTTTCTTGCCACAACAATAATTTTTTAATACAGCTGGTATCAGTTGCTCGCAATGGCATGTTGAGTGCGACTGAGTTTGAGTCGCTTTACTTTTATTTGTCAAATAATCTTTTATATCAAGGATTTTAGAAAATGGAGAATCTTCAGTTATGTTTTGGGTGTGGGACCCAGTCAGTTGTAGGAAAAACCCCGATGTCTGTTGAAACTCTCCAAGACCAGTGGTGTCGTATTGTTGTTCAATAGATTTCTTATCCGTCTTAATTTTGTATACTGGTTTTTTTATGCGGAGTTGGGTGTTAGCTTCACATTTCAAAGCTTCCACGCGAGGCTGAACCATAGCTTCGTGTACGCTAGCCTCACATTTTACGCTGACTTGGCATTTTCGAAAAAAATTAACTTCTATTGAATATTTAGCCTCACGTGGGGGAGTATCATTGCACGCTGGCATAACCTCACGATTTATGCAAGGATTCTTGGTTTCACATTTAATGTTTAGCTCATGTTTTTTTTATAGCCTTGCATGGAGAATTTTCATTACACGCTGGCTTATTTTTAATTACTTCACAATTTACGCAAACTTTGGCACTCTTGCCAGTTTCATACTCAAGTTTAGTAGCCTCGTGTGGAGAAATTTCTTCACACGCTGGCTTATCTTTAGAATTAACTTCGCATTTTATGCGACTTTTGCCACTTTTGCCAATTTCATAGCCAAGTTCAATAATCTCGCGTGGAGAAATTTCATCATTCGCTGGCTTGTGTCTGAATTTAGTCTCGCATTTTACGTGAGTGTTGCCAATTTTCCTGGTTTCGTGTCCAGGATCTGTAGCCTCGTGTGGAAAGATTTTTTCATACACTGGCTTGAAGTGAGCTTCGTGTTTTACGTGATTTTCATTGGTCTTGCGATTAACGCAATCCAGTTTGCAAGATATAGCCTTGCGTTCAGCCTCGGCCTCGTGTTCTGTTTCTGCCCCAGCTTTGCATTTAACACTGGCTTTGAGAGCTGTTCATCTTACTCGACGATTTCGATTTTGGAGTTGAGATTTAGAAATCCAGTCTTTTGATCATGTTCGACAGTAGGAACAGTATCCCCCTTTAGGGATTTCCGCTCAAATGACGCTTCTATAGCCACGGACTCAAAGGATCCCCGATTAACGGAGAATTCTTTATTATCCGATTTACAGGTTTTAGAGATCATGCGACATAGTGCCGCATTTCAGTTGGATTACCTGATCTAGAGGAGGGATAATCTTCATACCGTTACTGGTCGATCTCAACGACGAGCACGTCCATGTCCGATCCAATTTTCTTCACATCGGATTGCACCACGATCTCCTATTCAATAAAAGAGCGTCTCCCACTATGGTCGCCAGTTTGTTCTCCGCAAAAACCTTTCTTTCTTCCATTGATTACTTTGATTACAACGAAAGTGGAACAATAGAAAAATAAACAAAATGATTTATATTTTTATCGCTCTCTTTTACAATAAAAAGTAGGTTCTTGTGTGGCGATGGACTCTATCTAGTAGAACATGTTGACGATCCGGTATAAAAATCTTCTGCTCGGTGAACATGATGGTCGGCCCTAGCTCTCTCTCTCTCTCTCTTTTGATCTTAATGAATTCAAGGCTCTCACGCATAACTTGAATTGCTAAAGACTAAAAATGATGAAGTCTCTTCAAAGAGGGTATTTATAGATTTTAGTTGGATATGAGAGTTTCCATAATGATAGGAGTAGAAGTTGTTTATATTCATCAAGAATTCTAATCAAATATTTAATTTTGATTTAAATTTCTTGAATTTGGATTTTGATTGGACTCAATTCAGGTATTGGATGAGTCCAAATCTCAATCACAATCCATTTAGGATTCTGAGAATTTACTCATGCGTAATTAAATAATCTGGACGCAGAGTTAAGGATTTAGCTTCGCGTTTTACTCCAACACGAAGTTAAGTTTTCGTTGACGAGTAGCTATGGGTTTAGCTTCGCGTTCTATGAAGCTATTTGCCTCTTTTCTTTATTTTGGAATTTTTTTTTTTTTTTTTTACCTCCAACACTAATTAGCAATTCCCACTTGCTTTTCTGAAAAAAATAATCAATTCCCACTTGATGATAGCATCACATATTTGATTCAAAACCTAATAAAGTATTTAATTTTTTTTCCTAATGTTTTCAGTTTCCATGCCTTTTATAACCAAAAGTAGGTCCCATCCCATTTATCATTAATCAACAATGGCAATGGTTGCGTTTTGGCACGACATCAAATCGTTTTCATTCTATTTTGTATGCAAGTCAAGTATGCTTTTTGTTTGTGGCAAGCGGTGTTCTGAAGTTCTATTCGTGTCACGCTGCACTATTTTCCTCTCTTTTTAAAAAAAAAAAAAAAAAAAAAAACTAAAAGTCTTGTCGGTAATTTATTTCTTAAGTTTTTTCCTTTAACTCTAGAGAATGCCACATAAGTTTATGGAATAGTCCCGTTTATAATCTCCTGAGGCGGCTGATACTATGCAATAAAAGAGTCACGTATATGGAATAGTACCTTATTTGTCGACATTCTGGAAAGGAGTGATTCCAAGGAAGGCAAGATTCTAATTCAGTATCTCATTTGCACATGGAAATGGAGAATCTATATACTTTGGGGAGGATAGATAGATGGATTACACGCATCTCGCTAAGGCAAATATTCCCTAACTGTTATGAAGCAGCATTGGACAAAGAGGCCACAATAGTAAGGTGCTAGATATGAAATGCTTGGCACATCATAACATATAGATCTTGCTCTACAGCGGCTACTTTTGAACTTAGAGCACTTAAACATCTCCTGGGAAATAGTATGCCAAATAGAGTCAAAAAGGACCAGCCATTTTGGAGGTGGGGAAGAGGGAGACAATTCTCAGTTTCTTCAACTTACAGCCATTTCATATACGGCGAGTGCAAGATGCCGAATGTACGACGGATATGGAATGAGGGGTATCTCTGAAGGTAAGGATCTTCATGTGATTACTATAGAGAGAAGCAATCCTCACTTGGCCTAAACTTCAACATAGGGGTTGACATGGACCTAACATATGTGTACTCTACCGAATAGCAAGAGAAGATGAAACACACCTATTTCTAAAATGTGATTTCTCCAAAGGATTATGGAGAGAATGCGAATGCCAATTTGAGGTGGCATTCGACTTAAAAGAACATGGTAGTTTATGGAAGAGGGCCTGCATCTAGGATTCGGTACCTAAATTAAATGCTATATTAGTTGCTTCAATTTGTTGGAATATATGGCGTGAGAGAAATAACAGAATTTTCAACAACACCACACATACATTTCAGTCAATGTTGAAAATAACATGTTATGAAACCCGTTAGATTGTGTTACGTAACCTAGAGGAACCCCGCGTTGCGTAACAATTGAAAATAACTCAGTGCACCCTAACAGCACTTCATTTTATATTATTTTACTTTATATTACGTAACATTATGTTAAATTATGTTATTTTATATTATTTACAATTATTTTTTATTAATTTTTATATTGTTGTTGATTATTATTCTACTTATTAGCGAATAGTTATAGTTTTCTTACTTGATTAGTTGATGGTATGTTTAATTGTTTGTGAAATTGCTAACTTGCTAATTTGCGATTGTTTCTTGGTTCACTTATTGTAATTTCTCTCCAATTACTGAAATATTTTACTTATTGACTCTATTGAATTTTTAGTTGAACTGAAATCATAAATTACAAATAAGATAAACTAGACATTACAAAATATAAATTACAATAATAATAATAACTGAAATTAAAATAAAAATTGGAATCTTGTTTTTTTGTTTTGATAATGATCGGAATTACGGTTACAGATTTAATTTAATTTATGAAGATAATTATAAAACTTAATATAATATTAGAATAGATTATGTATTACAAAATAGTTTTATATTCTTTTTTTAGAAATTTTAAATTTACTTTTCAATTTATAAAAATTATTTTATTTAGTTTTCTATTTATTTTGATTAAATAAATAGAAAATTATATAACCTAAGTTATGTGTTATGTTATATGCAGCATAACCTAACAGAGACAAAATGTTACATTACCGTTAGCACTATTTTAAACATTGGTTTCAGTCTTGTCTTGACTATATTTATTTTGATGTCATCTCTTGGGTGTGATATTTATCAAAAGAAGGCACCCAAGCACAGACAGAAAGCTCCGAGGGAAGCGCGTAACAGAGAATGCCTCCACCTCTACATGCAGGTCCAGACGCAGAGGATCGCAACGGTAATTCTTCCGTTAGGGTGGAGTAGAGACAATAGTTTTCATTTCTGCTGTGGAAAAGAGTACCCTACCCACATCATTGTGCTTCATCTCTATTTTTGTACTAGGATCTATTTGATGCATCAAGTATTATCTCTAAACTATGTAATTTGTTTTTATGTTCTGTTAAAATTTCATTAATAGAACATGGGGGGGCATGGCTCACCGTTCTACTTCATAAAAAAAAAAAGAGAGTCAAGTATATCAACCTACGTTGATGCTTCTGAATTGTTGGGTTTGTGGCTCATATTCGTTGAGTATCCAGATGTGATCAAGAATCACAAGGAGTCCCAGTTAGACTTGGGTTAGAAAACCAGAGTTCTAATTGGATTGGAACATCAATTAGATGGTGATAGTGCTATTTTAATGGGATTAGGATAGGGACACTATATATATTTTTTATATATGATACGAAAGAGAGGAGCAATTTTGGCTTAGAGAGATACTTCTATTATTATGAGAGATGCGAGAGCTAGAGAGATACTTAGATCTCTTCTTGAAATCTATTTTTCTCATAGTGGATATTTCTCTCGTTGCTCCTGTAGATGTAGGTCGAATTTGGTCGTCCGAACCACATTAATTATGGTGTCCCTCTTGTATTGTATTGTTTCGTTCATCTCTACGATCTCGATGGGGGATCCAATCCCCATCATGAATGCTATTCTGTAACATGCTTAATGTGATGTGCTCCATGCGTAGCCTTTTGTATTCTTGGAACAAAGTTTACACGAACAACCAATTAGGTCCAGCAGTTCGAGATTGCGCTTTTAAGGCGCCATGCACTATGCTACTTCATTGTGCTCATATAAATTTAAACCGGACAGGTTAAGAATAGGAAAAACATATCCAGGAGCAGCCAAGTAGCAATAGACAGCCAAGAAAAGACCTGAGGAGAAGACTAGATTTGCTCAGCCTGATATCACAGAAGGAGGAACGGGGGGAGACACACCACCACAAGAACTCCAAGGAAACAACTCGGCTAAGGAGAATGAAGCCTAGACAAGAGACACTCCAATCATGGAGTAGAGGGTTATAAGACTAAGGAGGGAGGGAGAAATGACTTATTCATCGCAGGAGGTACATAACAAAAAACAATTTGTACACCCAAAAGTATTGGTGATGTATCCCATTTATGGATAGGACATTATCGACAGACACCCAGATATGGACACATAAGGCATTTAATAATAAAGAACCATGCGATCAGAGTGCACAATAGAAAATAACTACATTTCTACAATCCAAAATACTATATTGCATTATTCAAAATGGTTATGAAGAGGATTATATATAGATGATTACAAGATGTTGCCCATAGTAGATTTTTATTACAATAAAAGAAGGGCAATTTATTGGACAAATGAATACAAGACAAAGCCAATTAAGCCTGTTACAAAATCTGAGACAATACAAGATAAAGCCAATTAAGATGTTAATAATCGATAAGGGATCTACTTCCTTCTTATGAGTGTGAACCTTCAGTTGGCTGGCCTTCTTTAGTGTTTCTAACATCTGCGCATGTGGAGGTAACCTAGAGGATAAATCTGATAAGAAATAGAATCGCGTACATAACAGAAATAATATTAAAAGAACGCTTAATATATGCGTAAAATGAAAGTACTTGTATAGAGAGTCTAACAGGATGGTCTCAAAAGTATGCATAATAAATAAATATATAATATTCATGCAGGATAAAATAGGATGTCATGTATAACAAAATGTAGGATAACATGTAATTATGTTAATTTTTGTGAGGTTAAGTCATAGGATGGTCCATATGTCTCATGAATACTCGAGTAAACTGGAGAAAGTTCCGTTAACTTTAACGTGGCAATATGAACCTCAATAAGTATTCCTCTTTTTCTCTTCTCTTTTGTAAGTTTCCACAACATTTGTTCAGTCTTGTACAGTACAAGGTGCAATTTGTTTCATTTGTGTTATGTTTTGTGCTTGACTTTTCTTACTTGTGGAAATAATGGAGCTTGATTGATGTAACAGAGATTTCTGTTTTTATCAATGGAGGAGGAGGATGGCTAGAAATAGACGAACTTTTGAATAAGAAGCATAAATGATTGCTTTTTGTAAGATGCTCAAACAATCAATTTATGGAACTGTTCTATTCAGGCACATTCTTCTTTTCTTTTTTTTAATATGAATAAGTTGTGTGGGAATGAGTCCTTCGGACAGTTCATTAATTAGAAATTAACAGAACTTACATAATAAATCCCCTCAATGAAGAGAGTGTCCAAAATAGTAAATAATAGAAAAAAACCAAAAATACAAGAATGGGAGGGGAAAAATAACAAGAGCTCACTAAATATTAGCTCGATTCGAAGATCATTCAGGCGTGCTTCATCCCTTCGTTGATGAATCCAACAGCACCAATTATCTATTTTATTAAGGCGAATTTTTAAGATGATTTTATTTATATAAAAGACCCTTTAATATTTTGCCAACTTCAGGTATACCCTCTGATAAGGAGAGACTACAGATCACAGGAAGTTACTTGAAGGAAGAAATCAACAACCGGCTTGAAGGAAGAAATCAACAACCGGCTTGCTTCTTCGAAGTAGCGAATCGCAGTGGGGACTAGTTTTCGAGCTGGAGGCTTCATGGCACACTTACTTATAGCTAGGGCTATCATTCCATTAGTTTCATATTAATCATATATTATGTACTTTTTTGTTTTAGTATTGTGACCTAACCAAAGGGCAACAAGGCCACTTGTGATCCAAGACTTGCTTATGTTTTGTTATGCAATCATTAATGGAATGCAGAGGATCATGTCCGCGGTCTTTGCTTAAAAAAAATATTTTGCCAATTTTGTTAAAGAACTCTAATCTGATTTTGGTTGTACAAACTCTCCTTGGAGCTACTAGATCCAACGATAGACAAAGTAAGCAACACTTGTCATAGCAAAATTCGATCTAGATCTCCATTTTTCCCATTTTGTTTAAAAAATCCACATTTTTCACATCTAATTATAGAACCCTATAAGAAACAAAGGCAAGACACAGATATATTCTGGACAATTTTTTAAAAGAGGCATTTAAGCCAAATTTTAACAAAAAAATGTCTCAAACACATTTTGAAATGTTTTAATTCATTTTCAAAATAAAAATTATAATGTAATGACCATTCAAGTATCTATGATATACGAGAGATCTAGCATATCTAGCAATTACAAACCCTATTTTGTCTATCATGATTCTAAATTAAGTAGCTAAGACGTTCAAACCATTTCGCTATGAAATATTAATATTACTAAAGAAAAAAGTTGATAATATGTGGCTTAGGGGTGGGAAATTCTAAATGCGCACTATATTTTACTAGTGAGCACCACATACTATATAGTCAAGTTTTTACAACATAGAGGAAAATGGTGCTCACTAGTAAAATATGATGCGCATTTAGAATTTCCCCTCACGGTTGGTGCATTGAAAGAACTCCCCTCTCTCGTACTTCTCATGGTTACCTTCTTATGATGAAATATTTAAAGAGTTCTATTTATTTTGATATTATCTTTTAAATAGGATTCCCATCAGAAATTATTTTTAAATAAGATTCCCATCAGACAGGAGTGTCTCTGCTTCTTAGAGGATTCGATAAAACTGTTATCTCTTCTCTGTCACAGTCTCGTCAATTGCCCCCATATGATATCACCGTACCGGAGGCTAAGGAGGAGGACTATCGGGATAGCAAGGAGTGAGTTGTACCTTATATCCTTTCTGCATCTTGTATTTTCCTGGTTATTTTGTAACTTTGATTGGCATTGTGTATTATATAACTCCTTGTTGTATTACTCATTGATTAATGAAACACTGAACCCATCATCGCTTATGCTAAAAAAAATTATTACTTAATACTTTATGAAATAAGAATAGACCAGATATTGATATCAGCATGATTCATAACATCTTACACTCATTTTCTAGAAATAAAAGTCCAGAAATATTAAAGAGTGCTTTAGTTCCATGTTGGGAATTTTTTTTGGCGTGCAAATTTCTAGTTCCATGTTAGATGTTTACGAATTAGTACACTATAAGATCAAAGCTGATGGATTACAAGCCAACAAATCCACCTTAAAAAGCTAATTATTCTCTGCAAAAATCTTACTTTCTTCCATTGATTACTTTGATTACAACTGTTCGCCGCAAAAGTTTTACTTCCTTCCATTGAATACAACTTAGATTACAATAGAAGTGAACAAGATAAAAATAAGAACAAACGAGAGGATTTTATATGTCAATCTCTCTCTTTTACAATAATATGTGTGGGATCTGTGGCGATGGGATCTACAGTAGTTCCTTTGGACGATCGGGCGTCGAACTCTTCTTCTCTTGAAGGTGGCGGCCGACTGTAGACGATCTTCTCTGGTCTTTCACGAACTCAAGGCTCTGTGCGTAACTTGAATTCTCCAAGAGGAAAAGATCTCAATTGCCGAAAAGAAGACCGATGATCATCTATGGATTGATCTATTATTGATTGATCCTCCCTAAAGTCTCCGCAAAGAAGGTATTTATAGACTTTAGTGGTTATGAGAGTTTCCATAGGAATAGGAATCAAGATATCCATAGGAATAGGAATCAAGATTTTTGTATTCATCAAGGATTCTAATCAAATATCTTAGTTTTGATTTAAATCTCTTGATTTAGAATTTTGATTGGATTCGATTCGGGTATTTGGATAAGCCCAAATCATAATCACAATTAATTTAGGATTCTAATGAAATCTGCTCACGCGGAGTAAACGTGGAGCTAAATTCATCAGAAAGCGGAGCTATGGATTAGCTCCGCATTTTGCTCAAACGCGAGGCTAAAATAGCCAAACGCGGGGCTGCGGAGTTAGCTCCGCGTTCTGTTGTGGAAAATCTTTTTAACTTAGAAATTTTCACTGCTAATAGAACTCCCTCCAAAGTTTTCAAAATGGCTTAGAACTTAGCAAATTTTGAAATACTTTGGATACTTAAACTGAAACGCGGAGTTAAAATACCAAGTTTATCTCGCGTTTAGTTCACTTGCACGGAGCTAAATAGCTTCGCGTTTTAGTGAGTAACTGCTCATTAATAGCTCGGTAATTACTCTTGCTCTGACTTTCGCACCAAATACCAAGAGGCGGATCATTTAAATAGAGCCTCAAGCTCTTCTTCTTCTTCATTTCATCCGAAGAATTGCAAGTGCTCAGAGCTTAGGCGACCCAGGCGAATCAATTTGAAGGGATAATCTTCAACCGATATTCCTTCGACTTTCTATAGATTTTCCATCATTAGAATGTCATCTAAGAAGAGTACGGCATCGCGCGCCTCCTCTCCATCGGCGGCCGACGCTAGCATCGGAGGCGACGGCCAAGGTAGTGGCCACAACAGCGAGCCAATCCATGCTGCACCAATTGGAGGTAGAAATTCTTAACTTTGAGACTCCTTAGATCAATTTTGGAGTGTTTTGGCTCGGTTTTAACCGACCAACCAATTTTGAACCGGCGAGATCGCCGTTCTCCGGCCTTAAGGCTTGGGAAGAAAGGAGAAGACAGAGAGAAACTCTGATTTTCTTCAACGCGAAGTTATCGCATCATCCTCGCGTTTAAAACACGAGACTACTTTAACTAGCAGTCGCGTTTAAATCGCAAGGCTATTTTGACTAGTAGTCGCGTTTAAATAGCGAGGCTATTTTGATTTAGCAGTCGCGTTTCAATTGTGAGGCTATTTTGATTAGCAGTCGCGTTTCAACGTGAGGCTATTTCCTCAACTGCGCGCGGAGTTTATCCTTAGCTCTGCGTTTCCATACTTAAAAGATTTTTCGAGTTTTCTCTAACTCTTGATTCTTCTTTTGCAGTGGAGTTCTTTTGCATGTGAACCAGGAAATTTCAACACTCCATGGAGGAAACTCGTTGTCCGGTTATTGATGAGTCGGTGAATAAGTTGAAGCTTTTGGGAGAGCTATAACTTCCTCTTTTTTTGTAATCTTTTGCTTCATGAATAAAGATAATTCCTTTTCTCTTTATCTGTTGGCTTCAAGAATTTTGCTTGCTCAACAAATAAATAACTCATTATTTTGGTAAAACAATCTAAGGCTCACTTGTGTAACTTAGATTTGTTAGTATCGAGGTAATCGGCTAAGGATCATCAGATTTCGACAGAGGCGCTTAATTGCACATGCCCGGTAAGAAAGAAGTTCAAGTGCTCATCTGCGTAACTTGAACGGAGATGGGAATAATCCAAATCATACTGTCAGAGATAAAAACTTAACATGACAGGTTTTATGGAATTTTTAGCAAACCCCCAGCTATCAACGGATTTGATTAGCCTTTACCAATTGCCGTTTGCATTGGGCTAGCCATGCTATTCCCCTCAGTATGGTGAGTTATCGAGGAATTGATTTCCTCTCCCCCTTGCCTTTAATATGCATTATGCAATTGATTTCATACTTTTACCCACAGTATGATAGGGTTGGTGAGGAACTTGATCTCCTCTTCTCTCTGCTTTAACAGTATTGGGCAATTGATTTCATACTTTTACCCCCAGTATGATAGGGTTGGCGAGGAACTTGATCTCCTCTTCTCTCTACTTTAACAGCATTGGGCAATAAAATATTTTTATTTATAGCACCCAATTAGCCATTCCAATGGCTGTTGAGAATAGCAGAAGCATGATGTTTATCATTGTCAATATTTTTGGCACCCCCAGCCAAATCTGGCTGTTAACCAATGAGGACGATTTTGTCACAACTGTGGTTCGGAGCATATCCAAGGGGCTAGCTTGCAAGTGCGGGCTGCCCATGCTTGGTGTCATTGGCTTCCCTACTGATACAGGGATCGCTCTGGCAGGGAGCTTATTAGTTCCAACTACCAAAGTTGTCATATTTGCAGAAACTTTCTTCTGTTCCTCTTTAACTGTGAGAATCCCGGCTTCTATCAATGCCTGAATTCGGTTCTTAAGAGGGTAGCAATCTTTAGTTGGGTGCCCGACATTCCAATGGTATAGGCAATAGTTGGGGTCGTTGGTTTTACCAACGTCTTCCTGTTTTCCATTTTCCAGAAGTTTTAGCAAGCCTTTTCTAAGGAGGAGATGTAATAGTGTACCAGTCTGCTTAGTCTTGAATGTATAAGTTTTATCTTGTCGGGGCCTATTTTGACCTGCACTTCTCGGATTCTGAGGTCTTGGCTTTGGATCTGCAACTGTCGCCATCACAGCCTTCCCTTTATTTTTAGGATTCTGTGGATATGGCTTGTTATTTGTGGAGTTTCTCGTGCTACGAGATTTCTCAATCCGGCGAATTATATCTTCCGCCTGCTCTCCCTGCGTCAGCAGATCTTTCCAAGTTTTGGACTCTACAGCTCTCATTCTTATCAGCACGCCGGTCCTGAAGTTATGCTTACAGGCTTCCACTAGAGTTTCTTGGGTCATACCGTGTCGACAATACACGGAATTTTCCCTGAATCGTTCAATAAAACTTTTGACCGTTTCTTCTTCTCCTTATTTCGTCGCAAGGAGGGAATGAACCGATATTTTGGTATCATCCTTAAAGAAACGTGCCAAGAACTGTTTCTCGACATCATACCAAGTATTTATGGTTCCCGGGGGTAACTACTTAAACCATGTAAAAGCAGGCCCTCGCAGGGTGCTCGCAAATACTTTGGTCATTATGGGATCATTTCCCATTAGATAACCTGCCTGCGATAAGAAGTAATAGATATGCTGACTGGGAGATTCTTTCCCGTCATATGGCTCCAACTTGAGCGGTTTATACTTTTCGGGATACGGTGCCAAATCTCATTCAGGCGGGTATGATCTTGAAACCCCTGATTCTTTCAATTCTTTCTTGTGCATTAAGGCATCCAGTTGGCTTTGTAATTTTTTGATCTTTTCTCCATGAGGATCATGGAAAGAGTATTTGTCATCATCCTCATGCATCGAATAAGCCTTTTCTTCTTTAGTTTCTTCATTTGCCTTAGGTGGCGGTTCCGAAGAAGTTTTAGCCTTATCATCGGCTATCTTCTGGGTATTTTCGACCACTTTTAGAAGTATTAGTTTGAGATCATCAATGTTCTTCTGCTGACCTCGAATCATCTGCTCTTGGGCTTCCATTCTCTGGTCAATGTCATCGGACCTGTCCACCATATGTGACGCTGATTTTCGTGGTCGGGAAGATGCACGAGATTTTGGGGAAGCTATAGCTGAATTGTCGCTGTCATCATCATAAGAACCTTTCGAAAGTTTCTTATAATTCCGAGGAGCGACAGCACCTGATTTGAGTCGAGTAAGATGGCAAGGTTGTTCATCATTTGCATCTGACTCGTGTCTTTTTTCCATGGCCTTCTTACCTTTACTGACCATATTTGAGGTCACCGCCTTTACCTCTTTTTCCTTGATTTGATATCTCAGATTATTCTTCCTCCTTGTCGAAGTATGAGATTCAGTTATTCTATTAAATAAAGAAATTCTTTTCTTACCACAGCAGCAACTATTCAGTACAGCTGATATTATTTGCTCGCAATGGCATGTCGAATGTGACTGAGTTTGACTCGTTTTCTTTTTACTCGTCAAATAATCTCTGAGATCAAGTATTTTAGAAAATCGAGAATCTTCAGTTATATTTTGGACATGGGGCCCACTTGGCTGACGGAGGAGTCCAGGAGCCTGCTGTAACCCTCCATAACTAGTGGCATTATCTGTGCTATACTTATCAACCTTTATTCTGTATAATGGCTGATTTACGCGGGGTTGGGACATAGCCTCGCGTTTTACGCTGACTGGGCGTTTTTGTAGAAGTTTAACTTCTGTTTGTTTAGCCTCGCGTAAAGGAGTATCCTCACATGCTAGCATTATTTTGCGATTAGCGCAAGAATCCTTGGCTTCGTGTTTAACGCTTGGCTCAAGTTTTTTTTCAAATTCAATAGCCTCGCATGGGGAGCTTTTATCACATGCTGGCTTATGCTCGCGTTTTTCGCGAGTTTTGGCACTTTGGCTAGTTTCATAACTAAATTCAGTAACCTCGCGTGGTGACAATCCATCACACGCTGGCATGAAGTTAGCTTCGCAATTTGCTACGCTAGCCTTGCGTTTTACGCTAGCTTGGCATTTCTTCAGAAGTTTATCTTCTGGAATCTTAGCCCGCGTGGAAGAAAATTTCTACACGCTGGCTTACTTTTGTGATTAACACAGGTCACAAATTCGCGTCTAGTGTGATTTTTATGCTTAACAACAATTTGCCAATCATCTTCGCGATTTACGCGGAGCTGAGGAATCTTGCGTTCATAGCAAGTACTACTGGCTTCGCATTTATCGCTAAGCTCAGTATTAGTCTCGCGTGGAGAATCACATGCTGGCCATAAGGAAATTTTATCCTCGAGTTTATCGCGAGTGTCAAAAATCTTGCGGTTCTCGCAAGTGCTACTGGCTTTGCATTTATCGCTAAGCCCAGTAATAGCCTCGCATGGAAAATCACATGCTGGCTTTAAAGAGATTTTATACTCGCGTTTCTCGCGAGTGTCAGAAATTTTGCAACTAGCGCAAATCTTACTGGCTTCGCGTTTCTCACTAGGCTCAGTAATAGCCTCGATCGGAGAATCACACGCTGGCTTTATTGAATTTTTATCCTCGCGTTCCTCGCGAGTGTAAGAAGTCTTGCATTTCTCGTAAGTATTACTAGCCTCGCGTTTCTCACTTGGCTCAGTATCAGCCTCGCGTGGAAAATCACACGCTGGCTTTAAAGAATTTTTATACTCGCGTTTCTCGCGAGTGTCAGATATTTTGCGACTGGCGCAAATCTCACTGGCTTCGCGTTTCTCGCTCAGCTCAGCAATAGCCTCACGTGGAATATCACACGCTGGCTTTTCCTTGCTTTTAAGGCAAGTTGTAACTTCGCATTTAATGCGATAATGACAGGTCTCGCGATTAGCGCGAGCCAGTTTGCGAGGGACCATAGCCTCGCGTCCATTAGCCTCGCGTCTAAGGCGGGCTTTGAGAGCTTTTCGCCTTGCTCTCCGATTCCTATTTCGGAGTTGGGTTCTGGTCAATCCAGTTCCTAGGTCTTCTTCGACAGTAGGAAGCTCATCCTCTGCTAGGATTTCCTGCCCAAACAACGACTCTATAGTCGAGATCTCCAAGGATCCTCGTTCCTCGGTGGATATCTTTTTACCCGTTCCTCGGGTATTGGAGCGCACGCGACGATAGTGTCGCGTTTCATTCAGGTTACCTGATTCAGAGGAGAGATACTCCTCATACTTCTACTGGTCGATTTCAATGACGAGCATATCTACGTCGGATCCGATCATGTCAACGTCCAATTGCACCACAATCTCTTTTTCGATGAAAGAGACGGCTCCCACTGTAGTCGCCAGTTTGTTCGCCACAAAAGTTTTGCTTCCTTCCATTGAATACAACTTAGATTACAATAGAAGTGAATAAGATAAAAAAAAAGAACAAACGAGAGGATTTTATATGTCAATCTCTCTCTTTTAGAATAAATTGTGTGGGATCTGTGGCGATGGGATCTACAGTAGTTCTTTTGGACGATCGGGCGTCGAACTCTTCTTCTCTTGAAGGTGGCGGCCGACTGTAGACGATCTTCTCTGGTCTTTCACGAACTCAAGGCTCTGTGCGTAACTTGAATTCTCCAAGAGGAAAAGATCTCAATTGCCGAAAAGAAGACCAATGATCATCTATGGATTGATCTATTATTGATTGATCCTCCCTAAAGTCTCCGCAAAGAGGGTATTTATAGACTTTAGTGGTTATGAGAGTTTCCATAGGAATAGGAATCAAGATATCCATAGGAATAGGAATCAAGATTTTTGTATTCATCAAGGATTCTAATCAAATATCTTAGTTTTGATTTAAATCTCTTGATTTAGAATTTTGATTGGATTCGATTCGGGTATTTGGATAAGCCCAAATTATAATCACAATCAATTTAGGATTCTAATGAAATCTGCTCACGCGGAGTAAACGCGGCTAAATTCATCAGAACGCGGAGCTATGGATTAGCTCCGCATTTTGCTCAAACGCGAGGCTAAAATAGCCAAACGCAGGGCTGCGGAGTTAGCTCCGCGTTCTGTTGTGGAAAATCCTTTTAACTTATAATTTTCACTGCCAACAACAACGAAAGTGAAACGATAGAAAAACAAACAATAGTATTTATATTTTTATTGCTCTCTTTTACAATAAAAAATATGTTCTAATATGGCGATGGGCTCTATCTAGTAGAATATGTTGACGATCCGATGTGAAAATCTTCACTCGGTGAAGATGATGGTCGGCCCCAGCTCTCTCTTTGCTGATCTTAATAAATTCAAGATTCTTACACGTAACTTGAATTGCCAAAAACCAAAAAAGATCCTCAAGTTCCTCAAAGATGGGATTTATAGACTTTAGTTGGATATGAGAGTTTCCATAAGAATACGAATGGAAGGTGTTTGAATTCATCAAGGATTCTAATCAAATATTTGATTTTGATTTAAATCCCTTAATTTGGATTCTGATTGGACTCAATTCGAGTATTGGATGAGCCCAAATCTCAATCACAATCAATTTAGGATTCTGAGAATCTGCTCAAGTGGAGTTAAATAATCTGAATGCTGAGCTAAGAATTTTGCTCTGCGTTTTACTCCAACGCAAAGTTAAGCTTCTGCCGACGTGAAGCTTTGGGTATAGCTCTGCGTTCTACGAACCTATTTGTCTCTTTTCTTTATTTTGGATTTTTTTTACCTCCAACAGAACCCTTTCCAAAATTTTCAAAATGGCTTATGACTTGGCAAATTTTGAATTACTTTGGATCTTCAATTTGGTGATTAGGTTAAAATCAAGAGATTTGGCATAGGTGCAGCATTGTACATACCTGGAATTTTGGCAAAAGTAGTTCAAGGCTCTCACGTGTAACTTGAATTGCAGATGCTAAGATGATTGGGTCAGGATCATCGATATTTGGCAGAGGCACCCAATTGCACATGCCTGGAGTTTTGGCAAAAACAGTTCAAGTGCTCTCTCGCGTATCTTGAACTTACTGCCAGAGGTAAGATCTTAACATGACAGAGTTAATTACATAACATAGGCTGTAATAATCCAAATCTTATGGTCAGAGGTGAGCGCTTAACATGACAGCTTTATAAGTTATTAATAATCTAAATCTTACTGTTAGATGTAAGAGAGCTAAACATGATAGGTTTATAAGATGATAATAATCCAAATCTTACTGTTAGAGATAAGAGTTTAACATGATAGGTTTTTAAGATGGTAATAATCTAAATCTTACTGTCAGACGTAAGAGCTTAACATGACAAATCTATGGGATTTTTTACAAGCCCTCATGTATAAACGGATTTGGGATTCTTTACCAATCGTCATTTGCGTTAGGCTAACCATACTATTCCTCTCAGCATAATAAGTTGTTGAGGAATTGATTTTCTCTCTCTTTTGCTTTTAACAATATTGGGTAGTTAATTTTATAATTTTACCTCTAGTATGATAGGGTTGACGAGGAATTTGATCTGCTCTTTCTATCGCTTTAACAGTATTGGGTGGTTCATACTTTATTCCCTAGCATGATAGGTTATCGAGGATTTGATTTCCTCTCTCCTTTTGCCTTAATAGCATTGGGTTGTTCATACTTTTATCTCAGCATAATAAATTGTCGAGGATATGATACCCTCTTTCTATTGCTTTAACATTGGACAATTCATGATTTATCCCTTTGTATGACAGGCTGTCAAGATACTTGTTCTCTTCCCTTTATTTTAACAACATTGGCTAGTAAAATTATATTCGTATATATATATATATATATATATATATATATATATATATATATATATATATATACATACATTTTTTAAATTTTTTTCTCTTTTTTGTTTTTTGGTTTTTTGTTTTTTTAATTTTCTTAAATTTAAGGCAATCATTTTACCATTAAATTTGCGGTTATCACACAAAATTTTCCAATGGCTAACAAGAGAAGAAGAAGCAACATAATACTTATCACCGTCAATATTTTCGACGCCCCCGACCCAATCCGGCTTCTAGACAATGAGAACGACTCAGTCGCAGCTGTGGTTCGGAGCGTATCCAAGGGGCAAGCTTGCAAGTGCAGGTTGTCTGTACTTGGGGTCGATCAAGTATTTTTCTTAGTTTTTGTGGAGTTAGCTGAGCAAGTCGATTGTTTTTCTTTCAGCAAGTATGAGTGTACCCTTATGGTTTCTCTTTTTTTGGTAGAAATTGGGAAGAGTCCCTTCTAATTCATTTTATGGGGATCATGGTTGATCAACATTAGCTTCCCTGCTGGTACAGGGGTCGCTTCGGCAGGGAACTCATTAGTTCCTACCACTAAGGTTATCATATTTGTTGAAACTTTCTTCTGTTCTTCTTTAAGTATGAGAACTCCGGCTTCTATGAATGTCTGGATTTAGTTCTTAAGAGGATAGCAATACTTAGTTTGATGCTCAATATTCTGATGGTACAGACAATAGTTAGGATCGTTGATCTTTTCTACATCTTCTGTCTTCCGGTTCTCTGGAAACTTTAACATCCTTTTTTTTTATTGAGGAAGTGAAATAGAGTGCAAAATTTCTCTGTCTTGAACGAGTACGTCTCGTCATGTCAGGGCTTGTTTGGGCCCATGCCTCTTGGATTTTGGGGTCTCGGATTTGGATTTGCATCTGACGCCGTCATAGCCTTCCTTTTATTTTTATGATTCTGTGAATATGACATGTTATTTATATAGTTTCTTGTACTACAAGATTCCTCAATTCGGTGAATTATATCTTTCGCCTACACTCTTTACTTTAGCAGGTCTTTCCACATTTTGGACACTACAGCTCCCATTCTTATCAGCACGTCGGTCTTGAACTTATGTTTGCATATTTCCACCAGTGTTTACTAGGTCATACCATGTTAGCATTGCACGGACTTTTCCCGAAAGCGTTCTATGAAGCTTTCGATCGTTTCTTCTTCCCCCTGTTTCGTTGCAAGGAGAGAATAAACCGATATTTCGGTATCATTCATAAAGAAACATGCTAAGAACTGTTTCTCCACATCATACTAAGTATTAATGGCCCCCGAAGGCAACTTCATGAACCACGTGAAAGCAGGCCCTCGCAAGGTACCCAAATATACTTTGGTCATTATGGGATCGTTTCCCATTAGATGACCGGCTTGCGACAAAAAAATAGTATATGTTCTGCCTTGGAGACCCCTACCCATTATATAATTCTAGTTTGAGAGGTTTATATTTTTCAGGATAATGGGTGAAGTCCCATTCAATCGAGTATGGCCTTAAAATCTCTAATTCTTTCGGTTCCTTTTTCTGTATTAATGAATCGAGTTTCCTCTGCAGCTTCTCCATCTTCTCTTCATGAGAATCATGGAAGGAAAACTTATCGTCTTTTTCATGCATTTAGTAAAATTTTTCTTCTTTATTTTCTTTTTCTTCATTTGGCTTAGATGGCGGTTCCGAGGAGGAGGTGTTAGCTTTATGTTAGACTATCTTCTGGGCATTTTCAACCACATTTAGAAGTATTAGTTTGAGGTCATCAATGGCCTTTTGCTAATCTCGAATTATTTGTTCTTGGGCTTCAAATCTCTAATCGACGTCATCAAATCTGTCTACCATGTGTGACGCCAATTTTATTGGTCACGTAGAAGTATATGACTACGGGGAAACTATAGCTGAGTTGTCGCTATCATCGTTGTAGAAAGCTTTTGCAAGTTTCTTCTATTTTTGAGAAGCGACAACACCTGACTTGAGCCGGGTAAGATGGTGAGATTGTTCGTCATCTGCATTCGGCTCATTTTCTTTTTCCATGGCCTTCTTACCTTTACCGACTATATTTGAGGTCACCACCTTCAATTCTTTTTCCTTGACTCTATATTTTAAATTATTCTTTTCCTTTTGAAGTATTTTGATTAGACTCAGTTATTCTATCAAATATAGAAACTTTTTTCTTGCCACAACAATAATTTTTTAATACAGCTGGTATCAGTTGCTCGCAATGGCATGTTGAGTGCGACTGAGTTTGAGTCGCTTTACTTTTATTTGTCAAATAATCTCTTATATCATGGATTTTAGAAAATGGAGAATCTTCAGTTATGTTTTGGGTGTGGGGCCCAGTCAGTTGTAGGAAAAACCCCGATGTCTGTTGAAACTCTCCAAGACCAGTGGTGTCGTATTGCTGTTCAATAGATTTCTTATCCGTCTTAATTCTGTATACTGGTCTTTTTATGCGGAGTTGGGTGTTAGCTTCACATTTCAAAGCTTCCACGCGAGGCTGAACCATAGCTTCGTGTACGCTAGCCTCGCTTTTTACGCTGACTTGGCATTTTCGAAAAAAATTAACTTCTGTTGAATATTTAGCCTCGCGTGGGGGAGTATCATTGCACGCTGGCATAACCTCACGATTTACGCAAGGATTCTTGGTTTCACATTTAATGCTTAGCTCATGTTTTTTTATAGCCTCGCATGGAGAATTTTCATTACACGCTGGCTTATTTTTAATTACTTCACAATTTACGCAAACTTTGGCACTCTTGCCAGTTTCATACTCAAGTTTAGTAGCCTCGTGTGGAGAAATTTCTTCACACGCTGGCTTATCTTTAGAATTAACTTCGCATTTTATGCGACTTTTGCCACTTTTGTCAATTTCATAGCCAAGTTCAATAATCTCGCGTGGAGAAATTTCATCATTCGCTGGCTTGTGTCTGAATTTAGTCTCGCATTTTACGTGAGTGTTGCCAATTTTCCTGGTTTCGTGTCCAGGATCTGTAGCCTCGTGTGGAAAGATTTTTTCATACACTGGCTTGAAGTCAGCTTCGTGTTTTACGTGATTTTCACTGGTCTTGCGATTAACGCAATCCAGTTTGCAAGATATAGCCTTGCGTTCAGCCTCAGCCTCGCGTTCTGTTTCTGCCCCAGCTTCGCATTTAACACTGGCTTTGAGAGCTCTTCATCTTACTCGACGATTTTGATTTTGGAGTTGAGATTTAGTAAAGCCAGTCTTTTGATCATGTTCGACAGTAGGAACAGTATCCCCCTTTAGGGATTTCCGCTCAAATGACGGTTCTATAGCCACGGACTCAAAAGATCCCCGATTAACGGAGAATTCTTTATTATCCGATTTACAGGTTTTAGAGATCATGCGACATAGTGCCGCATTTCAGTCGAATTACCTGATCTAGAGGAGGGTAATCTTCATACCGTTGCTGGTCGATCTCAACGACGAGCACGTCCATGACCGATCCAATTTTCTTCACATCGGATTGCACCACGATCTCTTGTTCAATAAAAGAGCGTCTCCCACTTTGGTCGCCAGTTTGTTCTCTGCAAAAACCTTTCTTTCTTCCATTGATTACTTTGATTACAACGAAAGAGGAACAATAGAAAAATAAACAAGATAATTTATATTTTTATCGCTCTCTTTTACAATAAAAAGTAGGTCTGGTGTGGCGATGGACTCTATCTAGTAGAACATATTGACGATCCGATATAAAAATCTTATACTCGGTGAACATGATGGTCGGCCCTAGCTCTCTCTCTCTCTCTCTCCTTTGATCTTAATGAATTCAAGGCTCTCAAGCGTAACTTGAATTGCCAAAGACCAAAAAAGATGAAGTCTCTTCAAAGAGGGTATTTATAGATTTTAGTTGGATATGAGAGTTTCCATAATGATAGGAGTAGAAGTTGTTTATATTCATCAAGAATTCTAATCAAATACTTGATTTTGATTTAAATCTCTTGAATTTGGATTTTGATTGGACTCAATTTAGGTATTAGATGAGTCCAAATCTCAATCACAATCATTTTAGGATTCTGAGAATTTACTCATGCGTAATTAAATAATCTGGACGCAGAGTTAAGGATTTAGCTCCGCGTTTTACTCCAACACGAAGTTAAGTTTTCGTTGACGAGTAGCTATGGGTTTAGCTTCGCGTTCTATGAAGCTATTTGCCTCTTTTCTTTATTTTGAAATTTTTTTTTTTTTTTTTTACCTCCAACACTAATTAGCAATTCCCACTTGCTTTTCTGAAAAAAATAATCAATTCCCACTTGATGATAGCATCACATATTTGATTCAAAACCTAATAAAGTAATTAATTTTTTTTCCTAATGTTTTCAGTTTCCATGCTTTTTATAACCAAAAGTAGGTCCCATCCCATTTATCATTAATCAACAATGGCAATGGTTGCAACTTGGCACGACATCAAATCGTTTTCATTCTATTTTGTATGCAAGTCAAGTATGCTTTTTGTTTGTGGCAAGCGGTGTTCTGAAGTTCTATTCGTGTCACGCTGCACTATTTTCCTCTCTTTTTAAAAAAAAAAAAACTAAAACTAAAATTTTTGTCGGTAATTTATTTCTTAAGTTTTTTCCTTTAACTCTAGAGAATGCCACATAAGTTTATGGAATAGTCCCGTTTATAATCTCCTGAGGCGGCTGATACTATGCAATAAAAGAGTCACGTATATGGAATAATACCCTTATTTGTCGACATTCTGGAAAGGAGTGATTCAAACGAAGGCAAGATTCTAGTATCTCATTTGCACATGGAAATGGGGAATCTATATACTTTTGGGAGGATAGATAGATGGATTACACGCATCCCGCTAAGGCAAATATTCCCTAACTGTTATGAAGCGGCATTGGACAAAGAGGCCACAATAGTAAGGTGCTAGATATGAAATGCTTGGCACATCATAACATATAGATCTTGCTCTACAGCGGCTACTTTTGAACTTAGAGCACTTAAAGATCTCCTGGGAAATAGTATGCCAAATAGGGTCAAAAAGGACCAGCCAATTTGGAGGTGGGGAAGAGGGAGACAATTCTCAGTTTCTTCAACTTACAGCCATTTCATATATGGCGAGTGCAAGATGCTGAATGTACGACGGATATGGAATGAGGGGTATCTCTGAAGGTAAGGATCTTCATGTGATTACTATAGAGAGAAGCAATCCTCACTTGGCCTAAACTTCAACATAGGGGTTGACATGGACCTAACATATGTGTACTCTACTGAATAGCAAAAGAAGATGAAACACACCTATTTCTAAAATGTGATTTCTCCAAAGGATTATGGAGAGAATGCGAACGCCAATTTGAGGTGGCATTCGACTTAAAAGAACATGGTAGTTTATGGAAGAAGGCCTGCATCTAGGATTCGGTACCTAAATTAAATGCTATATTAGTTGCTTCAATTTGTTGGAATATATGGCGTGAGAGAAATAACAGAATTTTCAACAACACCACACATACGTTTCAGTCAATGTTGAAAATAAGACGTTATGAAACCCGTTAGATTGTGTTACGTAACCTAGCGGAACCCCGCGTTGCGTAACAACTGAAAATAACTCAGTGCACCGTAACAGCACTTCATTTTATATTATTTTACTTTATATTACGTAACATTATATTAAATTATGTTATTTTATATTATTTACAATTATTTTTTATTAATTTTTATATTGTTGTTGATTATTATTCTACTTATTAGCGAATAGTTATAGTTTTCTTACTTGATTAGTTGATGATATGTTTAATTGTTTGTGAAATTGCTAACTTGCTAATTTGCGATTGTTTCCTAGTTCACTTATTGTAATTTCTCTCCAATTACTGAAATATTTTACTTATTGACTCTATTGAATTTTTAGCTGAACTGAAATCATAAATTACAAATAAGATAAACTAGACATTACAAAATATAAATTACAATAATAATAATAACTGAAATTAAAATAAAAATTGGAATCTTGTTTTTTTATTTAGATAATGATCGGAATTACGGTTACAGATTTAATTTAATTTATGAAGATAATTATAAAACTTAATATAATATTAGAATAGATTATGTATTACAAAATAGTTTTATATTCTTTTTTTAGAAATTTTAAATTTACTTTTCAATTTATAAAAATTATTTTATTTAGTTTTCTATTTATTTTGATTAAATAAATAGAAAATTATATAACCTAAGTTATGCGTTATGTTATATGCAGCATAACCTAACAGAGACAAAATGTTACATTACCGTTATCACTATTTTAAACATTGGTTTCGGTCTTGTCTTGACTATATTTATTTTGATGCCATCTCTTGGGTGTGATATTTATCAGAAGAAGGCACCCAAGCACAGACAGAAAGCTCCGAGGGAAGCGCGTAACAGAGAATGCCTCCACCTCTACATGCAGGTCCAGACGCAGAGGATCGCAACGGTACTTCTTCCGTTAGGGTGGAGTAGAGACAATAGTTTTCATTTCTGCTGTGGAAAAGAGTACCCTACCCACATCATTGTGCTTCGTCTCTATTTTTGTACTAGGATCTATTTGATGCATCAAGTATTATCTCTAAACTATGTAATTTGTTTTTATGTTCTGTTAAAATTTCATTAATAGAACACGGGGGGGCATGGCTCACCGTTCTACTTCATAAACAAAAAAGAGAGTCAAGTATATCAACCTACGTTGATGCTTCTGAATTGTTGGGTTTGTGGCTCATATTCGTTGAGTATCCCGATGTGAGCAAGAATCAGAAGGAGTCCCAGTTAGATTTGGGTTAGAAAACCAGAGTTCTAATTGGATTGGAACATCAATTAGATGGTGATAGTGCTATTTTAATGGGATTAGGATAGGGACACTATATATATTTTTTATATATGATACGAAAGAGAAGAGCAATTTTGGCTTAGAGAGATGCTTCTATTATTATGAGAGATGCGAGAGGTGGAGAGATACTTAGATCTCTTCTTGAAATCTATTTTTCTCATAGTGGATATTTCTCTCGTTGCTCCTGTAGATGTAGGTCGAATTTGGTCGTCCGAACCACATTAATTATGGTGTCCCTCTTGTATTGTATTGTTTCGTTCATCTCTACGATCTCGATGGGGGATCCAATCCCCATCATGAATGCTATTCTGTAACATGCTTAATGTGATGTGCTCCATGCGTAGCCTTTTGTATTCTTGGAACAAAGTTTACACGAACAACCAATTAGGTCCAGCAGTTCGAGATTGCGCTTTTAAGGCACCATGCACTATGCTACTTCATTGTGCTCATATAAATTTAAACCGGACAGGATAAGAATAGGAAAAACATATCCAGGAGCAGCCAAGTAGCAATAGACAGCCAAGAAAAGACCTGAGGAGAAGACTAGATTTGCTCAGCCTGATATCACAGAAGGAGGAACGGGGGGAGACACACCACCACAAGAACTCCAAGGAAACAACTCGGCTAAGGAGAATGAAGCCTAGACAAGAGACACTCCAATCATGGAGTCGAGGGTTATAAGACTAAGGAGGGAGGGAGAAAGGACTTATTCATTGCAGGAGGTACATAACAAAAAACAATTTGTACACCCAAAAGTATTGGTGATGTATCCCATTTATGGATAGGACATTATCGACAGACACCCAGATATGGACACATAAGGCATTTAATAATAAAGAACCATGCGATCAGAGTGCACAATAGAAAATAACTATATTTCTACAATCCAAAATACTATATTGCATTATTCAAAATGGTTATGAAGAGGATTATATATAGATGATTACAAGATGTTGCCCATAGTAGATTTTTATTACAACAAAAGAAGGGCAATTCATTGGACAAATGAATGCAAAATAAAGCCAATTAAGTCTGTTACAAAATTTGAGAAAATACAAGATAAAGCCAATTAAGATGTTAATAATCAATAGGGGATCTGCTTCCTTCTTATGAGTGTGAACCTTCAGTTGGCTGGCCTTCTTTAGAGTTTCTGACATCAAGGCATGTGGAGGTAACCTAGAGGATAAATCCGACAAGAAATAGAATTGCGTACATAACAGAAATAATATTAAAAGAAAGCATAACATATGCATAAAATGAAAATACTTGTATAGAGAGTCAACAGGATGGTCTCAAAAGTATGCATAATAAATAGATACATAATATTCATGTAGGATAAAATAGAATGTCATGTATAACAAAATGTAGCATAACATGTAATTATGTTAATTTTTGTGAGGTTAAGTCATAGGATGGTCCATATGTCTCATGAATACTCGAGTAAACTGGAGAAAGTTCCGTTAACTTTAACGTGGCAATATGAACCTCAATAAGTATTCCTCTTTTTCTCTTCTCTTTTGTAAGTTTCCACAACATTTGTTCAGTCTTGTACAGTACAAGGTGCAATTTGTTTCATTTGTGTTATGTTTTGTGCTTGACTTTTCTTACTTGTGGAAATAATGGAGCTTGATTGATGTAACAGATATTTCTGTTTTTATCAATGGAGGAGGAGGATGGCTAGAAATAGACAACTTTTGAATAAGAAGCATAAATGAATGCTTTTAGTAAGATGCTCAAACAATCAATTTATGGAACTGTTCTATTAAGGCACATTCTTTTTTTCTTTTTTTTAATAAGAATAAGTTGTGTGGGAATGAGTCCTTCGGACAGTTCATTAATTAGAAATTAATAGAACTTACATATTAAATCCCCTCAATGAAGAGAGTGTCCAAAATAGTAAATAATAGAAAAAAACCAAAAATACAAGAATGGGAGGGGAAAAAAAACAAGAGCTCTCTAAATATTAGCTCGATTCGAAGATCATTCAGGCGTGCTTCATCCCTTCGTTGATGAATCCAACAGCACCAATTATCTATTTTATTAAGGCGAATTTTTAAGATGATTTTATTTATATAAAAGACCCTTTAATATTTTGCCAACTTCAGGTATACCCTCTGACAAGGAGAGACTACAGATCACAGGAAGTTACTTGAAGGAAGAAATCAACAACCGGCTTGAAGGAAGAAATCAACAACCGGCTTGCATCTTCGAAGTAGCGAATCGCAGTGGGGACTAGTTTTCGAGCTAGAGGCTTCATGGCACACTTACTTATAGCTAGGGCTATCATTCCATTAGTTTCATATTAATCATATATTATGTACTTTTTTGTTTTAGTATTGTAACCTAACTAAAGGGCAACAAGGCCACTTGTGATCCGAGACTTGCTTATGTTCTGTTATGCAATCAGTAATGGAATGCAGAGGATCATGTCCGCGGTCTTTGCTTAAAAAAAATATTTTGCCAATTTTGTTAAAGAACTCTAATCTTATTTTGGTTGTACAAACTCTCCTTGGAGCTACTAGATCCAACGATAGACAAAGCAAGCAACACTTGTCATAGCAAAATTCGATCTAGATCTCCATTTTTCCCATTTTGTTTAAAAAATCCACATTTTTCACATCTAATTATAGAACCCTATAAGAAACAAAGGCAAGACACAGATATATTCTGGACAATTTTTTAAAAGAGGCATTTAAGCCAAATTTTAACAAAAAAAAATGTCTCAAACACATTTTGAAATGTTTTAATTCATTTTCAAAATAAAAATTATAATGTAATGACCATTCAAGTATCTATGATATACGAGAGATCTAGCATATCTAGCAATTACAAACCCTATTTTGTCTATCATGATTCTAAATTAAGTAGCTAAGACGTTCAAACCATTTCGCTATGAAATATTAATATTACTAAAGAAAAAAGTTGATAATATGTGGCTTAGGGGTGGGAAATTCTAAATGCGCACTATATTTTACTAGTGAGCACCACATACTATATAGTCAAGTTTTTACAACATAGAGGAAAATGGTGCTCACTAGTAAAATATGATGCGCATTTAGAATTTCCCCTCACGGTTGGTGCATTGAAAGAACTCCCCTCTCTCGTACTTCTCATGGTTACCTTCTTATGATGAAATATTTAAAGAGTTCTATTTATTTCGATATTATCTTTTAAATAGGATTCCCATCAGAAATTATTTTTAAATAAGATTCCCATCAGACAGGAGTGTCTCTGCTTCTTAGAGGATTCGATAAAACTGTTATCTCTTCTCTGTCACAGTCTCGTCAATTGCCCCCATATGATATCACCGTACCGGAGGCTAAGGAGGAGGACTATCGGGATAGCAAGGAGTGAGTTGTACCTTATATCCTTTCTGCATCTTGTATTTTCCTGGTTATTTTGTAACTTTGATTGGCATTGTGTATTATATAACTCCTTGTTGTATTACTCATTGATTAATGAAACACTGAACCCATCATCGCTTATGCTAAAAAAAATTATTACTTAATACTTTATGAAATAAGAATAGACCAGATATTGATATCAGCATGATTCATAACATCTTACACTCATTTTCTAGAAATAAAAGTCCAGAAATATTAAAGAGTGCTTTAGTTCCATGTTGGGAATTTTTTTTGGCGTGCAAATTTCTAGTTCCATGTTAGATGTTTACGAATTAGTACACTATAAGATCAAAGCTGATGGATTACAAGCCAACAAATCCACCTTAAAAAGCTAATTATTCTCTGCAAAAATCTTACTTTCTTCCATTGATTACTTTGATTACAACAAAAGTGAAACAATAGAAAAACAAACGATAGTATTTATATTTTTATTGCTCTCTTTTACAATAAAAAATATGTTCTAATGTGGCGATGGGCTCTATCTAGTAGAATATATTGACGATCCGACGTGAAAATTTTTTACTCGGTGAAGATGATGGCCGGCCCCAGCTCTCTCTTTGCTGATCTTAATGAATTCAAGATTCTTACACGTAACTTGAATTGCCAAAAACCAAAAAAGATCCTCAAGTCTCCTCAAAAAGGGTATTTATAGACTTTAGTTGGATATGAGAGTTTCCATAGGGATACGAATGGAAGGTGTTTGTATTCATCAAGGATTCTAATTAAATATTTGATTTTGATTTAAATCTCTTAATTTGAATTCTGATTGGACTCAATTCGAGTATTGGATGAGCCCAAATCTCAATCACAATCAATTTAGAATTCTGAGAATCTGCTCAAGTGGAGTTAAATAATCTGAATGCTGAGCAAAGGATTTTGCTCTGCGTTTTACTCCAACGCAAAGTTAAGCTTCTGCCGACGTCAAGCTATAGGTATAGCTTTGCGTTCTGCAAAGCTATCTGTCTCTTTTCTTTATTTTGGATTTTTTTTTTACCTCCATCAGAACCCTTTCCAAAATTTTCAAAATGGCTTATGACTTGGCAAATTTTGAATTATTTTGGATCTTCAATTTGGTGATTAGATTAAAATCAAGAGATTTGGCATAGGTGCAGCATTGTACATACCTGGAATTTTGGAAAAAGCAGTTCAAGGCTCTCACGTGTAACTTGAATTGCAGATGCTAAGATGATTGGGTCAGGATCATCAATATTTGGCAGAGGCACCCAATTGCACATGCCTGGAGTTTTGGCAAAAACAGTTCAAGTGCTCTCTCGTGTATCTTGAACTTACTGAAGAGGTAAGATCTTAACATGATAGAGTTAATTACATAACATAGGCTGTAATAATCCAAATCTTATGGTCAGAGGTGAGCGCTTAACATGACAGCTTTATAAGTTAGTAATAATCTAAATCTTACTGTTAGATATAAGAGAGCTTAACATGATCGGTTTATAAGATGATAATAATCCAAATCTTACTGTTAGAGACAAGAGTTTAACATGATAGGTTTTTAAGATGGTAATAATCTAAATCTTACTGTCAGACGTAAGAGCTTAACATGACAAATCTAAGGGATTTTTAACAAGCCCTCATGTATAAACGAATTTGGGATTCTTTACCAATCGTCATTTGCGTTGGGCTAACCATACTAATCCTCTCAGCATAATGAGCTGTCGAGGAATTGATTTTCTCTCTTTTTTGCTTTTAACAATGTTGTGTAGTTAATTTTATAATTTTACCTCCAGTATAATAAATTTAACCTCCAGCAATTTCTCAACAAAGAGATATAATAAATCCACCTTTCATTTTCCCCATGAACCCCAATTATCATATTGATATGCATATATTTGAGAATAAAATTACATTAGTTTATAAGCAATATCATACAGGGTTAGTATTATGGTAGCATATCACACAACTTGAGTTACGTCCGAAGACATAATGTTTTAAGCAAGTCAAGATCTAAGTATATGTTAAGGCAAGTAAGAGATATGTCAGTGATAAGACAATATGCATGATATGAGTCAGGTAGTCATCAGGTGAGTAACATGTTGTGATATCATAAGAACAAATTAATATATAGTATAGTGATTAGTGAAGTAAAGTGTAATCGTTGTCACCACTTCTGAAAAGTATAAAAGAATAAATCAAGTAGTTATATAATAAATTTGACCTCTAGCAAATTCTCAACAAAGAGATATAATAACTTAGAATTGTTAGGCCATAACTTGGATCTTTAACCTGACAATAATTTGGTCCAAACCTGAGCTCTGAAAACCAGTCTGATCCAAAAGTTTAAGTTGTTAGATAGAGATTCCAACTCTGTATTTAAATCTATAGAATTTCTTTGTCCTATCCGATGTGGGATTATACTCACATATGAACAATTAATATGAAGCAGAGGTCAACTTGCAGTTGCTGGTAACAGCTGCGACGGAGGTCGGGGATTTGGAGCTTCACCCAGACATGCAGTTTGGGAAGTGGTCGAAGTCGAGGGAGAATGCACTGGTGAAGGACAGCATTATCAGTGTGGTTGGGGGGAAACTGAGACAAGAGGTGCATGTAAAGCTACAGAATGTGGAGAGTGGAGAGTTGGAACTAGAATTGGAATGGGTTCCTCCATAACAATAGTATTCCTATCTGAACCTTTTTTTATTTTGTCTTTTTCTCTTCTCTTTTATAAGTTTCCACAACATTTGTTCAGTCTTGTACAGTACAAGGTGCAGTTTGTTTCATTTGTGTTGTGTTTTGTGCTTGACTTTTCTTACTTGTGGAAATAATGGAGCTTGATTGATGTAACAGAGATTTCTGTTTTTATCAATGGAGGAGGAGGATGGCTAGAAATAGACGAACTTTTGAATAAGAAGCATAAATGATTGCTTTTAGTAAGATGCTCAAACAATCAATTTATGGAACTGTTCTATTAAGGCACATTCTTATATATATATATATATATATATATATATATATATATATAAGAATAAGTTGTGTGGGAATGAGTACTTCGGACAGTTCATTAATTAGAAATTAGCAGAACTTACATAATAAAGCCTCTAATTGAAAAAAAAAAAAAAAAAAAAAAACCAAAAATACAAGAATGGGAGGGGAAAAAAAACAAGATCTCGCTAAATATTAGCTCGATTCGTAGATAATTCAGGCGTGCTTCATCCCTTCGTTGATGAATCCAACAGCACCAATTATCTATTTTATTAAGGTGAATTCTTAAGATGATTTTATTTATATAAAAGATATTTAATATTTTGCCAACTTCAGGTATACTCTGATAAAGAGACACTACAGATCACATGAAGTTACTTGAAAGAAGAAATCAACAATCAGCTTGCATCCTCGAAGTAGCGGATCGCAGTGGGGACTAGTTTTCGAGCTGGAGGCTTCATGGCACACTTACTTATAGCTAGGGCTATCATTCCATTAGTTTCATATTAATCATATATTATGTACTTTTTGTTGTTAATGGAGCCTTATTGCCGCAACGGGTTTCGGTACACCGAAACGGGTCCAAAATCGGACCAAACCCGTTATGATATAATATAAATATAGGATTGTGTCTAGGGTTTGATTGGCCGAGGTTTTCTTTTGGTTATTGTGGTGGCTGAAGCACAAAATAATTAGTGCCCGCTAAAGCACAAAATAATTAGCATGGCTGAAGCCAAAAATCATTTGGCTGAAGCCAAAAATCATTGGTGGTGGTTGTGTTTCTTTTCTTGTTGCAGCTGAAACAAAAAAAGAGGAAGTTTTGTTGTGGTTGCTATTAATTATCTTCAGGGCGAAAGCAAAAGAAGAAAGAAGGCGGGGCTTCTCTCAAGGTTTTCTTCTACGGCCGAAGCAAAGGAGAAGGATATTACTGTAACAAGAGGTTAAGATTTGATCTCAAATTCTTGTGTGATTTCATCGTTATTTCTCTTGTGGTTGAGAACTAGAAAGTTATAATCATTTTTTGATATAGTGGAAGTTTTCGATTGTGTCCCCATGGACGTAGATACATTGCCGAACCACGTTAAATCTGCGTGTTCTCTGTCTCTATTATTTTTCTCTTCGGTTAACTATTTGATTCCATTGGTTGTTGCATTAGTATTATTCTGCTGTTTTTGCTACCAATTAGTATCAGAGCCCTGATTCGAGTCAGATTTTACTTAAATCGGTGGTGATTTTAAGTAGAAATTATGGCGGAAGATAGGAAGAGAAAGATTGAAAAATTTAATGGGACAGATTTCCAATGGTGGAAGTTGCAGATGGAAAATTATTTATATCAAAAAAATTTACATCAACCACTGTATGGAGAAAATCCAGAAAAGATGATAGATGAGGAATGGGAATTGTTGGACAGGAGGGCTTTGGCGCAGATTCGATTGTGCCTACAAAACAGGTTGTGTTCAACGTCTCCAAGGAGAAAACCACTTCAGTTTTGATGTCAGCGTTGACTAAATTTTATGAGAAGCCGTCTGTTTCAAATAAACTGTTTTTAATTAAAAAGTTGTTCAATTTGAGGATGCCTTCTGATAGTTCAGTTATTAATCATTTGAACGAATTTAACACATTATGGGCACAACTTGAATCCTTAGATTTTGTTTTTCCTAATGATATTAAAACTTTGATATTTATGTGTTCGTTATTAGATAATTGGAGTAATATTATTTTAGCCATCAACAATACACTAATACTGCTCTTAAATTTGATGATGTTGTGAGTACAATCATGAATGATGAATTGATGAAAAAGAGCATGGGTGAGAGCACAGTTTCTATAAGTACTGCTCTGTCTATTGATATGACAGAAGAAAAAAAAGGGGTAGAAGTTTAAGTAAGGAGTCAAAGCAAAGAGGGAGATCAAAATCTAAGGAAAGTTCAAGAAAAGTTTGTATTAAAAATGTAAAACGAAGGGTCATATGAAAAAAAGACTGTCCAAACAAAAATAAAAAAGGAGCGAATGTGGTGAATCCAAGTAAATAGTATGATGACTTGTGCTTGTCTACTTATACAGAATCAATGTCAGATCTGTGGTTTGTGGATTCAGTAGCTTCGTTCCATTGCACTGCTCGTAGAGAATGGTTTGATAATTATGTCCAAGGTGAATTTGGACATGTGACTGTTGGTAATGGGCATGAATGTAAGATTGTCGGTAAGGGGACAATTCAGTTGAAGTTGCACAATGGTGGAAGTTGCTTTTACAAGAGGTCAGACACATACCAGATTTGAAGAAGAATTTGATATCTGTTAGCAAGCTGGATGGCGAAGATTATCAAATCTCGTTTGAGAGGAAACAGTAAAAGATCAGCAAATGAGCAATGGTAATGGTCAAGGATGAGAGAGTGGGAACTCTGTATTTACTCTCAAGCTCGGTGGATCACGTTATTTCTTTGGCCACCGTGAAAAATGAGAAGGCTACTTTATGACATCAGAGGCTCGGTCACTTGAGCGAGAGCGGCATGAGGGTATTGCAATCTAGAGGTATGTTGATAGATATGAAAGATGCCAACTTTGATTTCTATGAGAACTGTGTGTTTGGGAAGTAGAAAAGAGTTAGTTTTATGAAGGATGGTAAGGAGAAGAAAACCGAGAGATTGGAGTTGGTGCATACAGATATATGGGGGCCTTCTTCGGCGAAGTCTCTTGGAGGTAATTCTTATTTTGTCACTTTCATAGATGATACAAGCAGGAAAATATGGGTATTTGCACTTAAGCAGAAATCCGATATCTTCAAAATCTTTAAGGTATGGAAAACTCTTGTTGAGAATGAAACAGATTTGAACGTAAAATGTCTGTTGTCAGACAATGGTGGGAAATTTTACAATAGAGAGTTCGATGACTATTGCTCTACTCACGGGATCAGGAGAGTAAAGACTGTACCGAGGACACCGTAGCAGAATAGCATGACTGAGAGGATGAATATAACCATTTTGGAGCGAGCTCGGAGTATGAGACTACATGCAGGTTTGCCTCTGTAACTTTGGGGAGCCGCTATAGATACGGTAGTCTATCTGATCAACAGCAGTCCAGCTAGTGTTTTAGATGGAGGAATTCCAGAGGAGGTATGGTTTGGTAAGACTGTGAATTATTCATTCTTAAAAGTATTTGGTTGTATAGTATATGCACATGTGGATCATGAGATGAGAAAGAAGCTTGATTCTAAATCTCAGAAGTGTGCATTCATTGGATACGGTGGCGACGAATATGGTTATCGCTTGTGTGATTATGAGCATAATAAGGTATTCATAGCAGAGATGTAGTATTCAATGCGGGCTATATGTATAAAGATCGAATGGAGAATAAGAGTGAGAAAATAGTTGAGAAAGAGCACTTGGAGTTGGATGAGCTACAGGATGGGATGGATCTCACGGATAAAAGAAAAAGAAGAAATGCCTATATCTGAAGGGGAATAAATGGCTACACCTGAGAATAAACAAGTTTCAGATGAGACCGAACAAGAGAGAGAGCCACTGACTGAAGTAGATGGTTCAAGTACTTCATTAGAGAGTGTTCCCACTTTGAGGAGGAGCACGAAGATAAGGAAGCCAACCAAAAACTTTGTCTTCCTTTATATCATGTTTTATATACTGATGCAGATGAACAAGAGAGTTACCAAGAGGTTATGCAGGATAAATTTCGTCTTAGGTGAGAGCAAACCATGTGTGATGAGATGTCTTCTTTGGTGGAGAATCACACATAGGAATTGGTGAAGCGACCGGAAAAGATAAAAATATTGCTGCATAACAAGCGGGTATACAAGGTAAAACATGAACTAGGAGGGACACAAAGGTTCAAGGCTAGACTTGTGGTGAAGAGATACGGTTAAAAAAAAAGTATTGACTTCAGTGAAATATTTACACTTGTTATCAAGATGACTTCTATCAGAGCAATACTGAGTATTGTGGCTGTGAAAGGATTGTATTTAGAGCAGCTTGATATAAAGACTGCTTTCCTTCATGATGATTTGGAGGAGAAAATATACATGGAATAGCTAGAGGGATATAAAGTTAAAAGAAAGGAGAATTGGGTATGTCGACTGAAAAGGAGTTTGTATGGGTTGAAATAAGCACCGAGGCAATGGTACTTGAAGTTCGACAAGTTTATATTGGATTCAGATTTTGCCAGATATAATTCAGATCATTGTGTATATCTATAAAAATTTAAAGATAGTAAATTTATTATACTTACTTTATATGTAAATGATATGCTTGTGGCAGGTATATGCATGAAGAAAATCAATGATCTGAAAAGGAAGTTGACAGGGAGATTCTCTATGAAGGATATGGGTGAGGCTAAATAACTTTTTGAAATACAAATTACCCGATATAAGAAAAGTAAGAAATTATAGTTATCTCAGGAGGGGTACATCAAGAAGGTGTTGGAGAGATTCAATATGGAGAATACAAAACTGGTAACTACAACTCTTACTGGTCAGTTCAAACTGTCAAAAGAGTAAGGGGCTAAGACAGATGAGGAGACGAGACACATGGAGAGTGTGCCCTATTCATCAGCCGTTTGGAGTCTTATGTATGCAATGGTGAGTACAAGACCAGATATTGCACATTCAGTGGGAGTAGTGAGTAGATTTATGAAGAACTCTGGGAAGGAACATTGACAAGTAATGAAATGGATTTTCAGGTATTTAAAAGTTACTTCAAAATATTGTTTGTATTTTGGGGGTGATAATATTGATGTGCAAGGTTTTGTAGATTCAGACCATGCAGGTGATAGAGATAATGACAGGAGCACCATATATTATGTCTTTACAGTAGGAGGGACAGCGGTAAGCTGGTTTTCAAGATTACAATCAATTGCTGTTTTATCTTCGACAGAAACTGAGTATGTGGCAGCTGCAGAAGCAACTAAGCAGTTTATTTGGTTGCAGCAATTGATGAGTGAGTTGGGTTTTGATGGAGTGGATTGCAAGTTGTTCAGTAATAGTCAGAATACAATTCATCTTACTAAGAACTCAGCGTATCATTCACGGACTAAACATATTCACTTGAGATATCACTTTATTAGATCCTTGTTGGAGGATGGCCAATTGAAATTGGAGAAGATTAAGAGCAGTAAGAATCCTGCAGATATGTTGACAAAACCGGTTGATGGGAAAAAGTTTAGTTATTGCTCAACTTTGGTGCATTTGTGTTGAATGCTGAAATTGGGACTTTGAACGATCAAGGTAAAAGTTTTAGACACTAAAATTATTATGTACAGAGATTACAATTTTTGCAATAGGTCTCCAAGTAGGAGATTATTGCTAATAGAGCCCTATTGCCGCAACGGGTTTCGGTACACCGAAACGGGTCCCAAACCGGCCCAAACCCGTTATGATATAATATAAATATAGGATTGTGTGGCTAGGGTTTGATTGGCCGAGGTTTTCTTTTGGTTATTGTGGCGGCTGAAGCACAAAATAATTAGTGCCCGCTAAAGCACAAAATAATTAGTGTGGTTGAAGCCAAAAATCATTGGTGGTGGCTGTGTTTCTTTTCTTGTTGCAGCTGAAACAAGAAAAGAGGATGTTTTGTTGCGGTTGCTGCTAATTATCTTCAGGCTTAAAGTAAAAGAAGAAAGAAGGCGGGGCTTCTCTCAAAGTTTTCTTCGGCGGCCGAAGCAAAGGAAAAGGATATCACTGTAACAAGATATTAGGGTTTGATCTCAAATTCTTGTGTGATTTCATCGTTATTTCCCGTGTGGTTGAGAACTAGAAAGTTGTAATCATCTTTTAATATAGTGGAAGTTTTCGATCGTGTCCCGTGGACGTAGGCACATTGCTGAACCACGTTAAATCTGCGTGTTCTCTGTCTCTGTTATTTTTCTCTTTGGTTAACTATTTGATTTCTCTGGTTGTTGCATTAGTATTATTCTGCTATTTTTGCTAGCACTTTTTTGTTTTAGTATTGTAACCTAACTTAAGAGCAACAACCCTACTTGTGATCCGAGACTTACTTATGTTCTGTTATGCACTAATTAATGGAACGCAAAGGATCTTGTCCACAGTCTTTGCTTAAAAAAAATATTTTGCCAACTTTGTTATATAACTCTAATGTGATTTTGGTTGTACAAAACTCTCCTTGGAGCTACTAGATCCAACGATAGACAAAGCAAGCAACACTTGTCATAGCAAAATTCGATCTAGATCTCCATTTTTCCCATATGTTTTTGAAAAAAATCCACATTTTACACATCTAATTATAGAACTCTATAAGAAACAAAGGCAAAAGACAGATATATTCTAGACAATTTTTTAAAAGAGGTATTTAAGCCAAATTTAAAAAAAAAAATGTCTCAAGCACATTTTGAAATGTTTTAATTCATTTTCAAAATAAAAATTATAATGTAATGACCATTCAAGTATCTATGATATACGAGAGATCTAGCATATCTAGCAATTACAAACCCTATTTTGTTTATCATGATTCTAAATTAAGTAGCTAAGACGTACAAACCATTTTGCTATGAAATATTAATATTACTTAAGGAAAAGTTGATAATATGTGGAGCAGGAGTTGGTGCATTGAAAGAACCCCCTCCTTTCGTACTTCTCGTAGCTAGTTGAAATATTTGGAGAGAGAGAGAGAGGAATAACAAAACCTTTAGGGTACTGCACGTACCTATGATGAGTGTTTGAGTTCTATTTATTTCGATATCATCTTTTAGATAGGATTTCCATCAGACAAAAGTTTCTCTACTTCTCAGAGAATTCGATAAAACTGTTATCTCTTCTCTGCCACAGCCTCATCAATTGCCACCATATGATATCACCGTACCGGAGGCTAAGGAGGAGGACTATCGAAATAGCAAGGAGTGAGTTGTACCTTATATCCTTTCTGCATCTTGTATTTTTCTTGTTATTTTGTAACTTTAATTGGCATTGTGTATTATATAACTCCTTGTTGTATTACTCATTGATTAATGAAACACTGAACTCATCATCGCTTATGCTAAAAAAAAAAAATTATTACTTAATACTTTATCAAATAAGAATAGACTAGATATTGAGATCAGCAAGGTCCATAACATCTCCTTACACTCATTTTCATGAAATAAGAGTCTAAAAGTATTAAAGGGTGCTTTAGTTCCATGTTGGGAATTTTTTTTGGCGTGCAAATTTCTAGTTCCTTGTTAGATAATTACTAATTACTACACCATAAGATCAAAGCTGATGGATTACAAGCCAACAAATCCATCTTAAAATGCTAATTAGAAATTCCCACTTGCTTTTCTGAAAAAAATAATCAATTCCCACTTGATGATAGCATCACATATTTGATTCAAAACCTAATAAAGTAATTAATTTTTTTTCCTAATGTTTTCAGTTTCCATGCTTTTTATAACCAAAAGTAGGTCCCATCCCATTTATGATTAATCAACAATGGCAATGGTTGCAACTTGGCACGACATCAAATCGTTTTCATTCTATTTTGTATACAAGTCAAGTATGCTTTTTGTTTGTGGCAAGCGGTGTTCTGAGGTTCTATTCGTGTCACGCTGCACTATTTTCCTCTTTTTTTTAAGGAAAAAAAAAATTAAAATTCTTGTCAGCAATTTATTCCTAAAGTTTTTTCCTTTAACTTTAGAGAATGCGACACAAGTTTATGTAGGGGTGAGCATAGGTCGGTTCGGTTTTAGGGGAAAAAATTCCTACCGAAAACTGAACCGAACTAGTAGAACCGAAACCGAAAGCGAAACCGACCGAATTTTCATAAAAACTGAAACCAAGTTTTCGGTTCGGTTCGGTCGGTTTTCGGTTAATTAGGTTTGAAACTAAATATGTGATAAATACTTGTATTTTGTAGGAAAGATAATAATTTTTTTCTATTTTTTTCTTTTTCTACCTATTAAAATAACAATAATATGTTTTTCATCAAATATTTTAAAGAAAAACATATTGAAAAAAAAAAAAAAAAAAGAATAAACTACAATTGTAAAATTTCTGTTTTTTCGATCGGTTTCGGTTGGAGCTAAAACTACTGAAACCCGATCCGAAATCCGAAATTAATTTCGGTTTTTAAACCAAACCGATCGGTTCGGTTCGGTTTTGCAATTTGGTTCGGTTTTCTCGGTTTTCTACTCAGCCCCAAGTCTATGCAATAGTCCCCACTATATTCTCCTGAGAGGCTGTTACTATGCAATCCAAGAGTCAAGTATACCAACCTACACATGTTGATGCTTCCGAGTGAGGTTTTGTAACATGCTTAATGTGCTGTGCTCCATATAGGATGGTAATAGACTCAGTTCATAGACTAATTTTTAGTCCTCTCTATACAAAATTTTGTTTTAGAAAAATAAAATTTTATTTTTCTAAATCAAAATTTTGTATAGGGATGACTAAAAGTTGATCCTTGGATCCGTCAATTACCATCCCTAGCTCCATGTGTAGCCTTTTTTAAACTTTGAACAAGTTTATACGAACAACCAATTATGTCTAGCAATTTGAGATTGCGCTTTTAAGCCGTCATGCAATATGCTACTTCATTATGCTCGTATAAATTTAAATTGGACAGACTATGAAAAACATATCCAAGAACAGCCAAGAAGCAGCAAACAACCAAGAAAAGACTCAAGAAAAAGACTGGATTTGCTTACATCACAGGAGGAGGAACGGGGGGAGACACACAACAAGAACAAATGCCTTCAAGGAAAGAACACGGAGGTGGAGGATGAAGCTAGACAAGAGACACTTATAGCGGCATAGTAAGACAATTACATATTACATAGCATGTTTCATTAAAGTAATGATAGAACAAACTAGCACAAAGCCACCCAAACTCTTAAGTTCTTAGGTCAAAATCCCAATTTTGTATTTAAACTCATAGGCTTTCTTTATCCTATCCGATATGGGACTATACTCATATATGAATAACTAACAATCTCCCTCTTCGTTGAGTATACCAACTTAACTTTAACAACCATCCACGTGGAGGCAAGCACGTGGAAAATCAAATCCAAAGTTAACTCGACTAACTTAACTTTGGCAACCATACATATGGAAGCAGACACATGGAAAATCAAATTCAAATTTAACTCGACCAATTTGGGCTTTAACCATCGGCTTCACTCCCCTTAAATCATAACATGAACTCTTGACCTGACGACAACTTGGTCCGAATCTAGGCTCTGATACCAATTGTTGGAGAGAAATTTCATGTCCAATTATAAGCATGATGGGTCTAAATACAAAACTGAGAACCAATCTAACCCAAAATCTTAAACTGTTAGATCAAGACCCCAATTTTTTATTTAAACTCATAGAATTTTTTTGTCCTATCCGATGTAGCGGAAAACAAATATCTTACCCACACAAATAGGCACCTAAAATAGTGTCACACAAGAACTAATAGTAAAGAATAAAAAAACTATGAAGCCTTCACATCTGAATTGTAGTAACTTAAAAAATTTGGGGGACTAAATCCTAAATATGAAGATTTGGGAGACTAAATCATAACTTATAAAGATTTAAGGGACAAACCTGTAAATACCCCTATTTATTATTACCAACTCTACTCTCGATTTGAATTGAGTAAACAAATTTATGCCTCATGGATGCTCGTTAGTGTTATATGTCCCACAAGTAGCCCACTCCGTTTTCGAGATCGTGTGGAAAATGGGACGTTACCTTTTATAAGCAATGACGCAAAAGTAGAAAAATCCTGCCCTCAAACTTGTACAACTAGTAGGTGAAGAGACGACCGATCTCCTCTGGACCGCTATAATGACATTTTACAATGAATTCAAAAGTTTCTGTAAAAGAGCAACACTCTAGCAACAGAAAAGTTATTTCTCAACTGTGCCCTTGTGGAATTATCTACAAAGCTAGCATGGCAACATGGACTATCCACAATCAATATGATCCTCAAGCCAAAGCGCTTCAGCTAGTATTCAAAAACTCAGTTTAATTACAAACTCAGTTCGAGAGCGAGTAGTGGGTACTCAGAAAACTCAGTGGTACTCGTTCAAAACTCAGACATTAATATTTCAATATATATGATACTAAAATTGTTATAAAATTAATTTCAATACTGAAAATCAAAAATATTACAAATATTATAAAACAAGTTTCGTACTTCCCAATGTCATTTTAGAACTATTTATCAAGTTATCCAATTTGTAATTTTTATGAAAAAAATTATTCTATCTCCATCTCATATCTCTACATATTCTAAAATTTTCTAATTCAGATTAAAGAAAAAAATAGAGAAAAAATATTAGATCAATAAAAAAAATTGCAAAAAAAATTAGTAAAACAGATTTCTAATTAAAAAAGAAAATTAAATTTTTTGCCTCTTCTATAAATCTTATAATTCAGAAAAAAAACTTGAAGAAAAAATTGCAATATAAGTCTGAAAAAGATTGCAAATTTATGAAAAATAGAAAAAATTAGCAAAAAAATCAGCTTAGAAAAAGATGATCGAGTTTTTAGCAGATCAAGTGTGGAACTCAACTCAGATGAGTATTCGACCGAGTTGACTGAATACTTATTTTGTCTAAGATTTTGATCAATTTCTCTTAGCTCGACTCATGTTTTGAACGACTCGAGTATTCAGATTAGTACTCATTCAAATAACCTAAGTTTTAGAACAGTGTCGTTAGCCTTAATATTTATGGGTGATTGTAAACCATAATATGGTCATCCATTGAACCATAACTAATAAATACCCTCATTGAACTTAAGGTCTAGAACTTGTGTCGCCATTAGCTTGTTGATTAGAGAGAGCATGCCTAGATTGCCCCTAGGACTGCTAAGATTGTCATTAATTTTCGAACTATCCTTTGACCTAGACAGTTATAAAAAGGCATATTTTCCAATGGCCTCCAGGTAACATGCAATCTATGTTTGCGATTTCTCTAACTAGTGATAAACTATAAACTGAGAGAGTAAAGAATAGCTTTATATTCTGAGATGTGAATAAATCGATACAATGACCATCTTTTTATAAGTGAAGAAGGTAAATATAAAATGTAAAGATAAGAAAATATATAATTTGATCATAATTACAAATAATCCTTAATCAACATGATCATCCTAATTAGGGATATTTGACAAATATACTAATTTAGAAAGATACTATAAGATATACGAATAAATTAGAGAATTTGTTAAATATCTTAATTTAGTAAGATATCATAAATTAGTAAGATATTCTAATATCCCCATAAACTCAAGATAGTTTGAAAGATATCAACTTAAGTTGGAAACAAGATCATGATGACAAGCAGGTAGATGGGCCTTAGTAAAAAGAGAAAACCAGTAGACAATCAGGAGGATCGGACATAATAAATGGCAGTAGAAGAATCTAAACATACTAAGGATTAAGTAATAATTCTGCCTATAGACAGCGAGAGAATAGGGAGAACAGTGAAGCCAGTAGCGGAGCCGACGTTCTTGGCACTATCAGGCAACGCAGTTAACCCTGCAGAGGGCAGCAACACAGAAGACGGAGACGGTAGAGTCGGCAGCGATACATCAGATTTTTATGAGGGAGCAGTAGATGGATCTCTGGCACATGAGATGGCGACAAAGCAATATACGGAGTCACTGGAGGAGGAGGCAGAGAGAGCAAAGGCTGTGCCTTTGAAGAGGGCGGTGTTGATGGAGCAGGAGCCGAACATGACACACTAGGTTTCAACGACAGAGCAGCAGGTGGAGTCATTGGGACACGAGACAGAAGCGTTAATGGAGATGCCTTTGAAGATGGCGATGACGACATAGTAGGAGCCGAAAACAGCACACTAGATTTCGGCGACAGAGCATCAGGTGGAGTCTCCTGGGCATGAGACGAAAACGACATCTCCGTCAAAGGCAACCCTTTGAAAATGGCAGCAACGGTAGAGCAAGAGCCACCACAGACCTAGGAGTTGCAACCGGCAATGGCGAGGTGGTGGATGGCTCGTGGGGGGCAAAGTAAGGGCTGTACCCGTGGCAGAGGCAACGCCGATGCTAGCGAGTAATGCAAGTGCCATCACAGCTGCGAAAACAAATGACATTATTACTTGATCCTTGAGAGATTTGAGAGAACTCTGATAAAAGAGTTGTAATGGCCATGATAAAATTAGTAGAGTGAACACAACGAGTCTTCTGTGCTGGTCGACTGATCAAGAAGCGAGTCAGAGACCAGATTGAGGTGCGGGTCAAAGACATCAAAACCATGAAGTCAGACATCAGTTTTGCTCTAATGTTATGATAAAACTATGAACTGAGTGAGTAAAGAATAGTTTTGTATTTCGAGATGTGAATAAAACGGTACAATGACCTCCTTTTATAGGTGAAGGAGGCAAATATAAAAATTAAAGATAAGATAATATATAATTTGATCTTAATTACATATAATTATTAATCGGCATAATCAGCCCAGTTTAGGATATTTGATAAATATACTAATTTAAGAAGATATACTGATAAATTAGAGGATTTATTAAATATCCTAATTTAGGAAGATATCCTAAATTAGTGGAGATATTCTAATAACTAGCTTCTTCTTTTTTTTCATCTTTTGCAAGTGAGGGATCGTCCAAGTAAGGAGCTGTTCATGTTTCCTTGCCCACATACAAGGGATTTTCTTACCGACCTTAATATGCTTGTTACATATGTTTTCAAGTCTCATGGGCAGGCAAGAATCATCAGGATGCTTGCCATAAAACCTAAAAATTAATTGATTTAAGCAAGATCACCAAGAAAATGTTAAATCATGGTTATAGATCCACATATCTAGATAGGTTAAGTGAAATCTGGGTCTTTTCTCAAAAAAGTATATTGTTTATATTATCCAAATGCTTACAAGTAAATAGACTTAATTTAACCTAAATTATACTCTTAACCCTCTTCTACCAGTCTTGGCTTATATATGTACTTAAATCTTTTATCAAACTGGACGTAAAAGAAAGATGTTACTATGGTGACTTGCAGTTAATTCTCTATGAGCCAGTGACAATGGCTTTTGCATTATAATGGGTAGATTAGATGATTATATTAGTATCTTCATATCTTAATTTTCTTGAGCATCGTATTTCTTTTTCTTTTTTTACTCCCCTTCTCTGAAATTGTTTTTGTCTTGTTCATAAGTTCATAACCAATTTCTCATCCCAGTCACTGCCACTGTGAGAATCGTGCCTCAGTCACTATCCAATTTTAATGGCCAGTGATGGCCAGTATCACAATGGCCCAAAAAAAGCCTAATCGCTCGAGTTACCAGTCTTGTACGCATTACCCAGTCTTGCTGTGTTGTGACTGATGAATAATTTAAGATGGAAATTACCATAACGTATTAAATCAATCCAGACTATTAATAATCTGGACTATTTCTCAACTTGTGCTGGTCATCCTTACACAGGGGTCATGCTAATCTTCTCTATATCATTCCAATTCTGCCAGCTGATAGTTTTTCTGTCACAGTCTTGTTGGCGTCAGAAACAGAGATAAGGAGCTTGTGGGAGGCTCTTATGTGGGTCTCGGATGTAATCCTTGGTGAACGTATTACGTTGGAAAGGGATACTCAGGGCATTATTCACTCATTTATGAATGCTCCAGATAGCAATTGTCATATTCTATTTCGAGATACTCGCCTTCTAAAGTCTTCATTTACACATGTACTTGCTTAACATTCTTAGAGGGAGGAGAATATGTATGTTAATTTATGGCTTATAAGAGTTCTATGACGAACTCAAAAACTGCCTGGCAAGGAAACTTTCCTTATTTACTGGTGGAACTTGTGATGAGAGATGTTTTCGATAGTAGGTAGAAAAGAATGTAGTTCTGAAGAATCTTCTTTAGCAAGAAAAGAAAATCCAGACGGTTGATATCTTAAAGTATGATGGATAAATATGAAATAGACATGTGTACCTAATTAGACCTCGCGACCATTGACGCGCTCACTTCATGGACTGATCTATATATTCTCCGTAAGCGCGTAGACCGCTCCGTATAAGGGAATATATCTGTATTAGCCGTTTGATTTGACTCAATTGAATTGGAAAAGTTGGAAAATGTTTAGAATTTTCGGGTCCTCTGCAGTACAAGTTTCACATAAATTACCCTCAATGTTTTACATACTAAATTCTGTACTGTACAATGCGGGGTAAGCAAAGGTACTTTGTACTAGTATTGTAGTTGTGTTAGCTGAATGCTAAATTAATTCTCACAATTTTTTTTGAAACCATCTATGATTCATACTAGTTGAGATTTTCTGAGACTAAGAGTGTGTTTGTTTACATGGAAGGGTATATTCGTTTGCATGGAAGTAGAATAGAAGTAGTGGAAGTAAAACTACTTCTACTACTTCAAATGCTTATTTAGCCAAAAAAGAAGTTAGAAGTTATTTCTTAAATATTGAGATGGTACCTGTGTGACACCTTACTTCCACAATTTTCTTTCTCTCATTTTGACTTGGAAGAGCTCTAGAAAGTAGAGGATTAAGGCAAATAAAATAATTTTTTATTTGCATATTATCATTTACTTTCAAAAATTATATTTTTATACATAGAAAATAAATAAAATAATATAAGTTTGTTTTATTTAATCAACTAAAAAATAATCACCATTAAAATTCCTAATATATTTTTTCCTTCCAAAAGCTAGCAAACAAATACAAGAAACAATCTTTTCCTCTACTCTATCTTGGATGTTACTTCTCAATCTCCTCTCTATTTCCACTAGTTCAAGTAGTCGAACACACTCTAAAAGCATGATAGTCTTAGTCTCAACACTTTAAGCTGTATCACATTAGCATTATTGGAGATAAACTAACTACATTGACTAATTATTTTTCTAAGAACTAAATTGATTAAAGATTACGGGTGAAAAAAACTACAATGACTAATTAATTGGACACCTATAACTAAAGAAGTAGGAATAATGTTATCAGAGAGAATCTGGTTTCCATAAAATAAAAATAATTTGAAAATATGTGATTGCTAATAAAAAAAAAGGGGTATTTATTGGTTTGTCCCTCAAATCTTTATATATTATGATTTAGTCCCCCAAATCTTCGTATTTAGGATTTAGTCCCCCAAATCTCCTAAGTTACTACAATTTAGTCCCTCTCCCTAACTTCCTTTAATTTTTGACCTGATATTATCATTTTACCCATCCTTATTCATTCTTTCTCTTCCTCCTCTCTTCTTCTCCTCTCTTCCTCCTCTCTTCTCATTTTCTTCATTATTCCTCCTCTCTTCTCCTTCTCTCTTCCTCCTCTCTTTTCCCAATGAAAAAAAGAGGAGGAAGAGAGAAGGAAGAGAAAGGAGGAATAATAAAGAAAGAAAAGAGAGGAGGAAGAGAGGAGGAGAAGAGAAAGAATGAATAAGGAGGGGTAAAATGGTAATATCAGGTCAAAAATTAAAGGAAGTTAGATAGGGGGACTAAATTGTAGTAACTTAGGAGATTTGGGAGACTAAATCCTAACTATGAAGATTTTGTGATTAAATCATAATATATAAAGATTTGAGGGACAAACCAGTAAATACTCCTAAAAAAAACTATGAAAGTACCATAGGGATTAATGTCAAAATATTAGTATGAATTTCATTAACTTGTTTATTTATGTATAAAAATATTACAAGCAGCCATAGCTGTCAAGTTGAATCCTTTAAAGATTTGCTGGAAATATCTTCTACTTTTCAAATTAATGCTATTTTTTATTATCAAAATGGTGGCTGAAATCTCTCTGCATTCTATTAGTAAGCAGATAATAGAACTATAATAATATTTGGGTCAGACGAACCCTCGTATAAAAAAGTACATAAAGAAATTAATGCTATTTTTTAAGAGGTGAAATTGGAGTTCAGTTGACATGTCATAATTATTTCATTCACTAACCGTTACAGTAATACACCCAAAAGGTGTATTATATATATGTTTACCATTATAACAAACGCTCCTTTTATTTTATATAGATTTTACGTCATTGATAGTTTATTTGAGTTAGCTAAATATTAACAAAGTCCAATGCTTATATATTAATCCAGGGTTAAATCTATGCAATACTATTGGTTTTCAACTTCTTTAACACTAGAGGAAAAAAAATGATGGAATATAATAATACGAGGAGGCTTGTATGGCCCATTGACCAATCGATATTTTTTATTTTCAAATGTATCATATTAGTTGACCATTTTCAAATGAGCTCATTGTATTGTATTCATGTAGTTCGTACACGTCTAAGATTCTATTATGAATACGATCTGACTGTGTGTCTGGTCCAGCATGTTAATTTTAAGGTGCGGTGAGCATAATTCGGTTAAAAAAAAAAAATCAAGACTGATTCGAATAAGCAAAATTACAACGAACCAAAATAATTATTATTTTGGTGGTTTTTGATTTTGAGCTTTGAAGCTCGAAATCGAATCAACTGAACTAACCGAGTTATTTAAACTTTATACATATATACATACATGTATATATACATATATAATTTTATATAGGATTAATGTAGGTGAACCGTTAGATAAGGAATCTTACGCGAGTCAGCAGTAAAAGTATAATAATTTAGCATTTTTTTTAAATTTTATTTTGGAATTAAGATCTATTCATTTTTAACTTCTTTAAAATTAAATTTTTTAGAGTTCATTTACCTTTTCATCAAATGGATACAAAATGTTATATTTACTGAAAACAGTTAATTTTGTGTCAACTTAATAGATGACTAAATCAAAACTAAAATCTAAGAAATTGGTATGAGTGAATCCCAAAGTGTCGAGATCATAATCCAAAATTTTATTTTAAAAAAAATTATTGGAGATAATAGAAATGAACTGCAGCTCAAGTAATTTGTATGAGCTGTCATTTCATTTTCATTATTCTCAATTCTACATGCATATTACTATAAATAATAATTTTATAGTAATTGTACATCTGAAATTTTTTTTTATTAAATGATTAAAATTATAATTTTTAAATAATTTTTATTAAAAAAATGAGAAACAAATAACTGAACCGAATCACCAAGCCATTGCTAATCTGGTTCGATTTTGTAAAATTAGAAAATACCAGACTGAAACCTGACCCTAGTCTCTCAATCTCGTATGAATCTGGCCGGTTAAGAAAATTTCCGAGTCACGCACCGGTACACGTGCCCTGATCCATGTACCGAAGGCGAAGGGTCGAGCTGGGCAGCAAGCAACCACCCAAATCATAATCAGTGGGAACCGGCAGCAAAGGGGAATTTCTAGATGGGCACAGCTTTTTTCCTACTAAGCCCACTTAAATCTTCCCTTTATTTACTATTTTGCCATTAAAATTCTTGGTCAAAACTGTTCCTCTTCACCCTCTCTTTCATCCATCCGGGACTGTTAGCCCGGATGGATTGGCCTGATCCAGCCTAGATCAGACCAATCTATCCGGACTAACAGTCCCGGATGGATCTAATTAGGGAGAGAGAGAAGGGAGAGGAGTGAGAGGTGTGTTCACTGAGAAAATCCTCTCTTTTTAAAAGAGAGGTGTGCTCCTAGGAAAAGTGGGCTCACTGGGAAAAAAACTGGGCCTATCTAGAAATTCCCCAGCAAAGCAACCCCACACTCCCTGCGGCTCGTGTCTCTCATTAGCCTTGGGGGAGAAGAAACAAGCTCCGTAGACTGTAGGTAGGTATAAATAACCCACCACAAGGGGGAGAAAAGGGGAACCACCAGCAGAATCAAAACCAAAACAAAGAAAAAAAAAAGAAAGGAAAAAAAAGAAAAAAAAATAAATCAAAAGAAAGCGATGCATCTCTACAACGCATGGCTTCCACCGCAAGTCGCAGAAGATTCCAAGAAGGAATCGGAATCCTTCGCATCCGTCGTCAGATCCGTCACGGATTCGTGGTGCCCGGACGATCCTGATTCCGTCTACTCCACTCTCAAGTGGATCTCCGTCATCGAACTGTAAGCACTGCCGTTAACTCCACAAATTTCTTGCTTTCTTTGACCTCGATTTGGGAATTTTTGTAAACATTGAGCTCGATTTTACTTCTACTGCTCGATTTTCGACGGCTTTAGGGCTTTAATTTGTTCTCTGATGCTGTATTGTTTTGAAGCTGTTTAGATTTACTTTTTTCTCAATTTCATTATTTTTGTTACTTGTTACGAACTTTTCTAATTATTTCTCTCTAAATGCAATTTGAGCTCATCATTTAGGTTTATAATAGGGATTGATGCGTAGAATTTCTTCTTTGATGCTGTATTTTATTTTCAATTGATAATTAAGTTATTTAGGTGCTATATTATTGTGATTTGTCCTATTCTACATGTAATTTGAGTATTAATTAGTGATATGAATTGTTCTTAGTTGCTGTATTTTGTGGTTGTTGGCTGATTGGAAGTTGTCAGGCTTGTACTTGATGTTATTTATTAATTATCATCTTTAGCTATTTTGACTATGCTATTAGGTTTTCTGATTCAAGAGATTACTTGAGTTCATCATTGGAGTAGTTAAGCTTGAGCTATCTGATGCTTTAATTTCTGGCAGTTGACAAATTTTGACCGCTTAGGCTTCTAATTTCTTTCTTTCACATATAATTAGCATCATCAAAAGAAACATTATCTTAATTCGTCTAATAGTTTGATTCGTTTATTGTTGATGTCCAACAAATTAGTCGAAATAATCAGAATGCTGCGCTATGAGGACTGTATATGATATCTTAATTTGTGTAATTGTTTTAGCACTTAGGAGCAGGTTTATGAAGCCTTACATTTTTGTTAGTTAGCTAATTTCTATTGAATCTGATCTTGGAAGCATATAATTACTCTTTTACTAATGATGTCATTTTGGTAGTATTTAAGAAATTTAAGATCTGCTATGAGTCGGCGGTTTATGATTGTAATTGCTGGTTGTCCAATGTACACTCCTGTTGGCATTAGTTTGTAATTTTTTTTTTTTTTTTGCTTATATTCATATTTTCATGCTACCCATTTTCCCTTATTATGTGCTCTCATTTTTCACTGAGGGACTTCCTATTATCATCTGCTTGATGCACTGAGATTATAGTTTTCACATGCTTTTCTTTTTTCCACTTTTTCCTTCTGAAGTTTTATAAAAGCAAAAAGCGATGTTTCTTCGGAGGATGTTAAGAAGCTTGTAGAATTTGGGTTGGAGGTGTTTCATGCATCACAGAACAAACTCTATGCTCAGGTAAGCATGCTAGTTTTATGTTTATAGACATGATAAGATAATTTTCTTGCTAATTATCAATCTAACCTCTTATTATGAATTATTTCTATATGAATTAGGTTAGATGGGGAGGTATATTAGTCAAACTTTTGAAGAAGCATGGCAAGAGATTGTCACTCGATATTCAATGGAGACCAGTTTATGACTGTTTGATGCGTACACACTTTAAGAGGTGAAGTTTCTTTTTCAAGCAAATGATTATTTGGATGATGAAACAACTAGTTTGCATGCGAATGGGATGCCTTATTCAGAAACCCCTTTAATTAGTTCTGTCACACCTTTCAGTGTGTTTATTGTTAGGTAAGGTAAATTCATAAACTCTGTTGTGATGCCGGTATGATTAGATTCTTATATTGCAATGGTTGCATGATTCAGTGAGTACATATATTTGAATTTGAAAATAACACAACCTTTTAGTTTGTTACTGCTTCTTTCACAAATCACTTGATCTTTTAGACATTAATTGGCTATTTGAAACCCAAGTGTTTGGGGACAGGGGATTCTTTGGTTCTCACTCTTTTGGATGTAACTATAGAAACACCGGATATACATATATCATTATGTATGCATATAATGATAGATATTATTCAGTGTTCTAAATATCGGATACCGGTCACATACTAATCAGCCAAATTACATATTGGATACCGGATACTGGGCGAGATACCGCGATATGATTCTAAATACTGGAGTGTCATATCGGTGTCATACCAGTTAAAGAATAATTATATAATTGGGTATATAGAATATATTAAAACACATAAAATAAGTTTATGATACTACAATTAAAAATTGACAATTGCTCAATGTCTTACAAATAAAATGTCCTATATTGGCCAATTGTCACAATGTCCTATAAATAAAAATTTTAAACTACATATTACTTTAACAAATTCTCAATCATTACTTAAAACTACATATTACTACATATTTTAAACTACATATTTTAAACTACAATTAAAATGTCCTACTTCACCTTCAAATGGCCTACATCTCAATTAATAAAAATTTTAAACTACATATTTTAAACTACATATTACTTCAACAAATCCTACAATTAAAATGTCCTGCATATTAATTCAATAAAATTTTTATACTACATATTACTTCAACACTCTAATTACTCATTACTCAACAAATTCTCAATCAAATTCACTTCAAAATCCCAATATACTCATTACTTTACTTCAACTGTAAAATACAATACAATAAAGTGAATAATTTTGTATTGCTACTGTAATTAATTCACTGTCTAAATGTTATCTAATTAATTTCTTGCAACTGTAACTAATTCACTGAATAATTTTATATTGCAAATTTGCAACTGTAATTAATTCCTTAAGGCCAGTGAGTCAGATTCACTAATTCACACTGAATCAGTGAATCGATTTACTGATTCACATTGAATTAGTGATTCGATTCACTGATTCACATCGAATCAGTGAATTCACTGATTCGGTGTGAATTAATGAATCTGATTCATTGGTCGAAACCCTAACCCAATCAATTTGTAAAAACCAAATTTCTCTCAAATTTTAAATACTCAAAGTCTCAAACACACAAATTACAGTCACAAAGAAATATTTATAAGAAAAAAAAATAGAAGTTACACAAGAGGAGGAGATTGACTTATCAATGACTTGGTGTGAGTTTGTCGGTGCTGCTGGAAGTCACGCAAGAGGAGAGAGAAGTCGGGAGGCTGGCGAAATTTTTTTAGGGCGAATCGGGCTCGCCAAACTTCCTTTAGGGCGAATCGGGCTCGCCGAAGTTCCTTTAGGGCAAATCAGGCAGATTGATCGAACGAGAGAACTGGCGAAGAGGAATTTTAAGATTTTTTTTGGTTGGACTTAGGGTTTTTTGGGAGGGGCAAATAAGGCGATCGATTGGTTGAGGAAAACGAGATAGAAGTCGGGAAAATTTTAGGGTTCGCGAATTTGGAGGAGAACGAGAGAAGCATGTTTTATTTTTTCCTATTGGGTCGGGTCTAACGGTTAACAAACGCAATCTAAACCTGTTAACAAAATGATTATTTTATTATTCTTCCTGGTCTATTCAATCGCTTTTCACTGTCTAATCAATTAGAGTGATACTTCCATCTTAAACTGTTCATATAGGACATTTAGTAAAATTTTATATTTTTAGCACATTTTTGTTTTAATCGTAACTTTTGAGACACGTTTATTATTTTATGCGTAAATGATACATACATTATTATATTTATTTAATCTAATTAAAGGGTTAATTACAGAAACTATCTATGTACTATTGGGGTGTATCCCTAATACCCCTTATAAAAATGTTTCGCAGAGAGACTCCTTGATAGGGGGTATACGTGTATCAAAATTTATTTTTTTTGTTACATTTATACACCCTATTAGGGGTTCTCTCTGTGAAAAATTTCTTAAGGGTATTAGTAATGCACCTCCACATAGTACAAGGGTAATTGTTGCAAGTAACTCTTAAATAAATATCCATTTGGCTTTGCCGGCTAACTACTTTATCACATAGAGGCACCTTGCTACTATACTATGCTTTTCGCTAAGATTATCCTTATATCTGAGTTAAATATTTAAATAAAACAAAAAATTTCTGAAAGTCGCTTGTGATACCTAGTCAATGAAGCCCATCTTATGTTGAGGATGTATTTTGACTCAGTTAAAGCAGTATATGTTTATGTTAGAGGGTTTATAGGTTGCACTAGTATAGGTGGGGGACACGCTAAGGTATGGGTATGCAGATAAGACAATTTTTGATAATTCAATAAATGGACACATGGACCTGGAAACAATTAAATAATATGAGTAGAAATTTATGTTATTTATTTAGAGCATGCATTTGTAAAGCTATGTGGTTTAAAGATGCTAAGTGACTCTAATATAATAATTTCAAGTTAGTTACATTTATAATTATAACTGCAATCATGATTCTTCATTAAAATAGTGTACAAAATTTATAAATACTATTAAACATATACATATGCATATACATCTTCAATTCAAATTGATTTGTTGATTTATACTCCATGTATTAGTTTTATGTTATTAATTTAGAGCATCCATTGTCAAGCTAAAAGGTCTAAAGAAAAAGAGTGACTCTATTATAATGATAACTTCAAGTTAGTTACATCTATAATAATGATTCTTCGTTAAGAAAGTGTATAAAATTTACATATACAATTATACATGTATGTGTATGATATACACATACAGAAACAACTTCAATTCAAATTAAATTGTGAAGTTATACTTTGTGTATTAGATTTTTTTTTTTCTTTCAAAACTTAGTAAATACATATCTTATGCATTTTTTTTATATGTGTAGGGGAGGCATGAGAAATTTTGTTCGGACATAGTATATGAGTATTTGATAAGTATCCATTAAGTATCTGAGCATCCATGAATCCACTTAGGATATCAGTTGGTCACCTTAATTAAAGCATCCGCATAACTGTTTTAGTTTTAATTAAGTGACATTGGGATCCAGCCATCCAGGCTGCCAAATGTACAATCTTTAAAATTCTCTACTGGCATGGCTTCAACATGCAATTTTTATGCTTTAAAATCAGCCGTGGCTGCAGAGTCTGTATGCATGTTTGGGAGTTGTTGTAGAACTTTTGGTGTTGGTATTTGTGGACATATGTGCACGACTCACTTTGAAGTATCTATATTCCCTGATCCAACTTGTTACTTTAATTCCTGTTATATTGTTGATTTAACTCATTGAACTGCAAGCATTTACGAGTTACATCCGGTCCACTCTTCATAATTTTCAAGCTGTCTAGACCTGGGTATTATTTTCTCAAATATGGTGTTCGTCATTTGTTGTGGGTTGGACTTTTCTGTTTTGAGTCATGGGGACTGGAAGGTGCATTGTGTTATGTGTAACAAGCTTTTGCTTGGTGCTCTTGAAGAACTTAACTTTGGCTGGACACATGGAGTTGAAGAAGCCATAAGCAAAACCAAATCTCTTTTGATTTTTTAGCATAGCATACCTGTTTGTCTAAAATACTATGTTGACCCTTCTACGGAGCTAGAGATGTAACAATTGCCTCGAGTGTGGCAGGTTGAGCAAAGGACTAAAATTTCCTTTTGCTGTAGTTGTGTATATGGGAGGGGAGCCTTGGCGCAACGGTAAAGGTTGTCGCTATGTGACCTGGAGGTCACGGGTTCGAGTTGTGGAAACAGCCTCTTGCAAAAAAGCAAGGTAAGGTTGCGTACAAAAGACCTAAATAGTCCGACCCTTCCCCGGGACCCCGCACATAGCGGGAGTTTTGTAGCACCGGACTGCCCTTTTTTGTAGTTGTGTATATGGTTGTCATGTTGAAGATGAGAGAGTTCTCTGCATGTAGCAAGTTTTTCTCAGTCCTCTTGGTTATCAGGTAGTTTGTTTAGTTTGTGCCTTTTCTGTGAAAGTTGGGGAATGACCAAACTGGTTTGGAGAATGCTGGGTGTGGAGTTTAAGAAACCACTTTGGCTTGAGTTCAGTTTGAGATTTCCTATGGGTGGTATGGATCCAGTTCATTTAGCTATTTCTCTTGTTTTCTGTGGATTGCAAGGTTTTAATATCAGCTGATACCAATATCTGTAACTAATAATTGTGTCAGATTTTAATATATAAGGAGTTGCCAATATTGTTGGTATTCTCTTGATATAACTGATATTGCGAGACAGAGCAGCCCCGTGTGATTCTCTTTTTGGTTCATGTAGCCTACCCCAACTACTTGGGATACAAGGCTTAGTTATTGTATCCGATATTGCGATATAGTATATCAGATATCATTGGTTTTTGATATCATAAACCCATAAACCAATTGGCCAATGCTAGTACGAATTCTGAGACTTTAAACCCTGGCGATTGGGTGCCAACATTTTAGACTTATCCTGATTAGCTAGGAAGCATTGATTTAGATTCAGATACATATATGAAACTATACTTACATGAATAAATTTTGTAATAAGAGGACACAGAATGGTATGAATACAAAAAATTATATATAGATCTTAAAACACATTTACATTCTTGTGCATGTTATATGGTATTCGGAGGTCAAATCTGAATAGTTTAGGATAATGATACATTATGACATTATTAATAAAATTATGTGTGTTACTATTCAATATCTCAAGTATATGAAATTATTTCTAGTTGCCTAAAATAATAATTATGTGCATAATCATATAGGTTATATAAATTCAATAGGTATGCAGATCAAATAGAATACATCATTCACAACTTTTTTTGCTCTGATACGTCTTCTATAAACATTAAAATATTTTGATATGTCAAAAGGAATATGTATTGAGTCAAGTGTTGCAGTGGCCGAAAATCTTATACGTATTTGACGTGGCTACGTCTCTTTTAAAATATCTTCGCTACATAGCTATCTAGTGAGTTTTAGCACTTCTTTACTACGGCTTATTGGGCAATCAGCCAACTCAGCATCCTAATAATTCTCCCATGCTGCCTTAGAATTAGTTTTATGCTGTTTATTTATCTTATACTTCATTAAGTTGAAATGCCGATTATCCTTCATTAGCTGCTCATGTGACTGAATTTATCATCAAAGAAAATGAACTTCTAAAACTTTTCCAGGGCAACATATGGGCATAAGAGTGAATCTACTATGCATAGTGAAAATAACCCACCAATGTTCTGAAAGGATTTTTTAGAAGCTATTCTTTTATTTTTTTGAAACAGTGTTTGTTGTTTTTGATCATATAATATAGTTATGCTGTTTTATTATTATCTTTCCGTATTATCTTATAAATGGGATGTAGCTGATCAATGTTTTTGGAATTGAAAGTTTAGCTTCAACTCGTTTCTTATCTTTTCTGTTCTGATTTACACAACGTCAACAGAAATACTGGTCCTGAGGGATGGAAATTAAGACAGAGACATTTTGAGACTGTGACGTCCCTCATTCAATCATGCCGGAAGTTCTTCCCAGCAGGTTCTGCTTCTGAGATATGGACCGAGTTCAAGTATGTAATCCTTTACTTTAAATTTCCATGGTCGTTATTCCCTCATGTCTATTAGGATTATGACAATGTTGAAACCATTATGTAGTTGTTGCACTATAGAGAAAACCAAAACGGAAGTTTTTACTTAATGTTACTGCAACTTGCACAACTTCATTAATTTTTGGAATCCTATAATTTTCATAACATTCTTAATTATCTGCTCTTCTTTCATTGCTTTATTAGGTCCAGCAAGCAACTTAGAGAACTGATGATTTTTTTTTCTTACCTACCATACTAAACCTTTCAGCTACTTTTATTTATTTCTTTGGGAGTTTTCTTTGTAAGATTCTGTGTTGCTCTTTGATGATTTGTTTCTTTGAATTGGAGCATCACCTGAGGAATCAGAGGGTGATCTACTTTGGTGTAACTTTATGGTTTTGATGATCAGTTAGTAATATTCCTCAAAAGTCCATAATCCATGTCTTGGAGGAGGCAATTTCATGTTGTATCTTGATCCCAAGAACAACACTTTCCTCATTCTTATAACATTCCATTGGCTCGTTTTGGCTGAAAGCTTTTCCAACCTTTCCATGTATTCTTTGATGGGATGTATTCCTCTGTTTCTGGAGACTTGGTGTAATTGTAGAATGCCTATTTATAGTTAATGTTTATAAGTTCCTCAGCATTGTTTAAATTTTTGCAAGTACATGCCTTATGTTGAAATTCTTCCAATGTTGCTGCAAAATGATAAATCTTACTAATTTTATTTTTTTAAATGTTTTGTACTTTTTAATTCAACTATATTAGCTAGATACTTATATTCTTAATATTGCTTATTATTATTATTTTTAACTATTAAGAAATTTAAAAATATTTTACGTGTCAGAACCTGAAACTCTACTGAATCTGCAGAAACTGGAACCCAAGACCAAGGTCAGGTGCCAGTCCAGGATCTAAGTTTTTGGACGAAAGAGTAGGCAGGATGTAAAAGAGGAACTGACAAAAAGAAAATGAAAAAAAAAGTTAAGAAGAAATAGGGGAGTGGAAGGAACTACTTGAATAGTAATTAGACTTCCTTAAATACCTGATGGATGATTGCTCTCTAAAGGTATTCCAATCTTAAATATGTGTCAGTCGGAAGAAAAATATATTCGTAGATAATATCTATGCATTACAGATTTTTAAATAACTTAATTTGAGATCCTCGAAAAGGAGAAACTGAAACTATGTAAAAACTAATCGAGTTAGTGAAGTTACATATACATTAAAAGGGATGCAATAAATTTTAATTTGACATAGGAGATGCTCCTTAATGACAGTGAATCGATAAGGGTTCTTATAGCAAATCCAAAGACTTGGGATAGGTGCATTGCAGCTGCTGGTGTTTTATAGTTTATGGTTTTATACAATAACTAAGCCTTTTATTCCAAGTACTTGGGGTAAACTACAGGAACCAAAAAAGAATCACGCCAGATCGATCATGTTGATAGTCCTTCTCCATTCATTTCTATCAAGTAATATCTTCTCATTTAGACGTCTAGAATTTATATCTTTTTGTATCACCTCCATCCATATTTTCTTTGGTGTTCTCTCATTCTATTAACTTGTCCTATATTGATAAACTCCTCTTGTTGAATTGGTGCATTTTTAGGCCTACGTTGCACATGATCAAACCACCGTAAACGATTTTCTCGCATCTTCTCATCGATGAGAGCTACACCTACTTTAGCACGAATATCTTCATTTCTCACTTTATCTTTCCTAGTGTTGCCGCATATTCAGCGGAGTATGCGCATCTCTGTTATACTTATCTTATGTGAATGACGTTTTTTTAAAACCCAACATTCCGTACCATATAATAAAACTGGCCTAATAGTAGTCCTATAAAATTTTTCCTTCAGTCTTAACGGAATGCTATGGTCGCATAAAACTCTCGTTGCACTCTTCCATTTCAACCAACCAACTTATATTTTGTGGTTAACATTATTATCAATCTCTCTATCATTTTGAATAATAGAATCCAAATAACTAAGCTGACTGCTCATTTGTATCTCTTACCTATCCAGTGTTACAACATTATAGTTTACGGTCCGTCGTTTACTAAATTTACACTCTATATACTTTGTTTTGAACCTACTCAATGTAAAACCTCTAAATTCTAATGTGTGCATTTATAACTCTAACTTGACATTCACCCCTGTTTTTGTCTCATCAACTAAGACAATATCATCAGCAAATAACATACATCAAGATATCTCATCCTGAATAGTTCTAGTAAATTCATCCATCACTACAGCAAATAAGAACGGGCTCAATGCATCCTTGATGCAATCAAATTATGATAGAAAAATCACTTGTTAGACCACTACATGTTCTGATGGTATAAATTATGATAGAAAAATCACATGTCCTTGATGCAATCAAATTAGGGTATTCTTCCTCCATTCATTTAGTATTTTCTTATTTTGTCAAATCTTGTTAAAAATATCTGTCAGCCACCTTACACCAATTCCTTTTAAGTATCTCCATATCTCTATAGGAATCTCATCTGGACTAACAATTTTTCTTAATTTTATTCTTTTCAAAGTCTCTTTTACTTCAGATTAATATGTGACAGTATTTTACGCTGACTGTCACCGGCCTACCACAACCCTCTTCTTTTATCCTGGTTTGGGACAGGCAGTGAAATGATAAATGTTTAAGCATAGCACTGGCGGAGTTGGTCTTTGGCTTTATGCTATAACAAAATTGTTAGTCCAAAATTGTTAGAACATTTGTAATCTTGGATTAAGGAATCGTTGGGTTATTCATTTGTGTTAAGTTATACAAAATTCATACAAAAGCACTTAAGAATCATGTGTCACTTTATGCTCAAAGTTAATATGCAGATAAGATGAAAATAGTATAGAAATGACATTGTAAAATCGCAACTCGCAAGATTGAGATTATTACATACTCTATGGTTTGTCTAATTCAGCCAGTATAAGGTGGAAAATGCATTCTTGAAAGCTTTTTATATACCTAAAGATACATATCACCTCTACCACTCAGAACCTCACACAAGCATATATGAATATACCAAGGAAATATCCAATTTATTTTTGCTGTTGTTTGTGTTTCAATTTATGCATGATCACTGAATTTATCAGAATTTTCCCTGGACTTGACAGACACTAGAATGCTAATTCGGTGAACACCCATTTAGCTATCTTGAGCTGCTGGGATTTGACTTTTGAATGAACTTTGGCCTCCTTTAAACTGTTAGCACCAAAAACTCATTTAATCTGATACAAGCAGTTGACTTTTCCATTTGGCTGGATAGCTTGTATGTCCTCTGTCGACAAGACAATTTAATATGTGAACATTGAGTGTAAAAGGTAGTTGCTTTGAAACAGCATAGTACCCTTAAGTTTCTTTTTACTTAAGAAACATTATTTTTCCTCTGGACTAAGAATTTCCACCTGATGATCTTTTCTTAATACTTTAATACCTTCATCGCCTTTCTTGTTGATAGATTCTAATCATATAGCTTAGGAGTTCTAGTTCTTCAAGAAACGTGATGAATAATCTTGTATCTCCATCCTCTTGAGAAGATTCTTCATTTCTGTATCATCTGTAAAGATGTTTTATGCATGTTAAGAGTATTTAAAATATTTGAGGGGCTTTTATGTAATTTTTTTGTTCTCTCTACAATATAAATAACATATAGCAACCGTAGATGTGACTGCCGTTTTTCTACTTATCAACTGTGACATTGTACATAGTCTGACATTGAACATAGCAAGACATCCTCTGATCGTCATTTTCAATTATCGAGTCTGCATTAGGCCACTCTCATGGAGTGGTCAGGCATTCTAAATACCTTCTTACTAATGGTGATTTTCCAGCAGTAATCTATCTATATTTTTCTATTGACAATAATCTATCAACGCTTTTCGATTGATGGACCCTCTACCCAGTACCTCTCTATCAAGTGATATGATGACAGTGATCGAACAGTGAATATCTACTGACAGCCTTCTGTCATCCTATGCATAATGATATATTGATGACAATTTACCAATTTTCTATTGACCTTGATCTACTATATCCATTTGACTATCAATGATCTATTGATGGCCTAGTGTTGCCTCCCATTGATGGTGATCTGTCGATATTTTTTCTAACCTAATTTCTGTAGCCACCAGATTAGATCAAAGATATTCATTATTCTTGCAAGTTTGTTACTCGGTGATTGCGATCTTCAAACTTTTCTCAGACGTGGTTATCTCTTGTAACAACTTCAATTTGTCCAGATTTCATGGTTAAATTCCAAGAAGAATTTACACCAATTAAGTTGGTTAGATCTACCTTAATGTTGAACTTTTACTTCTAATAGTTTAGGAGGTGTAATGGTAGTTTCTATATTTTGTGAGGTATTTCATGTTTTTTGTAACAAGTTGGGCATATTCGGTTTGAGAGGGAGTATTAACATAGTAGAATATTGTCTTTTTCTCTTTTTTCGTAACAAGTTAAGAGCATATGATATATGCTTGAGCTTGAGGGGAATATTGCAATATTTAAATTTTTATGTAATTATTCTGTTTTCTGTACTACATAAATAATATGTAGCAACTTTAAATGTACTTCCGTTTTCTTCTTATCTACTCCAACAGTTCATATGGTGAGAGTTAAGAACTGTTAATAGAGACAGCATGGACAAACTGAGGTGTTTGTGGTTCGATTACCATTAAGGAGCTCAATTTAGTGAAATCCCAAAGTAGTGTATAAGGGCATTATTGACCGGATAAAGGTTGAAAATGGGCTGAAGCAAAATATACAGCTTGAGTTTGAGTCTGATTTCTCAACCCCATTCATACTCTGCTGGTTTACTTAATTATCATATATTGTTTGTATATATAGATCATCATCATTTTTTGGTTAATTAGCCATAAATCCTATGCAATCTTGGTTCTTCCCCTTCCTTACAGGGTCTTCTACTGGGTTTACATGAATAAAGCCCCTGTAAAATTTTACGTGATAATACTTGCTCCTAGCAATCAAGTAATGCTCCAAAGGACTCGTTCATGGCACACAATTTGTCAACTCCTAGCAAGGACTCTGATGTCAAGTGCTATTAGTAAAATATGGAGGCTCAACCTTTGCGATCCTCATCACGCAAACCTTCAGAATTTCTGCCTACATTCTCCTTAATCAACAACTGGCTTAATCTTCAGAAATTATATTTCCTAAATTCATTTTCAATCTATTAGTGCATCTCGTTGAGTTCCATTATACTCCACGTGCTTTTCGCATTCTTCTTTAATGTAAGTTCATTGGACAACTCTTAGATGTAAAGGAAACATATGAAGCTCAATATTATAGCGCATGTGGTCTAAACTTGAGACATTAATAGTAGACTAATGCCACTTTAATCTGAAATGTTAACCCATTTGGTCTTAGATCTTAATCTCATATTAAGCACTCAGTTCCACACTTTATTCTATGTGGGGTGTAACTCCATCCAGCCCTTTAACTTAGATGCTTTTAACTATAAGCAAAACAACAAACAACAACAAATTTTTTTAAAAAAACGTCAATAACAATTTCTTTAGCCCAATTAGAGTTGCATATGTAAATTCTTTTCTTTCATTTCGCTCCTAAGGGCCATTTCTATGTTGAAATCAATAACTCTTATAACCTTTCTAATGTGCCTCCATGTAAGCTTGTTTATGTTTTATCTATAGTCCTTGTTGTTCCATTGACCGTGATCCTATCACTTCTCTAAACCATCTCACTTGGTTTTCTCTCACTTTATCCTAAATAGGAGAAACCTTTAACTTCTTATGGATGCAATAATTTCTTATCTCTTGTTACCCATCCATCTTAACATTCTCATTTTTTCCACAATCATGTGTTGGTTCTTTATTATGTATGATTGGTGGTCTTATAGGCAACCTATCGAATTACCCCTTAAACTTCATCTGTAATTGGTAATAACATAAAATTCATAAGCACTCCTCTACTTTAACCATCTTGCTTTGGTCCTATGCACCCTTTCGTCGTCAATCTCACTATTTTCATGAATGATTTGTCCGAAATATTGAAATGATACGTTTGTGGTGTATCTTTGACCATCAATTTATACTGCATACTTATTTCTTTTCGCTGTTTTGGTAAAGTAATACTGAATTTATTATGTTTTCTTGTACATTTTCTTTTTATTCTACTAATTCTAAATCCTTTAGACCTTAGGATGTTATCCCTTCCCAGCGCATTATATTTTTAGAAGATCCCTTGTGGAGGGTAAACACTCTTCTGTCAACCCACAAACTGTATTTTGTAGAAGATCCCTTGCAAGGGGTAAATTGATATAATATCGTTAGTAGCAATATGCACCTTGATACATCATCCTGAATATGCCCAGTAATTTTGTCGATAATTACTACAATGATAATGACTTATTATTGATCCTTAGTGTAAACTTATGTTGATATGATAAGACTCCATCTTTCTCCCATTTGTAAATACTTTGTCATAAAATATATTTAATAACATCAATATATGTACTGGTTACTTCTTTCTTTTCTAAAACCCACCAAATTATCTCCTTAGTGACACTATCGAAATTTTTTAAATCAATAAAAATCATATGCAAGTCTCATTTGTTCTCCTTATAACTCTCCATCGATCTTTCCTAGTCAAAAACCTAAGCCAAATTGATTTTTTGACTAAGAAATATGGACACGTCATTGAGATGCCATGTTCATGTCAGACACATATCTGCATAGACACACCATAGATACATCAAAAACTGTATTGGACATGCCATGCGGCTTGTCTAATAAGATAAAGAAAAAAAACACCTTATTATTATTGTGTTCGTACTTCTTGTAGGTTGTGTTTAAAAGAGTTAAATAGTCGAAAAATTAAAATTAAATAGTTAAATTGGTAATTCTATCTATACCTAGTTAGCATTATGAAATTATACTATAATATTTTCTTGTGTATGTGAGCGTTGATTTTTGTATTTAAAGAAATGTTTTTTTTTCATTCACGTTGTATGCTGATTAATGACCTGCTGTTATCCAAAGCAAAGGTTATTGATGATGATACTGATCTCCAAAATAGTAGGTCCATTAGACTGCTGCACAGGATATCAAGGGAAAAATGATATCTGATGGAGAGATAACAATACTATAACAGATGCAACTCTTTTGCTTTCTCTGGCCTTTCTGTTGGAAATCTACACAATTTAATCTTCTCATACGGATCTTCCAGAGCAAAAGTTATGGATGATATACTGATCTTCAATTTCGTAGTTCGGGTAGTACAGGGGTCATTAATCTCAGGAGCAAAATGGTGAAGGATGGGAGTTTTTATTCTCACTATATAGAAGTCAAAATTCAGTTTGAGCTTCTGTGGCTCGGTCACTCGGGATAGCTTCCCCCCCCTCCTCCCTCCCTCATATTGAAATAACTTTACAGTCTACCAGCTTTTCCCTTGAAAAATAACTGCACCAAGCCTTTAAGAGTTACCTAAACATTAAAATTTTTTTAAAGGCAGAAAATATCTTGATTTTGTTTTATTTTCCATTGAGCATTGATCCAGTGTCCAATGATTTGGAACTTAAAGCAGTTATTCTAAGGGCATTCCTTTTGACGGAGAACGTGGTATCTACTGCTTAAAGCTAATTGTGATATAATTTATACTCTAAATTGGTTTTCTTCCTTGGTTATTGGACTAAGCAGATGGTAAGACCTGAATTGACTTGGTTAATTTTCTTGGATGTTGCGATATTTGTATCATAGTTTACGAGAATGTCAACATATGATGCTGTTTATTGTTCTGTTTGCCAACTTTGTCAACATACTGGCATTTTATTTTTCTGATGGTTATGCTATTTCAATTCTTATATTGCCAATATAATTTTCAATTTAGTCTATTATTTGTTGAATATTACGATTATATTTGCAGAACAATGTATTGGAAATATCAGATTTTGTCTATTAAAAATAACTAAAACATCTTATTGGCAGATAATAAAATGGAGAAACTTAAATTTTAGAGTTTTGTTAAATTTGTTTATTCTTTTGGATTTCATTTATGCTTGATTGTTTCCAGTAGTTCTATCATCTCCACCCATTTTGGTCAATTTTGCAGAGCTTTGATGGAAAATCCTTGGCATAACTCATCATTTGAAGGTTCTGGGTTCATAAGGCTCTTTCTTCCTATGAACTCCGAAAACCAGAATTACTTTACCAGGTATTGGTGATAACCATTCGGAGGCTATGTTTCCCATGTCATTTCTGTGCTTCTCACATTCTCAAAATTGTTCTAGCAGTGATTGGGTGTCACAATGCCTTGATATATGGTTCTCTGTTCCACATTGTCAATTTTGGGATATTCAGTGGGCATCTACTATAGCACGAAGCATAAAGAACTGCAAGTCAATCAGCTGGGAACAATTTCTGCCAGCACTTTTCACCCAATACTTGAACATGTTTGAGGTCAGCCGTATTATTTCTTTAATCATATTTGGTGTGAAATATTAGGAACATATGAAGACATGACTTACTTTGATCTGGTTTTCATTTGTAGTACCTGTTAATTGAAGAGGTATTGTTGTAAACTTGATTCTACTAGATCTTACGTAGGACAAAAGATAGATTTGGGAATTTGGGGTGAAATTTGGGGGTGAAATTAGTCAGATAGGATAGTATAAAAGATCTATACAGATAAATTAGTCAATCCAGCATCTGATGTGCATTGCTTCTGTAAGCATACAGTGATAGACTCTGGATTGAACACTGTAGATATGTTCGAGTTGGTTTGACTTTAGAGGAACGGGACATATGACTAGCTGGTGTGATAGGTTTCTTTGACCATGCATAAGAGGAATATGTTGGAGTTGGGATTCACTTGTTTCTTAAAATGCTTCTATATAGTTGAATTAAAATATTTTTCAGTAGATACGAAGGGGTGCAATAGTCTGATGTATTGATAGTTCAGTTTTATCAAGGATTCTTATGTATAGTTTCGTATCTGTGAAATGGTGACATTGTATATATAGTTTGCATGCATTGTTAGTCTATGTTCCATTTTTATTATGTTGTTCAGGCCGTTTCGATTTTCTTATTTGTATCGTAAGGTTTTGCATTTCTTGTTCATATGAAGCGTGTGGCGTTTGGGATGATCTATGTACATCTCTTATGTAATATGGGAGTGATTCAATCTAATAGCAAAATGAAATCTTGCCTCTTTGTTTCTCCTGATATTTGTAATGGTCTATGCAGTTTTTGTTATCTTTTTTTTTCCTTTTGAACTATTTTATTTTTTTTCCATATTCACTATTTTACCATCTTCAAGTAGTCTATTCAGAAAGTTACACTGGAAGTTATGTTTATCTCAAGTTAGTTTAGAACAACATTCACAAAGATGAATGAACCATTCTATTGACTTTCTAACTCACATTCTGAATTTCAACTTTTTTTTTTAATTTTAGGTTCCTGTATCAAATGCAAATGGATCGTATCCTTTCCCGTTAGATGTCCCTAGAAATACAAGATTCTTATTTTCCAGCAAAATGGGCACACCTGGAAAGGCCATTGCAAAGTCAATAGTAAGAATTTTTGTTTAATATTTTGCAACATTATTTTGTAATTGTTGAAGTTTCCTTGAGTTTTATATTTACCTCGACTACGCAATGCATTTTTTAGGTGTATCTTCTGAGACCTGGTAGTGTGGCACTACAGTACTTTGAGAGACTGGGGAATTTATTAGAACAGTTAATTCTTTGATCTCTTTAAGTTCATTGTCTTTATCTAGCTGCAAATTTCTTTAAATTATTGCCACCCAGTTTTGAGTTGCTGATAGTTTGTAATTTTCCAGATACTACCATCCTTCTAATGGTGGTCGCTGGACTACCTCATTGGATCGTTTCTTACGGCACTTGGTGATTTGTTTTCAGTACCGTCTCAAGCATGAACAGATGTAGGAATTAAAATTTTATACTGATGTCAACTTTTCTATTTATTTATTTAATCCTTTACTGATACTTACCTATATTTTATTGGAAAATGCAGTAACTCAAATGACAACAGACAGGCTGAGGTTTGTCTAGGAAAGTCAGAAAGAGCAGCTTTTGTTAAAGTGGTGCTGAAATTAATAGACCGTGGACAGTATAGCAAAAATGAATCTCTTGCTGAAACAGTTGCTGTTGCAACTTCACTATTGTCATATGTTGAGCCCTCTCTGGTTCTTCCATTTATTGCATCTCGATTCCTACTGGCCTTGGAGACTGTGAGTATTGCTTGATGAATTTTTTTTTTTTTTTAAATTTATGATGGAGATGACAAAATTCTTATGACAAGCCTGCTCCACCACTGGAAACCAACATTTTTGCTTTTTGTTATTCTTGACAATATTAAATAGCTTTCATAGTTTGCCTATATGTACATGTTTTTCCCCCAAATCTTTCAGCTTTCCTTTTTCCTTCTTGATTTTCCTTTTTTTTTGAACAGATGACAGCTACCCACCAGCTGAAAACTGCTGTCACATCCGTAGCATATGCTGGCCGTGCCCTACTTCTTTCTTCTGTTTCAGCTGCCCAACAAACGAATGATCTTGAAACTGCTGATGCTCTCATGGATCTTCTAATGGTATCTCTGTCCAATGCATTGCTTGGTATGGATGCCAATGATCCTCCGAAGACTTTAGCAACCATGCAACTAATTGGCTCCATATTTTCAAATGTAAGTACTATTGTACTGTTGTGCATTATTTATGCACACTGAATATTAGGAAAAAAAAAAAATCTATTTAACCCTACTGTTTGTTGCTAAATTCAGTTAGCAACTATGGGTGATAATGGTAATGGGCCTGCCTTTCTGCAAACTCTTAGTTTTTCGGAATGGTTAGATGAGTTCTTCTGTCGTTTGTTTTCTCTACTTCAACATTTAGAGCCAAGCAGTGTCATGTGAGTAGTTGCCTTTCTTTATTGTTAAGTTACTATTGTTATTGTTATTTACCTGTTTGCTAATGCATTTTTATACAGAACTAATATCTGAAAACAAAATATCTTACCTGCAGGAACGAAGGCCTTGAAACTTCACTCACATCTGGAACTTTTCTGGTTGAGGATAGTCCTTACTATTTCTGTATGCTAGAAGTCCTTCTTGGAAAATTGTCACAGCCATTGTTTAATCAGGTGTCTTGTTGCTGCTTTAGAACATTGCTAAGTGACTAGTTCAATTACTCATTTGCTTCTATTATGCTCTGGACTGTCTTACGGATTTCCTTTTTTCTCACTGTACTTCTTCAGTCACTGAAGAAAATCTCTAAATTTGTCAACACAAATATTCTTCCTGGGGCCACTGCAGAGGTTGGGCTTCTATGTTGTGCTTGTGTCCTCTCTAACCCCGAAGAGGCAGGTGTCCTCCTTATCAAACCAATTTTACTGTCCATAACCTCCTCTTTTGAAGGGACAGCCATTACAGGGTTTGTTGGAAGAGAAGTCTCTAGTTCATTAAGTTCAACAAAGGTTACTCCTGCACACTGTAGGCATACTGCCCTAAATTATCATTCTGCATCCTATTGTGAACTTAATTTATTTGCAGGCTACAATTTCTCCAGCTCTAGAAACAGCACTTGAATACCACCTGAAAGTACTAGCTATTGTCATCAGTTATGGTGGTCCTTCTTTACTTCATTACAAGGATGAATTGAAGAAGGCAATTACATCTGCATTTCAGGCTCCATCATGGAAGGTCCTTCAGCTGCCTTCTCCATAGCTTTAAAATTTTAAAACTTATTTGAATTAAATCTGTATGGCTCCACTGTTTCCTTTGTTATTTTTTCCCCCTTTTGTTTGTGCTTGGTAACACCAGTTCAATCACCAGGTCAATGGAGCTGGTGACCATGTTCTTCGTTCTCTTCTTGGAAGTCTTGTCCTCTATTACCCTATTGAACAGTACAAGTATGCAGATATATCTCATTATAATTCCCCCTTAAATTTCATTCTTATGGAGAAGTTCTTTTACTTTTCTGCCTACCTGTGATTGGGTACTGATATCTTGGTGTTTAGGTCCTTCTCATCTCATCCTGATGTTTCAGTACTAGAAGAATGGTGTTGCTCAAAAAGTTACGAAAATGAAAAGAGCGAAGCATTTAATATTCTCCCCAAGTGGCACATTCCTAAGCAAGATGAACTTTCATTTGCAAATGAACTATTAGACCTCCATTTTCAATCTGCTTTGAATGAGTTGCTCATAATATGCCAGACCAAAATGCACATTGATGCAGGTAAGCAAATAATTTTACATACTATATAATTTTAGCCAGTATCTCTATGTTCAATGCTTTAGGATTGTAGAAGATGGACTATATAGCTCAGTGCTCACTCAATGTTTTTTAAGCTAATTTTTAGAAACCTGTCACGACTTGTATCCAATTGACCAAATATTTTGCAATATGTTAGAAAGTCGTTAATCCATTCTGATTAGTATTGTTAGGTGGTATAGTAATTCGTTTTGCAGAGAATCCCGTGTTTCATAAGCGCACTAAGCATATTGAGTGGATTAATATCTGGTGCGACAAATGGTTGTAGTGAAGAAGATAATCCAGAGTGGACATGTAACGCATATAACATCCATTAATGAGCTAGCAAAATTTTTAACCAAAATTCCAGGGTAGCGACAAGTACAATTTATTTGTGATGAGCTGCACGTGCTATGGAAGTTTCCAGCTTGAGAGTAGGAATTGTTAGGAAATATAATATCTATTGACATATAGGTTTATATTAATAAACAGAGATTAGCTGACTCTTTGATGTCCATCAGTCCCTAATCCTTTTCTTATCAACTATCAAGTACATCGATAATGTAATGTGGTGGTTAGTTTCTGAAATATGTTTTGCTAACATGGATTTTGTTTCTGTTTTTTTTTTTTTTCCTCAATGAGAGTTGTGGCGCTATTAATATCTGTATTTTTTATTGCACAGGAGATGAGAAGGATCACTTGAAAGTGACCCTGCTGCGGATTTACTCATCACTGCAAGGCATTATGTCATGTTTGCCTGATATGCGTCCCTCCTGTAAAAATAGAGGGGCCGAGGATTTGGATAACAGTCATTTTTTAATTGCTGGAGCGGTTGGCTCATCTATTGGCAGTTCGGAGATGAGAGAAAAAGCTGCTCAGACCATACATGAAGCCTGCAGGTATCACCTGGTACATGCTAGTGTGTGTGTGTGTATGTGTGTGTGTGTGTGCATGTATTTTTCTAGCTGATATGATCTTTCTCTGAAAGATAAGCGACTCTATGCATGTGCTAGATATCTGCTGAAAGAACGATCAGATGACAGCATCCTTCTAATACTTCTTATACGTATTATGGATTCTTTAGGAAGTTATGGTAAGATTATTAAAGCAAAATTCGACTCCATTATGGCTCTGCATGTTGTTTCTTATTTTTTTGTCATTCAAGAGAGAATCTTCATCATTTTCCTATGGTGTCGTTTGGGTTAAAATATAACTTAGGAAGCTTGGAATATGAGGAATGGTCCAATCACATTCAGGCTTGGAAGTTGGAATCTACTGCACTAATTGAGCCACCGTGTAATTTTATTGTTTCTTCACATGCTCAGGGAAAGAGAAGGTGACATCTCTGTTGACTATCCCATTTTTGTTTTTTTTAAGGAATTTGTGCCCACAATCATTTCTATAATGTTACTTTGTGTTATCAGGCCTCGGTGGGCACTTATTGACAAGTCATACATGCATAATACGTGGAGAGCCTCACAGTCATCATATCATAAATTTCGTACAGATAACAATTTGCTGCCATCCGATCACTTGATTCTTCTAGTGGAGGATCTTCTAGATCTTTCTGTGCACAACTATGAAACAGTCCGCTTGTAAGTTGCCTATAATATCTGTAGTTAGTATGTGTTATCTGTGAAACTTTCCTTTCAATTAAATCTTTGTTGTCTGACATCTAACTAATACAAGTGATCATTGGATATTAATAGAGTGGTTTTTCCATAGATGTGTTTTATCCAAACCATTGAAGATAGCCTTGTGTTTGGAACATGTCTTTCTCACAACGTTGGGAAACCACTTTACCCAAAAGCTTAAGCTATTGGGCTGTGGGTTAACAATGTAATTGAAGATGATTTAGCACTTAACATGCTACTTTGTATAACCTTTTAGAATATTCAAATTTTATTATTTGTTTTTGGATCATGGTAGGTGCAATTTTTAAGAGCGTGCTATATAGAGGGTAAAGGGTGCAACCTTTTGATATCACAATGGACCATCTGAACAGTTAATCTTGACCTCAGTGTTATAAAATAGTAGTCCGTAAAATATCATACACTTGAAATACTTTTTGATCATGCATTGGATAATTTACAAAATGAACGGTTTTTCAAGAGTAGAACAAATATCTCCTCTTGATTAATGATGTAAAAATATTTCTAGGAAGTACGGATGCACCACTGGGGTTGCCGTGTCCGTATTAGACACGTGTCCGATGTAGACACGCTAAGAACCGTGTCGGACACGCCATGCAGTGTATTCAATAAAATAAAGAAAAAATGCCATGTCATTGTTGTATTCGAGCTTCTTGTAGATTGTATATGAAAAAAGTAGTTAAATGGCCTGGAAAAATAAAAAATATTAAATTGATAATATCTATTTATACCTAGTTAATTTTATGATGTTATACTTTAATGTTTTTTTGTGGATACGTGTCTTGTTAGATTTATATTTAAAGAAATGATTTTTTATATTAGCATTTTATGCTGATTTGTGATCTGCTATCACCATCACCTTTTCTTTTTAATGTTTTCCATAAAGCGAGGGAAATAGATGCATATGATGGTGAACCTTGTCTTTTGTATAAGAATGAAGAATTGAAACTAAAAATTTTCAAAAATTTGAGAAAAAAGGGATCCTTTTTTTTTTTTTTACGTTTCATCACAAAATCAACCTATACACTCAAAAAAAAAAAAAAAAAAAAAAAACCTTTTTTGATTGGATAGGAATGAATCAAGAAAGGTTATATCATACCATATCAAAATCAAATTTTGAATCTTGCTTTTTCCAAGAATTTGCACTACTTTTTGATGTGTATAAAATTAACCCATTGATCATACTAATCAAATTACTCGTTTTCCATTTCTATAAAAAAGTAGTAGTCAAATTGAAAAGATCCACGTAAATAAAAAGAAATTCTATATTAGCTAATCAAAAAGAATATCTAGAATTAGAAAATTCCTACAGAGAAATAAACAAACAACAAGGTCAATGAGATTTTGTATTAGATGTACAAAAACAAAAAAAAAAAAAAGAAAAATCTTGAAGAAGATTACATGGGAGCCGATATTAAAAAAAGGTAGAAAGAAAAAACAATTTAAGAGCAAAAATGAAGCGGAATTGGATTTCTTCCTGAAAAAATATTTTCTCTTTCAATTAAGATGGGATGTTTCCTTGAATCAAAGAATGATCAATAATATCAAGGTATAATAATAGACTGGTAGACCCAAGAGAAATTGTTGTATCCCTAATTTATAGAGGAGAGATACATCTGGATGTAATGAGCCTAAGACTGTAGAGGAAACTAAATGAACTACTCCAGATATAAAGTATAGAAAGGTGTCTATAACTTCTTCCCCCGGACCTATCTCCTAACTTAGAGTGGCTAAGTGCGGAAGTAAAATCAATATTTATTCATACATAGTTTTTTCTGGTCTGAAATGAGCCACGAATCCTTACTTTGTCATTGCTTTCGTATTGGATATTTTTAGTAAAATTGTTTGTTAATAATGGAAGAATATATCTACTTATATGTGTTTTTTTCAATGTTCTTGCCATGTTCGTATCCATGTACTTAGGGCCTTCTTAGATTGTAATCTAAGGAGGCCTAAAATCTAAAGATCGGACATCAAAATGGACGACCCATACTGCTTGTTATGATGTCTTAACAGTGATCTATTAAATAAATGTCCAGCTCTTTAAATACTTTTTGTCCATGCATTTAATAGTTGCAAAATGAAGTCTTTTCCACAATAGAACAAATGATGCCTCTTAATCAATGATATATCAGTACATCATATAATTTCTTATACATAACCTATTTTAGATACGAAGTTCGTGAAGAACGGCTCAAATCATCCATTTTGACGTCCTGTCCTAAATTTTATGCTACTCCCTAGATTATAGTCTAAAAAGACATTCTAAACACAGTTTTCTCATATATATTATTTTATTTTTTGTTAAATTCTTAAAAGAAGATTTAACACATCTCTCACCCTCCATTTGCCTTTTAGATATGTGTTGGACAAACTTTGAAATGATGAATAGTATAGAGGGAATAAAGCAATGGTGGGCCACTAGTGAGTATGTGGTGGAAAAAGTGTTAAATCTAACTTTTATATTTAACTTTGAGTTTGTAGTGTGTGTGTGTGTATAAGGCAACAAGATGAGGGCTCAGCTAGCGCCGCTTGAGCATCTTTAAGCAGTGAAGGAAGAAAATAATTTCACTTCTCTTCTTCTTCTATAGACTTTGGCTCTTTGAGAAGGGTTTGGTGTCAAATCCTTTTCATTGGATTTTTGGATTTTAATGCTAGGACATCTATTATTATGATCTCCTACATTAAAGTTGATATTTGGTCTTAAAATAGAAAAAATGTTTTCTAAAAGATTTTTTGCCCATGCATCATGTATGCTCTAAATGGATCGGGGAAGTACTAGCGAGCACACCACTTGACTTAGTGAGCACCATTTGCTTACTGCGCACCACCTCTCTTCTAGAAGAGTGGGTTTTTCTTAGTGAGCACCCCTTTTCTTTCAATTTTAACTCTTTCCTAACTAACGTTCCCTATCTCCCCTCACTCTTATCCTCCTAAATCCCCCTATCCCCCCTCACCTGCTTACCCCCTCCCTTGCTCACTCTTCATTGCGCACTCCCTCCTCCGATCTTCCTCCCTCGATCTTCAAACCCAAGTTTAGAAGCCCAACAAATTTGTTCTGTTTTTTTGTGGTTTTGGGTGTGCTGGAGGAGATACACTTTTTGATGGGTTGGGGAAGAAGAAAGTAGGCTGAAGGGTAACTTTGTCCCAAAAAAGGGCATATTTGTAATTTTTTACAAGTTAGGATATGGTGCTCACTAAGTCAAGTTGTGTGCTCTTTTGGAATTTCCCAAGGGATGGTTGAAAGTAGCATTTGTCTTAATTTACACTTTTGGACATAAAGATTGTTGATCCGATTATTTGATTACAATCTTAGTACTTCAAATTCCAATCACTCAAAATTTTATTAGTTTTGATCATTTTTTTGGATCAACTAACCCATTCACAATCTACAACTGTTTATTTTGTAACTGCTTGATGCATGCATAAAAATTTTGAGAAATTTAATTTTTGTTTTGAGATACTTGAAATAATGGAGATTCATTTCAATAGAATAGCCTTTAATATGAATGTCCTAACATGGATTTTGAATGAGAAAGATTTAAGTTCTAAATTCTTTTGGAAGGATTCAAGTTCTCTCTCTCTCTCTCTCTTTATATATATATATAGACACGCACACACACACAAATAAAGTAAGTTATCTGCATCGCAGTCTATTTCCACTATTTCTAATTATTTTTTTGATTATGATCTCAACCTCTTAGGATTCAGTCAACCAATTTTAAGAGTTTAAGTTTTGATTTGGTTTTCCATCAAGCAAACACAAAATTAACGGTTTTCATTAAGTACAACATCTTATATACACTTGATGGAATGATAAATGAACTCCAAAATCCATGAAATGTGATCCTAAAGAAGCTAAAGAGGTGGAGATATGATCCAAGAAAATTTGATTTTAGATTATGGGATTAAGGTTTCCTTGCTGATCACTAATGTAAGTTTCCTATGCTGGCAGCTTTTTTATGATAATCCCTTGTATATGTATGTGTGTATATATAGGGAACAACTTTAATGCTCCTTCTATTCCCCTATATCCTGTACATCTTAAAATATTATGCACCAAAAAATCAAGCATTTTGAAGGCTTTTTTTGCCTAGGTGTCATGTGGTTTCAAAATGCAAAATGAATAACTTTTTACTTGTACAAAAGCTGTTCATTTTGTTTTGAGAAATAAGTAAATTTTATTTATGAGCAAAGAAAGATGACATAGAGCACGTCCTCATCTCACAGATATTCTAAGAACAGGGAATAAGAATCAAAGTTTAGATTACATGAAATTCCATCTATATAACTGACTTAAGTTTAGGCTTATCTGATTGGTAGTTAAACATGTGTTAACTTACTGATTCATCTTTATGACTTTGGAGTTGACTCTGAAAATCGAGATGGTGCCACCTGGCTCCTCCCGGGCCCTCAGACATTGTCTTGAGCTTGGCCTTCCAAATCCCAATTACATAGGATTGGCTTCTCATTGGAGTCTTCCACCTTCCTTGAGATGCACTGTATAACTGTAATCTTGGTATGTTCTTCAATCTTCTTTTTCAATTTGGTTTTATCACATAACTCATGATAAAAATTTCTTCTACTCCTCTCATATCATAAGCTCCATATAGTGGTTCCCGCGATGATTTTAGCCAGAATCATCAATCTTTTAAAGAACTTTCCCTATTGCAAGATAGCTATCACATCAATGAGCCTCATTGAATCCCCTTGAGGTAAATGTAATTTCAGTATGAAAGACTTACAAATGAATGCTGAGTAAGGGCAACTAATGAACAAATAGTCCCTGCTTTCATTTTCGTGTTTACACAAGACACAGATTGGATCAACCTGCATTGTAGACTTTAATAGTCGTCTCTTGGATTAAGCCTATTATGCACAGCTTTAAAGTGACAACAGCTCACTTTGGTAATATTTTTGGGATACTGTACCATAGTGTGCCAATCAAATGTAGAAGAGGGGGCTCTAACCATGCTCCAGGTTGATGAAAAGGTGAAAAAGGCTGAAGGACCACCCTGCCAATCAATCTGATATTTTTCTCCTCGAAGGTTTCACTTTGCCAAGCAGTTAGATGAGGAAAGAGAGTTATGTATTGCATTTATTTAAGCTGATGATGCTGTAGGAAACTGTCAATATCCCTCAGCAACAAAATTTGAGACTTCTAGCATTTTTTTTGCAGTTAGGTCTGAGCTTCCAATGCGCATTAGATTAATCACTCCCCCATGCTGGTACCATGGATCTCTCCGAAAGATGATATTCCCCTTTCTCACGTCATAATCCATGCATTTAATAACAATAGGCCTTCTTTTCACACTGAGAGTTATTACTATCTTCTGTAACCTTCCAGAAATTTCTTTGCTTGTGATAATTTGCCTTCATCCACCTTGCTCAGAGTGAGTTAGCATTTAAATTGCCATATCTGTTTGATTACTGAAGCTTGAGCAATACCAGAGATGCTACTCAATCCTAGGCCTCCTGTTTGCAAACTTTGTTACAGCTAATAGCATGCGAATTGCCTTTCTGCAGGAAATCCATCTTCTTCTGTATCTTCAAATTAGTCTTGACTGGAAGCTGGAAAGCTGCTGGCCAGTAGTACTGATAGATATAAATGACACTTCTTGATAATTCCAGCCTTCCAATGAAGAATAACAGTCTCCATTGCCATACCTCTAGCTTTTTCTGTACCTATTCAGTGGGTGAAGAACAATGATTGTGTCTGAGCTTGCTAGTTGTCAGTGGAAATTTTTAATATTTAACTGGAAGTTAGGCCAAAGATGCACCAAATTTAAATCCTGCTTTTCTATGACAGAATTATGAAGATACAATTATTTTTTCTCTATTAAGTTGTAAGCTAGATAAGGCTGTAAACTTTTAGGGGACTGATTCCAAAACACATAAAGACCTTGATTCAGCTCTGCAGAAAACTAGATCATCATGAGCAGAAATTAAATGAGATAAAGGAACATTTGAACCTGCCTAATAGAACCTGATATCACCAATAAAAAAAACTGAGATCCATAAGGACTGTAAGAGCTTCCGTTGCTATATAGAATAAATAAGGAGAATGATGATCTCCTTGCTTTTTACCTCTGAACTTAGGAAGAATCCAGTTTGGGACCTATTTACAGAAGTTGAGAAGGAAGGCTCAATGATACATTTCCTTATCCTTTCTATGAATAGTCCTATACGATTCGATATTGGATAATGAAGTCTCTGCTGACACTATCAAAAGCCGTCTTAGGTCTACTTTGAGGAATGCTTTCCTTGCCATTGCATTAAGAGAGAATCCCCTTATTGTTGCATGAGTTAATACTATATCATCCTGAATACTTCTATTCTGAATGAAAATTTTCTGATTCGAGCATATAATTTCCGGCTTAACAATCTTCTGTATATTTGCAATGACTTTCAATATTATCTTGTACAGGACACTACAATAGGATATTGGCCTATACTCCTTTAAATCAATAGAACCAGGCTTTTTAGGAAAAGAGATGATAAAAAGTATGCATTACCTATATTCCCTAAATCAATAGAACTAGGAACGAATGAGATGAAAATATGGGTTATGTTTTTCCTTAGTTTCTTGTACGAAAACTCTAAGGGATGATGATTATAAGGTGGATCCTGATCGAGTTCAGAAGTAGAAGAGGGTGGTGTTTAAGATTTTCCTCCAATATTTTTTTAATACCATTAACCTCATGTTTGTGTATGTTTGTGTGTGTTTATGTGTGTATGTATTTTTCTACTTATATACTGCATTCAATAAGACCTCCTTTGTAATCTAAGAAAAGTGTATGAGAACTTGTGATTTGTAAAATTGTTTTGTCTGATTTTTTCTGTTAATTGAATGACTAGGCTTGCAGGAAGGTCTCTTTCAAGACTGCTCAAACGTTGGACACCACTAATTGCCAAGTGTGTGCTCACCCTTACTGGGAATCTGCGCGACCAAAAAACACCAGAACATGTAGTGCTAGGGTCTTGCACCATTCTTTCAACGCAGACTGTCCTCAGGCATTTGACAACGGTAACTCATTATTTTATTTTATTTTTTTAATTTCATTTTGAATACTTTATTTGGTAATATTCCTCTTCTGTTTACTAGGACACAGCTTCCTTCACCTCATTTATAATGGGCCTTCTGTCCAGGTAACCATTGCCCATTTCTTGTCTTCATCATCCCTCCTTTCAATTTTATTAATTCACTCTTAAACTGAATGCTTATCTTTGTTCACTTTCTTGTGCAGCTCTCACCATGAATCTTTGAAAGCTCAGAAAGCTATCACAGAGGTATATTTTAATGAGGCACTGTCATTGAGATAGGTTCTTTTGGTTTCTTCTTAAATTCTATTTTACATCTGTGTTTCATCATCAGCTTTTTGTTAAGTACAATATTCACTTCTCTGGAATATCAAGGAATTTCTTCAAAAGTTCCAATGGTCATACAGATGGGCTTGAATTTTTGGATTTGGTTTCTCATATCACTTCCTTGAGCTTTGATACTAATGGCTTGCACTGGAGGTATGGTTCTATCTGCATATCTTCATGTTCTTAAGTTTGTCTTTTCATTGCATCATTCATACTTGTCATATTAGTTCTAGCTCATAAGCTGGTAATAACATACTATCACGAGTTACCTTTTTGTTGAACTATTGTAAATTTTGTCGTAACATTTTACATTTACATTACATACATATGGGCCTCTTATTCTTCAGTTATGAGCTTTGAATACCAAGGGACTGAACTCCTTTTTCAGGTATAATCTAATGGCCAACAGAGTACTTCTTTTATTAACTTTGGCTTCAAAGAGCGATTCAAACTTTTCTTCAAAAATTCTGGCAGAAACAGCAGGCAAGTACTACTTTTAGTTCATTACTCAGACTTCAGTGTAGTTATACTGCTGTTGTACCACAATTTGAGGCTCATTAACCTTTGTAGTTAATTTGAGAATGTCTCTTTACTATTTTAACCTCCTCATGGAATTTTTTTTTTTCATTTTACAGGACATTTCCTGAGAAATTTGAAAAGTCAACTTCCTCAGTCAAGAATGCTAGCAATATCTGCATTAAACACTCTATTACAGGGGGCACCTCATAAAATTTCTAATCAGGAGCAGCAATTGTCTGACCATCTCAAAGAAAAGACCGGTTTAACAGTTGAAGGAAATTTAAGTCAGATAGTAAATGAAGAGGGATTTTTCCATGAGACTCTGAACAGTCTTTCCCATGTCCATATAATTGCTGATAGTGATAGTTCTGCTTCAAAAACGAACAACGGAACATCCTTTCAGAGCATGGCAGATAAAGCAATCACTTTTTTCTATTTTGATTTCTCAGCCTCATGGCCACGCACTCCTAGTTGGATATCCTTGTTGGGAGGTGATACGTTTTACTCAAATTTTGCAAGGATTTTTAAACGACTAATACAGGAATGTGGTTTTCCAGTTTTACAAGTGATTAAGAATGCGGTAGAAGAATTTTCTACTGCAAAAGAAAGGTCAAAGCAGTGTGTTGCTGCTGAAGCTATGGCTGGAATACTTCATTCTGATATCAGTGGTCTTTCAGAAGCTTGGGACAGTTGGATGATGCTTCATTTGCAGAAGGTTATATTAGCATCATCTGTGGATTCTAGTCCTGAGTGGGCAGCATGCATAAGGTATGCAGTTACAGGAAAAGGAAAGAATGGCACACGAATACCTTTTCTGAGGCAAAGAATTTTGGACTGCTTGGCCAATCCCTTACCTCAAACAGTGGCGACCAATGTTGTGGCCAAGAGGTATGCTTTCCTATCGGTTGCACTCATTGAAATCTCTCCACATGCTATGCCCATTGCGGAGGTTAAATACCATGTTAAACTTCAGGAGGAGTTGCTGGATAACATGTGCCACTCGTCTGCCCAAGTAAGGCTTCCTTAATTCGCAATCAATTATCAAGTTTAAATAATTTTCTAACTTTATTCTTGTTTAACAAAATTCCTACTTGCACACTATAATGTTTGTGGACATTAGCTAAAGCTCTTTTAAACGGTTTCAGGTTTTTTCTTACATAAAATTTAATATTATAGCAGGTTTAAATGCTTTTTGCCCTTTTAGTTCCAGTATCAAAGGTCTAATTATGTAGTTTAACAATAGTAGGCATTCACCAGCTAAAACTCTTATAAGTGATTTCCAGCTTTCTTTCTTTCTTATTTTGTCTGATATTCATTATATATTTTTTCTGTGTGAGGCTCGCTGATTTCGTCTTTGTTAAATTTCTTATGGCTCTATGCCACCATTCAAATCCGCATCAATTAATAAGATGCATTTAATGCTTGTCCTGTTGGTATATGACATGCACAAAAGCAACATGATGCACGGCTACATGTATTTGTAAATGCACACATACTATTATACTTTTCTATATCTACGACCATAAGGGCATGCACTTACATACTACACTCACACACACAAGATGAGACATCCAAATTGTTAATCTGAAAAGTGATGTGTTTAACACATGCCTGGACTTGTAGACCTAAGGTCAATTGGTTCGGATCATTCACTCACAGAAGAGATTGCTGTAGGCGTGGTAAGGGCCGGTTTGATTTTGAAGGATTCATGGACTAACGGTTTTCAATCGACTTGATTTTTGATCCGCGTGGGTACATGTTGATCACAATCCAAAAATTAGATGATCCATTGTGCAACTTGATAAGTATATTGAAATAGTATGCTCGTCCCATATATGTGCAAGTGGTATCGTTTCTGCATATGTTCTCGTGTATGTGGCTCTACACACTTCTCATTCATTGCAAAATATTGGAGTTGACCAGTTATACACCACAAACTCACAAGTAGCCCACCATTAATTTATTTCATTATCCCCGGAATTTTGACCAGCCATATCTGAAGGAAAAGAAGGGATTGGAGATGGGTTAATTCCCACATTTTCTCTTGAATGAAAAGAAGGGATTGGAGATGGGTTAATTCCCACGTTTTCGGTTGAATGAGAAGTGTGTTATCCAATTGGTATGTATGTATGCAAATATGCATGTGCGGTGACAGGTATGTGTGTGTATTTGTTTTTTGTGAAATTAAATCTCGCGTGTGCATGCGCGAGCTTTTAAAGTGGGGGGACAAATTTAAAGATTTTGTTTTTTTCTTATCCATACATCAAGTAAGCTCTCAACTGTCATCAAAAGTGGAGAGCAATGTTGAAAATAACGCGTTGTGAAACCCGTTATATTGCATTATATAACCTAACAGAACTCCAGCACTACATAACAACTGGAAATAACTCAGTGCACCGTAACAATATGTTTTTTTATGCTATTTTACATTATATTACGTTACGTTAAATTACGTTATTTACAATTATTTTTTTAGTAATTTCTATATTCTTCTTGATTATTATTTTAATTATTAGTGAATTGCTGTAATTTTCTTATTTAATTAGTTGTTGGCTTGTTTGATTGGTTACGGAATTGTTAATTTGTTAATTTTACGATTGTTTTCTTATTCGTTTGTTGTAATTCCTCTTCTTTTGCTGAAATATCTTATTTGTTGATTCTTTTGAATTTTTAGCTGAACTAAAATCAACAATTACAAATAAGATAAATTAAACATTATAAAATATAAATTACAATAATGATAATAATTGTAATTGAAATAAAAAATTAGAATCTTGTTTTCTTGTTTAAATGATAATTGGAATTATGATTGCAGACTTACTATAATTTATGAAGATAAATGTGAAAATTATTGTAAAACTTAATATAAAATTAGAATAGATTATATATTACAAAATGACTTTATATTCTTTTTTAGATATTTTAATTTTTTTTTAATTTATAAAAATTATTTTTTATATTTTTATATTTATTTTTAATTAAATAAATAGAAAATTACATAACCTATGTCATGTGTTGTGCTATATGCAACATAAGCTAATAGAGACAAAACGTTACGTTACCGTTATCGTTATTTTAAACATGGGTGGAGAGTTTCATATTAGGTTATGAATGTTCAAACCCAACAAAAAATTAGTGTGGTGGATTTCAAAGTGTCTAGATCATGATTTGTGGTTTGGATTTTTTTAATTTGTACTTTGTATGTTCCAGACTACAGTTCTAAACAACTCACCACTTGCTATTCGTTTTGTGACGACTTGCCACAATACATGTATATATACATTGATAAGTACTACAAAAACATAGATGTAACTAAATTGTTAGTAGAAACCACACTATTCCCTACTTTCTACCTCCGTTGACTTACATTGTGCTAATCTTTATCCGTTTAAGTTCACTCATACTACTTGTAGGTTATTAGCTTGATCTTCCCATCCACTTTGGGTAAAAAATGATATTATCAAATGATCGAACATCCGGGATAAATTTACTTATGATATTTAGTTGACATTCAGAAAAAGTATCTAATGAATTATGAGTTCAATAGATCCTGTTTAGCGGAAAGACGAATATTCCTTGCTCATTATTTGACAATCACTTATTCACAGACCTTGTGTGGGGCTAATAATTTTCATTTTCCATCTCATGGAAAACTCTTTTCGCTCCGCTTAGCCCTCTCCCCTTTTAGTGGTATTTTAGTGATAGGTTCTATAGGAACTGGGCGGTCCTGTTTGGTCAAATATGTAGCGATAAACTCTTATGCTCCTTTTATTACGGTATTTCCAAACAAGTTCTTGGATGACAAGTCTAAAGGTTATCTGGAAAATTGTTTAACTTTATGTCCATGTGGATAAAGAATGAACATGTTCAAAAAGTTTTAACCTAGAAGGTAGAGACGGTTATGAAATAGCTAGATAATCTTTATTGATTTGAGAATCTCACTTATATAGAGATACAATTGTTTAGTATCCAAAATGGGTTTAAACCCAACATGCCCAATAAGCCTAAATAGACTAATCTAACACCCCCTCAAGTCAGAGTATAGATGTCAACCATGTCCAATTTATTACACAAATTAGAGACATCATCCAGAAGATGGAGTAAATGGAGTAAAAATCAACTTCTTGACTACAAAATCTCGAACTAGATGACAATCTATCTCTATATAGTTAGTATGATCATAAAATACTGGACTTTTTGCAATATAGATGACAGACTAATCATCACAATGCATGGGCATGAGACTCTTTGACTTGAAACTAAACTCAATCAACTAGTTTTTTCGCTATAGTAGCTCACATGTAGTATGTATCGCAGCCCAATTCTTTGCTTCAGTACTCGACCACGACACTATGTCCTGCTGCTTACTCCTCTATATAACTAGATCACCTCCAACAAATGTAAAGCATCCAGCTCTAAGCTTTTGGCATGTTTGTTCCCTGCATTTCCAACATCTCAAAAAAAATGTAAATATCTCCATACTTCTTATAGAATAACTCTTTTCTAAAAGAGCTAGTGATGTAAGCCAGACCCAATATTTAAAATAGGGATAATAGGAACATAATGTTTTGCTTTGTTAGATTACGTCGCATATAGTAAAACACATAATGTAGGTTATCCAAATTTTTATTTATTTAATAAAAGTAAATACAAAATATGTATAATAATATTTATATATTGGAAAATAAATTTAAAATTTCTATAAATTATTATGTTTCATAATAATTTTCTCATTTATCTATATAAATTATATTTAGTTCACAACCATAATTTTAGTCATTACCAAATAAAGAAGACAAGATTTTTGATTTATTTATTTTAGTTTCATTTATCGCCAATATTGTAAGTACTTATTTTAGTTTATCTTAGAGTTCAATAGAATTAACATCAAGTAAGAAATTTTACCAACGGAAGAGGATTACAACATGCGAACAAGATAACAATCGCAAGCAAACAACAAACAATCAATTAAGAAAATTGCAGCTATCAAGTAATAATCAAAACAAATAATCGACAATATTATGAAAATTACTAAATAAGAACAACAAATAATGTATGATAATGTAATATAATTTAAATTAATATATAATAACGTTAAAACACACCGTTATAGTGCACTGAGTTAAGCTATTTTCAGTTGTTAGATAGCACTTGGTTTATGTTAGATATCATAACGTAATATAACAGGCTTCATAATGCATTATTTCTAGCATTGGCCAGTACACTCATAATAGCCTTCTAGTAGATAGCCCTTAGTTTATGCATGAATTGATTCTGTAATCCAACAACAAAGTAAATCTTAGGCTCGATAAATTTTGCCAATTATCCTCTTATAGTGCTTAACATTCTTATACTCTGCATTGTCTTTACTCCACATGTTTAAATTTTGCTCCGTTGGTATACTAGCAGTTTTTCACCCAAGTAAACCAGTCTCTTCCCAAGAAGTATAACACATGCTTCCTCTAAGATAGAAGTATTCTACCTTTCTAATATGCAATTTCAATTCCAAGAAAATATCTCGGCCTTTTCATGTCTTTAGCAACAAAGTGTTGTTTAAAATAGTCCATTGTCTCAGTTAGGCTCATTGCATCCCTCTCATCAATAGAATATCATCCACAAATACAAGACAACACCATATCATCCATAAATACAAGAAAGGCTACACCATAGGCAGTATGATGGATAAAAATAGAATGATTATAGTGGCAACGCTGAATGCCAATACCAGTGATTGCAGCGGACAACTTCTCGAACTATGCTTGAGGCTTAAGAGTTCTGCTTGAGTCCATAAATAGCTTTCTTGAGTTTACATACCACATTCTTCCCATCAGTAGTGTACCCTAAAATTTGCTCCAAATAAATCTCCACATAAAAATAGAATGATTATAATGACAACACTGAATACCAATACCAACGATTGCAGCGGACAACTTCTCGAACCAGGCTTCAGGCTTAAGGGTTCTGCTTGAGTCCATTAATAGCTTTCTTGGGTTTGCATACCACATTCTTCCCATCAATGGCGTACCCTGAAATTTGCTCCAAATAAACCTCCGCATGCAGATCCCTATATAAGAAAGTGTTTTTAACATCTATCTGGAACATCATCCAATCCATATTTACAAGAGAGAAGAGAATGCGAATGGAGTTTAGACGAGCCACATGTGAGAAGTTCTCGAAATAATCGATGCTATGGATTGGGAGAAGCTTTTTTTGCGAGGAGACATGCTTTATATCAATCCATAGAGCCATCCAGTTTGTACATTACAGTGTATACCCAGCAATAGCGAACAGTGGAAGTACCTTATGGAGCACTAATCAAATCCCTATTCTCACGAGATACTAGTGCCTACATCTCATCCATGGCCTGTTGCTAGTCTGGTAATAATATAACCTATTGAAAAAAAACTTTTATATTGAAATTGAAGACATGGATATGCAAACTAACAAAAGGGGGTAAGCTTATGATAGGAAACAAATATAAAAATATGATGGGCAGTAGTAAAGTGATTACCCTTATAAGGAATAAAAGGAAAATCTGAAGTGGTATAGGATGAAGGTTGCGGATGTGGAGCACCTGGAGCTGGAAATGGAGGAATAACTTGTAGTGAGCTTGAAGGCATTTTCCGATATCGAGAAAATACTAGTAGTGGTTCGATGAAGGCACCTTCCCAACCTTGTACTAGGCTTCGATACCTTCTAAACCTTAGAAGGAGACTACAGGCAAAGGCAACAGAAGAGAGAAGAAATTGTCCTGTAGATGATATAAAGTAAAATTTGGGATAGACTAAAGAAGGTGTTATGAATAGAAACAAAGTACTTCATAGATAGATGATCATAGCACTTGTACTAAATTTGAGTTCAAGAGTAGCTGATGTGATAATTTACTGCAGACGTCGGTTGTAGCGCTATACAGGTCGTCCCACAGAGATCTAAGGTGTTTTGCAATTCTTACTATTTCTTTAGTTCTAGTAGATTAATAAAGAATTCTAAGTTGGAAAGATGAGTTCTAAGTTCTAAATATTAGCCTAGAATTTCGAATCCATTAGAATAATAGCCTAACAGTGAATTATTTCTTTCTTATCTTTTTAATTATGCACGGTTAAGTAACATATTAAAAAGGTGATCTTTTTAATTTGATTTTAATCAAGTGTCCCTAAATATGACCTATCAAGTGACGTGCAAGTATAGACCAACAAAAATAATACCTTTCTTAAAAACAAATCATATCAAATAGAAAATCTCATAAACAAAAGAAAAGAAATAAACTTCAAACTCTAATCTAAGCATAGGCTATCAAAAGACCAAACTTAAGTATAACCTATCAAAGAAATTAGATTTACAAGTTTATCCAATTCAATTTATTTATAGGAGAATCTTGTTAATAATTCTAGAAATAAACAAAGAATATAAATTCCAAGACTCATCTAAATATAGATTATCAAAATATTAAGTATAATCTATCAAAGAATTATGATTTACGAACTCTACATTTTATTTATTTATAGAAAAATCATAACTTTATTTCTTTTTAAAAAGAAGATGAGATAAATCCATGTTAGATCTATTAAACTAACTTCATCTACATCTTAGGGCTAAAGAAAATTAGTTACTTATATTTTTAATAAGCAAAATCAAATCTTTATTCATGAAAGCAAATAAATCTAATTTAGAAAGCAATAAAACCTCAACTAGAAAGCAATTAACTCTATCTAGAAAGCAAATAAAGATTAGAAAACAATGGCTTATCTCTGGAGCACGGTATTGTGGCAGCCACTCTTTCAGCAAAATCCTAATTTTATTAATTTAAAACGAGTACAAAACTTACAGGATTCTCTTAGAATATAAGGATACGGCCAATATATAGGCTTCGGAAATCCAAACCCAATTCTAATACAATTGTGAAACTACAAAATTATAACGAAGCCACGGGAGAAAATTCAGGTTGTGGGGCCCATATTAGGCCGCCAAATGGCGGTAAAAACTGCTAATTAGCGGCTTAATTATTGGATAAATTCATGAAATTTTTTCTACGTGCAACTCTTGTCTTGTACATTTAATTTTCCTGACTGTATTTGACTTTGAGTCTGCAGCATCGTAGTCTCGTAGTCTCGCCCACTTTAAAAAATTTTCGGACTTCGATTTCCTACTCGAACTTTGATTTCATGCCATCTCTTTGTACGAATCGGATTAGCTGAAAAAGATACTAAAAATACTCTAGTAGCATTTATTTATATACAAAAATAGATAAAGTATGGGAGGAAAAATACAATATATGATACTCATCATAGCTAATAAACAAACAATTAATAGTGAGGAGATAATTTGTCCAAATTAGGAGTCAAATCATGACCAAAACATTTGCGCCCAAAAATTCAGAACAGAAAATAAAACATACCTTTATCAGGATAAAGGTAGGAAAAAGGACGTTTACCATATATGGCAGAAGATGGCATTCTATTGACCAAGTATCATGTATACAGTACAATAGCAGATCACAAATACTTGACAATATGTATGTAAATTATTAATGTATGTAAATTATTAATATACGAGCAATATCTATAATGTGTCTGTGTTTCCTTTCGGACACTATGTTGTTAGAACATATGAGAACAAAATATTTGATGAATAATTCTATTATAAGAATAAAAATGGGAAACATCAGTTTTCATGTATTTGCTAGCATTATCAATGCGCAAAACATAAATAGATGTAGAAAATTGGTTTTTTTTATTTTCTTTATAGAATAGTTCATAGTATAAGGAACAACATATGACAATAGCGGTAACAACTAAGCTTTTTATCCTAAGTAATTGGGGTCGGCTATATGAATCAAAAGTGAATCAAACTGAATTAATCATATGGATGATCCTTCTCAGCTCATTTATATTGAGCAATGTGTCTTTATTTAAGTCTGTAGCATCTATATTTTTTCGTATCATTCCTATCTATATTTTCTTCAGTCTTTGCTTTTTTAACTTGTTTTACATTGATAAGTCTCCACTGTCTGGTGCATTTGTGGGTCAACGTCAACATGACCACATCATCATATATGATTTTCTTGTATTTTCTCTCCGATGGAGGCTACCTTAGACTTCCAATGAAGTATGTTCATCTTTACTACACTTATTTTTTTGTGACTAACGTCTCTTTATAGCCCAATATTTTATACCATATAACAAAGTTGGCATGATATTAGTTCTATAAAAAAAATTCTTCAACTTTAAGAGAATGTTACGGTTGCATAAAACTCCCATTGCACTCCTCTGTTTACACCAGTCAGTTTAGATCATATCGTTGAATAATATATCAAATTACCTAAACATGTTGCTCATTTATATCTCTCGTTCGTCGACATCACTATAGTCTCAGGTTTTTTATTTACTAAATTTATATTTCATATATTTTTTGTTGGATCTACTCATTCTAAAACCTTTAGATTTTAATGTTTGATTTCATAACTCAAACTTGACATTTACAACTGCTCTTGTTTCTCGACTGACATTATTATCAACAAATAACATATGCCAATGTATCTCATCCTGAATAGCTCTAGTATGCTCATTCATCGCTATGGCTAATATGAATGGACTCGATGCAAATCCTTGATACAATCTAATTGTGATCAAAAAAATACTTACTAGGCCATCACAGGTTCTAATATTTCCACTACAGCCCTTGATTATGTCAATATATTTGATATGTACTCCTTTGTTCATCAATGTCCACTATAGCACCACAAGGAATAATGTACCTCTCTTTTAATAAATACATCCATGTCATGCAATAGAAATTATCTACAAAGATAAGAAAGTGCCTAAAAGCCTTAAACGATAGAAAACGACATGGACCCCATGTATCAGAATGAACAAACTCAAACGGGATGCTACTACATTTCTTAACTCTACTAAGATTCGAGATACAATGATGTTTACCAAACTCACAAGATGTACATGCTAACCTAGTTATGCTAGATGTAGTGAGTAGAACAAGTTGAAGACTCTAGAGAGAGGGATGCCACTGTAAATGGAAATCAAAAGAACCAAGATTTACCTGTAGGTGAAATCTCACCATCCAATTAGTATATCTCCCATTATTTATGACCCATGTCAATTATCATCTTAGTATGGACATGCTAAAGCATAGGAGATAGGAAAGGATGTCACATATTATATTTAGTAAGTTAGCTAATAGATAACAAGAACTTGTATGAAACTTAGGAACAAACATAGCATTATTAAAGGGTTAATGAAGTGGGATTATGAATGACCCCACTATCAACTGCATGAGAAGAACCATCTGGAATATGGATTGGACGGTATTTATCTAAAAATTTAGGGAAGCAAATTTGTTCCGATACCTTTCATATGGGAGTAGACTTCAGAATGTATAACCCATGGTCAATTAGAGGAGGTGATGTAAGCATCCATTCCTGACTTGGATGCATGAATAGCATGAGAACCAATCAAAGTGGATTGGAGACAGATAAGTTTGTCAAGGTTAGCCCGATGAACTTGAGCCATCGAGAAGATATTGCAGTATCATAACTATTTTAGATGCTGGACCAGTAGAACTAGAAGGATTAATGGAAGAGTCATTTGTTGCATCCATGAGTTGTCCCAACAACAATCAAATGTGTGATTCTGCCTGTCGCATTGATCACATTGACAGAGTGCTTGACTACTTTCTGAGTCTCAACCACTACGACCGTGACCTTCCCCAAAATTACGGCTGCAGTCTCGATCACGTCCTCGTCCTCGACTAGAAAATATGGTAGATTTCTCATTGGAGACAGGAGGTGAAGTAGCTAATGTAGTAGTATATCAGTAGAGATAGGAAGAGCTCTGGATTATGTAGGAGTGAACAGAGGAACATAATCACCAACAAGGATTTGTCTCCGCACCTGGACTTGTACGGAAGAATCTATGTAAGAAAGGAATTTGATCATAACAAGATTAGAATACTCCTTTAGGGTCTTCAGATCCCTTACTGAAGGTTGGTGAATATCTAGCTCATTTAAAATACCACGAAGTGTCGAATGGTAGGCTGGAAAAGGCATCTATCCCTACTGGAGTATAAAAAGACGCTCATATAACTCCATGATCATAGAAAGATTCTTCTCATTTCCATATACCTCCTTGAGTGTATATCAGTTTTTCCTTATAGTTTTAAGGAACATTAAGCAAGAACTTTCTCTTCCATGCTATGGAGAAACCAAGTAACACAATAGTCATTTGCAAGCTAATCAGAGTAGGTAGGGTCCATTTCTAGTGGGCTATCAAGAAGATGCCCAATTTTCTTTTGTGCCCCAGCAAACACACAGAAGTTTTAAAACCGTAACAGATAATTATTAGCATTAGGTTTAATGTGGTAGCTATAAGTATGCATGACAATATTTTGTTCAGGACTATTACATGTAGTAGTAGTAATAATAATAGAGCTAGAAGTAGAATCACTAGATGGTGAAGCCATGACAAAAGTTCGAAATCTAACTTTCAAGGGATTAATCTTAGTAGAAGATGTAGTAGTAGTAGTAGAAGCGATTGTTAAAAAAATGTAGCATCAACAGTAGCAGAATCAAACAGTAGTAGTAGTAGGAACCATCGGATACACTGGAGGATTGTCTCAATCATATGAGGGCACGTAGCAGAGTGGCAGATGCTGTCATTGTTTCATGCAGCGATTGCCATTGTTGCGGATTGCTGCCATGGCAACTGCTAATGTTGCTAGCTATGGTGGCTCTGCAACTAGTTGTGGCAGCTGTGGCTATGACTGTCGGTGGTTGTAGGCAGATCCCGCTGCAGAGGAGAGGAGAAGAGGGAGGTGGTAACGTGAGCGCAAGTGAGGTAGAGGAGAGAGGCAATTAGGGTTTTGGATTGGAGGATTGAGAGTAAATTTGATTTGGAATGGAGGGCTAAGATTTATTTCATAATTGTTGCGCCGATATCATGTTATGGAATACAACAACAACAACTAAACCTTTTATCCCAAATATTTGGGGTAGGCTACATGAACAAAAAAAAGAATCACGCCGGATCGATCACTTTGATAGTCCTCCATTCATTTCTATCAAGTAATATCTCTTCATTTAAACCTCTAGAATCCATATCTTTTCGTATCACCTCCAACCATATTTTTTTCGGTCTTCCCTTCGTTCTTTTACCCTGTCCTACACTGATAAACTTCCCTCGTCGAATTGGTGCATTTGTAGGTTTATGTTGCACATGACCAAACCATCGTAAGTGATATTCTCGCATCTTCTTGTCGATGGAAGCTATATCTATCTTAGCACGAATATCTTTATTTCTCACTTTATCTCTCCTAGTATCACTGCATATCCAGCGGAGCATGTGCATCTCTGCTACACTTATCTTTTGTGAATAATGTTTCTTTATAGCCCAACATTCCGTGCCATATAATAAAACTGGCCTAATAACAGTCCTATAAAAATTTTCCTTCAATCTTAACGGAATATTACGCTTGCATAAAACTCCCGTTGCCTTCCTCCATTTCAACCGGCCAGTTTGTATCCTATGGTTAATATTATTATCGATCTCTCCATCATTCTAAATAATAGAACCCAAATACCTAAACTGACTGCTTATTTTTATCTCTTGCCCATTCAGTTTTACAGCATTATAGTTTATGGTTTGTTGTTTACTAAATTTACACTTCATATACTCTGTTTTAGACCTACTCAATATAAAACCTCTAGATTCTAATGTGTGTATCTATAATTCTAACTTGGTATTTACCTCTGCTCTTGTCTCATCAACTAAGACAATATCATCAGCAAATAGCATACACCAAGGTATCTCATCTTGAATAGCTCTAGTAAGCTCATCCGTCACTATAGCAAGTAAGAATGGGCTCAATACAGATCCTTGATGTAATCCAATTGTGATACAAAAATCACTTGTTAAACCACCACATATTCTGATATTGGCCACTACTCTATCATACATGTCCTTAATTATATCGATATATTTGATAGGAACTCTTTTCTTTATCAATGTCCACCAAAGTATCTCTCATGGTACCTTATCATAGGCTTTCTCTAAGTCAATGAATACCATATGCAAATCTCTATTTCTCTCTCAGAATCGCTCTATAAGTTGACAAAATAAATGAATAGTTTATATCGTCAATCGTCCCGGTATAAATCCAAACTGGTTCTCCAATATTTTAATAGTTTGTCGCAATCTATGTTCAATTACCCTTTCCCAAAGTTTCATAGTGACACATGAGTTTTATTTTTCGATAATTAGAACAATTTTGAATATCACCCTTGTTATTATATAAAGATACTAGGGTACTCTTCCTCCATTCATTTGGCATTTTCTTAATTTGTCAAATCTTGTTAAAAAGATCTGTCAGCCACTTTACATCAATCCCTTCTAAGTATCTCCATATCTCTATAGAAATCTCATCTGGACCAACAGTTTTTCTTGATTTCATCGTTTTTAAAGGCTCTTTTACTTCAGGCTCTTTGACTCTGCGCATAAAGCTACGATTTATATCCTCGCATTGAATAGTAAGATCTCCCAAATTTTGAGTAAAACTACCATTATATAATATATCAAAATAATCTTTTTATCTTTCTTTAATCTCTTCATCTCGAATTAGAACTGTCTTATCATTATTTTTAATACACTTTACAGTACATAAGTCTCTAGACTTTCTCTCTCTTATTCGAGCAATTATATATATATATCATTTTCTGCCTCTTTATTATCCAACTCCTCGTATACTTGTTTATATAATTTAGTTTTTGCATTCCGAATAGTTTTCTTAGCCTCCTTCACTAGTTTATACTTCTCAAAACTTATTCCATCATTATTATTATTATTGTTCTTCAAATCTCTTTAAAGATCTCGCTTGCTTTTAATAGCATTTTTTACCTCTCCATTTTACCATGATGTATCCTTATATGGTGAAACACCGTCGCTCGACTCACTAAATATATCTTTAGCTATTTTTTTAATGCAGCTAGCCATTAAAATCATCATGGCCCCTCCAATCTGTTTCATGTTACATTAGAATCATCATGGTCACTCCAATTTGTTTCTTGTACTACTCTATTTACAAAAACTTTTTGATTACTTTCTAATCGCCACCACTTAATTTTATAATCTAACTTATACTTAATCTTTCTAAGTCTCTTTCTAATTTGAATATCTAAAACTAAGAGTTTATATTAGGTAACTACATTTTCACCTGGCACTACCTTACAATTGATACAACTATCTCTATCTACTCTCCTAATTAAAACGAAATCTATTTGGCTTGCATTCGATCCACTTTTAAAAGTAATCAAGTGAGAAACTCTCTTTTTAAACCAAGTGTTCACTAAAATCAAATCATAAGACAAAGCAAAATATAGAATTGAATTGCCTAATTCATTTCTTTCTCCAAAACCAAATCCTCCATGTACACTATCAAACCCATTATGACTAGTTCGTATATGCCCATTTAGATCACCACCAATAAATAGTTTTTTCCTAGTAGATATTCTTTGTACTATCTCATCTAGATCCTCCCAAAATTGATGTTTACTAGATTAATCAAGTCCTACTTGTGGTGCATAGGCACTAATGACATTAATCTTTATCTAAAATAAATTTAACTAATAAAATTCTATCACCCTTCCTCCTAACCTCTACTACATTCTCAAGTAATTACTCATTTATGATTACACCTACACCATTACGATTTCTATCTCTACCCGTATACCAAAGTTTATAACCCCAAAACTCTATAACTTTAGTTTTCTCACCTACCCACTTAGTCTCCTTCACGCACAAAATATTAACCCCTTTCTAATCATAGTATCAACTAGCTCTGCTAATTTATCTGTAAGGGAACTTATATTCCACAATGGCAATCGAAATCTATGTTTATTTTTATGAGCTAACTTTTTTACCCTCACCCGCTCATTAAGATGTGGGAACCCTCTTACATTTGACACCACATCCGGGTGCCGTCATGGCACGTCGTTTCTAGGCGACGATCTAGCAACTCTCACACATTTTTCACTACACCCAGACTCCAATGTAGCTCGTTGCTCAGTAGAGAACGCCCCAACGAAATTCATATTTTGACTCATGTCATAATATATGTAATGTTTTACGCTGGCTGTCACTGGCCTACCACAACCCCCCTTTATCCTGGCTTGGGACAGGATAAAGGAGCCCAATTATATCATGTTATGGAATAGTCAGATAATATTTATTGATGTGAGAGTCCCAATTATATAGAGCCAATTGGTTAGGACTCATGGATTTAAACCCAATAAGCCCAATAAGCCTAAATAGAACACCAATATGAATATTTCATATTTTCAAAATATGAATGAGCAACACAACGGCTATCTGAAAACAAAAAGTCACATGATTTTGATGTCATATACCTATGGATTAATTGTTCAAAAATTGAACATCGGTAAATTTTCAGAAAATGGATGGATTTGTTGGTTGGTGAGCCATAGATAAATGACAACATAATCATATGTTTCTTGTTTTTAGAGGTTTATGTATGGTTGATCATATCAACCAGTATATGTTGAGTGCTCTGCTATTAATTTGAGGGTAATGGTATTCGCACATCGATTACTACTGATGTAGCCTGTCCTAACTCATTGACCCCCTTTGAGACCTCCAAAACCCTATTATGGCCCACCTCAAGTTAGCGGTCCAAATTGTTCAACATGTTCTCCATATTATTGAATCTTGGTGGATGAAAAATGGTTGAATTTAGAGACCTCATTGTTCATATGATTATAGAAGTAAATATTGAAAAACTATTTACTGTGCATAGGACTTAAATTTTCTTCTACAGCAGAAAAACTCTACGTTCCTCATGTTTTTATTCCCTTTGGGTCCCAATGTGTTGTTTCCATCCCATAGGGTTCATGCACTCCAAAACTATAAATAATTATTGATACTACATCTATTCAGGGGTTGGATTGGAGGTGTTTACTAAAAAAATTTTTGTATGCGAGAAAAAACCTAGAGACTAACGATCTCCCTTTGAGATCGGGCATCACAGCTAAAGAAGGATGCCTAGTGGTTATTGACTTGATAATTTCTTCCAACGCTCGAATGTTGAGATTTAAATTCAAGAAGTCAAAGGGAGAGTCAGAATACTGGAGATTTCATGGTCTACCTATTTAGGGTTTCAGATAGTGCTTATATCTTAGATGTCTGGATGTTTTGGGTATTTCCCTTAGATATTACTTCATTTCCTACTTTTTTTCTTGTAGCAAACTTGGTGTCGTTAACTCCTTGCCAGAATAATTATCCCAGATGAAATACATGGTTTTATCGTGATCTTGAAGTAAAGTGGGAGATTGTGATGACATAAGCGGATCCGGGATGGTCTTTGTTGACCTAAGATGATAGTAATAGATCTTAAATGGTTTTAGGAGGTCTCAGATTACTTGATAGATCTTAAATGGTTTTAGGAGGTCTCAGATTACTTGAGGGGTCCCAGGCGACCCAATAGGTTTTAGAATTAAATATTTAATGTCTCCCAAGAGGTCTTGGACTTGTCAGTCTGGTCAGCTAAGGTGTGGTTTATATTAGTTGTTTTATGATTGAGACCTATAATCTTTCTTTCTTGTATTTGGACTTGACATTACTTATTTATTGACCAAATATTCACACATTTTTTGAGACTTTTCCGAAATGCTTCTAGATACGTTGAAGTGGGCACTTATGTAACGTCGAATGAGGAAGTACGCTACATTTCTTTCAAAGATCAGGACATCGTCTATATAAGCTATAGTGGAAATGTCAAAGGGTTTGATTATCTCGTCCATAATTCTTTACCGGGATCCGCATGCCGATACCACCCGTCAACGAGAAGAGTTCAATTTCTTTGATTGCCAATCATGTGGAACCGCTCTTTCGTTTTCGCGCTAAGATAAGCCATGATTACCCGACCATAGTGAGGAAAGGCGTGACTTGCTAATCGATACCGCATACCTACTTGATCGCCCCTATTCTTGTCAGCTTCTGATGGGAAGCCCCTCGCTTAAAAGAAGGTAGTAGGGCAGTCGAATCGCTTTTTCAAAACCTAACAACTTTATGTGGGAAGGTGGTGCATCAGTAGAAAGATCCAGGAAGGTTTCTATTAGCGGGTCTTTACTCAATTCCTAAATGGCATGCTGCAGGTTTCATTCATGATCGGTCGGCGGAACAGAGGAGAATGGAAATCCCGAGATGAGACATTCTTTGATGAACGAGCAGATTGAGCCCTCTATTTCTCATCCTTCCATATCTTGTCCCATAGTGGCGCAATAAAATTTTTTATTAGTCCTATCAATACAATGATATAAGTAAATTGATTCTGACAATCCTGAATTTTAGTGCATCTATGTTACCATATTTATTATCTATGTTAAACTTTTTGCGAAGTTAGATTATTTTTTTTTTTAAATTTCATGTCTAGAGTTGGATATCCATATTTACGTCAGATTTCCTTTTCATATGGGTGAATCCCAAATTCTGATTAATTTACAATTATGTTGTTAAAACTCTTTTATGTTAATGTTCATAAAATATGGCAGGTGAGGGAAGTAATTGGTGTTACACTTTCTGTATTGTGTTCAAACATGCGGCTATTTTCAATATCTGGTCACAGTCATGTACAAGAGGAAGATATGGTTGAGTCACTTCAACGGGAAGCTTGGGCGAAGACTATAATAGAAGCAGCCTCTGCTTCTGCAGTGAATATCCAAAGTGCAAATCAATTTGAAACTATGGAGACAGCGACAGATATAAATCATGAAAATGGCTGTGCAACAACTGAATCGCAACCAGATGTTAAAAGAATGGAAACGGTATCTGTTATACTATTACTTTTTAAGATTGTTTACTAACTTAATTGTGCTAATATTTTTATCAATTTTTCTTTTCTTTATCTTATTGCAGATCTTTCATTTCATTATTTCTTCTTTGAAATCTGGACGATCCTCATTTTTGATGGACTTGGTTGTTGGACTTCTTTATCCAATTATTTCCTTACAAGTATGTAAAGCTCCATGGAGTTTGTAATGCTGCTTAATTTTTTCCTACATTTTTTCCAATGATTCTAATGCCTTTTCCTTTTCATCTTATTTTGGATTTTATAACTTTCTAGTAGGTGTCATAACATGATTTTATTGGATATTTAGATATTAAAATATAAATGTTTATTTATGTCCATGTTGGGTCATACCTTGACCACTAATTTCTTGGTACTAAAATGAGAGAGCATCAACTTTTCATGTATTAAGTCAGTTTATTGTGGAAAAAAATGAACATGCCCACTACCAGTTTCTATGGCTGATAGCGGAAAATGCAGTTTGCTGATAATCAACATCCATTAGACGGCGTCGGCATCATGCATATTGGTTTGTTATTGCAAGTTGGACAGAATAGGGGTTTGCCATGTTACTTAGCATGCTATTCAGAGGTGGCCAATGGGGAAACCATTCTTGCTGGTACGCCATCTAAGTTCATTGAAACTGAGTAGTAATCCTCTGAAGAATTGAAAATAGAATAGAATGACAAAATATAATGACGTTTTCGTATTAGGGAATTCTGTTTGTCTACGAGTCATGATAGTATACGAATTGAAGTTGTCCCCATTAATCTAGTTTGAAATATAATATAAAGATATTATCGTATGTGGTTGTAGAATTAAGGAGGAAGGGATGGACTTTGGTGAAACTGAAGAGGATAGGTCAAAATCTATAATTGGATCTTTGCCTCTTCTAGTAAGTGCATTTTGCTATTAGAACTAATGTCATTATTGCACTGTGTTAATTGTAAGGTATATCAGTGTAGAAATCATTCATTTTTCTCCCTAGTATTTACTTTGACCAGAAATGCACTTTCCAGTTCTCCTTTCACATTGAATTTACTTTAATGGTGAAAAGGAGTGTGCATTGAATTGAACATTGGATCATATGACAATAAATTCTACATGGTGGCAATACAAATTAAGAATTCAGTCTTAGCCATGCTGTGCTTCATCTATAGTTTCTAAAGGCACAAAATATGCATTTTCAGAAGTTATTAACATTGCTAATGATGCCTGGCTCAGTGATGAAGGGAAGTGAATGGGTTGCTGAAAGTCCTTGGTTCAAGTCCTGTAAGCTGCTCACACACATGCACACATGAAAAGTGACCTATGATTTGACTATATATATCAAGTTCAAGGTTTATATATCAGAATTGATATCGGTATTGACTGATGATTCATAGTATCGTAATCGACAATATCATATATATCATATCAGCAATATTAGAAATATCGACAATATCCAATAAATCACATTCTGAGTACCTCAAAATCCGATATGATATATGCAGTATATATCGGTGTTGGTCGATATTTAAAACCTTGATCAAGACCCACACCGTAAAGTATCTATATTCCAAATATCAATGTGCTTCCAAAACTGACATTTGATGCTAATCAATTTGCGTTGTCTAACGGTGGATTTCTCAGTAACTTCATTTGTGGTTGGAATGATGTGGATTTCTTAGTAACTTCATTTGTGGTTGGAATGATCTGAAGTTATTTAACTTAAGTACTTACAAGCATATAAGTTGATGTAGATCATATTTATTACTTTTATTCACATTTCACTGGCCCATTGCGTGCTTCTATACTGATAGGATTTGTGGTCCTATGCTCTTGATATAACACTAGCTTGACTCTGATCTATATGCCTATGTCTGGCAAAGGGTTAAAGAGGAGAATTAAAGCAGTTGCTTAAGCTAGTTTATCCTTTTTAAGCAGAGATACATAAATTAGTTAGCTCATTAAGCATGGATTAGTCTAGTCACTATTTTCTCTTTGGATGAAGAAGATTAATCTTTCTTTTATAGGCAGAGGGGTTATTTCTTAACACTCGTAAGAGGTGGACTAGTAAGCTCCTTAGTTTGAGGGGATAAAAACTAAAATTGGAGCCAAGGTTTTAAATATCGTCTAGAGCAGATATGTCGATCGGGAAAATTCCAAACGAATATCGTTATTGGGGAGATATTGGGCATATTTAACAAATATCATATGTCAATAATGGACTATAAATATATATGTTCTTCTATCCTGAAATAAATATGAATAAGACAATAAGACAATACATGTATATATTATATAATGATATATAAAACATCATATATATGCGTGTGTAGGATATACTTATCTCGATAACTTGCATTAAGCAAATAACTGTATAATCACTAAGACAACTCTCCAGAAGGTATACTAAATCCATAATTTTACGATAATTTGATGTAATCTTCTTTATTTTCCTCTACAATTTAAGTACTCAACACTCATAAATAAATCTCTTAAAAAATTGTTAAAGAAAGAAACCATTCGGTTCAAAGTTTAAATAGAGATAATTGTATACCCAATTTGCTCAAATAATTAAGGAAAGATAAACTAGATTAAATGGGCCAAAAGAATCACCATTGTTCTGTTGTGTGGGCTTCAGTACGTGGATAATGGTTGATATTTGGTTGTAGTAGCAGGTTGGACTCGATATAACGGTAATTTTTTTTGTGGAAATGGTAAACACATTGGGATTTTCATTATTGTTGCAACTAGGTGTCTAAATTGCAATTTGGCCGATCTTGCAAGTTGCAATATTGCAACCGCTATTTAAAATCTTGAATGGGATAAGCGACTCAATTATCTCACTTTTCAGTTTTATATTTTAAATTTAGTTTAGTTCCAACTCCCAAATCCGACAATTTCTTGGGAGATACTCTTGGAGGACAGGTATTTATGGAAAATAAATATACGTGGCCAAAATATACATGGCTCGTACTCAATCTTCTCTCTCCTTTGGAAATTAAGTATTGAAATATTAATAAACATCAATGAATCAATATTTAATGTTCTAGAGGAAATTAATTACATCAACATTTTTTGGATAGTTAATTAAATATGTTTTGCTGATTTATAATAAGAGTTTGACCAGGATGCTATTGTTGCCAGAGATGTTTGACTAGGTTAGTCGAAGCCAATATTAAGCAGACTATGATTGGACTCGATATGAACTCGAACAAATTGCAACAGTGAGAACAAGTCGCCATGATATAGATATTTGGGTAACCTATAGTGTTAGAAAACAATGTAATATGCGAAGAATACGTAACGATTTATGAGGTTTTGTTGAGATGGTTCTCTTCGTCCTTGGGGAAAGAGTTGGTTACCCGACTAGATCTTTTATATTTTGACGAATTACAAATCATTTAGAGGCCTTTCCTCTCTTTTCTCTCAAAAGTTAGTCTAGTATCTTGAATTTCGAGTCATGAATCAACAACGAAGTGTCTGTCCCCTCGTTGGTGGATAGGGATATTTATAGTAGCTGGCAATTTAGTTGTGATAGAAATTATGATTGAAATAGGACTCTTACCTCTGCGTCCTGAGGTAAATTTCCTTATAATGATAAGATTTAGTTTCTTCTAGATTGGTTTCCTTGTCTTTGAAGAAGTCCCTTCCCTTATCTAATAATAATTCAGATGAATAACTGATTTATCATGATTGGAGATAGAGAATTGTGTTCTAGCCTGACTCTTCATAGAGGGAGGAATGCATGGTGATCTCATAACTGCTTTATCATTAGCGAGTTGATTCTTCATATAAAAGTTGTTGACTTGATACTCAGAGTCAATATTGTATATGGGCTTTGGCTTTGTGGGATTTCAACTATGGGCGTCGTCCAACTATTTTCTGTAATAATAGATACTATCAATGAGAATTGAAACTTGATCCTACCAAGTTGTAACTGTAGGTTAGGGCACCAAAGATCAAAATCAAACCATATGGATGTGATCTTATTACATTTATATTCGAACTACAAAAAAATTCTGATTTAAATATGTTTAACCTGTTAATTTTGACCTTACATTGTTTATGTTTCATCATGTTGTTTTAAGCTGTTCATATTATAAGTTCTTGTGTCAATTAGTAAACTTCTTTAAATCATATGAACGTTTGTATTTAGGCTATTTAAATATAATAGTGTCTTAACTCATGTTTTTCAACTTGATAGGATATATGTTTTCAAATCCTATCATATTCTATGAGTAGAAATGTGATGCTGTACAAGTATCATATCCTAATCATTAATAGTGTCGTAAGTGCTATTTATCTCTTGCATTCTCCATTTCACTCATCTCACATTCTCCCACATTATCCTACCATAATATCACATTTTTAATAAAATTGCCCATTAATAAATTATCTCATTTACGTATTTGAGTCCCAATTTAGGTGTCAACGAGCCAAACTCGAGCAAGCTAGCCTTAGTAGAGCTGGCTCGCTTGTTAGTTTAGCCGAGCTCGAGCGAGCTCAATAGGCACTGAATTGAAACGAAAAGCTTGGGAACAGTTTGTTTGTCCAATGACTCTTAGAATTAGCCTTTTGATATTGATCCAAAATACTTTAAATAGAATATTTGGAGAAATAATAAGTGGTTTCTAAAGCAAGAGTTGAATTTTCAGACTTAAACTTGGTATTTTATTTCACAAGTAAGTCATAAATTATGCATCTTATCTTTAAAGTGTCACATAATTTTAAGAAATGTATACATATCTACCATATCTATTTTATTTGGACTGCACTTGAGCGAATGGGGTCTAGGTCAAGTTCTTCGAATTTTATTGATTGAACGAGCCAAAACCAGGCTAACACCAAGCCAAACACTAACAGCTTATGAGCCACAAGCTCATTTGACAGCTCTAGTTCCAATTGACAACCATGGCCTCAGATTATTTAACCAGGTGAAAAGCCATGACCGTCACGTTTGCAGTGTTTATTAACAATTCTTGATACTTAATAAATAATAATGAATAAGGGCTTATTCTCTCCGTTATTTGATTTGAGCATGTACCTAAAGTTTTAGGACTTGAAACCATTTCGAACGCAGATCTTGAGAATTATCAAGTTATGTATAATTCATTTTTCAACCATGCTTTTGCATATTCAAAATATAGTGTCCAATCTTCTTTTTTTTTTATTCAAAATATATTATCCAATCTGTTTCTTTTGCTATGTCAAATAATTTGATTTGCTGCATGAAATTTCATGTCTCTCTTATGAGTTCCCATGTTTCTTTGCAGGAGACATCAAATAAAGATTTGTCAACGCTTGCAAAGTCAGCCTTTGAGCTATTAAAATGGAGAATTTTACCACGCCCGTTTCTGGAAAATGCTGTCCAAGTGATCCTTTCTTCAGTCAATGACCCAAACTGGAGAACCAGATCTGCGTCTCTTTCATATATTCGGACTTTTATGTACAGGTTGAGATTTCTTTAAGTTTTTCAAGCTCACTGCAACATTTTTTGTTACTTTTAAGATTTAGTTTATGATATCATATTTTCAGTTTTTGTTTGGTCTTACAACTTCTCGTTATGTGAGATTTCTGTATGGGAAAGTATTTCCATACTGATTTTTTTTAATTAGTGTTGTACACCAGTAGTTTGCCAAGAACAAAGGATCCCATTTATGTGCGACTATAGCTGAATTGAACCGAATATAGCAATATAGCATGAATGTACCAAGTATAACATGAAAAAATAGTATGGAAAAATTTAACTAGGTAGTAGGTATAGATTTAATTAGATATAGCAACTCTTTTAGTGGAAGTTAAATAAATTCTATTGCACTAAAACTCATATAAAATAGTACAAAGAAAACTCTATAAGGGACTCTTGAACTGTCCTACACTATCTAGAGTAAGGAGATGGAGACAATTGTCGTCAGCCTTCGCCCACAGTCTGTAATAAATTCTAAATTTTTATGAGTTTGATCAATGTTCAAGAAAGCGTTTTCATTATGCGTGCGGTCCAGGACCGCATAACGCATAATCGGATTACGCGCCGATTATGCGGATTACGCGGAATTATGCGGAATATTAATATTTTAATATATATTAATATATTAATTATTAAAAAATGGATATATTAATGCTATAAAACTCTAAAAAATTATAAATAATAACCGTAAGCATATAAAATGAATATAAACTGGCTCTACATAAGAAATTAAAAAGATAGAAAGACTTATCTCTTAACTCCCAATGTAAAAAAAAGAACGACGCATGTATGTATGGATCAAAAACGTCGCTCACCTGCAAATCGAAAAGAAAATTTAAATGAGAATCAATATATATGATATATAAGAATTAAAAAAGTTCTTTAACACATAAAAAATGAACAATGCATGTACAAATGAACATATGACAATAATCCACATATTGCTAATACATGTTTGTGTCAACTACATAAGTAATTAGTTTTACATATTCAAAAAATAATACAAGTTTTTATCAAATACAGTTCATCCCACTCAACAAATTCTCTACTATTCCTCATTGTCATCTTCATATTGAACATTGTTTTCCAACTCCTCCTCAGAGCTATCATCATCATCGTCATTCACATCATCACCCTCTTCTTCTAAAACAGCTATAGCTTGATCATATTCAGGAAGATCTTCAACAACTGCACTGGATGAACCCTCTTGTGCTCTCATTCCCGCTGCAGCTCTCCTTCTTAGCGTCCTTTTGCTCCTCCTGAGTCTATCTTCGTTAGCTCCACTTGCCGCAGCAACAAGATCCCATGTTAAGCCGGAACCAGGGAAGATCTCATCTTCGTCATCATTCTCTATTTCTCTAACAAATTCATCTTTCCAGTGTAAAGCTCTGGAATCATCTGAAGCAATCAACACATCCTTACTATCTCCATCCTTCTTCTTCGCATTCCTTTTCTGTGCCATTTTTTTGTTAAACTGAACGAAGACGAGATCATTCAATCTTTTAGCATCCAGCCTATTCCTCTTCTTTGTATGTATCTATAAATTTATATATGATTTTACAGAAGAGAAAAAAGAAGGTTAGAGTGTTAACTCTGAAAATAATATAATTAAAAATTATAAAATATATAATCATTGTAGTAGTATTTACCCCTTCAAATACACTGAAATTTCTCTCGCACCCTGAAGAGCTACTTGTCAAGCTTAGGATCTTAATTGCTATTTTTCGAAGATTTGGTGCATCTCCTCCATAAAAATCCCACCAATGAGCTATTAAAGCAACATATAACAATATGTTAATAATTAGAAAGAATAGAATTTAATATTAAATTCTTTTAAATTTCATGTATAAAGGTTACCTGGATCGAAATTATCCGTGCCATTAAAACTCATTCGGTACCTTTCAGCCATCCCACTCCCCATAAGTCCCCCCTTATCTTTGTAGACACGAAATTCATATGAGCCAATCTGATCTTGGATATCATGCTCAGGGTAAAATATGCATATGCAATGCATGACGGCATTTGTTACTAGTGTATTTTCTGTGACTGTATTATCCCTATAATAATAATAGGGATTCAGATAATATGCCATCAAATGCAATATACTATCAAGTCTGCCCCTGGATTCTTTCTCAATTATATTAATAATTGGTCTAAATGCAGACTCCTTTCGATTGCAAGCAGCTTTGATCTCGTTTTTTGCATCTTCCAGCATTCCATAGACAAAACCCATTGAAGGTCTACGATCAGCATCAACAATTCTCAACAATTTAAACAAAGGAGTGTATACCTTCAGAAGCTCTTTAATGTCTTTCCAAAAGGAGTCAGAATATATTGTGGTTTTAGTTGACTTGCCCTTTTCTGTCTTCGACCATCTGTTATTATCCCACTTATCTGAAGACACCATAGCAGCCAACTGTGATTTTTTGTCTAGCAGGCAGCTCAAGCTTAGGAAGGTGGTGGCAAATCTGGTGATTCCTGGACGAACAAGCTCCCTCCTGTTTGTAAATGAGCGCATCAAAGCCAGAGTACTGTGATGCGCATAGAGAAAAACTGTCATTGATCTTGCCTTCTCAATCACCGCTTTGTATTTTGGTATCTTACCAATACCCTCCAACATAAGATCTATAGTGTGGGCTGCACAACTGGTCCAAAATATATTAGGCTTTCTTTCCTTCAACATATTTTTTGCTGCCATGTTGGATGGGTGGTTATCAGTAACCACTTGAAGCACGCGCTTCTCACCCACTTCCTTGATACAGTTTTCCACCCAATTCAATATGTATTCGCCAGTATGTGCATTGGCCGAGTCCTCAATGGATTTAATGAAGCATGTGCCGCTCTTACAATGGACACATAAATTCATAATACTTCTATGCTTTCTGTCAGTCCATCCATCAGTCAAAATACTGCAGCCATATTCATCCCACGCTTCCTTTGACTTCTCCAAGCTGTCTTCAATTTTTTTGTATGCCTTATCTAAAAGAGGCACTCTCAATTGATATTGGCTGGGCCCCTTATATCCTGGACCGTGCTTGCCAACAGCCTCGCAAAACTGATCAAACTCTTCACAGTCGAAAGTGTTAAAAGGAATTCCTTTGGCATATGCCCACATAGCCGCATAATCATGTGCCAGCTCCTTCCACTTCCTTCTCTCTCCCTCATTGATAACCGTTTGCTTCCATTTACCTTCATCTACTAGTCTGTTCAGTGGACCACTAACACGGGGCCTATGATCTCTAGTGAGTTCGGGTTCTTCTCTCTCTCTTTCTACTGATATCTGCACCTCTTCCCGAAGCTCATAATCAGCTTTCCGCTTGTCAACTTTCCTCTTCTTGATTCCTTCCAAGTTCTCCCTGCATATACGCCTCTCTTCATCTGTGGAAAGCACACATGATGACACTTCTCCTCCAACTCCTGCAATATGTTGCTTCAATCTATTTATTCCCCCTTTCACAATCTTATTACATTTGATGCATTTCACATCATTATAAAATCCTTTCTTTATTAGCCTACCATAATTCCACCCAATGTCATTTGATCCTGGTGGTTTCAATGGAATCTGGCTATCTTCCTCACTCGATGGATTTGGCCGTCCACAACTACTTGAATTAGAGGCCATTGATGATGACATATTCATCAACTTATATACTTTTAAGAAATTCCTACATCACCATTAAGAAAAACAATAACTCACTGAAAAAATTTGAACTATTTCAAATTATAGTTACCGCAAGTAATATAAATTTTAGAAAACATAAGTTTTATTAACTGTTTTAAAAGATTTAAATTTAATTGAAACAAAATAGGAGTTCAAATAAGTCCTGTAGCGACCAGTAAAATTTCTGCAGCAAAAAAATTTTTCTTTGCTAAACAAGATAATTTTGTTAAAGAGAACTGAACATACTCTGCAGCAACCAGTCAAAAAAAACTAACAAAAATTAACCACTAACAAAAAACTAAAAAAAACCAGCAACCTATTTTCGCAGCAACCATTTAATTTCTAATTAACGAAATTAGAACATTATTCTGCAGCAACCATTAATTAGTTCTTTGTACAAATTATACAATGTGCAAGATTTGTCAACATTAAAACCGTTCAAGGGAAATAGACAGTGCAAAAATCAACTCCGAACTGAATCTGGAATTTGTACAGGCAAAAAAATTGTATACAAAATTTAAAAAAAAAACGCACTGATCAGAAATTGAAAAAAAAATAAATTTATAAAATTAAACAAGACTAGAAGCAGTTAAAGAAGAAAGGAAAAAAAAATTACCACCGGAGGGGAGGATCGTTCGCCGGAGGGGAGGTTTGTTCGCTGGAGGAGGGAGGACCACAAGATTGATGCTCGGAGGACTCGAGGAAGTAATAATCGGAGGGAATGGAGCCGAGGGATTGATGATCGGAGGATTCGATCGTCCAATTCCTACAATGAATCACTCGATCGATTGATCGAACGGGTCGGTGAAGAAAAGGAATTGATCGGTCGGCGAAGACGAGGAATTGATTGACTGAGAGGAGATTGGGCGATCGGAGGGAAGAAATTTGATGATCGGAGGGAAATTTAGGGATCTAGGGTTTTTTGGTCGAGGGGATTTTCGGGCGAGAGCGAGAGAGAATTTTAGGGGTTGCGACGAAATTAAAAAACGAACGGAGAGAAAGGGAAATTAAAGGGTTGGATGCGGGTCGGGTGCGGGTCGGGTTTTCATTTTTTTTCCGAAACCCATTAACCCGCCCCCGATTAATCGCCTATGCGGATTATGCGGACGCATAATCCGCATAATACCGCATAATCGCCCTGTCCGCATGGACAGGGCGATTTTCCCCATTTCTCTGCGTTTTCCGCCCGCAAACGTTTATGCGGCCGCATATGCGCCCGCATAGAACGTTTTTTAGAACACTGAGTTTGATACATCAAGACAGTAGACAAACTGAAAAAACAGATGCTTTACAACCCTTTAAGGCTGCTAGCTAATCCATTCAACTTCCAGTACTATTTCCTGCTAGCCAAGACATCCTTCTGAATGTGATTCTCCACCTTCCAATGACAAGTCTTCAGCTGCTCATGTTCCTTATAAGAAGCTTTCTGAACCTGTAAACCTTGTGCAAAAATTGTAAACGATGAGTTACGATATTTATAGTTTATAAGCTCTGCTCTTCCAGCAGAAGATAATTATTTTGCCATCCAACCTTTAGTTGTAGCTCTGCATTTATTAATAGGAAAAACAGTTTGCTCTTATCTTGTTTATGGATAAACCAGTATTACTTTCCAGAAGGCTAAATTAGTTGTCGAAAAATGATGCACAGTCAAGTCTCAAGAGATGACAGCAAAGTTATATCATACTCAAAGTAGGAATCAGGAAATAAAGTTAGCCATTCGTGTGATTGGACAGCTGTGGATACACCTGATGCTTACTGGCATCAACCAAAATCTGTTGCAGCCCTCGTGTAACATGGATGGATTTTAAATAGAGATACAATTTCAAGGTCATGTGTCTTCCATTTGGAATTCCATTGATGTGATTTATAGCATGTCAACTTGTGTAGTGCAGAGGAGTGCATTTGCATATGTTACTGTTTGTGTAGAGTTGATTGTGGATTTCAGATCAAATGACAGTTTTGCTTATTGACGATGGTTTTGAACTTTTATTGGCAACAGACACACATTCATACTCTCAAATTTGGAGAAAGTGCAAATTTGGAAGAATATCGAGAAACTACTTGTAGATAGCCAAGTTGAGGTGAGTCCAGAACAAGTTTTTTCTCTCTCCTTACAGTGATTCCTATCCCATTTATGTTGGTAATTACTTGTTAAGTTTCAAATCTCAACATGAGTTAAGGTGAGGGAGCATGCTGCTGGGATTCTTGCGAGTTTACTTAAGGGTGGGGATGAGGAGCTAGCTAGGGATTTTCGTGGTCGGGCATATTGTGATGCGCAGTCAACTCTCAAGAGACGAAAACAAAGGTAAAGTTATGTTCATATGCTTTTTGTGTCTTGTTTCATTTTCAGCTTCATATAGAGATTAAAATGAAAGCTAATAGTAGCTTTTAATGAATATATAATGCTTCAGTTCTGATATATTTGGATGAAATGGAAATTGACTAGAAGAACATCTAATGCAGAAAATCAAGTTCTGATCAATCTATTGCTTCTGTGCATGGTGCTGTTCTTGCTTTGGCTGCTTCTGTACTATCGGTTCCATATGATATGCCAAGGTTTGTTGGGTGCTTGTACTTTCTGTAGCTTGTCTTACTGCTTATCACTAATCAATTTTGTTGCAACGGATCATGGCAGTTGTTGGATTACAGTTCTATTGTCATATTTGCTTTGCTAATGAGTTTTTCGTCTCCTAATTTTTCTCTTGAATTTTTTTTATTGTGCATATGTGGTCTACACCTCGAAGGAAATTTTACATAATTTTTTCACAGAATTAATATTTTTTGTTAAATTTTTCTGGTTAAATCAGTTCTCAGAAGAACAGATAGGATACACTTTTGGGGGTGTTTGGAAAAGGAAACACAGTGGAGTGTATCAATTGTGGGGCTTGTGTGCCCCTTATGGTGTTTTTTAGGTGGTGTGGGATTTCTTTCTTTTTTTTTTTTTTTTTTTGAACATCCCCATAAGCTACTGTTGATTTATTAATAAATGTTGCACGCGCACGTGCATGGTTTGAACAAAGGCGTCGATAGGGACAATTAAGGCAAGATTTTATTAGGATTTCAGTTTTAGATGTGATTAGATTTTGTTTTATTTTGTTTAGATTTGATTTGATTTTGTTTGCAATTGTTGTGCATAGAGTTTTTTGTATGTTTTATAATCATGTTTTAGAATAATGAAGAGTGAATTGTTTTAGAGAAATATATTTTGAGAGTATGTGACTTGCTATTCTTAAATCTTTTTTTTTAGTGATTCATGTGAGGGTTGGCGGGCAACTTACTTGGGTATGAGGCTTGAATCTTCTCAAAATCCCTAATTTTATAACCAAATCTCCCACATCAAATTTGATATCAAAGCTCAAAATCCACTTCATATTCCAATTTTTGTCTTTTTTGGAAAATTAAAAAGAACAAAAAAAAACATCAAAAAAAATTCAAAGAACCCATCAGCATCTTCATCAATAGATCTCCCCTTCGCCATCAACATATCTCTTCTTCATTATCATCGTGGATCACCTTTGACAACAATTCAATCCACCTCAACAGCAATAGCCACGGAGATCCATGCCATCTCCAACCCTCGACAGTAACAACATCTTCAAAACCAGCATCGCCTCAATCATTGTTGTCATCAACCACTAGTCCAACTCCAGCAACCACCGCAACATCAACAAATCATCATCACTCATTCGTTGACTCGCCAAGCAAGCCCCCTAATCTGCTATTGACTCCATGTTTTATTGACTCCATGATTGAACCTCATTCAGCTACTAGCCCACTCAAATTCTAGATTTGCTCGCTTCGGATTAAATATGTTCATCCCAACTATTATTTCGTTAGAACCAACATCCACCACCACTCTGGTAGCCCCATCGAGCTCCTCTTCTCCACAGTCCGTCGTGCATGATTCAATTGACTACGATTAAAGATCAATGCCCGTCGACTGTCCTGACTTCGATAGTCGGCTATCTACAACTAATCCCATCGCTGAATCTGCAAGCGATCAAGTCTTCGACTCATCGCTCAAATTGCCAAGTCCACCTTCATCTCGAAGCAACACCACCACCTGATCTCTCCTCGTTCATCCTCGGCCGGCCAAAGCGCTCTTCCATCAAGTTCTAGCAACGGCTCGCCCTCGTCCAATTCTCCAACGAACTTGTTCCCCATCTACATCTCTAGATCCACTACCAATTGTACAACCACTGTCATTCCTCGACCAGATTGCCACCACTGCCTTCGCCTGACATCGCCATCTTCTTCAACTTTGCCAACGTATCCTAGATCAAATACAGAAGTTGGGTTCTCTAAGATCCAATCTCATTTGGATCCATCTCCTTTTGAGTCATCGACTCCAAATTGAATTGAAATCAAACCCAGATTCAATGATCAACACCCAATCTGAAATCAATTTAAATTCAATTAGTTGTTGGGTGCTGCAGTTTTAGAACTCGACCTGCTTGTAGATCAACACACCTGTTAAGCGGTTTTTGAGTTGTTTTGAAGTCTGTTTGGTATCTTATTCGCATCTGGTTTGAACAAAAATCCAAATTTGCACCGGTAAATATTTTGGATATTTTCTAGACTTTATGCATTGAAATTTTGGAGTTAAATGTTATGGGATTCAGAAAATATATCAACATACTGATTTCAAACAAGAGGATCGATGTTTAATGAGATCCTAACTTTTTTACGGTTTTAATAATCGTGATGGTTATAAAAATTGGGAGAACCATTTAGAATAATTTTTCCCTTACCTTTCTTTAATTTCAGAGCAAAAATATTATTATGCTCAATTGAAGTTGTTTGGAGAAACTTTTGATGATGCATAGATATCTTGGAATTTTGTCCAACTTGGAGTCTCTTGCAAGTTCATCTTCGTGCATGGTATGAAGTATTCGTGCATGTCCAACTTAGAGTCTCTTGCAACTTGGAGAAACTTTTCTTTCAAAGTATTCACCAAAATCTTTTAAGGTCAAACAACAATATTCTAAGTGTGAAGGAGAAAGACAGTCCGCTTACTAGTGTCCCCGATCAAGTATTCTACTTTTAGAGAATTTTGGCATTATTACCAGTGCACCTCGAAGAGTCAAAATATCGACATTTTTGGTTCCTGAGAGTGTAAGTGATATTATGGTTGAGACTGAATCCGACATAGATATTGTCACAAATCCAAAGTTTGACGATGAGATTTTTGAGTCTAAGCTGCCATTGTTAGAAGGCTTTGTTGAGTCATTGCTAGTAGAAGAAACTTTCTTGTAGCTTTTTGACACTTTTGGAGATCTTTCGATATGAAATACTAAGCTAATATTGTTGTGTTTCCAGTTGTGAGATTCTCCTTATCTAAGAGATTGTCTTATGACTATAATCCTTAAACATGCATGTATATAGGAATTTTGTTTTATTTTGGTGCAAAGAATATTGAAGCCTATTCATCAATATCGAGATAATGATTTGATACTCTGTTACATTTTCGGGTCTTATTTTCACAGTCAAGATTATTTCATATGACAAGATCAAGTTATAATGGGCATTTCAGAAACAATTATGCCTTCTTTGATCACCAGTGGTGAATATTTTCAAGCAGGAGAGAACTAATGGGGACAATTAAGGCAATATTTTATTAAACTTTCAATTTTAGATGTGATTTAATTTGGCTTTATTTTGTTTAAATTTGATTTGATTTTTTTTGCATGTAGTGCACGTAGAGTTTTCTATATATTTTGTAATTATGTTTTAGAATAACGAAGAGTGAATTATTTAAGAGAAATATACTCTGAGAGCATGTGACTTGATACTTTTAAATCTTTCCTATAGTGATTCTTGTGAGAGTTGGCATATGATTCACCTGGATGTGAGACTCGAATCTTGTTTCCTCTTTTTATTTCCAAATCCTTAATTTCATCCTCAAATCTCTACCAAAAATCCTAATTTCTCTTCCGTCCTTCGTCAAATGGCCTTGACTCTTGGTTTTCCTATTATTGAACCCTAATTTTACCATTGAGCCTGGCCTCACTTGTAGTTGTAAAATTACAACAGCAGCAGTGTTTCTCTCAAGTATTTGGGGGTAGGCTATACGAACTAAAAGAGAAATACACTGGATTAATCACATAATTGATTCTGTCGAGCAATGTCTTCATCTAGGCCTTTAACTTCCATATATTTTTTTTTTTTGTATTAGGTGTAAAGGAGGTAACTATCTAAAGGCAAGTCCTCGTTTGGTACTGATGTCAGATCTTCCAGTTTCTGTTTATAGCATCTACAATCACAATTTGCCTTCATATTAATTTTTATATCCACAATACTATGTTATTATTTATCTGTTGAAGTTTTCACCGGATGTTTTTAGTGAAGCCCATAGCCTGGTCTTGAACCTGGGGCTACCCATTACCCAACCTCCAATTTACCAACCACTGAGCTGGCATCACTGGAAAGTATAAAGTTATTATATGAAAAAAATTTATCCAAAGACAAATGCTCGTGCTTGTTACTGCTTTCAGATCTTTCAGTTTCTGTTTATAGCATCTGCAGTCACACTGTATCCTCGTATTAGTTATTATATCCATAATACTCTCTTACTATTTATCTGTAACAATATTCACTGGATTTTTTCAAATTAAGGGCGTAGCCCTGTCTTGAACTTGGTACCTCATATTACCTAATCCCCCACTTTACCTTTGAGCCTGGCCTCACTGGCAATCGTAAAGTTATTATATGCAGAAATTATACAATGACAAATCCTCGCATTTGTTACAATTATCAGACCTTCCAGTTTCTGTTTATTGCATCTGCAATTACACTGCCCTTATATTAATTATTTTTATCCATAATACTCTCTTAATAATTATCTAAATTATTAACTGGTATTTCTTTTCCGTAGTGTTCTAGGAGTGTTAAGTAGTTGCAGTTATGTGGATTATCTGTCCAATTATAAATTTCACAAGTATTATTGTTCTAACACATGCTTATATATATCTAAGGCCGTAGGTTATTGAAAAATGATGCTAGTTGTTTCTTTATATTTTTATTTTTCCTGTGATGCTAGTTGGTTCTGCTACTTTTCGTACTATTACCTGTCACAAGCTTGTTTTGTAATGAACTTGGAAGTAAAACTTTCTGATTTTCCTCTTTCTTCTCCAATCTTTGGTCAATGTCTTTCTGGAAAATTTTAATCCTATAACTTAATGGACCTTTTCCTTTTGAGTTATTTTCGGATAATCTTTTCTGATAAAGTTCAGCCTTAAATTGTTTGGTCACAATCCTTGCAGCTGGCTTCCTGATCATGTTACTTTGTTAGCCCGGTTCATCAGCGAGCCATCCCCTGTGAAATCTACTGTCACAAAAGCCGTTGCCGAGTTCCGACGAACTCATGCCGATACATGGAATATCCAAAAAGATGCTTTCTCTGAAGAGCAATTAGAGGCAACGCTCTATACTCCATCCTCTTGCATCCTTTTTTTTAATTCAATAATTTCTATTTCAATTTTGTAAACTGATATTAAGGTTACTTATTCTTGCAGGTCGTGGCTGATACTTCTTCTTCTTCTTCATACTTCGCTTAAACACACAGATTAGATTCTTGTACTATCATAGAAACAGACAGGTGTAATGAGAAAACTAGAGTTACTGTGTCGAATTCTGTCAATTGTCTACAAAAATAAGCTGCTCTTTTCCTTCTTGCCTACTTTCTCACTGGCTTGTACTTGAACCAGTTGTTCGTCTTATATTTCTTAATGTGAAATTAGCTTTTATTTTGACAGCATCAGTTTAATTTAATTAAACAATGGGATTCATGAGGTCATCAGACAAATCCCATAAAATACAGTCGGAGGTGAACATTCTGGCGTCCACCTTCCTCCCTCCCTCCCCACCGTCAGCCTCCTCGCCATCTCTGTCATCTTGCTTCTCATGCAATGCATTGCTGTGCAGCTCTGCGGCACCAGCACCTTCGGTGCACGTGCTGCCGGTGCACATGCTCTGGCTCCAAGCTGACCCCTCACCATCATTGCCATATGATGATGGTCCTCCGAACCTAAATCCATCTCCCATGGTCGGATACATGCTATCGCACATTGCTGCAAGGCCATCTGAGGGCTCTTCGTCTGTGGCCATCAAGCCCCAGCCCTTATCGGAAACAGGCTCCTGCATGATGGCCCGGGAGAGTCCAAGCTTGATCTTCTGTATGGTGTCTGCCTTGTCTTCCATGGGGCTCATAGTATGCTGGTAGGCCATGGCTGCTGTGGCATCAAGATTACTGATAACCGACGGTGCCTGGGGAATTCTGGCGCCAAAGTTAACGTGTTTCTTGGTGAGGAGATGGAGCATCTCGTCCTTGAAGCAGCCCAGTGCTGCTTCAGCGAGGTGAGCAACTTGGGGTGGTGGAAGTGTGGTAGCTATCTCGGCCATGAGGTGAGAAAAGGGTTTGTGTGTTACGGGGTCGATCCCCATTCCCGACAGCTTCTTCTTCAGCTTCGTGTTCCAGTGATTCTTGACATCATTGTCAGTTCGGCCTGGGAGCTGCGCAGCTATCAGTGACCACCTGCAAGAGCAAAAAACAACGGAGAGTTTAACACACACACACACAGTGATTATTTAAACTCATTCTACCGTCCATGGGTGTGATAAAACACCTGTTTCCGACCACTGAGTGGAGCTTGACGATTGCCTGCTCCTCAGAATCGGAGAATTCGCCATGTTTGAGGTCCGGCCGGAGGTAGTTGCTCCACCGGAGGCGGCAGCTCTTCCCACATCTCTGAAGGCCTGGAGAGAAAATAAGAGGATCTAATCAGTACTGCTAGCATATTAAAGCAATATCATAAAATATGGGCATGTGGAAATATTTTTAATGCTTTACCGGCATTTTTGGGAATAAGGCGCCAGTTACGGGTGCCATGTAGGGCGATGTATGAGGAGAGCTTGTTATCTTCTTCAGGTGTCCACTGGCCTCTCTTAACATTATCCTTCTCGCAGCAAGGAATCCTCCCCATCTTTATTATCTTTTTCAATTAGAGAAGAATACTAGAATTGAGGAGACAATGATAAATGGTATGATTAATATACACAAGCTGAATTAGGAGGAGAAAAAGGGGATGAATTTGATAGGGTTCACGTGTGGGTGCATGGAGGCCCAAGCAGCATGATTTGAATAAAGAATTCAACGCCCATTGAGCGTGAGCCCAGGGGCAGGTTGCTCACCCACAAGGCACCCGCAGGTCAACTCTCTCAGTCTCTCTCTCTCTCTCTCTCTCTCTCCCCTCAGTCTTTCTCGTTCTCTCTCTCTCAAATGCTTTTAGAGTTTCCATTTTTGTTTCTCGACTCTCTACCGTTCAAATGCATGCTCACTTAACTTTTTGTTAGTTGCCGTGGATTGCTCACAAACCACATCACTACTCGTTAGATTTAAATTTTTGATGCATTGTGCTCTTTCTAGTTTGCTGAGAAGTTTCTTCCCCATGTTCTTTCGTACTGTCATAAAATATTTATGAGCAGACTTCTAGTATGTGCAACGGATAGTTGCGTCCTATAATTGTATTTTCGTTTTTACGACACGACGCGATGCCAAGATGAGTTCTTTTGGGGGAAAAAAGACTAAGAGAGTGCCTCACAAAATTTAGAGGTGCCTTATTTGGTGCCCTTGGTTCTTGTAATTGTGTGAAAGTAAGAAGTTGCTACTTCCCTTTGGACTAGGGATCTGAAAAAGCTACTTTAAGACGAAATATAAAAAGGGCAAGGACTCTCGGGTGCAAATTTCATCCTTGTTAATATAACTGTGGGTTTAGTTCTCGATAAGGATTAAGAAATCAAAGGCCATCTTTGAGTAGTAGTCGCTTATAGTCGCTTATAGCTTATAATAGTCAGGTCAGAAGTCTGGCATTTTAAAACACTCCATGGTTTAAATTTCAGACTTATGAAGATCATGAAATATTTAGGTAAGGTTTCATAGAAGACGACAAATCATGTCGATAAAAAATTTATTGCGAGGAACAACTTGATGATGAACGGGTTAAACTGACTTCTAAATTGTGTGAAACAGTCGTGTGAGAAAAAGGTTAAACTCATATGTATCTCTTATCCATCCATCTAGTATTACAACACTATAGTTTTGGATCCGTCGTTTACTAAATTTATATTTTGTTTTGGACCTATTTATTCTAAAATCTCTACATTCTAATATTTGTCTCCATAACTCTAATTTGGCATTCACCCTCCGCTTTTGTCTTGTTAACTAAAACAATATTATCAATAAATAGTATACACCAAGATATCTCATTCTGAATAGCTTTAATAAACTCATCCGTCACTATAGCAAATACGAACGGACTCAATGCAAAACCTTGATGCAATCCAATTATAATTAAAAATTACTTATTAGACCACAACAAGTTCTGACATTATTCACTACTCCATTATACATGTCCTCAATTATATCAGTATACTTAATAGGGACTTTTGTTTCATCAATGTCCACTAAAACACCTCTCATAGTATTTTATCATAGACTTTTTTCTAAATCAATAAAGATCATATGCAAATCTCTATTTATTTCTCAGAATCACTCTATAAATTGACGAATTAAATAAATAGTTTCTGTCGTCGATTGCCTCGGTTTAAATCTAAACTGTTTTTCTGATATTTTAAAAGTCTGTCTCAATCTATATTGAATTATCCTTTTCCAAAATTTCATAGTTTGACACATGAGTTTTATTCCAAAATAGTTAGAATAACTCTAAATATTAGTTTTATTCTTATATAGAGGTACTAGTATACTCTTCCTCCATTGATTTTTTTTAGTTTGCCAAATTTTATTAAAAAGATCTGTTAACCATCTTACACCCATCTCTTCTGAGTATACTCATACCTCTATAGGAATCTCATCTGGACAAATAATTTTTCTTAATTTTATCCTTTTCAAAGTCTCTTTTACTTCAAATTTTTTAATTCTACGCATAAAACTATGATTCACATTCTCATATTGAACAGTAAGATCTCTCAAATATTGAGTAAAACTACCATTATACAATCTATCAAAATAATCTCTCCATTTTTCTTTAATATCTTTGTCTCAAATTAGAAACTTCTGATTATTATCTTTTATAAACTTTATATTACATAAGTCTCTAAATTTTCTCTCTGATATTCAAATAATTATATATATATTATTTTCTATTTCTTTATTGTCCAACTTCTTGTACACTTTATAATTTAACTACAGATTTCTCCATCAAAAAGTCTCCGATAGAATAACAAGAACTAAAATAGTTTATAATTAGTTATGAATTCCTTCATCAAAAAGTCTAGTTACGCTTAATTTATAGATTTACGAGAACCATTATAAACTACTTCTAACGCTCATCTCATATTCGAAAATTTGACTATTTGAGATAGGGGCATATTACTGATCTGTGCTCCGAATTGCCTTCTCATTGGGAGTGGCTGGAGAAGGAGCTTGAAGGGGTGCTTGGATGGAGAACGGTGAAGTGCAACAACAGCGTCGATAGCCAAGTTCTTTTAAAATGGAAGGGTGTTGATGCTGGAGAAGCAACCTGCGAAGACTACCATGTCGTTAGAGACAAGTTTCTGGCTTTCCATTTCAAGGAAGAAGTGGATTCTCAAGGAGGGAGAGTTGTAAGTGCTGGCCCATGACTCAACCCAGTGATCCATACTTCCACGAGCTAATAAAGCCCACAGCTGCAGGCATTACAGTCGTTATAAATGGTTGAGAAGCGAAGATCATTGACCGTTGATAATCATCAGTAATCTGTAACAGAAGCAACCTGCGAAGACTATCATGCCGTTGAAGACAAGTTTCTATATAAGAATGGAAGGGTTTTAAGGGCTAATTCTTAGCCCACAGTACAAAATTTTGATGAATAGGGCGGGCCAAGGATTGGCCCACGGACCCTCCCATGCCCATCCATATATACATGCAGGCCATGTCATCGAAGGTGCGCACCTAGACAGAAAATGCTTCAATTTCTGATGGAGAAAGATTTGAAAGAAATTTCCCACCTGGAATTCACTTAGCATTACGAATTCTAAGGCATTATTAAATCAGTTTGAACAAGTCGCCCGGAAACAATAAGGACTTTCTTTCTTTACTATTGAACATACGTACCTAAGTAACAACAGTACTGGCATACACTTTTGATGTTTAAAATCGAGAGATTCTTTAACTGAATTTGTGACTAAAGAGCCCTGCAACTGATCCAACAAACGCGATGATGCTAAGAAGCAGACACACATAGCAGAAGATCTGCAGCAAAATCCACCTCCTTGTCCAAGTGCATATTTTCCTCTGCACAAAGTACATCTGTACGGGGAAGTAGATCGCGATGGGCCAGAAGCTGAAGGCGCCGAGGATCCCCAAGACCTCATTGAAGTATGGAAATAGCATCGCAGTTAATGTTGCCGAGACCACATAGAGTGTTCTATAGCATAACCTCAGGAGATTCAATCTGAAAGATGGTAAGAGTGGGAGTCGGACAGTATAGAAATTATTCGCAAATCCACTGTTGGGGAACTTGACTGCAAACCATCTGTCAAATGCTGCGAAAACTGTTTGGCTGAAAATCTAATGAACCACAAAAACGAGCTTTTAGTATATACTGACATTCATTGAATCTATAAAAGATCAAAATGCAATCCTAATGTTACTTTTTCTATTGGAAATGTGCTCTCCTTGATTGTTGGATTTATACGTTCCTTAGAATTGAATGCACTTCCCTAATATTTCCTTTTTCTTTTAGATATTCTTCCAAGTCTACTAGAATTTCAAGGATCTCAACTTGTCTTCTAAGACTATTGTTTTCCAAGTCCATTAAAAATTTAAAATTTGAAGGATGTCAACATGTCATTTAGGATTATGGTAAGTTCCTCTCTTGTCCATAGTTCCCTTCTAATAAGAAAATTGGTACTAATTTGAGAGTGTTGGAACTTTTTCAATCAGCGTTTCTCCATAGCTGACCCCATCTTGGTGTTAAAAAGCTTATATCACGATGATGATGATGATCTGAATGAACTCGCTGTACAGTTTACTCCTATTATAAAGACAATGGAAGAGGGAAAGGATTGATACATGTATATAGCTTCTTTCCAAAGCCTAATGACTAATGAGTTAAAACCATTTCTGACTAGAAGTTAGATTTATTCGCAGGACCATTGACACAGAAATGCTGACACAGGCATTGCGAGGAATGGAGACTTTGAAAATTCTAGAAGAATTGCCTCGCAAGGCATCACATGGCAAAAGTCATGTCCTCTAATTTGACACACCTTCATCCTAGAAGTGTCTGTGCTTCATAACTCCTGCTACAAGCCTATGAGGGCTTCAAACAGATTCTAAATTGGCTATAGTCAAGGCATCTTCTTAAGATAGCTATCCCATGTAACAGTTTTCCTTTTTGAAGAACCATGAAACTATTTTAAATAAACATTTCCTATAAAATGGGCTGCAGCCTTACCAATAATATTGTGGAATACTCTTTCCAGTAAGGATAGGGTGTACACTGCTATGAATTGTAATGGGTAGATTCTTACCTGATAGCCTCCCAGTAGGTAGAGAACAATGCAAGCATTGGCAAAATCAATGAGCCAGTAGGGATCATAGAAACCAAATCCAGTTAGAAGGTTCCCAGGAGTGTCGTCTCCAAAGGCAGCATAGCCGAAACACCCACAACAGAGGTAGAAGAACATAATGATGGTTATAGAGATCCTTGATGCTTTCTTCATGGTCTTGTTCTCAGGTGGTGGTGATTTCAATGTGTTCTTCGCTTGGGCAAAAAAGAAAAAAAAAAATTCAGAAGGTTTAGGGTACAATTCTTCTCATCTGAATGAACAATTGCAAACCTGTAGCGTGTAGATAATCACCTCAATTTCTAGTAGAAGTATGGAGTATGGATAGGCGAATATTATGTCTCCAAGTCCTTGAGAGACCCGATATGCTTTCTGCACTTTGGATGGCATGGGAACCCCTCCAATCCCTCCTTTTATTCTTCCATTCGCTGGACGTCAACGAATATACAAATTTCAGTTTCAAAGCAAAGCTACTTATAAATCAGTGTCCCATAGGTACGCAGATATGAGAGCTTAAAATTAAAGAAAGATGCATTTGTTAGTGCAAAGTTGGATGATATATATATATATATATATATATATATATATATATATATATATATATATATATATATATATTAAAGAAATGAGAAAACAGGTGCAAATGAAAAGCATAGCTTATGTCTATGAGCTTTCAAAAGATAAAAGACATGTGCATATTTTATAAGGTTGTCGACATTATGAACCTTATCAAGAATATTTCTTTCCAAGTTTGTTGCATACTTTTTTTTCGTTTTTCTCCCTCTATTAACTTTTCTTTCTAATCATACTTACTTTGCTTCTACTGCAAAGGTTTTGCAGTCTTTTTCAACACAATCTTATGAATGATACCGCTTCTTTACTTGTACGAATATTAACAAATAGCTAACCATTTTATATTTCATACATTTTTTGCACCAAATAATATAAAATCATGGTTATAAAGCACGCAAAAAAAATTTTAACAAACAACTCTGGTTGCATAATAATACAAAGTTAAACTACTAGTAGTTACCTATTACTTTGGCAAGGCCAAGGCCAAGTCCAATGAATGAGTAAGAGAAGGACATGACTGCGGCCACAAGGGATAGCCATGCCATGTTTTGGAAATCTGATATCTGAGACAAAATTATCTGAGAAGCACCGAACAACAGCATAAAAGAATTAATTTCATATGAACACGGGGCATCGTGGCCTTCTCTGTGATAGCAGTTTGATTGCTTGATCGCCCTGCAATTAGGAACAAGCAAGAGAGATATCCTTCTTATTCTCATTTTAACTAATTAGTGTGCATTCACCTCAAACCAACTGTAAATACAGACAGTACAAGATAAACTAGCAATTGTGCAAATTAGTGTGAATTCACAACAAAGCCAACTGCAAATACCGACAGTATAAGATATACTAGTGGCACACATTAGGAGATTGATGAATGCCATATATCCATTGTTATTCTTTTCAACTATGTAAGTAAAAATTGCGACAATAGAGTGGGCGAGACCTTCCGACAAGGCGGCGGAGGATAGGAAATTATTATCCAAAATTATAGGAGTGGTGTATCTGGGACACGGCAACCCGTCCGTCGATGAGATGATCGTAGGGCTTAGACTAATCTCGGTGGCCTTTGCCCGGTACGATTGGAGTTTTTCAAATGCGGGAAGGTATTACCTTGTTAGATTCCCGTCGCAGGAGGGACTGGACCATGCAGTGGGGAGGACATCCATCCCTTGCTGCAATCATAACGCCGGTTTTACGGTGTATAGATGGACCGGGGAGGAAGATGACCAAGTTCAGATCTTCCCCACGACTGCGACGTTAGGGATTCAGGGACTCCCCTTACACCACTGGAACATGAGTGATTTAAGCAAAATAGTGGCTAGATTTGCTCACCTGATTGACGTCGAAGATACACTTGATCGGAGGACCCTTGTGACGGCAAGAATTAGGGTTGGTTGTGATTCAGTTGAGTCAATACCGAAGGAAATAAAATTAGTGGTCGGCGGTCAATTGCGGCTAATTACAATTAAAATCATAGACATGATTTCCCTGCCACAGAAAGATTTGAGCAAGGGGAGAGAACATCGCGGAACACTGGGTTCCACGGCGACGGACAGAGGTCCGACTGAGACAGGGAAAGCCGAGCAGGCTCCCCTGCCAACGGCCGAGTCCTCGATCCAGGACGCCGGGAGCCAGCGGCGCTTCACGTGGCACAAAAACCAAAGCTCAACAACCCTTCAGATCCAGCATGCGCGACAGTAGGTCGGTCGAAAGGGGAAGGTCCAACCACTAAACAGAAACCAACGGGAAGGAAGTGGAACGGAAGAGGAAAGAAAAGCAAGAGTTACACCCACAAGGAGGGTGGAAAAATTCGAGGAGAGAAAGCACAACCAAACTAGGCAGGAAAGGGAAACGGCAGGGGAGAGACTGCAGGAGCCAGCGGTTTTGGGGGAAGAGGAAGACTGCGAGCGCACTGCTCAAGGGCAGTCAGCTTTCAATAAAGCTGACTGCCTAGGGGGGAATTCCAAGGGGGAGATATTGACCGGAGGGTAGGTGAAAGAGGGGAGGGGGAGCACGCTTTTAAACCAAAGCCTGAGTGCGGGCCCCTATTGCCTCTAGTTAGATATGAGGGAAGAGAGTTTGGTGAAAGATCAAATGAAAAGTTGGCACTAGTTGAAGGTGGGCCCACAAATAACCATGGAGGGCTAATTCTAGATGAAAGTGGGTCCAACCTGAGAACACTAATTGCTAATAATCAGGGTGTGCTTATTCTGAATCTACAGGGCATGAGGGAAAAAACACACCTCAATCCAAATGAGAAATTTGCCAAAGAAAATACAGCAGATAGGGTTGCCAAAGATTTTGAAAAAGCCAAGGAATTGGGACTTGATAATGGCGATTAGACAGCCAGATCCATAAAACAGTTAGGGCTTCTATCACTTTTATCAGTATTTGACAAAGAAGTCATAAAGGATGCTACTTCCAAGCTTCTGGCTGATATAGTTACCGGTGAGGTTGGCGACGGGCTAGCAAGAAGAAAACGTCAGCCATCTAAACTTCCAAAACGCATCAGAGACAGATACAAGAAGCAACATATACAGACGGATAGAGCAAAGGAAGGAAGTGCATGTAATGAGGTACATACAGCCACAACAGAGGTATCACTGGATAACCTGGCGATGCATGGAGAAATAAGGCAGGATAGCTCAGGAATCGACAGCAGGGAGGAAGACCGATATTCTAAGGAAACTCAGCAGGTTAGCCACATTGAGGATACGAAGGATCAGGGAATAGGACATCTGGGGGTGACAATGACACCTACTAGATGCAGCAGGAGGCTGGAGCAGAAGCGTGGACGCCCTGATTATTAATCTGGAGAGACTGCGTCATTAGCCACACGATGCAAGGCCTTACTTTCTAACTACGAACAAGGTATGAGCTTCTCTCCTATTGATGTCCTAAATTTGTTACCGGATGATTTGTTGTTATCTCTTGCACACACATGTGACATTAATATGGGCACCGACACTGATGAACAAAATAGTAATCTTCAATTAATTAGAAATATAGAAAAGTCCGGGAGATTCCATAACCCCAGTACGGCAGGGGAGGGGGATTGCTGAACATGGGGGGTCAAGCTGGAGAAGTTCATAATAGTTAGTTATGAATACACTGTTTTGGAATGTGAGGGGGATTGGCACCAAGACTAAACGGCGTATGGTGTCAGAAACCTATAGAGCGTCGGTTGCAGATATGGTTTGCCTTCAGGAAACAAAACTAGCGAACCCTCAAACAAGCACATTAAATGAGCTAGGAAATAGATACAGTTGGCACGTTAAAAATGCGGTTGGGGCGTCCGGTGGGATATTGATAGGGGTAGACCACCAGTCATACGAGATACTTGACTCACTAATAGGGGAGTTCAGTCTGACTGTGGCAGTCAGGAGGAAAGCAGATGGTTGAATCCAAACTATAATGAGTGTGTATGGTCCGAACCAGAGTTGCCGCCGTAACACACTATGGCAAGATATCACTAGGGCAAGAGCATGGAGGATGGGACCATGGGTTTTGGGAGGGGACTTTAATGTGGTTAGGTTCTCGGATGAGCGTAAAGGAGGGGATAACAATATCCGGGACAGAAACCAGTTCAACGATCTAGTTGCAAGCTTAAACCTTATTGAAATTCCCCTGACAGAACGACGGTTTACATGGTCCAGCATGCGGGAGAACTCGAGTTTAGCCAGACTCGATAGAGTCTTTGTCTCAACAGACTGGGAGCTCAAATTCTATAGTGCATATGTTCATCCTATTAGGATACCAACATCGGATCATGTTCCTATATGCCTTAGCAGGGGAGATCCGCCCGAAAAAAGATAGAATCTTCAGATTTGAAAAATGGTGGTTGGAATACGAGGAGGTTCATGAAATTATTAGACAGAGTTGGTCTCAGCCGACAAACACTATCGAGACTGCTCAGAATATTGTTGCCAAATTTAGGCGATTAAGAAGAGTATTGCTAAGATGGGAAAATAAATACTTCCGACAATTAAGGATGTCAAAAGACGAAACTATCAAGGGGAGGAGGAAGGGCAGAACCTGTCAAAAGAAAAATCTGAAAGGCTGCAAATATTACGCAGGCTTATGACAGAGATATATAAAAATGAGGAGATTAAATGGAGGCAAAGAGCTCATCATAAATGGCTCACAGAAGAGGATGCAAATACTGCTTTTTTTCACAGAATAGTAAACACGAGGAGAAGGAAAAATGTTATACATGTGCTAGATTCCACGGAAGGACCAATCTCCTCTGCAACAAGGATTAAGTAACATGTTCATAGTCATTTTAAATGCCTATTTGGAAATGAGTACCTGGAGAGATTAAGGATGAAGAAAGTCAGTGGACAACAGTCGGTAGATTTATCCCACCTGGATGTTGACTTCACAGATGAGGAAGTGAAGGCAGCAATTTGGCAGCTCGGCCCGGAGAAGGCACCGAGGCCGGATGGCTTCCCGCTTTTTTTCTATCGTACCTTTTGGCAAGAAATGAAGGGTGATGTAATGGCTTTACTCAAAGGGTTCGCTAAAGGAGAAGTCAATCTTGATAGAATAAACTACTCCCTCATCGTACTCATACCAAAGAAAGAGACACCCCAGACTATTGGTGACTATAGGCCGATAGTTTTGTTGAACAGCAGCCTCAAAATCATCTCAAAGGTCCTGGCAAACCGACTGGCAGTAGTCTTACCAGAGTTGGTAGACACAACACAATCAAGATTCATACAAGGGCGAAACATCTTGGAGGGGATCGCGCTTGCACAAGTAATACACCACTATAGGAAAGTAAAGAAGAAAGGATTCCTCCTTAAACTTGATTTCGAAAAGGCGTACGACATGGTAAACTGGGAGTGCATTTTAGAAGTCTCAAAGAAGAAAGGATTCGGGGAACGCTGGAGGAACTGGATAGAACGGTGGCTAAGATCGGCCAAAGTGCAAGCGCTCATCAATGGTGAAATAGGGAAGGAGGTGGTATGCAAGAAAGGACTCCGACAGGGGGACCCACTATCTCCCCTTATATTTGTTTTAGTGGCGGATGGGTTAAATCAGCTTTTAAAAAAAGCAAGGGACATAGGGCTACTCAAAGGTGTGTCGGCCAGCAGAAAGGTTGCAGTTTGTAACCTACAATATGCAGATGATACACTAATATTCTGCGAAAACAACCTTAGAACAGTCATCATATTAAAGTGGACTCTTTGCTGTTTCGAGGCCTGGTCAGGATTAAAAATTAATTTCCACAAAAGCTCCATGGTGATATTAGGCCAAAAGGCTTTAACAGATTTTATCATCCAAAGTATACTTGAATGCAAGACAAACAGCTTCCCCGTCTAGTATCTTGGGGTTCCACTCAGAGAAAGAAAATTAAAGAAGACTGACTGGTATCCCATAATTGATAAGGTAGAGCAGAAACTTGAGGGGTGGAAGGCTAGACATGTCACTAGGGGGACGCATTATACTCGTCAATTCGGTTCTTTCATCTATACCACTGTATATGTCAATCTTCCTACTCCCAGTCTGGATCAGAAAGAGGATTGATAAAATCCAGAGAAGATTTTTATGGAGTGGCGTGGGGGAAAAAGCCAAATACAATCTAGTGTCCTGGGGGCAGCTTTGTAAACCTAAAGATGAGGGTGGATTAGGAGTCAGATCTAAAGATGTCCAATCTGGCTCTACTCTCAAAATGGTGGTGGAAATTACTTTCGGATCCTGAAGGTCAGCTTCAGAAGGCCATTTGGGAGAAGTATGGTCCAAGAAAGGGAGGGTGGCGAAATATATCACATAACACTTGCAATACATTGCCCCTGTGGCAAGGGATGAAGGCAACCAGGAAAATTGTTGAACTAAGCATCTCTTTTAAAGTGGGCAGGAAAGGGAGGGTTTCGTTTTGGCATGATCGTTGGTATTCAGACATGTCGTTAGCAACATTATTTCCAAAAGCCTTCGCTGGTTCACTCGATAAGGAGGCAACTACTGTAGCGATGTGACATCGTAATAGATGGAATTTGAGATTGGAAGCTCACACAAGAGACCATGCGAGTACGGAGATCAGGGAGCTTAGGAACCTACTTAGCGTCCAGTCTCCTACGGAAACAGAAAAGGACTCCGCCATATGGAGATGGGAGCAACATGGTGAGTTCTCAGTGGCGTCCGCATACAAATTCATTATAGACGGGGGTCACAAAATGGCATATGTAAGGAAAATATGGCGTGTTAGATGCCCTTTTAAGATCAGGTGTTTCTTATGGCTTATTGCCAAAGAAGCCTTACTCACATGGGATAATCTCCAAAGACGAGGTTGGAAAGAACCGAATATTTGCAGTTTGTGTGGAGTGCGGCTGAAACAACTATGCATTTATTCGTTGAATGCAGTTTCACATCCTGTCTATGAGAGAAGTGTGCAGTAGCTTTAGGGCTTACATTCAGACTGTCCGAGAAGTCTAATATATGTTTAAAGTAGTTAGTAATAACACAAGTAAGGGTGCTCATATTTGTCATATAATAGTTGCACCAGTATGCTGGAATGTATGGAGAGAACGAAATAACAGGATTTTTAGACTACAAAAGCATTCCATACTTACATGTTTCTATCACACATATATTGATATACACTTCTAGGCAGGTCTTTTGTCAGACAGGAAGAAACTGTGTCTTTCTGAAGAACAGGATACAGAGGAAGACGACCAGGGACTGGAGAATGAGGATTTGCACGCAGGAGCAGGGCAGAACTGATCGCGACAAGTAGACCAGATGGCGACATTGAAGGCAGTGAACTTTGTTTTAGTGGTTCTTGTATTTTGATTTTGTTATCTTTATGTCTAAGTGAATTATGAACTCCACTCTAGTTTGTATTAATGTAACCCGTTCTGTTATGGCTTATTAATAGAACTCGGAGGGCTCCTTGCTCGCCGCTTAATCTCAAAAAAAAAAAAAAATTTAACAAACAACTCTGGTTGCATAATAATACAAAGTTAAACTACTAGTAGTTACCTATTACTTTGGCAAGGCCAAGGCCAAGTCCAATGAATGAGTAAGAGAAGGACATGACTGCGGCCACAAGGGATAGCCATGCCATGTTTTGGAAATCTGATATCTGAGACAAAATTATCTGAGAAGCACCGAACAACAGCATAAAAAAATTAATTTCATATGAACATGGGGCATCGTGGCCTTCTCTGTGATAGCAGTTTGATTGCTTGATCGCCCTGCAATTAGGAACAAGCAAGAGAGATATCCTTCTTATTCTCATTTTAACTAATTAGTGTGCATTCACCTCAAACCAACTGTAAATACAGACAGTACAAGATATACTAGCAATTGTGCAAATTAGTGTGAATTCACAACAAAGCCAACTGTAAATACCGACAGTATAAGATATACTAGTGGCACACATTAGGAGATTGATGAATGCCATATATCCATTGTTATTCTTTTCAACTATGTAAGTAAAAATTGCAAAAATAGAGTGGGCGAGAACTACTTTTCAATTTATATTTTTTTCTAGGTTCGAAACTGCCTGACTCCAGTAGCTTCCATATAATAGGCATTCCTTCTTGCAGGTAACGATCCGATACAGTTGGTTGAGTTCTCCATGTGGAACATGAAGCACGACTGCTCCATTTGTTCTCTCAAGAAAACATATCTAGTTGCATCACGAGGTTAGAAAGAGTTTTAGGCCAAAATCTATATTTTGTTCAGTCGGCATTTTGTTAAAAACATTCCAGTTGAAAATGCAACAAGCCTGAAAATGCAATCAGGCTAAATTTCAGGTCATAATCTTGTGTACGTGAACAAACCAAAAGGAACATAAATACTGCCAAATAGAAAACTGATTGGCCAGCCAGCCCGAGTAGTGGTGGTTGCTAGGACATGGCCATAGTTGTGCAATGTTATTCTTGTGTCGTCTACAGAAGCCAATGCTGTTTGAAGAAAAATACAAATTAAGCAAACATCTTAACACTCCATGTAAAGCTTAACATCTAAACAAGTAGAAAGTTATGGATGGGATTTATTATGTATTTTGTTTAGTTAACATCTAACTAATGGAATGCAGGAGGCCTCCTCCAACCATCCATGCACTAATGAAAACGATAAGGGGTTTATTATGTCAACCCAAGCATACCTCATGCTAATTGCAGCTGTGATCGTATATGCTATTCCAACCCCATACATGCTGGTTTGCTGGAAAAATGCACAAAACCAGAGGCTCATCTCACCTACAAATATTATCCACAATTATGAACATTTTACTAGTAAAAATGTACGGAACAAAAATATCTAATATTTCTTCGCTATGCAAAATTTTCAAGCCTGATTATGAAATCGGTTTTTTTCAAGCTGTAGAGTAAACAAGCCTAACAAAGAGGATTATCTTCACATGCAATATTCAAATTCCATGCCTGCTCTTTTCCGACACAAATAACTTATCCTTATGCATTACAAATCACATTTGTCTCATATTTTGTGAATTATAGCAATATGCAAAATGGGAGCCCTCTTCGAAATAAACATGCACGCTTAGATAGTTTCTCTAATAATTGTTTTCAGAGTAACATATCGAGAGGAATATTTTTTTTTCCACCAATGTAATAGTTATTAAAAAGATACATACAATATTGTATTTTAATTTGAAAAATATTTTCTTGTGTATTTTTTAAAGGTTAACTGCAGTGAGACCCCATGTACTATAGGAATAGTGTAACTCATTATCTTTTAACTTCAAAACTCTCATTTAGTCCTTGGTGTTAATAAACAGTTTGTTATTCTCACCCTGTTTAAATTGAATTGCATATTTTTTATGAAAATCCCAAAATATCCTATTCTGCCTCACTTAACCACTCACCTTAAGCCGAAGGGGAAGACGATATTTTGGAATTTTCATAAAAAAGATGCAATTCAATTTAAACATGAGTGACAATAATAAACTGTTGAATAATACTGTTAGAAGTATAGGGACTAAATTGATAGTTTTAAAATTTATTCGTATAGTACAGGACTTTCACTACAATCAACCCTTTTTAAATTGTGTCATATGACATGATGATATGTTAGGGGACCAGCCACACCGAGTCACCTCAACTTTGAACTCCAGTAAAGCCATCCCAATCAAGTCCTCTTCATTTACCTACGAAAAGCTAAGCCAATCATTATTTCAATAATCTTACGGCAATAACTTAATATATGGGACAACATCACAACAATGATTCTTACCTTGGTGTTATTGTACCTAAATAGATGGTGTTCTACCCAAAAAAAAAAAGGGAGAGATTAAGACAAATGAAATATTGATGCGTCCACCTCAAATTTTTAATGTTGTATAGATATCGAGCGATACCCACATCATCCACTTAAAAAGCACCTTTATCAAGATGACCATTGATCATGTGTACATGGTAGTTAATTAACTTGAATGTGATTTCCATTGTAAAGCTTAAATATATTTTTTTCTTAATCGTATATCATGAATAGGTGACTTCCATTGCATGGAAAGGATGACCCAGGAAAATATTTTGGTAATTGTTACATCCAAATTTGGCCGATTAGAATTACCGAGCCAACTTTAAATGACGAACAGATATTGAACCCGAGACTAATCAAGCCTACATTGAATAGGTTGCTGAGATGTCGAATCTCAGTCAAATGCTTGCCATGAGATTGTTAAATAATAAAGGAAAACACAGAAAAAGATGCATATATAGTTCGACCGAGCCTCGGTCTATGTCCTCAGAGGAAAGTAGTCATTTAATACGCTTTATAGCATAATGAGGATTACAATATCTCAATATCTCTCTTTTTTTTATCTCTTGTGGTTATAAAGAGTTTATGCAAAGAATAAGAAAATCATGCCCCCTACTAGTCAGAAGAGGGTTATATTTATAATTATTTAATGAGGGAGTTTTAATTGAATTCTAATATAGTTTTTGGATATGAGAGGGACTCTATTTAAATCCTTATCTTAGGATGATCCCGAATGACGAAAGATTCTTCAATTTTCCGGGCCTCGTAGACTTTGTGAACTCTTGTTTGATGGGTTGTTCTTTTTGTAGGTTAAAGCTAGTTATTTTATGAATCAACAATAGCCCCCCACTCCTGAGTACTCTCTAGTGAGCTCTTAGAGTATTTTATCCTTCTTCCCGTTTAGTCTCTTACTTGGTCACCTCTAGGGCGTGTTGCTTTTATGGAGTGACTTGCTTCAAGTTATTGAATAGCAACATTAATTACTGCTTAGACAAACGCGAGCATGTAATTATGTTGGCTGTGGAAGACCTGGTAACTAGTGTGCAAAGAATGCTTCATACTTCCCGCATGGGCCCACATGTTTGATCATATGGTTGAGAATTGTTGTCAATCTAGATTCGAATATGTCTGGTTTGACAGCTAAGGAGACAAATAAGTACGTCCATTCGCCGTCCCTTGCAAGTTCAACCCCTAGTGGGAGCTCACAAGTTGATGGTGGAAGGTCGATATCTTTAACAATGGAGTGGGAGATTTAGGCTTGAGCTGGACAATATTAAGACATTATTGTCTGCCTCCGATGTGATGGTATTGCTTATTAGTGGACATCAACTCTCGCCTTGAAATGGATCAACCGATGAATTCTGTGTAGATTCTATAAAGATTGGGTAAGTTGCTTAGTCTGCAATTGTTTCTCATTTTCTATGAAGGGGACATAAAATACCATAAGTTTCAACTACATGAGACGAAAGATCTCAGACCAGTGGTCTTGTGGTGTATTTTTCATAGCAGCATTGCTATATAGGCATCAACTCTTGCCTTAGAGTCTCTAGGATCTGGAAGTCTTCAAGTACTTTACATTAGTATCGATAATATGGAGTGGAAGGACATTGAATTTACAGTTTTAATCTTCACATGAGGATAATCCACTAGAAGGACATCTGATACAGAGATTAAGTCTTAGTCTGATTAAGATAATTTTGCCATGCTGAGTGATCATATATGTTTTTGAATTATAATGAACAATTATTTTTAATTACCACTAAATGAATGAGAGAGTTGGTTTTTGCTTGATCATTTTCTGGTTATATTGAGCTATTAATTAGTCTAATAGCAACTCGTATCTAGAATTGTCAAGTATTGTCATGGGCATGAAGCTGCATACTATTTTTGTCTTATTCTGCTAGCTTATATGAACCTTTACAATTTAATCTTAGAATTTAGCTTAAGATGTAACCACAGGAAAAGAGAAGTCATGTTAGTGAAAAAGGGCAAATCACAAAATTAAATTTGTTTCCGACTTGATGAGTTATGTTGTATTACTTGGAAGTCCTTTTTGGACATATCTAGTTACTTCTATGGCTAATCGTCTTGGTGCTGGTACTTGCCCACTTGACGTATATTGAAATCGCCATGATGAACCGTCCATGCACACTTGTAATGCACCATGGGGATGAAAACTTTGGTTCCCTAGCCTTTTCCGCTACTAGATGTTTAGTGTACTCGCATGCCACTCACTGTGGTTGTGTCGTAACACTAGATACTCACTCGCTAGAAGCAAGTTGTCTTGCCATAATGGTATTATTTGCCATAAAATTGTAAATGATTATTTATTGAGCTTTTTCAATGAAATATTATAATTTCAACGGTTTTCCGTTTACAGAAAATGAGAAAAATCTAATTTCCTCTTTGTTTAAAACTTGGTTCAAGAATAGCCGTGGAGGACGATCCTGCTCTACGTTGACACTCTGTATAAAATTTTGAGTTAGAGAAGATTTTGAGTGCGAAGATTTTGAGTTTTTGATAGCACCAACACTTAAGCGAAAATAACTTTTTTTTAATACTGATCTCCCGATACCTTTTTCTGTCTAAACTTCTACTATTTATAGAGATTTGGAAACTTTTGAGTTGATATAACTGTTCAACTGTTGGCCTACATGATCTTGAGAATTAATTTCTCGCATTTTGGTATAGTAAATTTGTATTAAATCTCCAGAATTTGTAACCCACGTTTTTAATCCTCTGGATCGTAACTAGAAAACCAAACGCGAATCTCAATATTTAGATTCGCATTTCCTTTAAACCGCAATCGGAACGTGAATCTCAAACTTTAGGTTTACGGTTCTTTCAAACTGCAACTGGAATGTGAAAATCAAATTTTAGATTCGAGGTTTTGGTGTGATTATAACTGGAACGCAGATCTCAAACATTAGATTCGCGGCTCCTTTGGATTATAACTGAAACGCAGATCTCAGATTTTAAATTTGCGGTTCCTTTGGACTGCAACTGGAATGTGAATCTCAAACTTTAGATTCGCAGCTTTGTTGGACTGCGAATCTCAAACTTTAAATTCGCGGTTTTGTTGTGATGGTATATTTGCTTTTTGCATAATATACTTGGGCGCAATAATGAGACCCTGGAGGACCCACTCTTTATTAAGACTGTGAATTTAGATAAAAAGATTCACACTTTAGCTTCATTCGCGAATCAAATATCGCGTCTTATTTTTTATGGAAAATAAAGTACAGCTCTATGAAGACCACGTCTTATTTCTTTTGTATTTTATATATACGAATCTCTCTTTATAAAAAATAATTCTCAATAAAAGAAAATTCCGCCAACAAAATCCCCTCCAAAGTTTTCAAAACTCTATGGTTTTATAAGTGTTTTAAAATACTTTGGATAATTTTGGCCGAAATACAATCTTTGCATTTCGAGAGGAAATACGATTTTGTATCAGAATTGCAAATTTCACATTTTTTGAAAATGCACGACTCTGCATTGGAGCTGCAGATCTCGTGCTTTTGTATAGAGCACGACTCTACATTAAAGTCGCGGATTTCGCGCTTTTGCATAGAGCACCACTCTGTATTAGAGCCGCGGATCTCGCGCTTTATGCGGTATATTCGAAAAGTTACTACTTTTCTAGCGTAGAGATCGAGACATTTTCTGAGCTTCATTAATGAGGAAATCCTCACTAGATTCGGGCCAGAAATCTCGTCCGTCAAATCATCTACTATAAAATCTCAAACTTATCATTTAAAATATCTTTGAACACTTTTTGAAAAATTTAAACTTCAGACTTTCTCTAAACTTTCAAAATCCTTCGTCTTCAAACTCTTCTTATTCTCAATTTTCTTAAGAATTTTAAGAAAATTACGAAGAAAGCTTCATCCTCTGGTCTATCCGACAGTGGTTCCCAAAATTCTCGGGCTACTTCCAGTGCCATAATGGTTCAGCAGGAGCCTTTAATTGGAGATGATTCTCTTGCTTCATATCATATTTGTAATTTATACTCTGACCCTAAAAGAGCATTTTCCTTTTCACTATTTTGTTTTAACTCATTCTTTTCTTCATATAGTGAAATACACCTTAAACTCTTGACCAAAAAATCATTACTTTGGTCATACGGGAGAATATGATGGCAAAAATCAATTTAGGCTCGGCCGAGTCTTTCCAGCCTGTGCAGCATCTTATGGTCAAGAGAGGAAAGTAGAATCTTGAACCCTACTCGTCCTACATTGCGAAAATTTATGACTATTGCCCCTTTTGAAGGAAAGAATAGGAATTTATTGAACAAGCCTCCTTTTGTGTTCGGTGATCATGTCCCAATTCCTGATGATTGCTTAGATGATGAGGTTTACATGTGGCTTTGTCAAGTTAACGGTCGTAACCTATTTCTTCCTGACATAGAGAGATCTTATCCATTCTTGTACTTCCAATTCCTTTCTATTTCCAGAACCATAGATTGACATTTAAATAAACCACAAGATGGTGTTCTACTTGGCGAATTCAGTGCACAAGGTACATTTTCTTGTTCTACTGGAAAATATTTTTACGGATTATTTTCAGGATCTTTCAAGCAAGACCTTCATGTGAGTGAGACTCTAGTGATTGCCCGAATTTTCTTACATCGCTTTGTTGATGCTCAAGGAGAATTCCCAGTTCAAGACTTTCGCCTCGTTGGATGGATCTATTGTTCTCCTAAGAGAGAACGAACGATCTTGGTAAATTTTTTCTTAAAAATTTTTGAGGATCAATTAAAATACGTGAATTTTTATCATACCATCAGAGCAGTTCAGCATGGTATTCCTCCTAGCAAATTTTATTTCTTTTCCATATTGGATTTGTATAACCCTGATACTTGCACTTTCTTTACACCCCGATGTGAACTAGGGCTGGCCCTTCATTAAATGTATGAGATTTCAGGACTATCTATGGGAGATATTCCCTATAAAGAAGACGTCCCCACAGGAGAAGAACTTCATCTATTGAAAACTCGGGATCCCATGATTTATGACATTTACTGAAAATTACTTTGCCACTATCATATATGTGCTCACATGTCTAACACTCAAAATGTGAAGCAAAAGAAATGGCTAAAGTATTTTTTTCTGAAGTTTTCAAAGAACAATCCTGACTTAACACGTCTTTCTCCAATTTCTGAGAAAGACTGAATCAGATGAGAATGTCTTCAAGACCGGGACATCTTTTGAGAGTTTTCATTATCGGGCTTTGCAACCAATATCAGACCCTGCTTTGTTGGCGGATTTCTTGATGTTATGATTAATGAAGTGTGTAATTCCATCACAAAAACACAAAAAGTCCTACCAATCAGAGTGGTATATCCAACAATCTTGTTAGCATTCGGTCGTCCACTCAGTTTATTACCAGCAATGGCTTAAAGAATTCAAAGTAGAATAAGAAAATTAATTACTAGATTCTGCAATGTCAAGAAGGATCGTGATAATGAAGGAAAATTGATTGTCAAGACTTCAAATCCGCGGGTGGTCCATATACTTATTTGATGGCTTGGATAGTTCTGCACTGTCCTTCATTGATGAGTCCAATTGATGCTCCAGTAGATTTGAGCGCTCCAAAGGTTCAGCATTACGAAAAATCCTACTGGAAAGGAGGTTACATGGCTATGGTCTGCAAAACACTTCGATATCATGCTAATTATGAATTATTCAGGTGTTTTCCTTATTTTCCAAATGCTGACTATGGAGAAAAATTCGCAGATGTAGCTAGTACTGATAAATTCATAATTTTGTCTCTTGAGTGTTTCTGGTGGTTAATAAATATCCATCCAGGGCACTTGATTCTCCGCTTAGGAAACCTCTGTTATATTGAACCTTATTACCCAACTCGTTATTCTCGATAGTTTGGGTATGATCAGTTATATATTGGAAATCCAAATACAAATATGAGTTTTACTGGGAATCTTTTTTAGGGGGCCAGAGCTTGGTTTCATTTCATCTCTAGTGGTACAAAGGCCAAGTTCAATTTTTCACTCAAGACCCCAAATTCGTCTATGAGTTTCAGCTTTTGCAAATGGTATTCTACTGTCCATTCCATATCTCATAATTTCGATGTAAGCTTTACTTGTTTGAGAGACCTTAGAGCATAGTATGCTCAAAATAAGGAAGCAGGTAGCGCTAAAGTAGCTGGAATAAAAGAGTTTGACATTGAAGAAATCTTATCAAGAGATGAAGACAATACTGCAATGGCCCAAATAGATCAACCTGTATCTCCCACTATTCAATCTCTCCTCAATTAAAATATTCTCCTAAGAAGATCTCTTACAAACGAAAGAGGTTAAAACGTCTCAGTGACCTGCCAATCATTCCACAAGATGCATTAGCTGAAGCTGACGCAACAATACTTAGTGCAGTCTTCAAAACTGCTGAGGAGGAATAAGAAGATGATGATGATGTGAATTTGAATCCTCGCTCATCTAAAAGGTGTCGAAATCAAGGACCTGTTTTTCCCGGCGATCATATTATAGAAGTTCCTTCTACTGCACCAGCAATTAGGCTTCTTCCTATTACTGTGTCTTCTTCAGAAAGACCACTTCAATTGGTGCAAGAAGAATCTGCTGCCTTTATTCCTCCAGTAATTTAAGTTATGAGTGATGATGATAATGATGTCATTCGCTCTTCTACTCCTCCATTAGATCATGGTAAATATACATTTCTAACAGCAGAAGAGAGAGTCGAGGTGTATGGTCCTGGAGAATCCAGTTTCCAACCTCAAGGTCTATTCTAAATTTGACCCATTTATATCAATTTCATTTGTTTTATCATCATTTCATCATTTCTCTCTTTTTCTTTAGAAATGTTTCCTTCTACTCCAACTTCGGAATATATACCTGAAGGCGATACTTCATTTACTAATATTGAAGTTCAACTAGAAATTGCATCTGAAACTGGAGCAACTAGTGACTCTATTGAAGTCGCGGAGGTTACTGAAGTTGAGTCAGTTGAGCCTGATGTGACTATTGAAGTTGAAGTCATGGCTACTAATGCGACTGAAACTGTTGTCTCAGCTGGAATTACTTCAATAACTGAAGTCAGAACTGATAATACTCTTGAGACTACTGCTCCTGCTGATGTCATTGTTGTTGGAATTACTGAATTTGGAACTTCTGAGACTACTGTTTCTTTATCTCAGAACGTAGTACATGTCATATTTACCCTAGGGATTGTCTCCACTGCAACTACTTCTTCTTCACTGCCATCAACAAGTTGTGCAGAAATTGATGCACTAGAAGATGACTTGCTCCAGCATACTATTATAGTCTTTTTTATTTTCTGGATTGCTGTATCAACAAGATTCTGAAAGGGAATTCTTTCTCCTCAGTTGCCAGTGTTCTTAACATTTATTTGGTTGGCATAGCAAGTGTTGGTGGAGAAGAAAAAGCCAATCCTTATAAACTTATAGTTTCCCAACTCCAGAACTATGTTGACTCTTTATTGAAAATTTGCAGTGCTGATAAGTCAGAAATGGTAGAGACCACTTTCCAAACACTGATGGAGGAATAACTCGAGCTCCACAAAGAAATCAAGGAAAAAGTTGATACTTGTAAGGCCCGTGTTGATAAGAATCAATCAGACAAACAATCTATATGTATTCAAATAGAGAATGTTACTTCAATTATTGAAGGTCATGATCAAGCTATTGTGAGAACTCGGGAAATCATTGCTAAAAACTCGGACTTTCCTTGAAAAGATTTCTAAGGAGCGAAAGAATTCAAAGAAGAATCTTGCTGATTTGTCTATGTAGCTTGATAATATAAACAAAGTCCTCTCGACTGCTCAAGCTAAATTAGAGACATTGGAATCTGAACCAGCAAGTAATACAACTACCAATGAAGAGTTACGTAGACAAGCTATTGTTCAAGCTTATGAAGCTATTCAGCTGGAATAAGCGATGTAGAAGAAAAAATCAAGGCTCTTATGAATCACTGAATTGTAAAAAAATTTCAAGGAGCTCTTGTAATCTCTTTTTTTTATAATGCAAACTCAGATTAATCTCATGGAGGCAATATTTCCTTCTAATTTTGTCCAATATAAACTCGGAACAATTTTTATTTGTCATCTCATTGAAACTTTGAGCCTAACTCTATGTAAATCTTATCTTAATTTTGGCGAATTGGCGTATCAGACATAACTTTATGCTCAAAAATGTGAATCTACATCTGAATCGCAAGTTCACATATAAGTGTAATCTTGTATTAAAATCCGCGAGTTTACATATAAGTGTAACGCTGCGCTAAAATCTGCACGTTTGCATATAAGTGTAACCCTGCATTAAAATCCGTGGGTTTACATATAAGTGTAACACTACGCTAAAATCCGTGGGTTACATATAAGTGTAACCCTGCGCTAAAATCCGCAGATTTACATATAAGTGTAACCCTGCATTAAAATCCGCAGGTTTACATATATAGAATGACTTTTCATTAATTTGATTGACTTTTTTGTGCAAAGAAGTCAGCACTGCATGCATCCATTAATGACATGATTTTAATCAAAGATCATAGCTGAATATCTCATTTCCTTTGGGTAGATACCGAATCGTTCCATGGAATAATAATAAATTTTATTGAGATTCGAGTCAAGAATCTCAACCGAACACTTTCGCCTATAAAATCTCTTGACCGAAGATTTCGATCATGAAATCGTCTATATAAAGTGCCCAGCCTTTCTCCCAAAAAGCTATCATGACTTAAAAATTCTTCTCTTCTTTTCTAAAGTTTATCCCCAAAATCAATTCTATCATGGAGTTCTATTCTTCTTCATTTTCCTTGATCACGGCAACGGACTGGGGTTGGCATGTCAAAAGGCCTCCAGATGATGTCGATCTATTTGTGCCTAGTCTTCTACTAGGTTTGCTGGAGAAAGAATATTCCATTGAAAATATCCTTATAATCGTAATCATTTTCCTTAACTACGCTAAGTTTTCTCATTACAAACATAAATTAGGTATTTTCTTTTATGTTTCTTAATGAGATTTTGGATCTATTACAAGATATAACCAGTCATTTTCCTTAACAATGACCCACACCTGTCTGATTCTCAAAATTTTCCAATATCTTTGCAGAACCAGAAGATCTCATGTACTTTTCATGAGATAAAAAATTTTGGGTGTGTGGCATTGTTAATTTCATGCCTAGCATCCTTTAAAGTAAAGATGGTAAATGGTTATCGACAACCCCCAATTTCAGCAGTTTCGCAAGTTATATACTTGGGAACATGCATTTGGTGCACCCAGATTTGAACTAATCAAGTCACTGGCAATATTGATCGTAGCTGAGTGAACAAACTTGGAAATTTTCAACCATCGGCAGGAGGAGGCTACAGAAACAAACTTTTGTGTTTACTTATAAAGCCATCCTATTTAGGATAATAGATATTGATGAAAAAATTTAATGTTCTCTTGACTCAATGATTTGTACTTTATTTCAATTCATTGTATGATATCAAGGAACTATTTGTAATATTGATTTGGAAATGAATAAAATCTTTATTTCAAGAATTTTGTTATCATTCATTCAGAGGTAACTGTTAACTTGATGAATGATTTTAATTTTGATCACCAGAAATAACTGTTAACTTGATAAACATTTTGATTCTCCAAAATATTATTCAGAGATAATTATTAACTTGACAATATAAAGTCATTATTCAAACACCCAAAATGGATTTTGCTGCGAATAAATAAGCTTTTTTAATTAAGATAGAAGTAATTATTAACTTTCCTAATTAAGTTAAAATCTGCGTTGTTCAGTGACTTATAGTATAACAGTTTCTGAATTGCCAAAGATAATTTTTAACTTAACAAACTTGGAAGAAAAGAAATAGAACACGACTTTACAAAATTCGCGTTTTTGCCAGAGGTAATTTTTTAACTTAGCAAATTTGGAAGAAAGAAAATTTTGTTTGTCAGAGGTAATTTTTAACTTAGCAAATTTGGAGGAAAAGAAATTTTGTTTACCAGAAATAATTTTTAACTTTGCAGATTTGAAGGAAAAGAAAAAGAACGTGACTTTACAAAAGTCACGCTTTTTAGGAAACTCTGATTGCAGAATCGTGAATCTCAAACAAAAACGAGTTGCGGGATTTTTAGTCTTTCAATTGAAAGCTAAGAATAATATTTCTTCAGAAATTTTCCATTGATTGGCATTATTATTTTATTACCATTCGGTTTTGCCAAACGATACGCACCATTAGAATAGACTGTATCAATGACGAAAGGTCTTTCCCACTTTGGTTGGAATTTTTCTTTGGATTTTTGATTAGTTATGATTGGTCTTTTTACTGAAAGAATCAGATCTTGTTTCTTGAAAGTTCTCTGTCTAACCTTTTTATTAAAGATTTTGGAGATTCACACTTGGTAAAGTTCAATACTTCGCTGAGCTTCCAAGCGCTTATCATCAAGAACTTCTAACTCCAGAAGTTTTTATCGATGTCTTTCTTCCTGTGTCATTTTGCTTGCTACTGCATCCTTAATGACGGAATTTGAATTTCCAAAGGTAATACTACTTCAGACCCGTACACCAAAGAAAATGGAGTAGCGTTTGTAGGAGTTCTTACAGTAGTTCGATAAGCCCAAAGGCATTCTCCAAGCTTTTTATCCCAATCTCGTTGGTCGGATGAAATAAACTTTTTAAGAAGTTTCACAATGGTTTTATTAACAGCCTCTGCCAAACCATTTACTGTTGGATAGTATGGAGACGAAGCTACACTTTCGATTCAATATTTATTGCAAAACTAGAGAATGACTCACAAACTGAGGTTCGTTGTCATGAATGATTCTTCTATGTACTCCAAAGCAGTATATAATATGATGTTTGATGAATTTAATCACATCTAAAAATTTTACTTCAGTTAACGCAACTTCAATCCATTTTAAGAAGTAATCTATTATAACCAATATAAATCTATGGCCCCTTGTTGAAGGCAGAAAGATTGATCTAATAATGTCCATTCCCCATTGTTCAAATGACCAAGATGTAGCTGTTGGGTGGAGATACTTCGGAGCTTGGTGTATGAAGTCCGCATGTATCTGACAGGCTCTACATTTCTTAGCATAAATGACTGCATCTGTTATCATTTTGGGCCAGTAATAGCTCATTTTTCCGAGTCTATCCCAAAGTTTTGGTCCTGGTTGATGTACTCCGCAAATGCCGTTATGAGATTCTTCAAGTGCTCTTGAGCTTCTTTATTAGAAAGACAACGAAGTAAAATCCCATTATAAAATTTTTTATATAATGTCTGTAGTTCGGCATTATAATAGAATCGAACAGTTTTTCTTCGAATTGTTACTACTTCTTTAGAATTTTCAGGTAATATTCCATAAAGAACATAATCTATTTAAGGAAATCGCCAGTCTGTTGGTTCAAAATTAGACTCAAGAGAATATACTTCATTTGTTTTTTGTTTCTTATCTGAATTCAGTTCCACCTCAAGCTCATACTTTGGGCAAAATAATTCTTTACTTCCCACTGTTACATGCTTGTTAGCATTTCTGGGTAACGTTAAAATAGCAGCCAAGGAAGCTAGTGCATCTGCATAATCATTTTGGTGACACGGTACATGACTGATATAGAAACCATTAAAACTATCAGCCATTTTTATTACTGCTTAGTAATATGACAACAGATCTTCATTTCTGACTTTATATTCTCCTCTAACTTGGTTTATAACAAGTTGGGAATCTCCGTATGCTTCTAAATACTTCACCCCCAACTGTTTGGCTATTTTTAAGCCAACCATTAAGGCATTATATTCAGCAACATTATTAGAGCATGAACTTGTCAATGAGTATGCTCTAGGAATAATATGGTTATAGGGAAAAACAAAACCAAACTCCACTCCTGCTAGCATATTTCCTTGAGATCCCATTCACTACAAGAATATAGAGTTATAGTGACGAGTTTCTAGTGATAAGGGTTAATTTTCATCGCTAAACTGATCACTGAAAACTTTTAATAATGATTTAGAGATTTTTAGTGACGACTTTTGCTATGAAAAAAACACGTATATTCTTGTAGTGATTCTAGAAGCGCCATCAAACAAAAGTTACTATACTTCTTCAACAGCATTCACTTCAGCAGTTTTTTGTTGAATATCCTTTTTTGGAATTATATTTCCTTCACCTACTTCACCAGGAATATCTTTGTACAGTTTTGAAGATGCTAGAATCGGGTACTCAACTAAGAAATCAGCTATAGTTTGTCCTTCAATTGCTTTTTATGGAATGAAATGGATATCATATTGTGACAATAGAATAACCCAATTAGATAATCTGGAACTTAATGACCCATACTTGGTCATTAATATTCTTAAGGGATTAACTCTCGATATAATATAGATTGTTTGTCCCACTAAATAGTGTCGCATTTTCTATATTGCAAACACTAAACTAAACATTCTTTTTCTACTGAATTATATCGATGTTCAACTCCAATCATTATTCTATTGAGACAATAAATGATTTGTTCATACCGTAATTCATTCTTTTGCGCCAATAAAGCAAGGAATGATTCATAGCTCTCACATATAACAGAAAAGGTATTCCTGAGACTGGAGCTATAAGAACAGGTGATTTGGTGAGATATTCCTTGATTTCTTCAAATGCTTTCTGGCATATATCATCCCAAATGAATGATACTCTTTTCTTCATTAACCGTGTAAAAGGTTGGCATTTCCAGATAAATTTGATATGAATCTGCGAATATATGTCAGCTTACCCTGCAATCCTCTCAATTCTTTGAGATTTTTAGGTGGCAGCATACTTGGATTGCTTTAATTTTGTCTGGATCAAGATAAATTCCCTGGAAAGTAACTACAAAGCCAAGAAATTTTCCACTGTAAACACCCAAAAAAGATTTAGTAGGATTCATTTTAAGCTGGTGTTTCCGCATGAGATCGAATATGGTTCTCAAATCATGAAGATGATTATTCTTGTTCTTACTTTTAATTGTTAGATCATCTACATAACATTCCACTGTGTTTTGTAGATGGTTCTTGCAAATATCATGTTCATGGCACGTTGATATGTAACACCAGTATTTTTCAGACCAAATGGCATAACTGTATAACAGTATACTCCAAATAGCATTCTGAAAGCTGTATGCTTCTCATCATCAGAGTACATCTTAATTTGGTTATATCATGAATATCTATCCATAAATGACATTTTTTCATAGCCGCAAGTATTATCAATCATAATGTCTGTAATAGGTAAAGGAAATTCATCCTTCGGGCATGCTTCATTCAAATCCCTGAAATCAATGCAGACCATGATCTTTCCATCCTATTTAGTTATGGGGACTATATTCGCGACCAAGTCTGGATGTTGTTCTTCGCGAATGAAGTCTGATTCAATTAACTTTTTGATTTCAGTTTCAATTGCCTTCATAATTTTAGGATGGAACCTTCGTTGTTTTACTGGCTTTGCAACGTGTCGAATATTTAATTCATGAACCACGACTTTTGGGTCGAGTTCTGGCATATCTTCATAATTCCAAGCGAAAACATCAATGTACTCTTGAATGAGAGAGATCATTTCTTCTTTTTCTTTCGAAAATAAATTTTCACTTATAAATATGGATTTAGGGTTAGTTTCATCACCCATATTTATTTGGATTACTTTATTTTCAGTTGGAAGTTCTCTTTGTTCATATTGAATTTCTCACTTCATATTGAAGTGTTTTGCCTAAGAATCATTTTTGATTAGTGATAATTCATCATCTTCTTTTTCTTTGTCTGTAGAGACCATATTGATGGAGACTTCGTGAAAAATAGCACCAATGCTTATATATGAATCCTAACATGATAATTCTGACGAAGGAGTTTGCTGCCATTCTTCAGATTTTATATCCGAAAGTTTTTCAGGAGTAGTAACATATCCTAACGCCCTGCCAGTTTTATCGTAATAATCGGACATCTTTCCTTTCGGAACAAAAGGTTGAAGAATTATTTTCCTCCCTTTTCCAAAATTTAACCCCCTGCCTTTAGCTAGATTATATCCCATTTTTTCCATTAACTTATGAGAATTTTCATCATAATGGAAGAACTCAGGATTTTCCTGTTTTTTCTCTGAATCTAAATGTTTTTCTTTATTCTTGTTATTTGCTTTTCCAAATATCATAGGTTTTTTATTTTTATTCTAGGAGGAACTTCAAAAACAGCTTCATTTGCATCTCTATCGTCATCATTTTGTATATAAAAGAATGATCGAATGGATACTTATAATGAAGCTAAAGAATATATTTTATCTAGGTGATTACTGACTACATCAGTACTAGCACTTGAGGGTTCAGAATCAAAACTAGAAAAATAAACAAACTCTATATCTTCATTAATTATTCACTCACCATCAGAATTGACAGTGTTATTTACATCAAGACATTCAAGGCTTATTACAATTGGATCTATTTTCCAGATTTTATTATCGAATTTTGAATTTTTAGATCCTGATACAGTGCAGCATTATTGCCGTTATCAGATTCTTCTGGAGCAGGTTGTTTGGCTGCATCAAATGTATGTTGGTATAGCAACGTGTCAGTAAAGTAGTTTTCTACTCCTTTAAAGGGTTGATTTTATGCTACCAGGATCTTCACATTTCCATCTTTGTCTACATATTTTATGCATTGATGAAGTGTAGAAGGAACAATGAGATTGATATGAATTCACGGTCTTTCGAATAGAAAATTATAAGACGTATCAGTATCTATTATATAGAATGTGATCTCCGTCTTCAAGTATCCAATCTGACATTTTAACTATATTTTGCCAAGTGATCTGCTACCATTAGCATTGAATCCAAAAATGGTAATGTTTGTTGATACTAATCTACTCATTAGGATCCCAAAATATCGCAACATCTTTCTTGGTATAACACTTTGGGCAGATCCAGGATCAACTTGGATTTGGTCAATCTCTGATAACCCTATGTATCTTTTGTAATACAAAAGACGATGATACTTATTATTTTTTACTTGCATATCTTTTAGCGAGAAAGGTATGCAAGTAATCTTTTTAGAAATTTGATGACATACTGTACAAACGTTTTCTTTTTTAGATGTTTCTAGAATTTGAGCGAAGAACACTTCAGAATTTTGCAGAGCTTCTCTTAAAACTTCTAGTTTGCCTAGAGAGTTTTAGGAGCTTATACAAAGTAATTTTTGCAGGAATATTAGCCAATTGCGCCAATACATCAAATTTGAAAGGATTCTTAGAACTTTCTGCAGGCTATTTATCTTTACTTTTAAGAGTTTTGTCAAATTTAAACTCTTTTGGCATATTCTTTTCTGGAGATAACTGAGGTTCTGCTAATTAATCATAATTTTTCAAGTATTCTTTGCCTGAACGAGTCCCAGAAGGCTTTGGTTGATCCGTGTTATCTGCTAAAGAATCTTTTGGTTCTTCTTCTTCTGAATCTGATAGAGAGGAAATTTTTGCATCATTCTCAAGAATTGCAGTAACTTTGGAAGTAAAAAATCTTCCCCTTTGATTTCTTTTTTGATGAATTTGAAATCCATTGCTCGTCTTCAAGGAGATCTGGATGTACCCACATTATCTCTTCTTTTGAGATTTCAAAAGGATGTAATCATTTTTTGTTGTTGATGAGGATCATAATTCACAATCCTCATTGTGCCCTTGGGAATGGACTGAACTCCATCTTGAATAGTCGACTCCATTGCTGATGAAGCTTTCTCTTCTGATCTTCTCGTAATTTGATAACCTTAGCATCCACCAAAGTCTGAATCTTATCCTTAAAGATATAACAATTTTGAGTGGGATGATTAATGATCCTATGATACACACAATAATTAAGATCATTAACTTTCCCAATTTCTTCAGGCCACTTGGATTCTTGTAGATTCAGCATATTCTCAGTCATGAGTAGATTGAAGATAGTATTAGTATGCTAATCCTTAAAAGAATATTGCTTCTGAGAGAACTGCAGTTGTGAAGGATTTTTTGAAAAGACTTTACAGAATTTGGTGTATTAGTCGTTATTATTTCTTTCCCTTTGTGTTCATTTGGTCGAGAAGACTGGTGTGATCTAGAATTATTATTTTGCCTTGGTTTCTCTCATTTTTCTTTTTCTTCAAACCTTTATGTAATTTCTTCAGCTGGTAGCGAAAGATCTTTCTAAGTAGAAAACTTTACAGTCCCCATTCTAGTAAGAACTTTGGTGGGGAGATTGTGTCAGCAAGTTTCTACTAATATTTTTTCTGGCATCCCATGCGGACATTTTAGAGAATTATTTCTGAATTTTTTTATAAAATCTCGAGCTGATTCTCCTTTCTTTTGCTTTGCAGCCAAGAATATTGGTATTGAAACTTCCATATCATCTTCATAAAACCATGTTAGAAAGGCTTTTTCAATGTCATTCTACGAATTAATGGTTCCCGATTCTAATCTTCGGAGCCATTCAAATACTAGACCTATTAAGGTACTAACAAAGACTCGTGTAATGATCGGGTTATTTCCAGTTAAATATCCCGTTTACGACTTGAAATAGTAAAGATGCTGATATGGCGACCATTTACCATCGAATGATTTGAGCTTCAATGGTTTGTAATTTTTTGGGAATGATATACTTTCTCATTCTATCAAATATGGTCTTATAACCCCCAACTCTTGCAAATCATTCTTATGTATGAGAGCATCAAGTTTGTTTTGAAAACTCTCCATCCACGCAGTGTTTGCATTTCCTTCTTGATTCGGATTTCCTTCTTGATGATGGGAATGTACAGAGCGATTATCTTCTTTTTCACAACAATCCTCATTATTTTCATTCTTATCCCTAGGAGGAATGTGAGATGATTCTTCTGTATTCTTCCCTTTGTCATTTCTTGAATTGCGTAGAGCTTTAGAAGAAGATTCTCCTTTATCATTTCTTCTTACTTTTTCCAAGTCTAACAAGACATAAAGCATATCTCTGATTTCATTTATAATATTTTGCCGTTGTTGGATGGTCTTATCTTGTTCATCAATCTTTCTTATGAATTCTTCTGAAGTATTTTGTGCCATATACACGGATACAAAGTCTTCAAAGAATGAGTCTGATGTCTGGGACTCGGCTACAGCCGAATTTACTATGTATTCTTAATCAGAAGAGACTCCACCCATTTGTTTGTAGTCTAATAGCGTTACTCCTTTATTGAGTCGAGTGTTCTGAAAAACGTCCCACATCTCACTAAATACACTCTTCAAACCTGAAAAATGTTCAGAATCAGAGGAATCTTTTATAGGAAATTTCTTTGTTTTTTTCTTTTTCTTCCAAAACTTATCATATTAGATGATATTTCGGGATATTCAGGCTCAGAAAATTACTGTTTGTTACGTCTTCTCCTTTTTGATGGTTGAGACGAAGACGTCATAAGTCGGTTGAACACTGATTATTTAGTAGGAGCCACCATACATCGTCAATGTGATAACACTACATTGATCAATTGCTCATAATGACAATAAGACATTCAGGATTTTTCTCCCTTTTCATTGAGAAATTCCTTGAGGTCTCTTGTATCGGAGCTTATTGTTTTGCTATTGGAGGTGTCATTACCTCCAAATGATATCTTTAGGATGGGAGTTTCTATCCCTTTGAAAATTTTAGGAGCAAATTTTACTTTAGCCATAGTAGTGGATGGATGAACTTCTAGAACACGAGCTTTAAAGGTTGGTTCTTCTTTAGAAGCGCGTTTTTTAAAACTGCGCTCTTCTGTTGGCATGCGAATTTGCAGTTCGCGTCTATTTGTAAAAACACGATCTTGAACATCACGTTTATCTCTCGAGACATGATGGTAAGGCCCTTGCTTGGTTTGTGGAATGCGAATGTAAACTCCGCGTTTGTAATTATAAATAAATTTGATGGGTGTACGGTGTTTTTTATAAGAAACACGAGCAAACTCATATGCATTTTGATTTTTCTTTTTGTCATCTGGAACCACCACTTCACTGTTTGGTCTCTATACTTGAACTTACGTCATCGCGACTGTGGTTCAACAGGCTCTTGTTGCTTCATGGTTCTGCGAAAAGAGCGAGCCCTACTTCTTCGTAAGTTCCTTCTCATCATGCGGGTGAGAGACTTTGTTTTCTGAGTCATTTTCTTGACAATCAGAAAATGGTCATTTTCCCTTATTATTGTGGAGATCCTGATCCATCTTCTCGAGGAGATCTTCAAGGATCTTGGTTGGAACAAACCCCAAGTCTTGTGCTGGTGAAGGAGATGATTCTCTTTTGAGACCAGAATGCTTTGAGGAGTCTTTTGATTGAACTCCTGTCTTCGAAATCTCTTTAGAGGTTGAGTTGTTAGAAACTTACGGTATTTCAGTAAGGAATTAGGGCTTTTGGAGCGAGAGGAGAGGAATTCTTCATATTTCTCCTGATGAAACTCAATGATGAATGATTCAACTATGCTACCAACTGGAGTATTATCAGATTAAGCTACAACCTTATTATCAGTGATGATAGGTGTCTCCAGCGGAGTCTCTAATCTTCTATTTACCATAAAATTTTAAATGATTCTTTATTGAGCTTTCTCAATTAAATATTACAATTTCAACGGTTTTCCGTTTACAGAAAATGAGGAAATTCTAATTCATTTTTTGTTTAAAACTGGGTTCAAGAGTAGCTGTGGAGAATGATCCTTTTCTCCATTGACACTTTGTATAAAATTTTGAGTTGGCAAAAATTTTAAGCTTTTGATAGCATCAGCACTTAAGTGAAAATAGCTTTTTTTTAATACTAATATCCCGATGTCTTTTTCTGCCTAAGCTTCTACTATTTATAAAGATTTGGAGACTTTTGAGTTGATATAATTGTTCAACTGTTGGCCTCCACAATCTTGAGAATTAATTTCTCACCTTTTGGTTAGTGGATTTGTATTAAATCTCCAGAATTTGTAATCGACGTTTTTAATTCTCTGAGTCATAACTGAAAAGCAAAATATGAATCTCAATTTTTAGATTCGCGTTTCTTTTAAACCATAATCAGAATGCGAATCATAAACTTTAGATTCACGGTTCTTTCAGACTGCAACTGAAATGCGAATCTCACACTTCGCGGCTTTGGTGTGATTACAACTGGAACGCGGATCTCAAACTTTATATTCGCGACTCCTTTGGATTATAACTAGAACGCAGATCTCAGACTTTAGATTCGCGATTCTATCAAATTGCAACTAGAATGTGAATCTCAAACTTTAGATTCGCGGCTTTGTTGGCCTGCGAATCTCAAGCTTTAAATTTGGCGCTTTGTTGTGATGGTATATTTGCTTTTTGCATAAGATGCTTGGGCGCGATGATGAGACCCTGCAGGACCCACTATTAAGTCTGCGAATTTACAGAAAGAGATTTACACTTCGGCTTCATTCGCGAATCAAAAATGGCGTCTCATTTTTTATGGAAAATAAAGCACAGCTCTGTAAATACCACGTCTTATTTCTTTTGTAGTTTATATACACGAATCTCTATTTATGAAAGATCCTCAATAAAAGAAAATTCTTTCAACAAGTACTGTTTCTACATTCTACGGTGAAGCTCAGTAATGATCGAGTCCCTATAGAACTTCCTGTATTGCTGGAGCGAGTGCCATTGGGGTTAAGATACTGAGTCCTACCAGCGAGAGCAGAAGACTTACACTACAGGAGCAAGAACCATTATAGCAAAGATGCCAAGAACAGCCAGCAAGGTTGTACAATTTATATTGCCAGAGCGAGTACCGTTAAGGTAAAGGCTGCAAAATACTATCAGCGAGGGCATAAGATTTATATTATTTTGGAGAGTACCATTATAGCAAAGACTGTTGAATACTATCAACTAGAGTAGAAGATTTATATTGTCGACGTGAGTACCATTAGGGTAAAGACTGTTAAGTATTGCTAATAAGGACAAAAAATTTATATTGCCAGGCCGAACTATTAGGGCAAATACTACTGAGTACTAGCAATATGAACAAAAGATTTATATTGTTCGGTGAATACCATTAGGATCAATACTGTCGAGTACTGCCTAGAGGAGCCCACCTAAGTTAGGACTAATGATGATGATTGCCTTCGAGGCCTAAGACAACCAGGTCGTTGAAATTGGGTCTAACAAGTTGTCTTCAAGATTTTAGATCCCATATATCCATGCCTAGAGATAAGTTACCTCGTACTCCCTGCCTCTATGACCAAAGATAGTTTTCCTCGTCCTTTATGGAATAGCATGAAGAAGTGGCAAGCTAGTATCATGAGATCAACTTAGAGTCTAGTAAGTTCTTATTGTAAACTCAAAAGATTGGCGAGTTCAGGCCTATGTAATAAGATGGCATGTTGCCTGACACTAATACGGCATATCACTAAGTGTAGAATATAGCTTATGGCAGAAATTGCCAAGTGCTGCAAAAACTTTCTAATGTTCAAAAAGTAAACTTATTATATGAAGTTTTATAGGATTTGTATCCAAGTTGGATTTATTAAAGCTGTAGGTAGAAAAACCAACCAGACAATCTAGTCGCTATAGATAGATTACTGGTTAGAGGACCATAGATTTTTTTTCACCAATAGGGGCATCATTCTTGTTCTGACCCTCATTGGGATGTTCTAGTTGGTTTTCAACATCTTTTTGGACGAATTTCTTAAGGTATCTTGTTGGATGGGTCCTTTGATGTCTTTATGCAATTAGATACTTTTTTCATTTGTGTAATCATTATCTTTATGATACTCGTAGAATCATTGTGGGTCTTTCATTCTGGTGAGCATCTTGTGTGGACAAGGAGCCTACTAAACATAGCCCTCATCTCAGATCTAGTCAAGGACATGAGTTTGAGAAGAATTGAGTGGTGTTGTTGATGATTGTCGTCCTGATGCTTCTTCGACGTGCTCCATCTCAGATCTAGTCAAGGACATGAGTTTGAGAAGAATTGAGTGGTGTTGTTGATGATTGTCGTCCTGATGCTTCTTCGACGTGCTCCATCTTCTTCCATGCTTCTTTCCTCTTCGATCAGATAATTTGTTAGTCCTTTGAAAGTTATGATATTTGAAAGACATCTCAGACTCCTCTTGAGCTTTTAGTTATCAAATACACTCAAGGATCCCATTCAGAGATGTTGGTTTGCGCTTTCCTATAAAAAGCCTAAGAAGAACATGATGGACGCTATTGACCAGTGTTGCCTACACTATATCAGGCAAACAATTCTCCCTCTAAATTCTTGCTTCGTTAAATTGCTTCAAGAAGTCTAAAACAAACTTATCATGTTTTTGTTCAATACTAAGGAGAAACCATAGTCCTCTTTATATTTGATAAAACTATGAGTTGAGAGAAAACGAAGAATAACTTTATATTCTAAGATATCAATAAACTATACAACGATCATTCTTTTATAGGTGAAGGTGACAAACATAAAAGATAAAAAAAAAATATATATATATATATACAAATTGATGCTAATTATAAAAAATCATCAATCACATAATCTACCTAATTAGAAAGATTAGTTAAATATAATAAGTTTGAAAGATATCATGAGATCATCTAATAAATTAGAGAATTTATCAAATATTAGAGGATTTTATCATATATCATGAGATATACTAATATCTCCCTCAAACTCAAGATGGTTTGGAAAATACCATATTTAGTTTGGAAACGAGATCATGACGACGACTAGGTGGATGGGCTTTGGTAAAAATATCGACGAGTTGATCAGTCGACGAAACTGAGAGAAAACGAAGAGTGCCTACTTGTAGGTGATGATGCACAAAATGGCAATCGATCTCAATGTGCTTGGTGCGCTCATAAAAGATATCATTATGAGCAATCTGAATAGTACTATGATTGTCACAATAAATAGGAGTACTGGAGTCCTGAGACACCCATATTCTGGAGAAGCCAACGAATCCAAAGAAGCTCAAAAGTAGTATCAGTAAGAGTGCGATATTCAGTTTCGGTACTTGAGCGAGCAACAATAGTCTGCTTCTTACTCTGCCAGAAAATAAGAGATTCACCCAGTAAAAAAAGAAATCTGGTGATGGATCGTCAATCGGTAGGGTCACCTGTCCAGTCAGCATCAGAGTAAATCTGCAATTGCAATGATGAGCGAGATGAAAAATAGAGCTCATGGAATAAAGTGCCCTACACATAGCGCAAGATGCGAAGAACTGTAGCATAATGAATGGAGCATGTGGCAGCCATAAACTGGCTAACAAGATGCACGGCGAAGGCAATATCTAGCTGAGTAATAGTAAGGTAGATAAGACTCTCAACAAGTTGTCGATAGAGGGTAGTATTGGAAAGGAGCTCGCCGTCAGTAGCACGAAGTTTAACGTTAGACTCAAAAGGGCTATTAGCTATCTTACAATCAGTCAAGCCACAATGAAAAGAAGATTAGAAGAATATTTGGCCTGAGTTAAATAGTAGCCATCAGATGTAGAAATAACTTCCAAGCTTAGAAAATATCTAAGAGAGCCAAAATCCTTCATTTCAAAATGCTGACATAAAAACTGCTTAAACTCAAGAATACCAGAATCATCATTACCAGTAATAATTATATCAACACAAAGGAGAAAAATAGTGATATCAGCATTAGTATGACGAGTAAACAAAGCAGAGTCGTGTGGGCTGGAGGCAAAACCAAGTTAGCCAATAGTGGAACTGAACTTGGCAAATCAGGCGCGCAGAGCTTGCTTGAGCCCATACAAGGCACGTTTAAGACGACAAACCTTACCAGGATGATGAAGATATCTTTAAGAGGGCTGCATATAGACTTCCTCAGGTAGATCACCATGCAGGAAGGCATTCTTCACATCCATCTAAAACAAAGGCCACTAGCAAGTAGAGGCCATAGTCAGGAGAGAACGGACAGATGTAATGCGAGTAACTGGAGCAAGTGTCTCCTCATAATCAATATCATACTCATGAGTATAGTCCTTGGCCACAAGACGAGTTTTATACCGTACTGGAGATCCATCAGAATCGGTTTTAATCTTGTAGAACCATTTGTTGCCAATAGTCTTACCATAAGGCTGATCAACCAAATCCCATGTATGAGTCTTGTGAAGAGCATCCAATTATTCGGATATAGCTTACTACCAAAGAGGGTTAGAACTAGCCTCGCGATAAGTGCGAGGCTCGTGAAGAGTGGCAAGAGCATAAGAATAATGATAATCAGTGAGACGAGCAGGAAGAGCTTACCCTAGAGGAACGACAAACATCCAAATTGGTAGATAACTCAAGGGTATCAGACGTAGTGGAAGGGCCAATAGATGAAGTAGACTAAGGAGAGTCATATGCAATAATATGATCAACAGACGATCTAGAAGTATCAGAAACTGACGTTGAGTGACTGCCTGATGAGTTTTCAGTACCTGCATCAGAAGTAGAGTCTAATAAAAGATCAAGTGCAGAGTTAGTGGAAATAGGGCTAGCAGAAGAAGGTCAAGAGGAGATATGGGAAATACTGGTGAAAGTTTTGTATTCCCAAAACTGTACATGATGGGAGATACAAAGACATTTGGTAGCAAGATCATAACACTGATAAACCTTATGTTAATTGTCACAACTAAGAAAACAATATAGATGAGAATGTGGCTCAAGTTTAGTACGCTTATGAGGTGGGAGTAAGATAAAATAAGCACAGCAAAAAACTTTCAGAAGAGAGTAGTAGGGTACCTTTCCATAGAGGAGCTCATATGGAGAGTGATTTGAGAGAGTAGGAAATGGGACCCGATTAATTATGTAAATGGCTGTAAGAGCAGTTTCACCCCAAAAAGATTCAGGAAGCGAGGCAAAAATAAACAAAGAGCGGATAGTATCAAGAATGTGACGATATTTACGCTCAGCACGACCATTCTATTGTGAAGTGTAAGGCCATGAACGATGAGGTAAAGTGCCTTCTTATGTGAGTTCAGTAAGAAAGGAAGCAGATGTGTACTCCATGGTATTATCAGAACGACAGACTTTAATGGTCCGATCAAACTGAGTTTTTATCATCTGCTTAAATTCACAAAAAACACTAAGTAACTCAGAACGATCATGTAAAAGATAAAGCCAGGTGTAATGTGAATAATCATCAACAAATATAATAAAATAACGAGATCTTTCATTAGTAGAAATAGGAGCAAGGCCCCAAATATCTGAATGAATTAGATCAAAAAATGCAGAAGATAAAAAAATACTTTTATTAAAAGGTAAAGCTGTCTGTTTTTCCAACTGACATGAAAAACAATCAAATGATTCAGAATTGACTTTACCTAAGTAACCACTTGATGCTAAGATCGAACACGTGGTAAGCAAGTATGACCAAGGTGAGAGTGACAAATGCTCGAGGAGACAAATGTTGCAATGGTTTGAGCAGAAACAGAACTTGGAAGATGTAAAGAGGAAAGCTCAAAAAGGCGACCAACTTTACGCCCGGTCCCAATTAACTGGCCCGTTTGTGGATCCTTCATATTACACCCTTTATTAGAAAAAATTAAAATAAGGCCAAGTTCAACAAGTTGTTTAACAGATAGAAGATTTAAAACTAAATCAGGGTCAACATATGTATCAGGCACAAAGAGAGTAGAAGTAGAGATAGGACCAATATGACTAATAGAAATATACAAACCATCAGCAGTATAAATGACAGGAGGAGGTTCTAGAGATTTTTTATTAGATACGAGAGAAGAATCGGGAGTCATGTGATTGCAATAAGCAGTGTCAAAAAGCTAAGGAGATAATTTACCTGATGAGACTGAGAAGACAGTAGAAGTACGGGATAGAACCTGATTGACAATAGCTTCAAGGTCAGCTGTAGAGAGAGGGGAAGCAGATAGATTATCCGAAGAGGATGAACTGATGGAAGCAGCAGCAATGTTTTTGGGCATTTGAGCTTTTAAAGTATCTCTTGCTTCTTTAGCCTTTCTCGTAAAACAATCAGAGATGTGGTGACCATCTTCCTTACAATAATAACAACTGTTGAAGCAGCATGGTTTAGCAGAAGCAGCAGCCCCAACTGGAGGGGCTAAGTTAGAGGAGTTAGGAGTTGTAGCAGTTATGACCAAGTCAGTAGAATAAACACGACGAGTTTTCTATCGTGTCTCCTCAGAAATAAGCTCTGTTAGAGCAGTCTCGAGCGTAGGAAGAAGGGATCAATGGAGCAGCGAAGCTCTAGTACTTTCAAAATCATCATGAATGTACATCATGAAGTGGATGAACTGACGGCGATCTCGGTAATCTGTAAAAAATTGGCTAGACTTTTCATTTGGAAAAGCTGGGTCAACCTGACAGAGCTGATCCCAAATGCTACGAACCTGAGAGTGAAACTCAGTAATAAATTGGCCTGGCTCTTGATGCATTTGATATAACTTAGATTCCAATTGAAACTGAAGAGCAGCATCACTAGAACAGTTGTATCGATTCGCCAAAAAATCCCATGCAAGTTTGGCATTTCGAAACTTTGACAACAGACTCTAAATATAAATAACTAAGATATTAATAAACCAAGATAAGATCTTATAGTGAGTACCTTCCCATTCTTCAAGCCGCTCATCAAACTTTTTTGTACTTTCAGAGTCAGTCTTGATGGGTGCTGATTTAGACCCATTAACAAACCTCTATAAGCGACGACCAATAAGAAAAATTGTTATTTGCTGAGCCCATGCATTGTAATTAGTGCCATCTAAAACAATCTCTATAGGACGAGTAATCTCATTAAAAGAAGTCATAGAAAAATGATGATACTAACCGAATAAGAGAAACATAAGACACGGATTGAATGGATGCTGTGCGAATCAACAGGTCACATAACAAGATGATGTGAGTAGGTCGATTAATCAAAGTACAAGTCAGAGACCTTAGAAACAAAAGAAGTCAGACCTCAGAGAGACTCTGATACGATGATAAAACTATGAGCTGAGAGAGAATGAAGAATAACTTTGTATTCTGATATATCAATAAACTGTACAATGGTCATCTTTTTATAGGTGAAGGTGACAGACATAAAAGTTAAAAAATAAAATAATATACAAATTGATATTAATTACATAAAATCATCAATCAGATAATCTGCCTAATTAGAGAGATTAGTCAAATATACTAGATTAGGAAGAATCATGAGATCCTCTAATAAATTAGAGGATTTATCAAATATTAGAGGATTTTGTCATATATCATGAGATATGCTAATAATATTCATCTTGCTGAGAAATGTTAGGGAAAAGTTTGTCGGAGCTAATCAAACTCCCTGAATGAATAAAGGGGAGATTGTGCTACTAGGTAGATGCCCTTTCTTGAGGGTCATGGTGAAAGCACAGAACATGACTTCATTTGTTGCTACTTGCATATGCATAGCAGCTCGATAATTGGCAATGTATCTAAAGGGATCGGTAGAGCCATCATATAATAGGTGATGTATTTAAAGGGTTCGACAAAGCCATCATATCTTCTACCCAAGTTTACTTAAGGAAGCATGAACTTGAACTCCTTTTGACGAATCACCTTGCAGAGAGATTCCCCGTAGCCGAAGAGCTTGTTACCATGAGGAAGTTTGGCATTCTTCTAATTGGAAGAAAACGCTTCACTATTATGATCATCACACTTCCATATTAGAAAGCAAGAGGTTTATCTTGTCCTTCGCCTGGTGTCTTCTCGAGACCTTTGGCATGGGACGGTTCCACATGGATAGAACAGGCTCCATGGATCACTCATGTGAGTTCTACCATCTGGTCTGTGAGGAGTGTGAATTGCGTCTGAGAGATCAGGCATCCGGATTTGGTCCTTGTATGGTATCTATCACTCACTCCAATTTATCTTGGGGAGAGCTCTTGTTCTTTAGGCCTTTGGAACGTATATTGCCGGTGGACAATGTACTTTTCCAACAAATAGTGTTAATTGTTGCATCCAGATTTAGTCAAATAGAATTATCAAGCCAACTTTGAATGTCAAATAGAGATTGGATCCGAGAGGTGACTCAAGTCTGGATTGAGTAGGTTGCTGAGATGTGGAATCTCAATTAAGTAAATGCAATGTGCTTATTAGATAATAAAGGAAAACATATAGAAAAGATGTATACACAGTGATACAACCAAATTCAATCGAGGTGAATTTTTGGGCCTATTAATCAGGGAATGGTAGCCGTTTGGCGTACACTTTATTGCAGAATTAGAGTTGCATCTCTCAATATCTCTCTTTTTTCTCTTGTGATTACATGGAGTTTATATTTTTTAAAAGAAAAAAATGAAAAAAAAAAAAAGGAAAGTCATTCCCTCTCACAGTGGAGAATCAGTGTATTCATAGTTATTTTGTTTTGTGGAGTTGTAGATGAATGCCAATAAAATTTCTAAATATGAGAGGGATTTTGTTACATTTAAAGAGAGGTTTTCTTATATGTGGATGATCTTAATTGATGAAAAATTCTCCAAGTCTCGTAGGCTTCGTAGACTCTTGCTTGATGGGCTTTCCTTTCTACTTGCTTGATGGGCTTTCCTTTCTACGTGCTTGGACAAATTAATTTGTGAATTAGCAGTGATAATGTTCAATAAAATCAAATCGAATTCAAGATCACCTTTTGGATACCACAATAAGGAATCAATATCAAGAGGAGTCCATTTTAATTTCATTAATCCATTTCTTATCTATCGCAGAGTGTTTGATTATCTCATCTATTCCTCAAAATAAAAAAGGAAAGAAAAGAATTTGAAAATAATAATAATGTTGCGAATATAACTAGATTTTTTTCAAAAAATAAATTAGAAGTAATCTAAAAGAAAAAAGAAACATGTAAGCATCTATAGATTTCTCACCAAGGTTTTGTTCAACAGCACCCATGTAAGATAGATTTCTGATAGGGCCAACCTCAGGATCAGGAGATCGGTAGCAATCAGCCAACAGCGTAGACTGGACCAATGTGATTGCTGCAAAAGAAAGAATCGCAATTGGGCCCCCAATCCAGCCCAGTTGAGCCACACTCCATGCTAGTGACAGAACACCAGATCCCACCACTGCCGTTATTATGTGGGCAACTGCAGTCCACAGAGTTCCTTGGACAGGAAATAAATATAAGTGAAGATATTAGTTATTTAATTTGATATGCTAATTATAAGAGCAAAAGGGATCTCCTTTTTTGGGAAAAATTGACAAGATTCTAATATATTTGGAAAAAAAAAAAAAAAAAAAGATAATTTGTAGTATCGCTCTTCTTATAATTATAAATAATTATTTCCGTCTCCAACTTTTCAAATAAGGGATTGAGCACATTATATTTATCAGAACAAATTATATTTATAAGAATTTCTACATTGGTATTAAAAAAGTGAAGGTGATCCTTGTAAATTTCCTCTCACTTGATATTGTTTATTAGAAAGAGCATAATATATTCATAAGAATGAAAATTTTGAGTTCTAAATCCCAAATTATTATATGCAAATTAACTTCTTCTAAGACTAAAGTGCTTAATTCCATATTTGGAAATTGGAATCTAGAATGGCCATGAAGGGGAAAACAGAACCCTAGGAATCTAGTGATGAGAAATTAGAGGAAGAAGATGACATGCTTTCTCTAAAAGGAAACCTTTATCCTTCATGAATTTGGTAACCAGAAACTGATTCAGAAACAAGATTTAGGAAAATTAATATTTTACTTAGTTCTAAACTTTATGCTTGATGAATTTGGGGTGGATGCTTACCAGTTCTGTTGACATGCTCCCCTTTTGGCCCATCCGATTCTTTCTGAACATCTCCGACTAAAGGAGTTCTATTGTCAGCTACTCCTCCCATGGCTAATCCAGTTCATTGGTACTGACGTTGGCGTTTAGATTCCTTTTGTTTAATTACTCTTGGTGTGCTGCTGATGCTTGTTCCGTTGAAAATGGGGAGTTTCTAGATGGGCACAGCATATTTCCAAGTGAGCCCATCAAAAGATCGTTTTATTTACCACTTTGCCATTATATTTTTTGGTCAAAAATGTCCTAGAAAATAGAATCTTTGGCCTCCAGATCCGGACTAGCCAACACGGATCAGTTTGGTTGATTCGGGGCTGATAGCCCGGATCAACCAATAAGATTCGGACTAGCTAGCCCGGATCAGGGAGCCAGAAATCTGGAACCCTGATCCGGGCTAGCCAGCCCGCATTAAACCTTCCCATCCGGGCTAGCAGCCCCGGACAGGGAGCACAGGTCCGGGCTGGTTAGCCCGGATCAGAGGGTGAGCGAGAATAAGTAAAAAAGATTAAACTCCCACATCATACATGCGCATCTGGTGTAGTGGTTATCATAGTACCCACCCATGGTACTAACCAGAGTTCGATTCCTTGGATGCACAATTTTTATTTCGTCTCTTTTATCATCATTACTTGTTATTGCCTTTTCCCAGTAGAGTATACTCTTTGATGCAGAAATGAAAGTAAACATTACTTGTTATGACATATGTCCAATAAGAGCATGAGAAATGCCCAAATTTTGAAAGTAATTACGGATTGTCAAAGAAGTTTGCATCCAGCACTTATCTAACATGGACAAAGCTTAATGACAGAAGTGTCATTGCTATCTATTTATCCCGAGCCAAAGTGTCAAAATTCTCATTCATAATTCTTTGAAGATTTTTTCTCAAAATTTTATTTATCTTTAATAGAAAAGCAAAGATGAAGAAACAGTAGTTGTAATCCAAGTTCCCGAAAGAAATCAAATTTAAGTATTTGTTTCTTCAAAATGAAAGTAAGAAAGAAAAATAAATATGGAAGGGAACGAAAAACATGTAATTTTCATTTCTGGATATAATGGTATAAACATGCCCGCGCACAAAGCACTGCTAACAACACAGACATGGAGAAGAAAAGAAAAGAAAACCAAAAAATAATAATAAAGAAGGAAAGAAGACCAACGGATATATTTGTCCTTCTTTAATGGTGTATTCACTTTAAATATATCTTTAATTTACAAATTACAAATAATTCTACGAAACATGACAGATTCTAAAATTATTATCATCATTACAAGTTTCATATTTCTAGTATTTTGATCCACTAGCAACGAGATGAGACAAAGAAAATTGCAAGACGCTCGAACACTATCCGAAACCATCTTCTCAAAGAGCTGGCAAGCTTCACTCAGCTTCCTAACCTTCAGAAACCCATCCAGCAAATTGTTATAGATCACGGTATCAGCCCGAACACCATTATACTCCATCTCCCGAAACACCCGGCTCGCTTCCTCCACCAAGTACGTTTTGGCACACCCCTGGTTCAGCGTCCGGAACAGTCCTAGTGCCGCGCCCAGCATCCCCCAGCACCCAAACGCATGTATCAGCATGTTGTAACCGCGGCGATCAAACCGAAAGTTTCTCTTGGACAATTCGTCGAACAGATCGCGGAAGTCCTCCTGCATGCCGGCTCTGCGGAGTGCGACGAGCAGGCGGGTGTAGGTGGCAGCGTCCGGGTGGTGATGTGTCGACAACTGGAGCATTTTCATGAATATGGAGAGGGCGAGGGGGAGCTAGGGCTTGTCGATGAGCGCGAGGACGACGGAGCTGTAGGTTTGGGGAGTGAGAACGGCGCCGGAGTTTTGCTACGCAATGTTGAGGGCAGCGAGGGCGTCGTCGAAGCGGGAGTGGCGGAGGAGGGAGTTGAGGACGGTGGCGAATGTGGTGGGGTCGAGAAAGCGGGAGGGGATGGCGAGACAAAGGGCTGGGAGGAGGTGGTCGATGTAGTTGGAGCGGGCAAGTGATCGAAGAAGGACGGAGGGGGCTGAGGAGGGGAGGGGGGAGGGAGATAATGGTGACGTGGCATGGAGGTAGAGGGAGAGCTTGGTGGAGGGGAAGATAGAGGGGTGGCGCAGGAGGTGGAGGAGGACGGCGGAGGGGAGAGAGGGAGAAAGGGATTTAGAGCGGAGGGGAGAAAGGGATTTAGAGAGGAGGAGATTGTGAGGGTAATTCGGGTATATAGGTGTGCTCACTAGGAAAAACTAGGGTTTTTTAAAAGGAAGGGTGTGCGCACTAGGAAAAGTGGGCTCACTAGGAAAAAAATTGTGCCCATCTAGAAATTCCCTGAAAATGAAACCAAACCTAGCTACCTAGGTTCTGTATATTCTGAGCAATGGGCTGACTCCCACTCATCACACATTAAAATAAAATAAAAATAATAATAAAAAAACACGAACTTATTCTTAATCTCATATTTATATTTAGGGTTGTTTGTAATAATTATTGGAGATGTATTATTAATATTCCTATCAAGAATTTTTTTTTTTTTTTTATAGAGAAATACTCCGATAGGAGGTATGAGTGTAATAAATAACATCAAAAATTATTATATTTAAATCCTCTATCAAGAGGTCTCTCCCAGAAAATTCTTTATAAGGAAATATTAGTGTAAGTTTCAATGGTATGGGGATTTTTTTCTCTATTTAATCCTTTTATATATATATATATATATATATATATATATATATATATATATATATATATATATATATATATATATGATTTAGCCATGGATCGTCGGCTGGGAGGAGGAAGAAGAAGATAAGATGAAGGCAGACCTACCGGAAAACTTTTTTCTTTGTCTTCGTCACCGATGAAAGGGATGGGGGATACACAGACTGACCATAAACTGGAGCATGCTGTCTGGCCTGAGATCGAGAGAGAGAATGCTGTCTGGCCTGAGATCGCAAGGCGCGATGCTGATGGAACGACGCCCCCGTCGGTTTACCTTTTGTTGGTGGGTGAACTTCCACCCTGACTCGTTGACCTACAGACCGTACCTACCCAAATCGTCAGGAGTGCTAGGTCAGCATAGCATACAGATGCCGATGAAGTACGTGTCCGAAACCATTTTTATTTCAAAATGGTTTCTTTATAGACTAACAAAGATTTTCATTTGACATGCGATAGACATGTCAACAAAGATACTGAGATACTGTAGCTCATCCAAATAAATACAGTTATTTTTCAAAATCGTTGTATGTCAGTCGAGTCCTGCTTTCGATTCTCAACTGCATCTACCGATGAACAAATGAGAAGTCGATGGACGAGAAAGAGAGTCGACGTCATTGTCTAGATCAGTTGCGGAGTCAGCATTCTGTTGCTGATATGACATTCAGAGGAACCCGTCTTTGGTGATCATTGTCGTTCTTCGCCAGACTGCAGATCCCACGAGGTCTGTCTGCCAGTGCTGATTCACCTCTCGGTGCGCTCCGATGTATGTCCCATTTTACTCATCAGTGCATCTCCTTTCTCCGCTATAGATAGTGCAGGTCGAAGACCCTATCTCATAGATGTTGGGATAATCATATGAAGCCACCGTCACTGTGACGCATAGCATCTTTGTCGGACTCTCCCTTTTGCGCAAGCGATCGGGTTATCTCGTCGAAGACTGTTGTTCCGGCCAGACCACAGCTGTCTCATGTTCATAGTAGTGACTTCGGGCTCGACGTGGATGGGGAGATGGATCATGGATGTCCGAAGATAGAACATAGATCTGAGTCACATTTGAAAGCCGCGTCGGATGGCATGCCACCGGTACGGTTTCCTACCTCAGAACGGGAATTGTGGGACAAAGTGATTTCAGCATACCCAACCCGTCAAAAGCCATGGATTTTTCGCGATACCAACCGTCGAGAGTCTGGAGTGAACATCTTCTGACCATGAATGTTCTATGGCCATACTATGATGAAAGAAGACACTCGTTGTGGAATGAAGTCATGGTGAGAAAAAATCCCGTTGCGTCGATGGGGGAGATCTTACGGAGAGCTGGTGAAAGAAGACATGTCATATCGGTCATGAGTGGAACAAAGCGAGCCGAGTCAAACCGTCGACGAACTTCACTGTCCTAGCTCTCGTCAGCCAAAGGAAGAAGCCCGACGGGAAAGAGCCGTCACACGAAAAGAACCCTAAACCGGGGAAATCTACGAGGAGGATCGCTACACTGCTCTCGACGCTGGTACCTTTCGTGAGGAAGAGAGAATCTATACGGTACCTTTCGTGAGGAAGAGAGAATCTATCTCTCTAGATAATACTGATCTGTCAGTTACAACATCTGTACCGTCCCGGAATGACCTATCGTCACGTAATCTACAAGCTTAAATGCATTGCGAGATCGGAATATATCGTCGAATGATTTACTGTCCTTACGTCACTTTAATGACTTGATTACGGAATACGTCTATGAATGACCGTCACGAGATATAGACGAGCAAGAGGACAGATGTTGATTACGTCAATAAAAAATGGATTTCGTCGATGACCGACTTTCATTGATGACTTACACTTGACTCTCCGTATTGACGTGAATCACTAAACCTCACCGAACTCGTCGACTGGCAACCACGGAGGCTACAGTCCCTTCGTCACCCGAAGCACATTTCTCCACTCCATTGGCGAGGGATTCCATCGCCTTCCATGGTTTTCTTTCGAGTATATGGCTGGAATCGGAGAAAATCGTGTCTTTGTACCTTTCGTCGGGATGATGGGCGCGGGATGCGTCGAAAAAGGCCTTCACTCTCTCGACGACCGCATTGACCTAGAAAGGAGGACGTCGGTCCCGCACTTCCCTATCAAAGAAGGAAGACTTTGTCCCGGACTGACCTATCAACAGGAGAGGAATCTTGTCCCGCACTTCCCTAGAAAATGGAGGAGGACTAGCAAAAGGTGTCAGAAACCTGAACCCAGAAAGCTGATGGCGAAGAGCTACAGGAAAGGAAGCAGGTTCGACGGTCCGGCTCAAGCGGAAGTCAATCGACGATCTCTTTTATGTGTTCGATCCGTTCTTGCTCGACGTGGAAGGACTACGAATGGTTACGAAGTGGATGTGAGAAAACCTCAATCTTTTAGGCTAAAACGAGCTACAATTTCTTTTTTTACCCACCATGATTGTGGTTCAGGAAGGGTTACCGTCGTAATAGCGGAAATGTCGCTCGACGAATATTTTCAATGTCGAAGGTAGGGGGAGGATTTTTCATTTAAAATTCTCTCGACATATTCGTTTCTTTTTTTCTTCTAAAGAATGACGTAGCCCTTCGACCGCTTGCTTTACCATTGCTTGCTGTTGAAAAGATCGGCAAAACGTAAACTTTCGGGAAAGGGAGATAAGATGGAATAGGCGCCCCATTCTCCGTAAGGCATTGACTTTACTAGAGGAGGCGTTTAGCTCGACTGAGATTTCGAGAAGAAAGCGATTATGCTCAACTCAGATGTGTTGGTGGTTTCAGCCGGATTCCGGGATACATCCCGACGGATGTCATTCTCCCCTCTGTTCCAGTCCCGGTGCGGCTAGATCGACTGTGACCGGTATGACGAAAGAATACATTTCACATCACTAGAAAGATGGAGGCAGCTCCGTCAAGCCCACCGAATTCTCCTTGTGCTTCATGACTGGTTTGTCTTACCTTCAGAGCATTATTCGCCTACCTTCGCCTGTGACTCTGCTTGCTTCGCCTTCCAATCAGAAACTGACGGGATTGGACATTCGCTGGTGAAACGTCATGAGAATGCCGGTACTGATGTTCCAATGTGTGCTTCAACCGGGGCCTCCGGAAGGGATATGGAGAAGAAAGATGGAAATTGCTTCTCATTCGAGTTCCACACTGGAATGCGAGCCACCTGGCGAAGAAGTCAGACCGACGCCCCGAAAGACATAAGCTCAGGCCTTCCTCGTCGAAATTCCGGAGGGCATCCCTTCGTCGCTTCGTCTGCTTTCCTTTTCCTTCTCAGTCTCGGACGCGCAATCAATTAGTTGCTTCTGAGAAATTACATTGCCTGCTGGGATGTCTTGCTTGTTTACTGGTTCCTTTCTTTTTCGTCATTCTTTACTGGCTCCCGTCCTGATATCTCTCCATCACAAAAATCGAAAAAAAATCTTCGTCGCGTCGATTGAACCCATCCGGTCCTTCTTTTCTTCAGATGCTCGGTAAGTCTGTCCCGATTTCTCTAGTTATGGAGTTTCGGACTTGCTCTCGTCGAGTGCAGGACTCTGGCTCAATGGCCTTCGGAACGTCAGTCAAAAGGCATTCTACCAGCTATATCTTCCTATGGCATATACCTGTGACGATCTTCCATTGCCTCCCTCCGGTCGCCGTCGCTTGGTCCACAAATTCCTATATTTCGCAGAGGAATCCCCGCTTTGTTCCCGACTGTCGATTTCGCGATAGATCAGGGACTTGTCTGGCTTAGCTCATGGAATAGTAGATCTGGAGTGAAAGAAAAGCCCTATTTTTGTCCGCTACTCTCGTCGCTTAGTGACGACCCTATTTCTGAGCCTTCCCCTCCTCCTTTTGAGTCATCGTCGGATGAGAAGACAGAAAGCGACGTCAATCGACTTCCAATGCCGAACATCAAAACACTTCTGGATGTCGGGCCGGATTGTTCCCTACCGAGAAAGGGGAGAACCGGCCACTTCGGATGAGTTATTTTTTTGGTGCTTTTCGGTATGCCAGTGAGAGATCTCTTCCGATGGCCTCCGATCACTGTCAAAGCCGGTATCCCGAACCCTTTCGAGCAAAAAAGATACGTCAGTCAAAGATATGGCATTTGAAATTTGCATTCCGACAGATGTCCGTAGCGGCGATCGCTACTTTGATTGACTCGTTCAAGTGATAGTCATAGGAGACCGTGGTCATACACCATAAAATAGATAGAGATAATATCCCGGCTAACCGTAGTAAGGATAAGCACACCTATACTGAGAAGGGGACCTTTCGTCAGCTTTCATCCCTGCTTTCGACACTCATTTGGTTCTCTTTAGTATATCATCGACAGTCAATCTCCCTAAGCAGGAATTGCCCCTACGAGTATGGTTTTTCGGGAGCGAACGTCGATGTACTCATCAATGACATCATTGGACTGATCCTTTTGGGGTTGGTATGGCAGGCGTCGACTCAATAGGTCGTCAGCATTCCGACGTCGTAGAAAGGCCTTATCCAAGTCCGACGCGTCGTCGGAATCACGAAGCGAAGCGTGTAAGCTCGCAACCAATGCTATTTGATGAACCCAGACGGGCGATCTTTCGCTATCGAGTACCCACTTTCGAGGTCAACTCATCACGACGGAAGAACTGTGACGAAGCCATCCGGCCTCTCTCTCTCGAAAAGTTGGGAAATCGCCGTGGCTGCTCGGAATGCCTGAACTGATCCACTTTCTCAACCGACCGTCGGGCACCTTCGACAGACGCAGGTGAGCCTTTTCACTCCATCGCCTAGTGGGAGGCCAACAAAACTCTCCCGTCTCGTGCATACCTCCATTCACTCATTGCTGGAACGAATTCTTTTCTCACTCGCGGGAAAAGAGTCGACGCCTTCCCCTGAGATTGAACCCTGCGCAAGATCACGTCTTCTCTGTCTTTTATAGAGTGGGAAGAACATCACGTGTGACAACTGCCCTACATCACCTCTTTCGACGACCAAGCACCATTCATTCCTCCAACGTAATGTGATTCCATGTCTCTGATGATTCGGCAGGAAGAAAGAGGCAAGGCTTGTACAGATCTGCTGAAGAAGGATCGGGTTCCGAAATGGGATGAAGCTTGTCAAAAGGCCTTCGGCTAAAATGAAAATAGGAATCTCGTTCATTCTTTCACTCATCAAAGATGATGGATAAGCAGTCGTCCCGTCACGAGATTTCTTCCTGACGTCAGGAATGGCGGGACGGATTAAAGCGACGAATCCCTAAACTCCTTCGTTCCACCATCTCTTCTTCGGTAACTCTGAAAGACTAGACGGGGGTATACAATGGTATGACGTGATGGGGGAAAAGCTACATTCCTGAATGACGTTGCCATGCAAACAAAAGGTTAGATAACCACATGTAAATCCTAAAAAGAGGAAGATTGACAGTGATTCTTTATGCACGACGAATTTCAACGGTGACGACCGGAATATACGTCAACTAAAAAACTTCGTCGATAGCATATACCATCAATCTGTGAGCGCGTGCTGTCTCCTTTCACAGTGGTGCAAACGGTCTCAAAGAAGCGAAGTGGGACCGATCTAGGAGGTAGGGTTGATTTGTGACAACTTTCGTCACCGTCTTTCTGACGTGGTATCGTAGGCAGGATAGTGGAAGGGCTGTCGAACTTCGGTCTGGTTTCGACAGACTGGACACCTAGAGGTATACTACTGGATTGAAGGCCTTTTGACTTCAGGATGATGACAAGTCTCTGCCTGCAGACGGAAACTCTGTATCCCCCGGGTCCCTACGGTGCAACCCCGCATTAGGTCGGAAGACATCCCAGCCCGGGCGAATTGGGTCTTTACCGGAAAGCGGAATAAAAAGGAGAAAAAGCACATCAGGTATAGGAAGGACTTCGTCACAGGAGCACAAGAGAACAACCTATATCGACGGATGGTAGCTGACAGGAACTCACGACGAAGGCACTGATGGGATGAGTTCCGTCGATTTACTAGTCAACGAGATTCTACGGAGAGCTCTCCCTCAAAATGAAAGAAGGAATTTCCTAATCACGAAAAGTAGTACGGTCCCCATGAAAGTGTCTCCGGGATGGTTTACAGGCTTCGGAAAAAGGCACAAAATAACAACAACTGTGACGGAATACGACGAGTGAATTGCCGTAACTGCTCAGGATGTTCTTTGTCGAGTTGATTGGCCATCCATTCAGGCAGCTGAAAGAGGATCGTCAACCGCCAACCATTACCGGCGCAGGAAGCGACGAAACTACTTTCATTCTTCCCTTCACTGGTCTCCTGCCGTCTGACGAAAAAGGCGCCCTAGGACCCCCGTCGTATCTGCGTCAGGTACATGGATCCGAGTATGTGTGTCGTGCCTTTTCTTTTGTGGTGGAGTGGCCGCCAACCTCCGACGCACCGACCTACCACCAACCTCCCGTCGTCAGTGGGGTGTGCATCGGATAGCAAGGGAGGAGCCGACTCTCCCTCCGGTTCACCCCTGTCGCTAAGGCGAAGTCATTCCTAAATCTACTGAATGCAGTCAATATCCTTCGTCAGGGATGAAGGCGTGTAGGGCATAGTCGTCATATAAAATGTAGCCCACGGAGCATCAGGTTCTTTGTAGGAGCCTCCGACCGACCACCTCAAATGATCGAATGTAGCAAAGCCCGTCGGCATAGACGAGTCTTCTCCCTATGAGCGGGGTCCCGCAATCATGAACATTTCTTACAAAACCCGTGTTTTTGGGCTAAAACAGGATTTCGCTTATGAGACGGGCATGCGAAATAGTCGACATTTTCATTTCATTTTCCCCTGTTTTTTCATGAAAAAAGTGCACTTTGGGGAATACGCCCGGAGATAAAAATTTCGTCATTCCGCGGTCTACTCAGACTCGTGAAACTTCGTCGGACAGCTTTCTCGCTACCGATGCCTCCCCTCTAGCAACTTCGGTGAAGGAATTCAATAGGAAATGAAGAAGACACGAAATGTATTGATTTTGAGTACGTGCTTTATGCCTCAGTGAATTATTTCGTTTACTACGTAGAGCGACGGAATGGATAAAAGCGAATCTGGGCACCTCCGACGGCAGGGCAGGATAATCCGACCAACTCAACTGACCAGAGGAGGACATTAAACCTGGGCGGAATGGCGCCTGAGCATGTCATAGAAGGCCTACCACAAATCTCAGAATGGAAAGCAATTTCCCCTTTCTCTTTACCGTCGAAGCGGGAAACTGCCCGTCTCTACCGGGATCTTTTTCCGATTCATCTGGGAGGAGCCAATCTAGAGGACTATGTGCCGGGGGTGCTCCGGAATGGCCGTCTTCTCCTTATACGAAATAGTTCTCGAATGACGGCCTTTCGGAGTTTATACTCCCGCTTCGTCGTATCGCGTCGGCTTTATCCGTAGCACGTAGGAGATCCAGCCACAGGGATTTCTTTGTTTGATTGACGCGATACACTCTCTTCGTCGATCGGACCTAGTCATATAGGGGCCACTCACTCGCCTATATCCCCGGTATTGAACGTTGACAGTTCGGGTCTTTACCGTCGCCTTATCCCAGAGGCAGTGAACGACATTCACACAGGGTACTGGAAGAAGTCAATATGAAAGCGAACAACATTTGGTTTCACTACCTGACAGAAGAAGAAAAACCAGTCAACTCAGATATTCTTTACCGAGAAGCGCCCTATTTTCTTGTTCCCGAGAAGGATTCGATCGAAAGCTACGGAAGATATTGGCTGTTCAGGTTGCAGGCCGGCCCCCATCGGAGGCCAACACCATCATGGGGCCAGGGAGGGCTCCGACGCTTTGCCCATCTGCTGACGTCATCTAGGTCCTGCAGCCATTATGTCGACGGGAATTCTTGCCGATTTCCTGGAGCCATTGCTCAGGCGAATGATGGCCCAATGGATTGGCCGGGTCCTCCAGGATCTATGCTACCAGAACCGTCATGTTCCTTTCATCCCAAAGCAACAGGTTTCGGAGCCGATCCTCTCAATGGAAAATCTCGACGCATGTTTCCGAACTCCAGTTTCATCTCCCCGTCATTTCTGGTGGTATCACATCATCCAGGGAACACATGCAATATTCGGGAGGTATGAAGAGTCTTAACTCTCAGGATCATCTGTATCAATTGACACCTTTCCGTGGTCTACGTCCTTTGCTGTCTTTTGGCAGTCCTCAAACACCTAGGAGTCATTGAGATGAAGTGCTGCTTCTGGGAAAGCGTCGTGACCTTTCCGATTACCGATGCAGAAATCAGCTGATGAGACTCATGGAGAAAGGAATGAAAATCAGAAGGGTGCTTACACCTCCGAGAAATCGACAAAAGAATGCTTCTCTCTTTTTAGAGAAGCACGTCAAGCGACGTCCATCTCTCGCCCGACAAATGTATTGAAAGAACGACCGATGAATCCCTTATCTCTTTTCGAAATTCCCACAGGGAGGACTGTCGAAGCTGAACTACCATCCCCCGGCATCCACTCGCAAAGGATTGATGAGTTGGAAAAAGTACATTGGAAAAAAATCGTAAAATCTCTGCGCAATAATATCCCCACTAGATTCCTCCCATTTTCATACATTTTGTGTCGACGAGATCGAAAGGGAGTAGAAATTTTTCGATGGAATGAACTACTACCACCTGATTCTCTCATACCGACGTCCTCGCTTCGAGCGTCGGGAGATACGTAGGAAGCCCACCTCACTCTGGGTCCGGTCTGACGAATGTGGAGAAGGATTGGAACTCCGGGAAGTACAATGATACGTCACTCAGCTCTAGGAAAGAAAGCTCGAAATCCCGCTTTTTGTCGTATGGTACCATATATACATACAGATTTTTTTTTCTAGATGCGAGCAGACAAGCCGTAGGGGACAACGCTAGCCTCGAGAAAGTCGTTTTCAGTCAACGCCGGAAGGCTTCCTTGCTCTCCATGCTCTCTACTCGATCGAATTTCTCTCAGAATGTTGAGTTCCTTCAAACACCACCACCATCGACGGGAAACTCCGACGGAGAAGTGGTAGATCACAGGGGCCTTTGCTCCGTAGTGGTTCCTGGGGCAGGGGTACCGCTGAGACATAGGAGCAGTGACTATTTTTCCTCGATCGACCGACCTACATAGTCTCATTCAAAATATCCGAATCGAGGAGGGGCAAAGGGTATTGGTACAAAGAACTAAAACGCCGCATAGAGAATGCGTCTCCGACGGGTGTCCTGTCCGTTGGGGTCTTTCGACGAAATTCTTCAGTGATAACCGTGTTTTCTTTTTCTTTTCATGACAGTCGTTGATGAAGAAAAGTGTTTCCTTTAGAAACATATTGTCGATTATTGATGAACGTCTTGCGTCTATATGGAGATCTATCTCATAAAAGGTGATCGACGGTACGGTTCTTCTTGACATATCGACGTCGACGAGGGCAAGGCCCCTAGCAATAGGGGGAAAGAAAAGTAGATGACGTAGGCTCCTTTCACTTTTGGCTTTTCGACCGTACCAAGCGGAGGAATGGATGTGGCAGGAAAGAATTTCATTTTTCTTCTCTCTATAGTGAATTGGAACATTTTCCAGGTCGACGTTTCTTTCGTTCGTTCTCGGTACGCTCATTTCAACATTGTCTTTGTATTTGACCGAGCTCAGAGAATTTCCGTCGTTCGGTCGTTCAGAGGTTCGTCAGTTTCCCACTCCGTCAGTTCATCTCTCGGTAGAACGACGGCACCTATGCGGTGGGTTCGACTCCCACAGCACATTTCCAATCAGCTGCCTTTCATTCCGGGAAGGGCTGTTTGAATCTGCTATGTAATTAAATCGCTTCCACAGTGATTTCATTTCATACATGACGAAGCGCCTGTTCGCGCTGAAAGTGGAAACCGGATTTCTAAAGCCCACGCCCTGACAGTCGGTAACCCGCGAGGCCGGTCCCCGTCTGGCAGACGATCCTGTTGGCAGTGAAAATTTCTAAGTTAAAAGGATTTTCCACAACAGAACGCGGAGCCAATTCAGTAGCCCCGCGTTTGGTAATATTAACCCTGCGTTTGAATAAAACGCGGAGATGTTTAATAGCTCCACGTTGATTCCGCAGTCTGGCTTGTATTAGCTTCGCGTTTGAGTAAAACATGGAGATAATCAATAGCTTCGCGTTAGCTCCGCGTTTTGGTTAGTTAGCTCCGCGTTTTGATGCGATTAAAGCTCCGCGTAAGCAGATAACCAGAATCTCAAATTGATTGTGATTATGATTTTGGGGCTTATCCAAATACCCGAATCAAGTCGAATCAGAATTCCATCAAAACTAAGATATTTTATTGGAATCCCTGATAATGACGAGTTCTATTTAGATAGAAACTCTTGCATTAACCTGGGGCTATAAATACCTTCCTGGTGAAACCCTAGGGATCTTTTTTTCGGCAATTGAGATATTTTTCTGAAATCTTGGAGAATTCGAGTTACGCACAGAGCCTTGAGTTCGTGAAGATCAGAGAAAATCACCATCTTCTTTCTGGAGTTCTTGAGAAGTTCGAGTTACGCGAGAGAGCCTTGAACAAATCAAAACTAGAGAAGATCGTCTATAGTCGGTCGATATCTTTAAAAGCGAAGATTTCAACGTACCGATCGTCCAAAGGAGCTGCTCGATAGATCCCATCGCCACTAATCCCACGAAATATTGTAAAAGAGAGCGATAAATATAAATCCTCTCGTTTGTTCTTTTTTATCTTGTTCACTTTCATTGTAATTTAAGTTAATTCAATGGGAGGAAGCAAAGAAACTTTTGCGACGAACAAACTGGCGACCACAGTGGGAGCCATCTCTTTCACTGATGAAAAGATAGTGGCGCAATCGGACGTTGACTTGATCGGATCCGAAGTAGACACGCTGGTCGTTGAAATCGACCAGCAGAAGTACGAGGAGTTCCTCTCCTCCGGATCAGGTGACTTGGATGAGACACGGCACTATTGTCGCATGTACTCCAATGCCCGAGCGATGTGTAGAAAGGTATCCACCGAGAGACGGGGATCCTTGGAGACTGCGACTATAGAGCCGGAGTTCACACAAGAAATCCTAGCCGAGGATGAGCTTCCGATTGCCGAAAAAGACCTAGGGACTGGACTGACCAGGACCCAACTACGGAACAGGAACCGGAGAGCGAGGCGTAGAGCCCTCAAAGCCCGCCTTGGACGCGGAGCTAACTCTAGAGGACGCGAGGCTATGGTCCCTCGCAAACTGGCTCGCGCTACCCGCGAGACCAGTCTCTACCGCGTTAAACGCGAAGATACAACTTGCCTTAAAAGCAAGAAAAAGCCAGCGTGTGATTTTCCACGCGAGGTTATTACTGAGCCTAGCGAGAGACGCGAAGCCAGTAAGGGTTGTGCTAGTCGCAGAATACCCAACACTCGCGAGAGACGCGAGTATAAAAATTCTTCAAAGCCAGCGTGTGATTCTCCACACGAGGCTATTGCTGAGCCTAGTGAGAGACGCGAAGCAGCAAGATTTGCGCTAGTCGCAAAATACTTAACACTCACGAGAGACGCGAGTATAAAAATTCTCTAAAACCAGCGTGTGATTCTCCACGCGAGGCTGATATTGAGCTAAGCGAGAGACGCGAGGCCAGTAATACTCGCAATAAACGCAAGACTTCTGATACCCGCGAGGAACGCAAGGACGATTGGCAAATAGTTGTTAGTCGTAAAAATCGTGCTAGGCGCGAAGCTATGATCTGCGTTAATCGCAAAGATAAGCCAGCGTATAAGACCTTCCCTTCACGCGGGGCTATTATTCCAGAAGCTAAACTTCTAAAGACATACCAACCCAGCGAGAGACGCGAGGCTAGTGTGGCTAAGCGTGGAGCTATTCTTCAGGCCCGCAATGTGAAACGCGAGGCTATTCCTAAGCCACGCAAGGATCGGTCCAACCCCAGAGTCAGGGTCGATCAGACAAAGAAGCTTCAGTGGGTTCCCAGATCTTCTCAAGAGTTGAATGGACCTCTTGACTCTATGACTAAAGGCGCTGATCTCAGGGAATATCTCTCTAAGAAGAGAGGCATGGACCAACTTCAGGTTGAGCCTGTCTGTCATTGCCAGCAACTTGTGACGGCAGTATCAGCTGTGATGGACAACTGTGGCTGCAGCAAGAACAGAATATCTGTGTTCGACCGATTAAACGAGTCAAACCAGAATCCTGCTAAGAAGACAAGAACCACTTCCCTGAAGCAAGGGAGAGCTGTAACCTCCAACATGGTAGGAAAATGGAAGAAAATTGCAGAGACGGATGATAATTCAGAATCGAGCGATGAAGAACCTCATCGTGTTACTCGACTAAAGTCAGGAGCCGTCCCGCCTCGAAACTATAAGAGGCTCGCAAGGGGTTTTTACGATGAGGACATCGATAATTCAGCTATAGCCTCACCTCATTCCTCTGCATCGTCTCGACTACAGAAGTCAGCATCTCACATGGCAGATAAATCTGATGATATCAATCAGAGATTTGAAGCTCAAGAAAGAATGATTCGAGAGCAGCAAAAGATGATTGAAGGTCTTAAAGTCATGCTATCGAGATTTGTTGAAGATAATGCCAAAAAGGGCAAGGAAAATCCAAATGAAGAAGAACAGGAGGAGAAAGCCCACTCGATGCATGAGGAAGAAGATAGATTTTCTTTCCATGATCCGCATGAAGAAAAGCTTGAAAAATTACAGAATCAACTCGAAGCTTTGATGCGTAAAAAGGAGTTGAAAGAGGCAGGGGTCTCAAGACCGTATCCTCCTGAATGGGATACAATACCATACCCACAGAAGTATAAGCCGCTCAAGTTAGAGTCATACGACGGGAAGGGATCGCCCAGTCAGCACATCTATTATTTCTTGTCCCAAGCAGAATATCTGTTGGGTAATGACAAAATTATGACAAAAGTATTCACAAGTACTTTGCGAGGGCCTGCCTTTACTTGGTTCATGCAGTTGCCCCCAGGATCTATTAATGCCTGGTTTGATGTCGAGAAATTATTTCTCTCACGATTCTTTGAGGATGATACCGAGATTACGGTTCATTCCCTCCTTGCAACTAGACAAGGAGAACAAGAAACGGTTAAAGACTTTATAGAAAGGTTCCGGGAGAAGTCCGTACATTGCAAACATGGAATGATCCAGGAAACTCTAGTAGAGACCTGTCGACACAATCTTAAGACCAATGTTCTCCTCAAAATGGGGGCTGTAGAGTCCAAGACGTGGAGGGACCTGCTCAAACAAGGAGAGCAAGCTGAAGACTTGATTTGCCGAGTTGAAGAGTCCCGCGGGCCAACAAATGCTGGGGGTAATAAGTCATATACCCAAAACAACAACAATAAAAATAAAGGGAAAGCAGCGATGTCGTCAGAAGCTTCTCCTCAAAAAACCAGTCCTCCGCCAGAGCCGAAGCCTCAAGGTCAGCGAGGATCAAGGCAAATTAGACCGCAGCAAGAAAGGAATTACACTTTCAAAGCTGAACAGACACCTGTCCTCTTTCACTTGCTCCAGAAAAAGGGAATGCTAAAACTTCCGGAGAATAAGAAGCCAGAAGACGCTGGTAAGACTAAAGATCCCAACTACTGTTTCTATCACCGGAATGTTGGGCACCCTACTAGGGATTGTTTTCCCCTTAAGAACAGAATCCAAGCACTAATAGAAGCTGGGGTTCTGACGCTTAAGGAAGAGCAGAAGAAGGTCACTGCCAATATGGCAACCATAGTGGTTGGAACCCACGAGTTCCCCGCAGGAGTGAGCCCAATCCCAAAGGGTGAGGCAGTTACAAAGAATCTTGATCCTTACAACAAAGCCCAAGAAGGACTTGTCCCTGTAACGACCCAAAGAGGGGAAGTTATGTGGGTTCATCCCGATTTGATAGAAGACGAGCAGTGGACAAACACAGGGGGTCACAAGAAAAAGCGGACTAGCAATGCTATCTCCGCGGAAATAAAGGATGAATATATTGCAGGAATACCCACAGACTCTGAAGAGAAGCCCGAAGCCACGGCCACTCATCAAGATGGGGCAGGCCCTTCCGGCACTCGGTCTGGGAAAACATATCTTAGAGACTACACCAGAGTAGATCTGAAGGATATATATGTGGAAACTACTAATCCTGCAAAGCAAAAAGGTATTCGTTTCCAGAAGAATCCACGAAGAGATGAAGGAGTTAAGAATACCTCCTTCCAATTTGATATCATAACTCAGCTGGCAAATATTCCAGCTCGAGTAACGCTATACGAGTTGTTACGATTGTCAAAGTCAACTCGTGAGGCGTTAAGGGAAGCTTTGGCAGACTCTAAGTCATTCCTAGCTCAGATTGTCAAGCCGGCTAATGAAGAACAGGATTCTTGCCCCCACTGTCATCAAGTGAGGAGGCAGGTCCCACAAATAGTTTTCTCTCCAGAAGACATGCAGGTAAGGAATATAAAGCACAACAGGCCTTTATATTTCACCGGATATGTCGGATTCACAAAAGTGGACCGAATTCAAATTGATCCGGGTTCTGCACTAAGTGTCGTACCCAGAAGGTTGATGCAGCTGCTAGGGATCTCCCTCCATCGTCTGACATCAACCAACACGTCAATATATGGGTTCAACGCCAATAATAGCAGCCCCCTCGGGAAAATTCGACTCCGATGCCAAATTGGAGATCTAAAGACGGAGGTTACATGCTATATTATTGATGCAGATACCTCCTACAATATTCTACTAGGACGATCTTAGATCCATGCTTACATGATCGTCTCGTCGACTCTTCACCAATGCATGAAATATTGCAATGAGGAAGGAGAAGTCCGGACACTAATTGCAGATAAGCAACCTTTCAAAGGACAGGAGAATTACTTCATAGATGCTTCACTCTACAAACCAGCTCATGAAATCTCCAACGATGATCCTGGCAAGCCTCAAAACCCTGATGAAAGTGGTAACGAGGCAGACACGGAGTATGAACCTTTTGACGAGGATGATGGGGGTGATTATGAAATTAACCCCAACCTAGATTTTACTCTTAGTTTTGATAATATAGTGGATGTAATAGAGAGTGAATGGGTTATTAATGAAAATGTAAAGTTAGTCTACGAGCATGCTGTAGCTACTGAATCGGAGCCCTCTTGTACCTCCACCGAAGTGGATGACCTGACCGAACTTGAAGTTCTGGTGGCATACCATTTGCCCCTCAGGTCTTCCCTCCTCTTTCAATTAAAAATAACCGAGGATCAAGGGCACTTCTTTGAAGTGCCTCCCTGACAGAAGTCCCAAAGGCCGATCATGTTCGGCAAAGTGGTCACGTCGCCTCGACAAAGACAAAGTAGTGAAAGTGATGAACATACATCACCTCAGTTCCATTTGTACGAACAGAGATCCCGACAGATGATGGAAAAGATGGGATATAATTTTACCCAGAAGCCGGGATTAAACTTTGAAAAAGGGCGACGGAATCTCATACCCTCGTTTAGACCGAGAGGAAAGAGTCCTGATTATTATCAGAAGACCCGCAGGGGGTTGGGTTATTTATCTACCCCACCTTCTTCACCATTAAAAGATGAAGAGAGTTCTTCGGCCAAAGAAGAAACATCTTCACCCGATCATGATTCGGATATAAGTACCGGTGCTTGGTTTCAATCTTTGAGAGTCAATATGGTTTCATCCGCGCCAGAAAGCGACGAGGAACCAATTGACGTTCAAGATGACGCTTGGGCTAGGCATATGGATACTCTCTGGGATGTCCGCTTTGAACAGCGTGACCCGCCCACAGAAGACAAATTAATACAAGTTAACATGGGAACGGAAGAAAATCCGAAACCCATTTTTATAAGCGACACACTAACTCCTTTAGAAAAGGAGGAACTTATATCTCTTATCAAAGAGTATATAGATGTGTTCGCGTGGAGTTATGAAGATATGCCTGGGCTTGACCCTCAAATTGGTCAAACCTGTTAAACAACAACAGAGGCGTTTTCGACCGGAGTTGATAGAGGCAATAGTTGCCGAGGTAAATAAGCTTATTGAATCCGGATTTATTCATGAAGAACAACATCCTGATTGGGTGGCTAACATAGTGCCAGTTTGCAAAAAGAATGGCAAAATCCGGATATGCATCGATTTTCGAAATCTGAATGCCGCATGTCCCAAAGATGAGTTTCCACTCCCCATCACCGATGTGATGATTGATAGTACCTGTGGTTATGAGAGGTGTCCTTTATGGATGGCTTCTCAGGTTATAACCAAATCAAGATGCACCCGGATGATGAGAAGCATACAGCTTTCAGAACGCCGCTGGGGGTATACTGTTATACGGTGATGCCATTCGGATTAAAGAACGCAGGTGCCACCTACCAATGCGCAATGAGTGTCATATTCAAGGAACACCTGCGCAGAACAGTGGAGTGCTATGTGGATGACTTAGCAGTCAAAAGCAAAAACAAAGAAGATCATCTTCATGATTTAAGAGTGGTCTTCGATCTTATGCGAAAACATCATATGAAGATGAATCCTACCAAGTTATTCATGGGGGTATCCAGCGGGAAATTTCTTGGGTTCATAATCACCTCAAAAGGAATTTTTCTCGACCCTGAAAAGGTAAAAGCGATTAGCGAAATGCCGTCTCCCGCAATCTTAAGGAATTAAGGGGATTACAGGGAAAGCTCGCCTATATTCGACGCTTCATTTCCAACCTATCTGGACGATGCCAGCCATTCTCAAAACTTATGAAAAAGGGAGTGTCTTTCGTATGGGATGAGGCATGTCAGCAGGTATGTGATGACCTCAAGAAGTACCTTACTAAGCCTCCTGTATTTATGGCACCAGCCCCTGGGCAGCCCTTCCTTATATATGTAAGGGCCATGGATAATGCTTTAGGAGCATTACTTGCTCAATATAATGAGCACGGCCATGAACATGCCCTCTACTATTTAAGCAGAACAATGATTGGGGCCGAACAGCGGTATACCCCGATTGAGAAGGAATGTTTAGCCCTAGTGTTTGCTGTTCAGAAAATGCGACACTACCTTTCAGGGCAAACAATTCATGTCATATCACGGGTTAACCCCTTGAAGATTCTGATGACCAAACTAGGACCCTTAAATGGCCGATTGGCAAAATGGGTGCTCTTACTATCGCCCTATGACATACATTTTGTCCCTCAAAAGGCCATGAAGGGACAGGCAATCGTCGATTTCCTTGCAGATCATCCAATTTGGTCCAAATTAAAGCAGATATCAGAAGTCAACACAGTTACCGGAGAACAGCCTTGGCAAATGTTCTTTGATGGTGTCGCGAGACGATCTGCTGCTGGAGTGGGGGTTGTGCTAATATCCCCACATAAACATATATTGCCTAACGGTTACTCATTAACAGATCCGTGCACGAATAATGTAGCGGAGTACAACGCGCTCATTATCGGCTTAAAAATAGCTCCGCAACTGTGGGTGAACCATCTAGAGGCATATGGAGACTCTAAGCTCATCGTCAATCAGATGACAGGTGAATATGAAGTCAGATATGAAGCCCTCATCTCCTATTATCAGCTAGCCATTGAACTAGCTGGCTATTTTGAGCAATTCTACATCTCTCATATAGCTCGGAATGAGACTGTATATGCAGATGCCCTTGCCGCATTAGCTGCAACATTGGCGATCCCGCCAGGTGAGGTTAAAAGCATCACCATTGAAAGCAGAGAGCTCCTTCATCCAGATACTCTTCTTCAAAATAAAGAAGTGTGCCAAGTAGGCCTAACCCTGGAGCCCCGTGATTGGCGATTTCCGTTTGTGGATTATGCTTTACATGGGATATTACCAGAAGATCCTAAGGAAGCCACCTCTATAAAGATGAAGGCCCAAAGATTTTATTATGACCATAAACTTCAGACTTTATATAGAAAGTCAAGAGATGGTCTGCTACTACGCTGCATATCAAAAGCGGAAGCAGAAGAAGTGCTGAGAGAAGCACACGATGGAGTATGTGGAGCTCATCAGCCCGGTCCTAAACTTGGAGACCGTATAAGAAGGCTAGGGTACTACTGGCCGAATATGATCACGGAGGCAATGGCATACGCTAAACGATGTCATGCATGCCAAATACATGCTAATTTTATTCATCAACCCCAAGAATACTTGCACAATACCGTCGCAAGTTGGCCATTTGAGGCATGGGGAATGGACATTGTGGGGCCAATAACTCCCCCGTCATCCAGAGGACATCGGTTTATTCTTGCAATAACCGATTATTTTTCAATATGGGCCGAAGCTGTGCCCATGAAAGAGGTGAAAATGACAGATGTAATCAAGTTCATCAAGCATCATGTCATTTACCGATTTGGCGTCCCTCGACGGATCATTCATGATAATGGTCCGCAATTCATTAGTCAGGGATTCTCCAGATTCTGCAACAAGTTCAGAATCAAAGATATCGCTTCCACACCATATAACCCTGCGGCTAATAGGTTAGCTGAAGCTTTCAACAAGACGATCATCAAACTCTTTCGGAAGTTCGTCTCTTCCAATAAACAAGATTGGGATGAAAAGTTGGGAGAATGTTTATGGGCTTATCGCACCACCGTTCGCACCCCGACCAAAGCAACCCCGTTCTCTTTGGTTTACGGAAGTGAGGCTGTTTTGCCTCTTGAAATCCAGATACCAACATTAAGAGTGGCTTTAGCACAAGGATGACGACAGAAGAGCGCCATCAGCAAAGATTGAAAGAATTAGAGGCATTAGATGAAAAACGTCTCAGGGCTCAGCAGCAAATTGAGTTGTATCAAGCCCGAATATCTCAAACGTTCAATAAGAGCGTTAAGCCAAGGACCTTTAAGTAAGGAGACTTGGTTCTGGCTGTTAAAAGGCCAATGGTGCTAACCCACAAGACTAAGGGTAAGTTTGAACCCAAGTGGGAAGGACCGTTTATTGTGGAGACAGTATACTCCAGTGGAGCCTATCGCTTAATGAATCAAGATGGCGACAGGATGATGATGCCGATCAATGGCAAATTTCTGAAGAAATACTATTCTTAGTACCCCTGGAGATACGCGTCTTCTTTTTTCTTAGGCATGCGCAGTTTGGCGCCTCTGACCTAAACCTGGTGCGTTTGGTTCTCAAGTTTGAACCACCTACAGTCTTTTTCTTAGGCATGCGCAGTTTGGCGCCTCTGACCTAAACCTGGTGTGTTTGGAGTGCCCAGTTCAAGTTACGCGAGAGAGCCTTGAACCGCCTCCAGTTTGGTTCTCAAGTTTGAACCACCTCCAGTCTTTTTCTTAGGCATGCGCAGTTTGGCGCCTCTGACTAAAACCTGGTGCGTTTGGTTCTCAAGTTTGAACCACCTCCAGTCTTTTTCTTAGGCATGCGCAGTTTGGCACCTCTGACCTAAATCTGATGCGTTTGGTTCTCAAGTTTGAACCACCTCCAGTCTTTTTCTTAGGCATGCGCAGTTTGGTGCCTCTGACCTAAACCTGGTGCGTTTGGTTCTCAAGTTTGAACCACCTCCAGTCTTTTTCTTAGGCATGCGCAGTTGGCGCCTCTGACCTAAACCTGGTGTGTCTGGAGTGCCCAGTTTAAGTTACGCGAGAGAGCCTTGAACCGCCTCCAGTTTGGTTCTCAAGTTTGAACCACCATCAGTCTTTTCTTGGGCATGCGCAGTTTGGCGCCTTTGACCCAAACCTGGTGTGCTTAGTTCTCAAGTTTGAACAGCCCCCAATCTTTCTTTTAGGCATGTGTAATTAAGCGCCTCTGACCTAAAAGATATGAATTGCCCAAACGCCGACTAGGCAATGGGAAGAGATTAAATTTCTCGCCAACCCATCATACTGGGGAAAAAGTATGAATTGCCCAATGCCAACTAGGCAATGGGAAGAGATCCAATTTCTTGCCAACCCATCATACTGGGGTAAAAGTATGAATTGCCCAACGCCGACTAGGCAATGGGAAGAGATTAAATTTCTCGCCAACCCATCATACTGGGGAAAAAGTATGAAGTGCCCAACGCCGACTAGGCAATGGGAAGAGATTAAATTTCTCGCCAACCCATCATACTGGAAAAAAAGTATGAATTGCCCAACGCCGACTAGGCAATGGGAAGAGATTAAATTTCTCGCCAACCCATCATACTGGGGAAAAAGTATGAATTGCCCAACGCCGACTAGGCAATGGGAAGAGATTAAATTTCTCGCCAACCCATCATACTGGGGTAAAAGTATGAATTGCCCAACGCCGACTAGGCAATGGAAAGAGATTAAATTTCTCGCCAACCCATCATACTGGGGAAAAAGTATGAATTGCCCAACGCCGACTAGGCAATGGGAAGAGATTAAATTTCTCGCCAACCCATCATACTGGGGAAAAAGTATGAATTGCCCAACGCCGACTAGGCAATGGGAAGAGAACAAATTTCTCGCCAACCCATCATACTGGGGAAAAAGTATGAATTGCCCAACGCCGACTAGGCAATGGGAAGAGAATAAATTTCTCGCCAACCCTATCATACTGGGGGTAAGAGTATGAGATTAACTACCCAATGCTGATTAAAGGCAAAAGGGGAGAGGAGATTAATTTCTCGACAACTCACCATGTTGAGGGGAATAACATGGCTAGCCCAACTCAAACGGTAGTTGGTAAAGGCCAATCAAACCCGTTGATAGCTGGGGATTTGCTAAAAATCCCATAAAACCTGTCATGTTAAATTCTTACCTCTGACAGTACGACTTGGAATGCTTCGCAGAGAAAACTACTTCTTGATGGCAAGTTATTTGTTGTGCAAAAAGATTTCCTAGCCAACTAATAAAAGAATCAAAAAGTAGTTATCCTTATTCATCATTTAAAAAAGAATGGAGTTACAAAAGAAGTTTGAGAACCAATAAAGTTCTTTCTTTTAGTACAAGTTCTCATTACAAAAAATGAATGAAGAATAAAAGAAAACTATGGATCTCCGAGATGCTTTAACTTACTCATCGCTTCGTCAACCACTCGACGACGAGTTGCCTCTATAGAGTGTTGAGCCTGCCGGAGTAGATCATCATCATTCATTCCAACTTGCTGGATGAGATGCTGGCGAGACACTTCCATAGTACGGTTTCTTATTGTCTCCTCCTGATCAACTTTCTCCCGTTGAAGGATCAGCGCTTCCCGCTTCTTAACGGCTTCCCCTAATTGAAGCTCGCTCTCTACTAAGATCGCCCAAGCATTAGCAATAGCCTCCTGGGCGCTGAGAATGGCAGCCTGGCTCCCCTCAATTTCAGAGTTCACCAAATCCAAACCTCTAAGAATGGACTCCCGACTAGCCTGGAACCCTGCTAATGCTCGAGACCACTCTTCTTCTTGGCGCCTCAATTCCTCAATTCCTCTCGACGAGCAACCAACTCCGCCCGAAGACGAGCCCATTCGATCCCAGTAATCGACTCAACATCCGCTTGGCGAACTGTGTTGAGTATGTTCATTTGCTCTTCCAAAATTCCAAAACGGGCCCGGTAAGGAGCTGCTCGATCTCGTCCGCCAATTTCTTCGATGTTTTCCAGATAGCGGAATAACATTGGATGTGCGAAGTTGAAGAAATCGTGGCCAGCAAGGACCATCTCGATACATCTCCTTAGCAAACGCATAAAATCGACGACACTGAAGTTGAAAAGTTCTTCAAGAGGATTTGCAGTGCCAACAGACAAAGCAAGTAATGCTAAGGAAGATGTCACGGGCAGGGGAGCAGTGGCTACCGGTGTCGAAGAAGAAGCCCGTCCTTATACTAGGTTCATGACATGCCGGGCCAGTAAAGCCAATGCAGATCTGGTAGAATCAGGAACCTGAGAAGGAGGGCTGCTAATACAAATCGCCCGGGGAGCGCCACCAACAGGAGAAGATGAGGGGGTATCTCCACCAGAAGTTCCTCCGATGGTAGAAGAAGCTTCAAATGAGAACTTTAAGTTCTCCTCATCCCCGACTGGAAGATTAGAAGCTGGAGGAATTACAGGTGTCTCAACAGCCATTATAGTAGAAGGCGTTAGAATCGCTGACAGAGAAACAGAAGGTACGCCAACGACCGTGGGAAATGTCTTAGTGGAACAGACTGGCGTTGGAGATGGCATGCTAGGAGAAGGCGTAGCCTCCCTAGCAGCAGCTGCGATAATGACCTCAGTTCTCTCATCACTTCCCAGTTTGTCAATTGGGGGAATTGAAGAGGGAACAGAGGCAGGAGCCGATGTGGAATAATCAGCCGCAAACTCGCCAGCAGAGCTACCCACACCACCAACGGAGCCGAAATGGTCCATCCTATTGTCAGATTCTACTTGGGTAGTCGAATGCATTGGTGAGAGAAGTTGATCACCTGCATTTCAGAAGACCAGAAAAGCAGTGTTACGTTAAAATAATAACGGGCAAAAGATAAAATGCTAAGGGCCATACCAGGCGATACAAGTCCAGTTGTCAGACTTGAAGGGGGAGCCATTGTCGTTTCCAGCAACGTACCCGTCTCGCTACCTGTTAGTTGCGCCACAGGTTCTGCCACAAGCCCTACGGCCAAAGGGGGCAAAACCTCAACAACACTTGGAGCTTTAGCAGGTTCATCCTCCCTTGCCGATGCTGGGGGTAGAGCCGAAGCCAACAAGTCTGAAGCAAGTTTGACAGCCACTTCTTGGGGAGCTATCAAAGTTTCATGAGCCAATTTTTGCTTCTTACCCGGTCTTCTCTTTAAAGTGCCGCGGCGTTTGAGAGCTGGACTCAAGGGACGACTGACAACAGGCTGGGGAGCTCCACCAGCACCAGTATTGTCATCGTCATCACCGGTATCGTCGTCGGACTCGCTGGCGTCTGAAGGCTCAGCCGCGGCACCAAGGAATTCTTCCATTCCTTTTATTCTTACTCTAGAAGCACCCTGGCGGCTAATGTACAGGGCTTCAATCTCTTTGCAACAACTGCGATTGAGAGAGAAGCCGGGCACGTCAGCATTCGCAATACTGAACCAGTTGCAGAAGCTGAGGGTCATGGCCAATTCTGGCGCCTTCTGGAGCAAGGAGAATTCAGCCTCGGTTCCGCCTGCTGCAAAATGGAACCAGCCACGAGCGCCTTCGTATAAATTCCCCTCGTGAGCGAGATCTTTATTTGGATTGCCCACATAAAGTTAGGAGTATCCAAACTGGCGAGCAAAGTGATTCGGAGTGTATGGCTCGATCCGACACCCGAGATCTTGACGATACACCAAGTGTCCAGGACGGATGTTGAGAAGCCACCAGAACGCTCCTGCAGATAAAGTAGTGAACTTATCTGCTCCCACGGCGTCCTTCAGCCTCATTCCATATCCTCCGCCGGGAAAGTCAGGGAAACACCGAAAGATCTCATAATTCTGAAAACTACGAAAAGTCTTCCGAATTTGAGACATATAATTCTGCTTCCATGAAGAGCATTCATACAGTTCTACAAATAAGCACTTTTCGCCCGAACGACGCTCTGGCGCACTCATTAAAGACGGAAAGTGCAAGACGAGCCACGCCATCAAATAGGTGTAGGGCATCTCCACCCTAGGGTTTGGAGTTTTCGGCTGGGCAGTCTCTTTCGACTTGCCATTTCCTTTCCCCTTGACCTTAATAGTGGGGAGGAAATCACGACAAAGCACCCTCAGTCCATACTGCAAATTGCATACCATGGCGGGAAGAAGTCCAAGGGGTCACCCATATGCAAGAAGGACCGCCGGATATACCACGGTCATTGCAATTGCTTCCTTGGGCAACGACAGCACGACGCATCTCTTAAGCCACAACATCAAAAACCCGGCAATGAGACTTCTGTTGGAGACCGAAAACTTGGCTTGATAGTGATAGCTCTTGAATGAAGTACCAGGACCGTATCCATTCTCATTGGATTCAGTGGTATAATATAATAGGTGGCAGCCCTTAGCAATGCGGTGATCAATCTCTAAGCCATAGACGGGTGGATGGCCATGGATAGTCGTTGAACTATCCTTAGAATTCAAGTTGGTAAAAAGGTATTCGGCCCATTTCTTATGACCGATACCGTGGTTACGCGCACCCGTCAAGTCAGCGCAAATATAATAATGGCACATTATCTCCCAGTATGTGGCATAGATGCGCTCATCCCTCGCCAGTAGCATGTTCAGCTCATCGGTGGTGGGGATATACTCTTCATAAGGGACTTCGCCCATTGAGAGTCCGGAAACCTCAAACATCTCGTGGAGAGCGAACCCTAGCTCACCCACTTGTGTAAAGAGGGTACAAGTCTCAGGGTTATACATCTCCAAGAGGCAGTAAAAATGATAAGTACTCTGGGAAAACCCGAATTGGACATTCCTGATAGCTTTATACAAGCCAATATCCTTTAAAATGGGCTCGTGGGAATCCAGCATGCACTGAACGAGGCGGGCCCACCACATATTGTTAGAAGAATGAACCCAGCCAGGCATCCTGAAGTCGCTAGCCGGGTACTGACCATCCTTCGCCAGGAACTCACTTAAGAAAGTTTGGGCACGAGATGGGACTTCTCCCACTGGAAGCTCCTTGCCAAAACGGCCTGGAAGCAAACCAGTAATGTATCTGGGGGGACCATCTTGATAAACCCCTTTTGCACCAAATTTGCCTGTTGGGACGCCATCTTGCTCTTGAGTCAGTCCCCACTTTAATTCCCGAGGCATCGCCAGCCTCTGAAGATAGACTAGAGGATAGCTACGAGCCATTCTAGGTAGAAACATCAGCATTTCGCCTGAGTTATATAACCATACGCACTCCTCTTCAGAAAGGATCTCATCTGATTGATCCATCTGGTCTCCAAAGAGGAAGGCGGGTTTCTTCATCACCTCTCTATTCAAAGTTTCGAAGGCTGCATCAGTTATGATTTCTCGTGCAGTAGTGGGGTGATACTTGATCAACTTCTCCTTGCGCTCCTTCGGGTCTTGCTTATATGAAGCCAAGATAGTGGTGAAGCGAAATTGGCCTGAGGGATCAGAACCCCTAGCAAACCCGAAGTAATTCTTGTGAGGAAGAGCTTCCATCGAATACCCTACTGCAAAAAGAAGCACCAGAGTGAGAGAAGTTTCTATAAGACAGAAAAATTCTCTAAGTATGGACGCGCGAAGCTAAAAATTAGAACGCGCGAAGCTAAGAATAGCGCCGCGTGAAGCTAAAAATTAGACCGCACAGAAGTCAAAATAGCCTCGCGCTTCAGCGCGACTGCTACAGCAAATAGCCTTGCGCTTCAGCGCGACTGCTACTCAAAATAGCCTCGCGTTTCCACGCGACTGCTACATCAAATAGCCTCGCGCTTCAGCGCGACTGCTACTCAAAATAGCCTCGCGTTTCCACGCTACTGCTACTTAAAATAGCCTCGCGTTTCAGCGCGACTGCTACTCAAAATAGCCTCGCATTTCCACGCGACTGCTACTTAAAATAGCCTCGCATTTCCACGCGACTGCTACTTAAAATAGCCTCGCGTTTCCACGCGACTGCTACTTAAAATAGCCTCGCGTTTCAGCATGACTACTACTCAAAATAGCCTCGCGTTTCCACGCGGCTGCTACTTAAAATAGCCTCGCATTTCAGTGCGACTGCTACTTAAAATAGCCCCGCGCTTCAAAACACGAGGATGACGCGATAACTTCGCGTAAGAAGAAAGTCAGAGACTTTTCTTCTTCTCCAAGCCTTACAGCAGGAGTACGGCGATCTCGCCGGTAAAAGAGTTGATTGATCAGTTAAGATCAAGCCAAATCACTCTAGAGATTTCTAAAAAGTCTCGATGGAGAGATTCTTACCTCCAATAGGCGAAATGTGGGCTGGCGCGTCGCTGCCATGGCCGCTGCCACCACCGCTTGCACCAGCCGCCAATGATGAAGCTGCGCGGGAAGTAGCACGAGTCTTGGGCGTCATTACTTGCGGAAATCGAGTGGAATCGAAGGGAGATTGGGAGAAAACCGGTCAGAGAACGCTCGGATCGCCTGAGCTCTGATCGCCTGAATCTCTAGGGTTTCTGGAAAATTCTCAAGTAAAGTGAGAAGAAAAGGAATAGAGATTTTATTTAAAAGAGGGAAACCGCCTCTTGGAGTTCGGCGTGAATTTCAGAGAAAATGACTAATCAGTTACTCTTTAAAATGCGGAGCAGATAATCCCACGTGGTGATATTGAAAATGCGAAGTCACTTAGCTTTGCGCAATTCCGTGCAACCACTCAGAGCGCGAAGTTATTTAACTCCGCGAAACGCAAGGATAACTTGGTATTTTAACCTCGCGTTCTCATGAAGAACTTGGATTTTTGGCCAAGTTAAGAGGATCAGTATCCGATCAAATCGGTATTAATGATCTAAGTTACGCAAAAGATCCTTAGATTATTTTACCAAAATTATTGACCATCTGTTTGTTGTGCAAGCAAAATCATTGAAGCCAACAGATAGAGAGGAAAATAATTTGCCTTTATTCATGAAGCAAGAGATTACAAAGAAGGAGTTATAGCTCTCCCAAAAGCTTCTACATGATCATCAATACATCGACTCATCAATAACTTAACGGTGAGATTTCCCTCTACGGGGTATTGAAGCTCAGTTCCCTGATTCACATGCAAAAGATCTCCTCTGCAAATGTCATTTTGGACCTGTCATCTGAAATGAAGCATGAGAGGAAAGGGAAGTGCTGCATCGAAGCACAAGCTGAACTGCAAGTGCTGCAATTCTGAACTGCAAGCGCTGCAGGCCCTCACTTGAGCTTGAAGCTCCTTCAATAGTCCATCTCCAGGAGCCAGAGCTTCAAACCTGCAACTATATTGTAAAGCATATGCTTCTGACTTCCTTAGAGTTACTTTTGCTGATGAAGATCGATGGACCCGCATACATTCCTCTTCATAAAGGATTGGACTTACTGCAAAAGGAACAGAGTTTCCAAAAGAGTGAAAATGCGGAGCTAAGCTAACTCCGTGCACAGTTGAAGAAATAGCCTCGCGCTTTAAACGCAGAGGATGATGTGATAACTTTGCGTAAAGGGGGACAAGATTTCTTTCTGCTCTTTCTTCTCTTTCAAATTCATCGCGACTGCTAATCAAAGATAGCCTCGCAATTCATAGCGATTGCTAATCAAAGATAGCCTCGCAATTCATAGAGACTGCTAATCAAAGATAGCCTCGCAATTCATCGCGACTGCTAATCAGAAATAGCGCGCGTTTCAAACGCAGGGGATGACGCGATAACTTCGCGGAGAACGGCGATCTTGCCGGTAAAATAAATAGTTGGCTGGATTAAACCAAGCCGAAACATCTCAAGAATGGTTCTTAGAAGCCCAAGAGTTAAGGTTTTTACCTTCGGAAGACGCTGCATAGACTGGTTCGCCGTCGCGTCTACCTTCACGGCTGTTGCCATTAACGCCGGCCAACTTGAGCAATGTCGCACTCTTCCTAGATGGCATCCTAGTGATGAAGATCTATGGAAAGGAAAAAGAAGTTCGGCTGGAGATCATTCTTTCAAAATAAGAAGCCTGAGTTGCCTGCTCTGAAGCCCTAAGATTCTTCGGATGAGATGAAGAAGAAGATGAGCCGGGAGCTCTATTTAAATAGAATTTCCATCGCTTGGTATTCGGCGTAGAAATTCAGGGTAATTAATAACATAATTACTCATTTCACTGAAGACGAAGTGAAGCTGATTAGCTCCGCGTAAGTGAGCATAACGCGAGATAGACTTGGTATTCTAACTCCGCGTTTCAGTTTAGATATCCAAAGTATTTCAAAATCTGCTGAAGTCTAAGCCATTTTGAAAACTTTGGAGGGGGTTCTGTTGGCAGTGAAAATTTCTAAGTTAAAAGAATTTTCCACAACAGAACGCGGAGCCAATTCAGTAGCCCAGCATTTGATAATATTAACCCTGCGTTTGAATAAAACGCGGAGATATTTAATAGCTCCGCGTTGATTCCGCAGTCTGGCTTGCATTAGCTTCGCGTTTGAGTAAAACGTGGATATAATCAATAGCTCCGCGTTTTGGTTAGTTAGCTCCGCGTTTTGATGCGATTAAAGCTCCGCGTAAGCAGATAACCAGAATCTCAAATTGATTGAGATTATGATTCTGAGGCTTATCCAAATACCCGAATCAAGTCGAATCAGAATTCCATCAAAACTAAGATATTTGATTGGAATCCCTGATAATGACGAGTTCTATTTAGATAGAAACTCTTGCATTAACATGGGGCTATAAATACCTTCCTAGTGAAACCCTAGGGATCTTTTTTTCGGCAATTGAGATATTTTTCTGAAATCTTGGAGAATTCGAGTTACGCACAGAGCCTTGAGTTCGTGAAGATCAGAGAAAATCACCATCCTCTTTCTGGAGTTCTTGACAAGTTCGAGTTACGCGAGAGAGCCTTGAACAAATCAAAACCAGAGAAGATCGTCTATAGTCGGCCGATATCTTTAAAAAAGAAGATTTCAACGTACCGATTGTCCAAAGGAGCTGCTCGACAGATCTCATCACCACTAATCCCACGAAATATTGTAAAAGAGAGCGATAAATATAAATCCTCTCGTTTGTTCTTTTTTATCTTGTTCACTTTCATTGTAATTTAAGTTAATTCAA